>JAOUZG010010951.1:6561148-6584202 GCA_026289955.1 Argiope argentata
AATAATGTTGTAACGTTGAAAACTTATTAAGATATATGTAGATCCATATCTAAGAAATAACATCATTAAAAATGTAAAATTTCAAAATCTATTAAAATTTATAATAACAATATAGTAACTCAGGGAAAATAATATTTTATGGGGAAAAAAAATTTCTGGTCAATATATATCATGAAAAATTTTGCAGTTATACTGCCAAAACTATCTAAATCAAAAACTTCTTTTCAAACTATCTAAATCAAAAACTCTCTTTTCAAACTATCTAAATCAAAAACTCTCTTTTCCAACCAAACGACTCAGCAAATCCGATATTTTGCTGTTAAATAATAAAAAATAAATACTACCGAAAAAAATATCGCATTTTATGAATACAGTAATCAAACTCGGAATTATAACCAAAAAGAACATTTGTTGGCATTTTTTTAAATTACGAAATTGGATAAAAACACCGCACAAAACATATATCAGTCAATTTTCAAACGATCTGCAAAATCAAATAAGGAAAGAATATTTAGTTTTCTATTTTATAATTAAAACTGTTTCAAGAACTGGTATGGGGGAGATTGAGCTTCGGAAAATAACTAATACTAATTTAAATACAGTTTCTGAAACATTAAGCATTTTAAATCATTTATTTTTAAAAATTTTTTATATACTTCTCGATATTTTGCTTTAAAATAAGTAGTTTTTGTCACTATGTTAGAAATTGTAACTTAAAAAATCCGGCACCTATTTATTACTTTAAAAAAATTATGCTATTATCCGGTCAGAACATGATATTGTTTTAGAAATGACGTTTTGTGCCGCCAACAAAAACCCGTAAGCGAAAAATAAAAAAATCCGTGGCTGAAAAATAAAAATTTTACTATCTGCACGAGCATCTCAAAAAATCAGCTTTTAATAACGCGTTGCCATCCTATTCCCGAAAGCTCTGATTTAAAAAAAATAAAAGTTCATTACTAATACAAATAAAATAGAGAAAAATGTCATTTTGAGAACGTGATTATATGAAATGAAATAAATAGGAAATGCGATATTTTTTGAAACAATCAATGCGAGACAAAGTTTTTTGGATCGTTTGCAATACTAAAGGAACTCGTTCAATGAACCAATGAAAATGAATAAAAATACAATTTAACTCGCACGAGCACGAGTTGCTTTGCAGTTCAAGAAATTATATTCTGATATGATACATTGAAATATGCATAATAGATTACATTGTAATCTTTTTTTCTAGTTTTTTTTGTTAAACACATAGGATTTCAGAAATGAAAAAAATTATGAGCTTGTTTGCATAATTACAAAACACAGTGCATACATTTCATAGTACATATACAAGCAGTTTTGTCTTTTAAATCTTTTATTGTTCAAAAGGCTGAAGAACTTAATGCCATGAAGAAACTACGAAATCGTAAACCTATGTTTGAAATCAAATGATACACTAATATAATGAATTATATTTGTTCCTCTATCACTCCCTTATTCTCTTACTTTGAGCGGAAATAAAGCATATTCTAAACATAAGATCCCCTTACTAATAACTAAAACAGTTAAGTCTGGTGATTTCGCTATAATTAATTTTATTATATGAGAAATTCATTTTTATGGCTGAATACGATGTTGCTTAGTTTGAATGTTTACCACTTAATGCAAAAAAAAAAAAAAAAATGAGATCCGCAGCTATTGGCCAGAAAAATAAAGGCAGGTATCTAATATAAACACTATATAGAATGGACAATGTAATTAACCTTTCTGAGAAAAGAAATAGAAATATTTTTTTCTTGAGAAGAGTTTGAAGTGCCAAGTCCAGCATCTTCATCATCATTTATATCTAAAACAAATTCCATCTGTATCTTCAAACAGCATTTTATTAATTTATTCTTGAGTTAAAACTTTCCGATATCCGGGCATTTTAGCATGAAAGTTTAGTAGCTGGCGAGCAGAAATTGTACGGTAAATAAAGTATCTACCGTCACTTTTTTTGGGCAATAATTAACAGTGTCAGTGGGAACGGAAGCTCCACCCTCACCGTTTTACGACCCTGCTGAGAAACGGGGGAGAAAAAAAGCAGGTGGCATTTCGTCCCCTCACCCAGTCAGTGGATGTCTGAATGTCCGGCTGTCTCCGCCGCATTGAGAGCCAGAAGGTTAAGAATTTTTAGAAAATTGTTTCTTATCAGAAGTTTAGTGAGCATTGCGCAAGTATAGAACAGTACTCCCAAGACACGGCCATCTGGGTGGGGGGGGATGCTATTTACCTGCACTCCGTGATTCTGGGGGCCCCTAACTTAATCAAGAGCTAAAATAATGTTTGCAACGGTAATAGCTGGATGGAAAAAAGAAATTAAACTGGAAAAATCGGCGGGTTTTGAAATGTTATGAAATTTACAGACACGTAACAGATTAGTGCAATTAAGCAACATATAAAGTACAATCATTTGCCTCACCTATTGGGCTAAATCGCATATATTCTTTTGATAATTTATACTATGAAATGCTTATTATTGTCAGATCTAGTCGTATTCAAGTTAAGGAAGTATCCCTCTGGGTGTTAAGACTCGGTTTCCAAAAATAAAATTAGCTTTTCTTCTTTTATGCTAAATTTCAAAGTTAGCACAAACAACACAATCTTGCACTGAAAGTGCATAAACTGTGAAAATGTTTGAAAAACCCTATGTTTATGCACCTATAATTGAATCGGAAAAGTTACGAAGATGTCAATGACAAACCTTATCCGGTGCATATAAGTGAATCAAGTTTGTAAACAAGCATTATAATTGATCATTTAGAAATGTTTTGAATGTAAAAACAGATCTACACAATGCCAAAGAAATTTTTTGCTATAAATGCTAAAAGCAGATCATTTTTCACTACTTAGTATTTAAAAATTTTTTTAAAAAACTGCCAAATGGTTAAATGCAAATTCGCAACTGATTGATTCATTCAAAAACACAAGACTCGGTATTTTGTTTTTTTACTGTACATTATTTTTTTATAAAGTGAAAAATCTACACGATTTATAGATATCTATAATAACTTGGAAAAAATTATCAATTGTAATTCAAGGTCATGAGCATTTTATTTGTTATTTAATTCATCTATTGCTTGGAAGAACTACAGAAGTGAATAAGTTTATTTTCAACTATTGATAAAATAAATAAAGTTAATATGACAAAGAAAAGATTAAAATTACTATTCAAAGATCTGTAGATATAACTCTATTTTTATGTAATAATCTTTCACTTCGAATAAACTCTAATGTAATAGGAAAGCATAATAATGGAAATGTTTAAAGTGTAATCTAATTATTAAGTAAATACAAATTCTATACTATCATATGAACAGAATAAAAAATTCCAAAAATATAATTTTGCATGATTTTGTACATACATAATTTATATGAGATTTTACATGATTTAGTATTCACTGCGTCTGAAAGTGAAGTTCTTGACAAAATTAAAGAAGATGCAAAGGTAGCCATGTATTATTACAACATTCAAAAGGATTCTTCCTGTGATGTTCCCCATAAAAGAAAAAGCTTCAGTCTTTATTAGGTATGTAAAATTTTAAAGAGAAAAAATTAAGTACAAAGGAGTCATTTATAGGGTTTATTGAATTAGAGAAGGGTCTAGGAAAAGCCTATTGGAAATATTAAGTGAGCTTGATTTAGATATTATGGATCATTGTGGGCAGGCATACAACTGTAGCAACATGAAGATGTACAATCTACAATAATTGCTCTAAACCCTATAGCAATTTATGTACCTTGCCTATGGACCTCTATTAATTTATGATTCCGCTACATATTGTAATTTTTTTAGGTATATTGAAACGTTTATATTGCTTATTTTCTGCATCTACAAAAAGATGGGAAATTCTTTAAATTCATTTAAACATTACTCTTAAACCATTATGCGATACTTGTTGGGAAAACAAAATAAATACGGTTAATGCTGTATATATAAAAGTTTGGACAAACTTGTAATGCCCTAAAAGAATTTTTTGATGCAAATAACAATAAATAAGTGATATACAAAGCAGTACAATAACACAATGGTATATTAAAAGAGAAAATTTATTTTATTTTTAATATGGTTTGCAAATAGTCCAAAAATTAGCACTATCAATAATCCATTTCAAGTAAAAACAATTGTTCTCGATTGGGCTTTTAATTCAACCAACGAAATTAAAATTAAAATAAAAAATTTAAGAACACAACTTAATTCATTTATAGACAAGGCGAAAGCGATAGCATGTCATTTGGATCTTTCGGAACATTTTCCTGAAAAACAAATTTGATTATTCCCAAAAACATGTTTGTTAAAAACTTTGCGTTTAGAGGTTAATATAGCTGTATTGTTATTCAATTATGATTTTTCTGGCATAGTAGAAATTTTTTGTGAATCAGTGTATTATTCTAGGTCATTACATGCAGACACAATGTACGAATCGTTGCTACAAGACGCAGTCTTTGCCTCCTACAAAATTATCTACACTAAATAAATAAAACGAACTATAAAAGGAAAATAATAATAATAAATACAGAGAATAAGGAAGGCATTTGCTACAAAACTAGTGAATTTTAAATACTGAAAATGAAATATTATTTTAAATGTTTACTAATAAAAACTTTAAATGCATTTTTTAAAGAATGTTTTTTTTGTGTGTCAAAATTATACTACCCAAAACAGTTTCACAAAAACTTATGGAAACATTTTCTTGAAATTTTGTGTATATATTACCATAAGTGTTATTAAAGCAATGAACTAAAGAGTGAGGTGTAATGTAAAAAGTTTTTGATTTTTATCTGTTTATTGCCAGTAGCACCTATGATTTTACAATATTTTTACCATAAATATACTCACAGATCTATAATTTTTTTTCATTTACATATTTTTCTTAGCTTTTAGTTCATTGACTTTATAAGCACAATAAGTAAGCCGTGTAGAAAAATAATTTAAATTCAGTGTAGAACGTTTTGCGTTTTCTCTAATTTATCAAATTTCACCTAAAATACCTCAATTTTATTAATTAAATTACTTTTTAAATTTCTCTAATTAATATTATTTCTGATTTTCAGTCATAGCTATAAAAAAAAGCTGGTAAAATTGAAAATCAAACAATTTTTTTTAATGTACTTCTGAAACCAGATACCTTAATAAAAGGCATGTAACAATATTGATATAATGTAAGGGAGTAAATTAAACTATTGAAAAGGATAAATGATTTTCTATGATAAAATGAATGTATAAAGATACAGATAAAGAACTTTGAACGTGCATAGTGCAATCAACAGAATGGCGTGAAATTGCTAGTCGTATGATATACTTTTTAAAAAAATCAAAATATAAAGTTGAAAATTATTTTATCGAGGAAACATTAAGATCAAACCACACAAATAAATTCAAATTAAACTTTTAGGAGCCATTAAACTCAGCCAATAATCTGGCCGGATGTGGTAGCTACTTTAAAATAAAATGAGAGGAGAAATTTTATATTTAAGCAAATTTTAGTATTCTTCAACATTTTACAAATTTAAAAGTTGTACATATATTTTTTGGGGGGAATAAACCATGATTTGTTCATAAAATTATTCTGTCTTAACATATTTTTTTTTTAATATGTTTCAATGCAAAAAATAATCATAATATAATAACCTATATGAAATTTCTGAATCGGCAGCAATTTTTTTTATTGCTGATTATTTCTCCTTTTATTATTCAGCAAAAAAAAAAAAAAAACCCTTAATTCAAAAGAAAAGAGTAAAGAAAAAGCAGGCGAAAATAACTATGAATGGAAAAAATTAAAATAAATAATTTCAAAAGTTGTGATATTGAAAAAATTTCTAAGGTATAAAAAATATAAAATCTTGAAAAAAAAAATCAGAAATATTAGCCCCAAATAAAGTGCAATATGATTCGCAAAATCTTATGATTTGAATATTCATATTAATTGAGGGAAATATGTCATACCGCGATGAGAGACGATCTAAGTGATTTTTTTTTCTGGAACAAACGAACAACTTATTTATTTCGCTTACAAGGATGGTGTACTCAAATGCATTATAATTAAAATGAATTTCTGCCAAATTTCAGAATATTTCTCTTATGGTTTATTTTAAATTTGTTTCCAGATCAGTGAGATTTATTTTTCCTTTCCATGGATAACCGACTGACAAATCAACAATTCACAGCTAACATAAATTAAAGGGAAAACATAACAAAGTAGTCCCCTTTCACAAGAAATGTCATGCCTTTCCTTGCACCGACAAAAGAGTGTGAAATTGACCTCACTCTTGACCTTAGGCAGAGGGAATGACTTTGTTTTGTACAAATTTCTGTGCATTTTCGTATCCTGTCGTCTGCATTTCCATTAAAGTATTTTATTGTCACGAGATTTTCTTTTTGCTGAATTTTTGAAGATGCTATCTTCAATCCACATTTTTCAAGTATCGAGACAAATAAATGCAGTATTTTTTTAGAATTAAAAATATATCTGTCATAAATATTTCGTGCAATTTTTTAATGATTTAATGAGAATTCTTTCTATTGTTTTCTATCGGTGTTAATTTTTGTTTTTAAAAAATTGAACATCTTTGATAACAAAGAATAATGAAAACTGAAACGATAATTTTAATTTGTGGCGTGAAACTTTCATATTAATTGAATATTTTTATAAAAAGAAAATATTTTAGAATTGTGGTTTAAAAGTTTCCATAAAAAATAAGGAATATATAACTATTCGAATTCATCTAGTTGAAATTTTCTGAAAATATAATAATAATAAAAACAAGATATTATTCTTAGGATTTATTTCCATCGTTGAAAAAAACATTAAAAATTACACTTCGAGCAATACCTTTCATTAAACTATATGTTACCAAACATGCTGAAAATGTAATTATTTTGAAATAAAAATCGCGCAAATGATATTTATTACTCAATAGAAGAAATATTGTTAGTTAAATGGTGGAGTTTTTGTTAAAGTGAGTTTAGTTATGGAAATGCTAACCTTTCTTAAAGTCAAATAATTGACAATTAAAGTCGCTAATTTAATCTTTTCTCTCCCATGTTTTTTTAAATAAAATTAGTTCAGATATGTTTTTAAAACTCATACAAAATTATGAAATTTTTTATACGAATTGAAAGTTTGGAAAGAATGTAAATTAGAAAATTTACTTTGAATTGTTACTAAATAGAGCTATTATTTTATTCTTTATGTTTATTTTTATCTGTTTGATATATAATGTGAAAACTGATAAAAAGTAAACACAAACTTAAAATTGAATGCTAAAACGTTTAATTCATATTACTTTCTTGGTATAAATAGAATTTACCTAGAAAGGAAAGGGCAAAAAAAAAAAAAAAAATTGCCTGTTGCCTTATGCTATCAAAATCCGCGGGTGTATATATTTCTACTGAATGTATAACTGAATTATAAGTGATATTTGAATGTTTTGATGCTCTACCGTAATCAAATGTATGACATTCTCTTACCTGATTTGGCTTATATGTAATTTTCTTAGTTATTCGAGAAATATAAGCTTGCATCTTTCAACTTCTATAAAGAGAGTGTCTTTGACTTTTCAATTGATTTGATTACAATCAATAATAAATGTTGCAGATGATGTGTTTATTTTTGAGAAAAACAATAACATGTACCGCTTAACGAATATATTCAGAATTATTGACTATTGCATTAATTCATAAGCAATGTACAGAAAAAACTTATCTGCAAATACAGTATTTTACCTTTTATTTATTTCTCTCTCTCTTATTATTGAATATAAAAACCTGTATTCATGTTTCTAGTTGTATTCAGCTCTGTTGGTCTTTTGAGATGGCATCTGGTTTAGATCCAAACCGTTATTCCATCTTATTGTGACAAGAAGAATCCAGCAAGAAATTCCCAACGGAAGTACCCATTTTTTCTGTCGACAGTAATTTATCTGGACTTCTAGTAAACTTTGCTGATTCTGGTTAATCATCCAAAAATTATCCGGATTTTCCTTTAACAAGTAAGACAAAATCCCTTTCTGTGAAAGGTAAGTCAGATGATTCCCATATCGATAGCGTTTATGAGAATAAGAAAATTGAATGCAATACATGCAATAAGTTCTACTCTTCTACTTATAACTATGAACGTCATTTAAAAAAATGCCCAAAATCGGAAAGCAAATCAATATACCCGAGACAATGCGATAAATGTGCCAAAATATATTCAACTAAAGCCTCTTTTTCTCGCCATAAACCTAAATGCAATTTACAATCCTCAAATGTTATCCAGATTGGAAAAGAGTGGCCCAAAAAATGCAATAAATGTGGACAATTTTTCAGTAACAGGAGGAAATTTTTAACACATGCGAAGAAATGCAGAGATAAAGATCAAACTGAAGTGCACTACTGTATCATATGCAAAGAATCCTTCTCATTTATAGGCCATTTAAATAAACATGTTCGAGAGAAACATAATATACAGGAATTGAAAATACTATCTTTCGACTCATTAAAAACTTTCAATAAATGGTTAGAACAAGAAAGTCTATCAACATTTAATTCTTTTAAGAAAATAAATGGAAATAAACAGCTCAAAAATCTTTCAGTATTATGCGTGCCAATTTTACGCGAATGAAGGCATAGATAAAACGCAAGTTATTCGATTAAACCAAAAGGGCAAAATTCCAGATTCAAAATGCCCTGCCAGAATTGCCGTATGTGAAGAAAATAATCTAATTTCAGTGGCATATTATGTCAATCACAACCACTATGTTGGGTTTCGTAATACAATGCATCAGCAGTTGGATAACAATTCTAGAGAAATTATCAAAACGCTATCTTTATTAAAAGTCCCAACAATCGAAATCCAAGAATTTCTCAGAAATGAAGTTGGGTCCAGAGAAAGTAGAAATTTTATTCCATTAAAAAAAGCTTACATTTCACGAAAAACTATAAGGGCATACCAATCAAAAATTAATTATTCCTTATATTCTAATAATGATGCCAATTCAGTATTCACAATAGTAAAAATATTACAAGAAGAAAAATATAATCCAGTACTTCTTTTCAAACCGCAAAATTCACAAACTATTTTTGGACCAAATGATTTAGATGAGACGCTTAGTAATGATTCGATTTTTGCCTTAGGTTTGCAGACAGAAAGACAAAAAAAAATTATGACCGAATGCGCAAATGAAGTTTTCTGTATAGATGCAACACATGGAACAAACACTTATGACTTTTATTTGTTAAACATAATTGCTACCGATGAATTTGGTCAAGGCTATCCTGTTTGTCATTTTATTGTCAATAATTTAGGAATGGAAACTGTTACCGCACTATTTCAAAGTTTGAAATATCGAATGCCAGAAATTAACATAAACGCTGTGATGACAGATGACGACCCAGTGATTTTTGCAGCATTTAAGAAAGTATTTGGCAGTGATATTAAACACTTGCTTTGCAAATGGCATGTTTTACAAGCATGGTGCAGGCAACTGAATGCAAAAGTAGTAGCTAAAGAAAAGAAAAAAGAAATAAAAAGTAAACTAGTGGCTTTACTGAAGGAAAAAAATGAGGATATATTTCAAAAAGTTTTAGGAAGCTTTCTTTCTTCTGTCGAAGGAACCAAATTTGAAAACTATTTCAGGCAAAATTATCTAAACAGGCAAAAATTATGGGCACCTTGCTATAGGAATTTTGTATATTCTATAACAACAAATAATTATTGCGAATCGTTCCATAATCAATTAAAAACAGTTTATTTCAAAAGAAGATTTAATAGGCGAGTAGATAATTTAATCAAAACGTTATTGCAAATGGAGAAAGATAGACATCTGACGCACGCGTACAAATTATACATGGATTTTCCCATAAAAAATGAATACTCAATACGGATTGAGGAAAATCACAAAAAAGGAATCAAAATTAATACAGAAGACGTCGATCAGGAATCTGAAAATATTTGGAATATGTCAGAAAATGAAGATAAAAACAATAAATATAAAGTGGTAAAAATGCATGAAAATTGCCCAATACCAGAGCATTGTTTAGAGAAATGTACGAATATGGTATGTGATTCATTATGTGGCCACCTATACAAATGTTCTTGCCCAGATGATAATTTATGCAAACACATCCACAAAATTCATTCTACCTTTTTTACACATAAATCGATTTCAAAATCAAACAGCTTCTCAGGGGTAGAAAGAAATATCAATGAGGAAGGTATGGCTACTTCTGAAAAAGAAATAAATATTAAATCTAGAGAAAGAAAACATGCAATGTAAAAATCTTAGAGATCGACCTTTCAGAAAATGTAATTTTTATGAATTCCGTCGAATTTAAATAATCATTGGATTCTTTTAATAGTAAGCGTAAAAGGAAAAAAAAAATTGTATTGTACGGTCCAAAAAATAGTAGCTAAAGGAAAGAAGATAAATAAATAAATAAAGAGTAAACTAGTGACTTAATTGAAGCAGAAAGATGAGGATATAGTTCAAAAAGTTTTAGGAAGCTTTCTTTCTTCTGTCAAAGAAACCAAATTTGAAAAAAAAAAAAAAAATGTAGTAAATATTAACAATACAGGCAAAAATTATGGGTACATTGCTATAGGAATTTTGTACATTCTAGAACAACAAATAAATATTGTGAATCGTTCCATGATCAAATAAAAACAGCTTACTTCAAAGAAGATTTAATAGGCGAATAGATAGTTTAATCAAAACGTTAATGCAAATGGAGAAAAATAGGGATTGTAGAAAATCACAAAAAGGAATCAAAATTAATGAAGAAGACGTCGATTAGAATTCTTAAAATATTTGGAATATGTCAGAAAATGAAGATAAAAACAACTAATATAAATGGTAAAAATGCATGAAAATTGCCCAATACCAGAGCTTTACTTAGAGAAATGAACGAATATGGTATGTGATTCATTATTTGGCCGCCTTTACAAATGTTCTAGGCAGGATGATAATTTAAGCAAATTTATTCATAGAATTTATTCTATCTTTTTTACACATAAATCCATTTCAAAAGCAAACAGCTTCTCAACAAAAGAAATAATTAGGAATGAGGATGATATGGCAACTTCTTCAAAAGAAATAAATATTAAATCTAGAGAAAGAAAACATGCAATGTAAAAATCTTAGAGATCGACCTTTCAGAAAATGTAATTCTTATGAATTCCGTCGAATTTAAATAATCATTGGATTCTTTTAGTAATAAACGTAAAAGAAAAAACAACTGAATTGTATGATCCATTAGGTCAAAATATAAATAAAGACGTTTGCAAGCTAGTTCATGAATGGAGTACAGTAATTAAAAAGCTGCTGAACACAAAAGAGCACTGGAAATTGATTACTCCACATCATACGATACAAAAAGATAGCTACAACTGTGGAGTCTTCATTTGTTTTCTTTTATATCAGCAATGCAATAATTTACATGTAGAAGAAAATTTTGATGCCACTAATTTCAGGGTACTCCTCTTTAAGTCTCTTACAGAAAACTTGAAACTCTAAATTACAATTTGAATTTCCGTTTTTTTCATAACATTTGCATATCTTTGCAAATGATGGGGATTAGGCCTAATTAGATTTCTAATTAGGGACACCTCTGTGATGAATTTTCAAATTTTATTTTGATAGTTCATCAGAAAAAAAAGCGAACCAGAGCTTTCCACCTCCTGAGTCTGGTATGGAAGAGAAAGCAACTCACTTTATTTATCAAATAAACTAATATCTCTCTCTATTTATAGGAACAAATAGGAGTGCGATGTGTTGGTACTCTATAGGCCAGATTATTTCACCTAACGCTACTGAACTTGGACAAATATTGTAAAGTGAAACCCTAGGAGCGTTTTCTCATTTTTAGAAATTTAATTATAAAAAATCTTTTTTTCGTTTTTCTGAGATAATTTGTGAAAATATTACAGCAAAAAATAATTTTTTTTATCATAATAAAATTCCTTAAAATTATATTTTCAATAAAACATTATGTTGAAATATTTTTGTTTTATTTTTTAAATCATTCTCATTATTGTTATTAATATTTCATCATAGTTTTTTTTCCCATTGTTGATGATCAAAATAGAAAGTAATGGCATGTATGATATATTATTTGGCAAAGTTATACTTAGAAATATTATATAAAATATCTTATTGCAATTTCTAGCAACCATTAATTTAAACGAACCTATTGGTCACGAAAGTAGTCTCTGTCAGTCAGTCTTTATCTGTATACATATTAGATAAAAGTAATTAATATTAATCATATTTATATTAAAAAAATCGAAATGTTATAAAATAAGTATGCATTGATGATCAGTATATATATATATATATATATATATATATATATATATATATATATATTAATAATTTAACTTTATTATTTCTTTATTTTCAAAAATATACATTGTTATATTTATTTGATAATAGTTAATATTTGTATGATTTGGAAAAAATGAAAACAATATTATATTTTCACTATTTGCTTATATGATTCAAAGGGTTTGGTGTGACAGATTCATTAATTTAAACAATTAAAAGAAAAGAAAAAAATGTTAATTGCTTTTTACTAGTATTTCAAAAAAGTGTTGATAAACTTTTTTTGAATATTTTAGATTATATTTAAATACAGTTTAAAGGCTGTGTTTAATTTTAAAAGAATTTAAACAATATTATAATTCAGAGAGATAAAGTAAGAAATTATTTTGATTAAATTAATATTTTTATCATGAAGGCAAAAGAAAAAGTAAACTGTTAGATGTAAATTTTGAATTTTTTAAAAAGGTGAGATATTGAAACAAACTTGTTTTAAAAATACTCAAAATTAAGTCTTGTTAATTTCTCAAAATTTAATACTTAAAATTACTTATATAGAGACAAAAATTAAAACCAATAAAAAGTAAATATCAATTGTTGGTAGTTAGGATGTCTTTAAATGTGCATTGTCTAAGATTACATAGAGGATTTAATACAACTCGGATCAGAGTGCAATTAGATATGGATATAATTCATGTGTTGTGGTAGCATTACTATAAATAAGAGAAGTTTTGCATTCTTACTAAATACATAAGAGAAAGAGATTCATGGATAGGAATTAGAGACCATCTTTAGATGGGATCATCAACATTTTTATTTACCAACATAACTGCCTTCAGAAAGTTTCTATCATTTATAAGAAACTAACCAATGGAAATTCTGTAGAACTAATAACAGATGATTTTTATAAAAATGTGCAGAGGAATATTTTTTGTAATATAAAAAAAAGATTTAACAATGCATTTATTTTATATAATAGATTACAAAGTTTTTATATAAAATACCAGCATCTGTAAAATAAATAAATATTTACTCTTTAAATTGCCATATAAAACAATTTTTGTGTTGTAATTATTACAGAAGTTCTAAGCTAACATGTCTTCATTGGAAAGGTCCATACACACTATAGACTATGAAAGAAATTAAAATAACATTTCTTAATATCTGACAATTTGAGGTTTTCATAAAGATAAAATTATAGTTAACTATTTAATTGAAATTAAATATAGCAAATACTGCTGATGAGCCTGAAAGTTTCAATTTCTTCAAGAGTAAAAAGAGAACTCAGTAATGTTAAGTGACCTTAAACTAAACAAGGATGATTTATAACTCAATAGTGATCCTATAATATATTAACCAGAATCTTTGGAAAAAATTAAAGGCTTTAATAATGCATTTAGTAAATATATTAGATCTTAATTACAAAAACATACAAATAAGAATTTACACTTCAAACTGGAGTTAATTTTTTTTTGCTATAGTTATTTCAGAAGTAACCTTAAAGGCAAGCAAAAGAAATATAGGCTGACATATAATTTCTTTAGTTAAGGAAATTTTTTAGAAAAAAATATATAAAAAAATAATAAATAGCATAAATATATAGTTAACAAGAAATGAACTTCAGAATGGTAATTGTAAATTTGATGTAATGTTTAGTAATGTAAAATTATTTTGTTGAGGAAATCATTACGACACTTTCACAAAACATTTAATTTATAACGGCCCTTATTCCCAGCTAATAAAAATAAAATTTATCTAATCTTATTATTTTATTGAAGCTTGTTTTTATTTAGCTATTTTTGTTTTTATAAATTCTATTGTATGATATTTTTAAAGAAAGAAAAAGGGCTTTAATCCATTAAATAATTAAGGCATATATAATTACTACCTGATTATTTACACTTTTCTGAAAATAGCTTATATAAATTTTGATATTTTCTAATAAATTGTCTACATAAAATTTCCTTACAATTCAAAACTGTAACAAAAAAATGCTTTATACATTTTAAAATTTACTGGTTAATAATAATATATAAAGATAAAATTAATGCACATTAATACATAAAATAAAATTAATGCACATTATGATGGTTTCAAACATCAACAAAAGTTTTTATTCAATAAAGAAGACACGAATTCTTTTTTGAAATTAATATTAAAATATATGATGAAAAAGTTTAGTTTTAAACGTACTTCAACTACAGAAACAGATAATCAACTGAAAAAACAGAATTTTAGGAATACTTTCACACTGTGGCACATAATCAGTAGAGAATAAAAAGCAAGAAAATTAATAATGAAAGTAACAGTAAACCCAAATTGAAAGGGAGAGGAATGAGTTAGAATTTCAGAGTAACTTTCATTTATAGATTATAGAGTAATATAAAGAAGGATAATCACTTAAATTATACTGAATGGAAAGTGAAGGAGAAAACATGTATCAGCAAAAAATATTTATATTTTGATCTTTCAAAAGCAATACTTTCTATTCTGAATTCTATTTAAAAATAAAAATTAAAAACAACAACAACAATAGTACAGATTTCATAAGTTCCAATTTCCACACTACATTAAAAAGTTTCATTAAAATAAATATAACTTTAAAAAATAGAATTAAATGAATTTCATATTGTAGGCATTATTGCAATTTACTTGAATTTTGTCTAAATTAAATAAGAAAGTGAATTATTGATTAAAAATTTTACAAAATCATATTATTGTTTTATTAATAATTAACTAGAATAATATTTCTTAACTAATGAATATGAATAATCATATTACATTCAAATTTGTTTTTTGAGTACTCAAGGTTAAAATGTATTTATAATCATCTAAGAATTAAGGTATTTATTCAATTTTTAGAAAATATCAGCTCATATATTGAAATAAAAAGATTTAAAATCCATATTTAAAAAATTAAACAGGCACAATTTAAAAATTGAAATTTTAAAAAAATTTGCAAGTGTAGCTGAAAATATTTACATCATGCCCTTTTTTTGAGTTAGTTTTAAAGAATGAAATAATAGCATTTCAATTTCCTATAGTAAATAGATCAAAACTGATGCATACACATAAAAATATTAATAACTATGCTACTACTTAAAATTTTTTAAAGGAGTTATTTGGAAATCTCAATACAGTAGGAAAATCAATACTACATTAAGAGCATGTGAATCCTTTTTTTTCTTCTTTATTTTTGGCATATCTATTCAAGAAGATCTATAACATCTGTGATGCATACAAATAACTGCAATCGCAGATGAACAGATCATCTAGTTTGCCACATTTGCCAACTGGATTTTCTTTCTTAACTAATTTTCCACTTTCCAATCCAACATTTTCTAGTAGTATATTATTACACATCAAAAAACTGCAATACGGTTTCTGTTTTCCAACATGAGATATTTAGAAAAGAGATATATAATCATTGAAAGAATGCAGATAAAATTACAGGTTAAAATGGTCATTAGTGTGCCCCCGAGTTTGTCGCCAATATGGCAACCCAATACAAAGCTCTTTGTAGTAACCCTAATGATGTTTTGTTTACTTCTTTCTACAATGGTTGAGTTGTATATGAGCTTCAACTCTTTTCTGAAAACTTTAATTAAAAATAATATCAATTAAATATTTTATTTTTGATCTGTATTATAATTCAGATTTTTTGTATAGTTAATAAGACGTTTCAATTATATTTTTAATGCGATTATAAAATATTTATTCCTTTACTCATTTTAATTCTCAGTATGCGATTTCACAAAATCGTCTGCTTTACTTCTTTACGAAGTCGTCTGGTTTCTTTCTTTAAAAACCGTCTGCAATAGAACTATTCGCATTTCTCGTCATTCTTTTAAAGCTCTGTCGTTTGTTTTCTTCGCTAGTTATTTTTTCGGCGTTTATTCAAGAGTGGATGACAGGTCAGTGGTCATTTCGAACCAGATAAATGGATGAAGGGTGATTGGAATATTTTTTATAACCAATTAAATACTTCAAGTTTGTACATTATGTCTTTAAAATTTCCTATTAAATCCATTCTTTTTGCATCTTTGTCTTCCTCAATTATTTATTATTTACTGTTCATGTTATCCGAACATTCCTTATGTTCAATGTGCTAGCGAAGCTACTAGTTTCCCGCTCCCGGGCATAGCGAAGCCGTATGATGTTTTTTTAAGTTAAAAAATTCTGCCCGGTGCCTTCAACAGATGCCGGAGGCATCTGTTGAAGGCACCGGGCCTGAAAAAATAATAATAAAAAGACAATGCTTATCGATTAAAAAAATCATCATTATATTGCGAAAAGTCGTAACCGTCACTAACCCTTAAAAGTGTTTGTTTACAGTGTCCGCCATCTTTATTGGCGACTTGGCATCCTTGGCGCGGCAAGGGGCACACTATAAGTAACCTTTACCAAATTACAATATTGCAACCTCAAAATAAATAATTCACAAAAATGAAAATCTGGTATAGTAGCTGAATTTGTCATACATTATATTTTGTTGAATTGGAAAGAAATTTGCACAGTAAATAAATTTGTAATGAATGATTGAAGAAAAACAAAACTAAATATTGATCTTTAAACTGAATAATATTAAGTATAAATAAAGCTAAAGAGTAATGAAAAGTACATAAATGCTGTTAAATTAAATGTAAACATAAAACCACAACTTAACAACAAGAAAAAAAAATTTTTAATAAAATTTATCATAAATTAAACAACTTAAAATAAAATGGAAAACTATTTGTTAAATCCCTTTTTATTTATCAAAATGTTATGCAAGAATAAGAATTCATTAGGAAGTAAGACATAATTACTGTTTAAATTAACCTCAAAGAAAAAGAGATTCATATAATTGAGTTGTTGATTTGACTGATTGTAAAATCTTTTTTATGAACCCATGTAAAATAAATAGGAGTGAACTGCGTGTTTTCTATTATGCATATTGTGAATTTCCAGCAAGATCCTTTAAACCTCTATGATTTAATAATTATTAAAGAAAACTTTGCAGCATTAGTTTGGTTATTAAAAATCATACTAACCATATAAAATTATACACAAAAAAATATTATAAAATTACTTACAAATCTTACTCTTATTTACCATAGATATGTGAAAACTAGGTTAAAATAGTCATTAACATACATTTAATATCAGTTTTCCTTCCAGAGAACCATTTCAAATTTCAAAAAGAAAATTTTCAAAATTTATATTTTTATTATAAGACAAATATCTATATATGTTATAAACAACTTTTAAATTCAGTTTTTATTTAAAAGAAAGAAAACACTGTTTTTAAATAAATCTAAAAGAATGTTATGATTAAATAAAAAATATCTGTAGGGTTAAACTGCATAATAAACAAAAAATATTATTTTATTTACAAATTATTGATTAAACTATATATATAAATTAAGTATTTGGATATTAACTGCTTACTGTAGATAAATATAGTCATGATTTAAAAATGAAAGAATTTCTGATCAATGATCTTTAAATGTGGAAAATACACAACTGAAAACTAAAGTTTTATTCACATATATGATTTTTCTGTAGTTTACTTCTTATTGAAATTCATAGCTATTTAGTAAATGAAGGAAAATGATACACACAATAATTTGAGTATCATTGCAAAATTATTTTGGGCATATTCATACAAAATTAGATATAAAAAATTTCATGTTGGTCGATGCCACTTGCATCAATGATTATCCAACACTTCTGAAATATAGAAGAGAAAATACATCTCCAGATTATTCAGTTGATTTTAAAATGTAAAATGCATCATAAAAAATTAACTTACACATAAAAATATTTTTGTACATCACTTTGCTTAAACTTCACAAGAAAGAATCACACAAACAGTTGATTAATCTTTGATTACTTCTTGAATCATCATTTCACTCACAGTATGTAAAAAACTGTTTCGTTAATTTAACAAAGTACAAACATAGTTAATTGTTTACAAATGAAATTAACCAAAAAAGTTAATAAAATAGAATAAGGAATTTAAAGAAAAAGAAAAAATGTCAAGAATGGCAAATGGGATATCTGCAAAGTCTAACAGAGCAAAATGTAGAGAATAATATCTAAATACAGTTGAAGAGTTTTAGTCGCAAAAGAAAAACACAGTCGCAAAAGGAGATTAGTAAAAATAGTAAGCATTTCTGAAGATGGAACATAATAAGACAATATTTTTGAAGGCTCCGCAAGTTAATTCAGTCTTGATTAGATAAATGTAATGCGAGCCCATAATTAGGTAACAAAAAGAAAACGATATGTAATAAATTTTAACTTCAGAATAAAAAACGGTATAACAATTCCAGGATACATATTCATGAATATGTACAAAAATAAAACGCAAGCAATGGGTTTTCGCCATAAATAAAAATAACAATAAAACTTTTTTCCCCCTATACTCATCTAATATCCCGAATTCATAAACATTACAAGCCCTTAATAAAACTCAGCGTAGGAATCGCCACACTGAAGTCAACCTTTTAGGAATCCAATCACAGCAAAGTTCACATTCGCTCACTGATGCTTCTATAAGCTGCACTGTGATTGTACTCATTTTAGGTTACCCTGGTCCGTGCGATCTCTAGATTGTGTTTCGTTCAACTAAATTGAGTACAATCATAGAGCACCTTATAGTAGAGTTGCGTAATCCACCTTTTTTTGAGTAACAAATAATTTTGCTATTGCTATTTTTAAATATTTGTTCCAAATATCTGTTATTTAATCATATTATTAATTAAAAATTATTAATTATAATTATAATTAATTTACTAATGTAAGAAACACGTGTTTGAATTAATTTATTTATTTCAGCTTACTTTTTTAATTTTTTTCAACAATATTTATTTAATTATTTATTGGATTATTCTGAAAAAGTTGAATTAAAAATAAATATCCTTTCTTTAAAATGTTTACATTAGTTCTAAATTCTACCAATAGATGGCGCCAAAAAGGGAAACAAAATTTTACCATCTCAGGAACTCATGTTACAGGCAGTTGAAAATGACTCTTATCGGATAGCGCATTGTTAAATGCGAATATTCGGAAGTCAAGGTCACTATCAGTGTGAGGCCCGCTGTGATTTATTAGGGATGACGAATATTTTAGAAACGGTTATTAGGTAAGCAATATCAAAAAGTCACAGATTTCAGTGACCAATACTTTTCAAAAATGGGTGTGATTCAAATCACTGACACGTGCTTATTGGTTAATATTTCGATTTCAGGTCTTGGATCACGATAGAAAGTAACAATCGATACGATCTGTCCAATGGACGCTCTCGAAGCAGATGTCAATCATGCATTTGAAAAGTCCCTTACCCACTGATGCGCTTTCCAGGAACAGACCCCCCACCACACACACACACACAAATAGTTGGGGCAGGTGGCCGGTGATGGGACTTTTGATCACACGCAGTGAGCTTCCTATTTCAAAAAGAGTCAATTCTCCCCATCGCTGGAAGCTATACGCGGCTTGACTAATCTTACGAAAACTAGATTTCTTCCGCATTCATCTTCACAGAAAAATGCTAACTTATGTTTTTAAACAAGTTTCGGCCGATATTCAATGCTTCAAACAAAATTAGAAAAAGATTTATATCTATTCTTAACTGGATATAAATACTATAATTACTAAATATCTACGATTGAAGCGATTTAATAAGTTCATAATTAAATTTTCTGTGCCTGGTTAGCATGAGAATTCCGTTACTCTGAAGGATTTCCCAGTTTTTAAAGTCAGAATTATGGCTTATTAGGCTGTTTTAAAGATTAAAGGACCATTTTATATTAATTGCCAATGATAAATTTTTCTTCATTGATTTATAAAAACATTTTGGGAAAGATGCACAAAAACTCCTGCAAATTTAAATACTTTTTTTAAATTTTATAACAGAGAATGTAAAGGCTTGCATCACGTATATATCAATAAATTTGTTTAGATATCATCAATATTATGGCTGGCAATATGATAAAAAAATGCTTCGTTTGTTAAAATTTCGTGGATTTCAGAATTCATCGGGAATTAATTTATAACGTTCCCATTTAAGATATTCTTTTACTCTTTTTGCTTTAATTAATTTTCTTTAAAATATTTTTTATTGGAATGAACTTAAATAAATTAATAATTAAAATAATATTTCTTCTGCCTTTTTTCTTTCTTTCTTCTTCAAGGTGTTTTAAGTGTATATAAAAGAGAATTGATATCATTAGACTCAAAAATTGAATCTCTTGTATTTTCAAAAACGCCATTTCAAGAAAATATCTGTAATGTATACTGAGTCTTATTCAATCTAAACATAAAATTTTAACCCCTTGACATACGAATTTGTTTTACTTAAATTGTTATTTTAATTAGATGACGCATACTATCTTAAATATATATTGTTATCTTCATTCATATAATAATATAACGAGCATTTGAGATGTTGAAGCCTTTCGAGGTGATTTTTTTCATTTTTAAATGTTTAATAGTGTTCACTTAGTTGCAGGCTTAAAACTGAAATAATTCGTTGCGCGTGTTAGACATGTCAATGTTTACAAAGGGGTTAAAAAATCGTATGGAAATTTCTGAAAGTAAAAGATGATAAATTGCTGAATGCAACCTGCCTTTCGATTATAAGTCATGCATACTCTATATTCTATTGTCTAGATATTATTTTTAGTAAAATTATATTTTATGTTTTCAGATAAAGTTTTAATAAAAGAAATGGATAAAAACTATTTTTTTAAAACCATAAATTTCCTTAATTGTAAAATATTGATTATAAAAACTAAAATACCTTCAAATTTACATTCTTATACATTCAAATAAATTCTGCATTTTTAAGAAATCCCTATTGTAACATTTTTAGCCGTGTTTCACAGAAAGCGTTTTAAAAAACCGGTTTTGCGTAGGAAGGATATAGATAAAGGCGTGTTTGTGTCTCTCAGAAAATATATACTTTTAGGAATCAAAAAGTAATATTTTGAGCTAATGGAATAGCTTGAAATGTTAAATTTTAAACTTATAGCCGATAAAATGCCTTAAAAATATTTTATAATGAAAATAAAATTTATAATGTAATGATTTAAAATGAGCCAATTTCTACCGATTTAAAAAAAAACTGTATACCTTAACATAATTACTGAGCCAAATATCAAATTTGCTGAATATTCTTTAACGATAATTGCGTTTCTAAATAAGAGAGAAGGGGGGGAATTCGCTTGAAGTTTACTAATATCTTCTCAACTCGAAATTAATAATAATTGACATTACTACTCTAAAAAAAGGAAGATAATCGATTTTGTTGGGTCACAAGTAATAACTATTTCATTCTGAGAATTTGTTATTGATTAAGAGCATATATAAAAAATTAAGAGATTTAGCTCAAAAATTGCAAAGCTTTCTCAAGTATTAAACAAACATATATATACATCAATCAAAATTACTAATTTAAATACGTCATGCCTTTTGTTCTGGCACTCATGTATGTATGTGTAATTCTCAGCTGTCTTATGAGTACAAACATTTCCACACTAAATTATTATTCGCAAAAGAAATTGTTTTGAAGAAAGACTGAAATTAATTTTTAAATTAAATACACTTCATTTTTGGAGAACTGATGCCTTCTTAAATGATATAGACGAAAATATAAAAAAAAATTAAATCAATTTTCTTTAAAACATGTCAGTTTTTTCTATAAGAATTAAGATTTAAAATGTGAAGGCATTAGAAAAGTATTATTTAAAATGAAAATTCATTCAGATACTTTTCCATTTGTTTTTCAAAGTGTGTTAAATATGAAACAAAGCAATGTTCAAAATTCCTATTGTTTAAAATTGGTGCGTGGGTAAAAGGATTACTGAAAATTAGTAAATGTTTTGTGCTTGGGAGGTCTGTCTTTCATTCGCCCTCTTCGTGGGTTCACATCTCATTTTACCTCCTTTTAGGACTCCATTTCCGGGAAAAACTATCTAAAGAAAAAGATCAATATCTTTCTCTTAAATAGGCAATTCCCGAACACATGCGGAGAATTGAATAGGTTTTTTCTCTATGACTCTTTCTGATATTTCCAGTTTTATTTTTGTTTTCGGCTAATTGCATCTTTAACCCTCTCGATGCCAGCCGGGCGTTTTGGAAATTTACCCCCAAACCTCCAAGTCAGTCGGGTTGGGGCGTTTGTTTGCGTTTTAGGGGAGATGGCTTTTAAAAGCGGCTGATGTGTTACGCACTGCAGGAGATTCGTTTTATCACTGGCGAGCGCGGCTTTTTCACAGATGATTCCCCTGTGCCTTAAAGCGGTAGAGGTGGCGAGGGACTCACAAAATAAGTTGTTTGCACCATGTTGTGTTTTGAAAGGGCTTTAAGTTTCTATTTCAACGTGTTGCTATCTCAAAATTGGTAAGATTTTATGGCTACTTATAAAGAAGTTTTCCACAGAGATGTTCTCTGTTAACGATGAATGATATGTAAGCATTCCGAAACGTAATTTTTTCCCTTCGGATAAACATTATAAGCTCGTTTTAAATATTAATACTACTATAAAAGTATAAAGAAAAACTATTGCATTTACTTTGTGACCTATTTACATAGTAACTTTCTCAGAAAACGAGTAGAGACTCTTGTTACTGTGGAGGACAATCGTTTCATATTTCTAGCTACTAAATCTATCATGAAACGGTCGTCAGAAGTTTAAATGCCGGGGACAAACGACATCTTTCAAACAGCATACCCCCCCCCCC
>JAOUZG010010951.1:6587202-6613601 GCA_026289955.1 Argiope argentata
AAAAAAAGTTATGAATTTAACTTTTACTCTTAAAATAACGTTGGTTAAATGAAATAAGAGTAGCCAAAGCTTATAAATGAGAGTAATTCAAGTTTTAAAGCCAGAATAAAATTGATTTGAAGTGATCTAACATGGAATAAAATATTTAAAAACTCATAAATGGCATTTTAAAATCTACTGGTATATATTATAATTAAAAGAAAGAGAAAATTTACAATCAATAATATAAAATTTAATGTAATATGAAATTCATCAAAGTGTAAAATTTCAAATTTGTTCTTTAAGTAGTCAAAAGTAAGAATTTACCTTACAAATGAACAAAAAAAAATCATTTCCAATGGAAGAGAATTTTTTAAATAATTTTATGGAGTTTCATTGAAAAGAAAAAATGTAATCTAATTAATCTTAAGTATGGAGATAATACATATGAATTTCACTACTATACAACAAACAGGGATGATTTTTTTTTGTTTTTATATAATGGAAAGAATAAATAAAAAAATGATTTCAGATAACAATTTGTTTGGGAATATTATTCCAGTACTGCAATTTGACCGAGTAAAGTCAATATAATGAATGTAGCTGCGTTGTTGACATCCTTATCATGACGTCACGAAGAAAGATGACGTCATTTCACCGCGAACCAACGTCAACAGCAGTGGCGCTACTGTCTATGTGAATGCCCATGTTAAAAAAGTTGCCATTAGTGCCTATGAGAGTGAGACCTCTGGATCATATCCTTCTCTGTGTTCAGAGCTATAGAGAGCTTCAGACTACTAGCGCCGTCTACAGGCATTAATTGGAACCTGTACTGATCCCCAACGCATCCTCCGGATAATCCCAGCCTTGTGATACAACTCAACATTTAAAAGCCAACGCTTATCCCTGGTGCCCCTCTCAGTCCAACGTTCCTACCAGTTACTGATGGATTCGTCCATCCCATAGGGATATACGTTGGGATTGAGACGCTAGTATTGAAACCTGGCTAGATCCTCCAATGTGTCCTTTGGCTAATGCTACCCATATGCACATTTCGGAGTAAAATGTGATTGGAAGCTAAATTTATCGAAAGAAAGACGGCTTGAGTAATGTAGAATCACGAGTACCTAATGTTGTTGACAAAAACCAAAAAATATAAGAGCCTTAAAACTGAAAAACAACTGTAATCTCTTAGATAAATCTCAACTTGATTGAAATTTTCATTTGGACCAAGTCTTGGTATGGAATGTATAAAGTCGCTTACAAACAATTATTAACTAATGTTACATTATATTTACCTATTTTTTTAAATTTTCTAGGTGAAACATATACACATCTTTAATTTTGTGAATATATCTTTTTAATTCTATAATTGCTTTTTAGTTTGCAAATATCTTACTGCAAATATTTAAGCTTATATACACTGCTTAAATATCATTCTGCAACCAACTTCCCAATTTATTTATTGATATATAAATGATTTTACGGTAGAAATAAAAAATTAAATGGAGACATTTTGGAAATATGCAGAATTTCTGGATAATATTTCTGAACTTGTCATTCATTTGTTCTATTTAAAAAAAGAAATTTTGTCCATGGTGAATTATTTTTATAGATAATTTGATTAATTAGACATTAAATTTATTCTGTGCTGACCTTTGTATACAATTGGGGTTTGATTCTTATGTTTTAAATGCATGTTTTGTCTCCTATTTTTAAAATTTAATTTATCATTCTGAAGTAATACAGCATTAGCTAAATCTGTGTGTTTAATGTTTTACTATATAATAGTGAAATTTCTTAATGTTGTTTAATATTTTCATACCTAGTATTAATTTTTGATGATTTTTAAATATATAGAAGAAAAAATATCTTATATTTAATTAAATCAGTTTTGAAAACATACAATAAATGAATGTAGCATATAATAATGAAATTTCTTAGTGTTGTTTAATATTTTGATACCTAATATTGCTTTCTGTTAATTTCTAAATATACAGAAAAAAAGAGATTTTATATTTAATTAAGTCGGTTTTAAAAACATACAATAAAGGAATTTAGATTTAATTGAAAATCATGGTACTGCCTATGAATAATAATTTTTATCAGGTTTTTTTTCCCTCCCTTATCGACAGGATGTTGAAAAAACAATAAAAATGAATGTTGGAAATTATTTTTGGTTTTTTATGTGCTAAACTGTTTCTACTAATATGTTACATTCTGAATAATTCAAAAATATCATTCAGAGTTTTATTTTTATTCTAAATATTTGAATCTCAATATTTTATATTTGATATAACTAGCTATTTAGCATTTAAATTAATGGCTAAAAATATTTTCCATAATAATGAAATAAATTTCAATTTTTAAAGTAGAATTTTTGTAAAAATGATGAATTTTGGTTTCATCTAGAAAACTACTAAAGAAATATATTTAGAGAAAAACATTTATTAAATTGTAGTCTAATTATGTTTTTAGCTATTTGGGAAAATATGATAAATTATACTAATGCATTGTACTGAATAATTGCATAAAAATTAATTTAATTAAATTTTTTACTGTTGTAAGATTTTGTAGTTCGAAACTTCGCTATCTAAAAAGTATTCATCATAGTATTCAACATCTAAAAAATTGCTTTATGTTTTTAGTAATTTTGTGACCATTGACTATTACTTATATTTTGAGTTTAAATGAGCATATAAGCATAATTCGAAGATATATATATATATAGAAGGGGAATAAAACTTATATAGTATAATTTGTTAGAGATGTTTAGGTAATCATTCTTCAGATAAGCTTAAACAAATTCCTACCATGATTTATTAGAAATTCTACAGGAAACAGATAAAAAGTCCTTTGTGATTCATTATTTTAAAATAATCTTAATATTTTTAGTAGTTTCCTAAATTTTTCTAAATTCTATTGTGTTTTATTTGAGGTATACTAGTGACAGTTGTAACCTATTAGTAAAGTCTTTGGCCCACAGGGCTTTAGTATTGGAACCTTATTCCACTCAAGATCTGCCATGAATGTGGGCTAAACTGTCCTACTTCTGGTATAATGCAGAAGTTTATAGAGAGGATGCTAACTCGAGTGTCATCCTCATCATTCTAGCTGAAGATCAAAATTAAGAGGCCTGTCTCAAAATAGTTCTAATGTTGCTTTTAAAAAGGATATTAAAATATCTAAACTGTGGTATATAGTAATATTCATAGTGATAAACATGTACAAATGACTAAAAAGTTTTCATGAAAATAAATTTGAATATCAATTGCACCTCACTGTCCACCTGAATTGCCAATAACTGTACATCTAAAAGCAACTGGAATTGCCACATTAAAATAAGATTTCCCTCTAAAAATTATTATTATTTTGTTCTTCTTTGTATGATCTTTCTTATAGCAATAAACTTATATATGTGTTTTCTTTAAAAAATTCATCATCCCCCCTTCAAAAAAAAATATCAGATTTTAGAGATATATTTATATACAAAATAATATGATGTATTTGCTTTAAAAATTCATTCATCATTGTTAAGTATTATCTAATCAAATTAATTTACTCCTTTGGGAATTAAAAGTTGTGGCTATAAAATATCAAACATTGTTTTAAAAATAAAATTAGTCCATTATACATTTCCATCAAAATACATAGAATCATGATATTTTTTTTTTCTTGTAGTTTGAAAAAAGGGTACAATTTTCCTTACCAGAAGAGAGTAAAGTGTTAACTCTCTTGCTGTGTAAGTCTTATATCA
Organism: Argiope argentata; assembly: GCA_026289955.1. Lineage (NCBI taxonomy): Eukaryota > Metazoa > Arthropoda > Arachnida > Araneae > Araneidae > Argiope > Argiope argentata. Next base: position 6,590,939 of record JAOUZG010010951.1, read on the forward strand.
AAATAGGTTCAAAAATTACAAAACATTTCCTGCCAAACATCTTTAAAATTGAAAAGAACCCACAAAATGCTGCAAAGCATGCTTGTATATTTTTCAGAAACATGGACAATGAATGCTTTCTATTAACTTAGATCTGAATGAAACTAGAAAACTGAAATGACTCCATGAGCATGAAAAGAGAAAGTTGCTTAGCTAAGTAGATAGGAAAATGTGTCCCTGCAGAAATTGCAGGCTGTGCAAATTATGCTATATATATTACATAGCCTGTGAATATTATGGGATATGTAGCAAGAGGGTCAGATTTGAATTTTGTAAAAATTACTTCAGCAGAATTCTTTTGTCTGTTTTTAAATATATTTATCAAATTCGTCTTTGAACTGATACTTTTATTCATATTTTACCATTTTAGAATTTATTACAAATGCTCTGTTATTTATTTTATTTTTTGCACATTTATCAAATTTTCTTTAATAGAGAATATAGTTTTATTTTTCTTAAAGAAATGTGGTCTCGAATGCATTTGGTTTCACCGGGTGCTTGGTCTTCAAAGTTGAAAAATATCACTCCCTCTCCTAGCCGTGTACCTTATAAGGAAGTGGCTGTTTGTTTAAAACAGAATCCTTCTGTCTTTATTCATTGCAGATGGAAATCTGCTGGTGGAGATCAAGGTTCCTCTGTTTCTAGAATGAAAGAAAATGAAAATTCTCAAATCACGCTTGCCAAAAAAGGTAGGATTTTTGCATAAATGTTAATTAAATAGCTCTTCTTTCTAGGGTGGGATGAGCATTCATCAATTTTTAGTGTTTAAAAATATGAAAATCATCTTAAAAAGTTGTTATGTCTGTTTGTTGATCTTTCTCATAATAGTATTAGGGAAGTCCCCCCCCCTTTGGTAGAAATTCTACTTTTAAAAAAATGGAAGAAAATCTCTAAAATTACTTTTACTAAGAGTAACGATTTCAATGTGTAATGTTGGAAGAAGGATTTAAAATATTTAATCTCTTTAAAATTGTCCTTTGAATAAGGTTTTTCTTTTTCTTTGTTGCTATTTGTAATAATTAACTACTATAGTATTAGTACCTTTAATTAATTATTCTTATGCTATACCTCTAGATAAAACGCTTGGTAAGATAAGAATGCAATGAGTTCAAATGATAATTTATCTTCATACTAGTAAGATTACTTCTTCCCCCTTTAAATTTGGGTAGTAAATATGAATAATGGAACAAACCTAAATAACACTTATTTGAAATGCTTAAGTATACTGGTATATGATATCTATGCTTGAGGGTACTCTTTTTTTAAATGATTAACTTCTGAATTTTCTAATTTGTTGTTAATGGTAAAATAACTCATTCCCCCTTTTTTTATTTTAAATTTAACCAATGCAAAATATTAGAATAATTTTAGATAAATTTCTCAAAAAAATTTGATGACTTTTTATTAATTAGTTCTTGGCCTCTACTTAATTAGGGATAAAATATGTCCTGCATTAAGGATCCAAGGATGATGGGATCATCTGATATTGGAAAGTGTATATTAAAAGAAGCATTGTGCAATTGTATTTATTTTTATATAGTTAAATAATTGTTACTATATAAAATAGTTTTAACCAAATTGTTACTGATTCAGGTAATTCAGTATCTTTGCTCTTAAAGGATGCAGAAGTATTTTCATAAGTTTTTAACTTGCATATAAGGAAAGTTTGGAATTTTCAGCTTTATAATTAATGTATAACTGCAAAGAAAAAAGATTCAGCTAAACTTTAGAAAGTTTTGCTGTGTAATATTAAAATTAATTTCTTGATGATATAATAAGAGAATTGTTTTATCTGTTTCTAGTTGGTTCACGTTTTGAAACTGAAATTAAGTAAAGTAGGGGGAAATGCTCATAAAATTTGCCATTTTCAGCTTTGGAAAGCTATATTCCTTAAATTATATTAAATATTTACACTTTATTGGAACATATTTTACATACATTTATTGTTAGTGTTAATGTAAGCAATCTAATATTTGGACAATCTTTTGAATTTCAACAATTTCATTTTCTGGGGAAGTATATATTCCCAACAGGGGGAAATTTAATCAGATATTTAACTGCAAACAAATAAATTTTTTTTCTAATAAAATTTGACCAAAAAATTTTTATTAATTTTTTGGCATGTTTTATTAATATTCAACAATTAGCAATTATTTTCTCTAAAGGAGATAGTATGATGCTTCCACTTTTCTTTCTGTCTTCCAAGTTGGAGAACAATATTTCTCTGCCATCATAGTTTTTGGAGAATATCATTCTTTTTTTATTTTACATTTTGAATACTCTTTCTGAAAATGAATCGCAATCTTGTCCATTATTACCTGTATAAGTTTTCTTTTTCCTTTCAATTTTTTGTTTTACTCAATGCTGAAAGTTATAACGTTGAAAGACTAGCCAGTTTTAATTCTTTCAAAAGTAATACAACAGCGTTTGGAACAGAAGAGATTTTATTATTATCTTTTGAAACTGAGAAAGTTTCTGCTGCCTTTATTGAAGTTGTTGGAGGTGTATTGCTCAACATTTGTACTGCTATTCATTTCTATTTTCAATTTTATTGACTGGGTAAAGTCCACAACCTTGAAAACTTTATGCAGCATTTTGTTAAAATTTCAAAAACAGAGTCTCAGAGTTCTATAAACAGAGTCTCATAAAATCAGAAGTTGCTAATTCATATAAAAGAAATGTAAAATTAAAAAATCAAGTTAAAAATTATTCCTTAATTATACAATAAAAAAATTTAACATTATCAGGCATTTTAAACATTTAACAGTAGGTTCGACAATTACTGTCTGTTTTCTCTAGACTGTTCATTTTATCCCATCCTAGTCATTCTCTATTTTATTAATTTTTTGATTATTATCATATATTTATATATTCTGTATGTTAATATTTAGTAAAAGAAACTTCTAAAGATGCTGGTTATCTTGGTATCATCATCGCTGGTATTGGTATTACAGGTAATTTTTTCATTCAACTGGAATGTAAATACTTTTTATAATATTTATGGTGGTATAAAATTGAAGAATAATTTGTTTATTGTAGGTGTTATGTTTTATGCTATTTTAAGGGAACTGTTTTCTAGACAAAGTCCAAACTCTATATATAGTGATGCTTTATATTTATGTCGCAGTAATGCAATTGTAAGTGATACTCTTGGGGAGCCAATTAAAGGATATGGAGAACTATCATCACGTGGCCGTCGCAGACATGTCAGGTATTTCTTTTGTTCTAAATTTTTTTTTATTCAATTAAGCTTGGAAAAAAATGTTTAAGTCTATGTAAAAATGTTTGTATGTATATATAATTTCTTTTAAACTGCCCGTTTATATCTTTTTTAATCAACTTATATATTTGATTATTGTTTATTTTTAGTGTGTTTTTCTTAACTCATGGTTTGTATCTGACCACAATTACTAGGTTTGAATGAAAATAGCTCTCACTTTGTTTCAAAAAGGGACATAACTATAATTATTCTAATATATATATATATATATATATATATATATATATATATATATATATATATATGACGATTTTTTGGAATGAATTATTACTTTATTGCTGTTTTCATCTTATCTTTAAACGAGCTATGTTTGCATGTATATTTATTTCGTATATCTTAGAAACGACGCTAACGATTTTGATCAAATTTTATATTTTGATAAAGTTTTGCATTTGAAATTTATCTATATAGGTGTCTTTCCTGAAAAAAATTCGATTTTACACACACACACAAACAAAGAAGAATAATTTTTTGTAACGAACTATTAAAATAAGTTTATTCAAACCCTGTTTCGGAGTGCAAGCAGTGCAGTGTAGTGCTCAGAACAAAGTGGCTGATACGTGTGTTACGGGTCCTTGGTTTGAACCGTTTATGTGTGTGTGTGTTTTACACACGTATGCGTTTATATTTAATTTTTTGCTTTTTAAGTTTATCTATATAGGTTTCTTCCCTGGTAAAACGCGATTTTATACACATGTACACACGCACACATAAAAATTATAGGGAACTAGTAGACCCTTTTTCTACCTGCTCTCATGCTGACAATGTCATATAGTGCCATCTTGGACCCGATTTCACCATGGTAAAACTGAGTGTAAGATTAAAAATATGAATAAAGATATATAAATTGTAAAATGAATACTGTAATATAGCAGAATGTTTCAAATAGCATTCTAAAGTAAGTGCATTTCTGATTTTTTTTATTTATTTAAATGAGCAATTCATCTGTAGATAAGATCGAAAATTATTCGTATGTAATCAATATGATATTTGTATCTAAACGCATTCTCCGGAAAATCCTGCTTTAAAAAAACTGCCGAGCTAACACCCAGGCCTCTCTAGTATTTAAATGTTATTCATATAAAATGTGCAGTCACTTAAAATTCAGAATTTTGTGATGAATTTACTAAATTTGCCTTCATCTGCTACTTACAAGGAAATTTTCTTTCTTTCTTTTTTACATTGGAAAAATTGTGATTTTGTAAATTTTAAAAATAATGTTTTAAAAAGCAACTGAAGATATAGGAGGAAGGAGGGGTAAGCGGAAATTATATGGCATAATAGTGGTGATACTTCTGTAGCTGAGCTGGCATCTCATAAAATGTATTATTAATAAAAAAAATTAAGTCAATTAACCACTGTTTATAACAGTTACTCCATTCCATATTTGGTGTTTGCATTAATGGTTTTAAACACACATTTTTATTCTAACATGAGAATAATTAAAAAGTTGAAGGTATCAAAATTAACTTTTAGAACTATATTTCATAAATATTGGTAAAAAGTTTTTAATTACAGTCATTTAGTATATGAAAAGGATGGAAAAAATTATATGAGGATGAAATTTTATGTGGAAGGTTCAAGAAAGAATGGAACTGTTCATTTAGAAATGGTGGAAGTAAGTTTTCTTTCATTGCTTTACATTTTTTAATGTAAAGACTTTTAGAATTTGACCATAATTTATTGAAGTAGCTTACTTTCAACTAAATTTTCAAAGAAGGTTGATATATACACTATTTAGTATATAAATTTAGTATGCACATGAAAAAAGTTAAATTTATAATTAAGGCATATGTGTAAAATTAGAAAAGAAGAAATGTATATTTATATTTGTGCTACTTGCTGAATTTACTAAATCAAGGTTTTTTTTAATTTTAAAAAATATAGTTATCCTTCATTATTATATTATGTAGTGCAATTTGGGGGGGGGGGATTCAAAATGTACTCATCAGTATTCAAGCTGTAACTATATTTTTCTTGGTTGAACTTTCATTCATTCAAACCTTGTACCGCCCACTCCTGGGATCAGTTAGAAAGATATTTTGTGTTTGAACAATTTCACAAGAGATTTGGGATGAGTGAAGGAAGCACAATTTGAAGTAAAATGTATCTAGTAGGATAAATGTAAGAAGCTGTACTAGTAAACCTTTTACATTGATAATATCAATAATGAATGGGTTTTCCACAGAAAGTAAATTGGCTGTTTTTTAGTAAGTAAATATGCTGTTAAATCTAGCATAATTTTAACATCTGTTATATGACATTAGATCTACCATTATAGACATGATTTTCCCCTTACATGTATCATTTTGTCAAAAGTATGTTTTCCAAACAATGATAATGATTAAGAAACCTTAAGTTTTCTTGGAAATATGAAGTTAAAGAAATGTAAGTTAAATATGAAGCTTATTATTAGAAATGTAAGTAAAATAGAATTATTATTAAGTAATTACAATTGTGACATGAAATAAATGATTGATAGTTTTGTTCATAACATCAAAAATCCTATGTAAAGGGAAATGCTAATATATGCAATTTTACTTATTTATTCTTATTTCTTTTAGGGAGAAAAGTCAAAATATGAATATAGGTATTTATTTGTTGATGTGGATGGTTATCCTCAGAGAACTATTATATTAAAAGACAATCGTCACTTGGATAGTAATTCTTTAAATATCATTGATACTTTAAATAAATAATAATCTTAATAGTTCAATCTGGATAATTCTTTTGTACACTTTGAGAACGTTTGTATGTAACTTAGTAAACAATAAAGCAAATTTTGTCTAATATGAAATCTACAATATTGTATGTGTAATCTGTATTATTACAGCGGTATCTTTTCTTATCAGAATACTATATCGTCTCAAAATCTCAGCTAAACTATTTATATAACAACATATTGATTATTCATATTTTAATATGGTGTTTAGTATTTGACTTGATATAAGACATTATTTTATGTGAATATTATATAGTATACACCATTATTGCCGGTTTCTATGGGGTAGGGTCTACAAGTTCAAAAAATCTATTAAGTTATTGAATAACACCAAAAAGTTATGAAATGAAATATATAAATCGTTTTTTATACAATTTTTATAACAAGTACAAGCATTTATTTGTTTGAATGATTTTAATTTTTAAGATTGTTCAAAAGCAATACTTATATGAAAAGTTAAAACTGCATTATTGATTTAAAACACTGATTAAACTAAGTTTAGCCAAACTTATATATAAAAAAATTCAGATAAGGAAAAAGTAGCTTGTAAATGTTTTACATTTCTACATATCATTTACATACTGTAAATAGTTTGAATATAATTTCTTCTTTTGTCTCAAATCAGTTTTCTTTTTTAAAACTCCTTTTCGTTTTTGTAATTCAGTGGCAGGATATAATGTATGTCTATTGAACAGATTTCTACAATCGAGATCGCTTTTGTCTGAACAAAAGAATGTGCTCACCCATTCCATGGGGGGAAATGTCTCCTAGGGCAGATGTTTCTTTAGAAAAGGAACTAGAATTCCACGAATGTGAACCTCTTGTTAAAAATGTCAGATCTTCAATTCTCTACTTTATGCCGTCTTTTTTCTTTACAAGGGGTTTCGGACTAGCCCATGAGCGTTTAGAAGGGCATATAATGTTTTGTCATTATAAAAACTGGAATTCAACTTTGAGTGCTTTTGATTTCTCAAGTGTGAGTCCTCTCGGTTTACTGAACACTAAAAGTCCTTTAGTTGTATGCAATAATTCGTAGGAGGATTTACTGGTATGAGATTATAAAAGCTTAATTGTTCAATTATATTGAGAAATTCAGAAAGCAGTTGAAGGTTAAGTGAATTGCTCCAAACTGTCGTTAAATGAACTGATGGACCGCTGAAAGTTTTACCATTTTTGAGAAAAGTCAGCTTATCATTTAGTCTACGATTTTCGATATAGATAAGTTATTGAAATCCCTTAAAAAAATCTTCTAATAGAAAATTTCAGGAAACTAACCGTTGTAGCCCCAAATGCAACATTAAATGTCTAGCGCCGTAAGTTAGAATAACCGAAGAATGTGCAGCATATAAAACAAAGTTCATGTCTGGTACACAGTTAGCTAAATGTGCATAAGAAACTAAGAAAATAGAACAAGTTACGCCACTCTCTATTAAAAATTTAAATTTAGATCTAAACAAATAAGTAGCTTAATTCATTAAATTCGTCAGAAGATTTTAATATGTTTTCCGTATAATACCACACACCTTTTACTTTATCAGCATAACATGTATGAGACCAACATTTCTTAGTATTAGTGTCTGCAACAGAATGTAACCAGGAAGGGAATTTTGACCTTCTATTGTTGTTACTATTGTGAAATAAGCGTGTAGATAATTGCTTTGATAATTCCTCAATTCTTGCTTTTAGCGTCTTTAAAGAAGGATTCATTGAAAACTCATTACTCACTGAAGTATTAACTGTTCCGTTAATTTTATCTACAATTTGTGCTAATTTCTGCAAACCATCATCTCAAAATGATAAGATTTGTTGCACTGTAACTGGTAAATGCTTTTATAACATCGTTAAAACACCCGTTACTTAATTCTTTCATCTGCATTAAAAGTTGGGGAAAACTTTTATCCCTTAGTTGAAAGTTTTATAAAAAGAACAATTAAGTTTAACATTTTCGGAGTCAACGTATTGTTTATTTATTTTATCTTTTAATAACGCGCATGGAATGCTAGAAAAAGGGAAACGAATTAGATCACTTGCGTAAGGATAAACTTTGCAATCCAAAGCAGAAATTACACTGTGAAATTTAGTGCTTTCAGTAACAATTCCCGCTGGAATAAACTGGGATTCTAATTCTAAAAATCACAATTCAGGATTACTTTTCAAAAAAAAGTTCTAAATGCAACACGATTCAATTCAGCAGATGAACCAATTTTCGCTCCGTTTCCATTTTTAACACTTGTGAGCAGGAACAAAAGCGTAAGTCAAAATTGATTCTGAAAGAAACATGCTCGTCATTTAAAATCGATGACATTCAATTCCGCTGGCAGAACTATGAACAGTATTAAAAATCAAAGTCACCACTTATCGCGGATTGGTAAAACTCTTCCACTTCCAATATTGAGAGCTTCAAAACACACTACAGATTTTAACAAAAACAAGCTGTGGAGATTTTACACAAAAAGAGAAAAAAATTAACAAAAGAACTAGAATTACCTCTCTCAAGCTGGGAAAAAATGAATTTCTGTCTGGATAGTTAACAAAGTAAGTAGTGATACAATAGTTACCATACGCCGCTCGTTCTGCGAAACATCACTCGTTAAGTCATTTTTAAAAAATTTAGTTCTATTCGTTATACGAAATTTGACTGCAATTCCTCTAAACCGTACATTACTCAATCGTTACATAAGCTCATCAGTTTTCTTCTACAGCCAACAGCAACCAATATTAGAACCTGAAAGTCTTCTACATCGCCTTTAATTTCTGCATCAGTTCTTGGAATACTTCTTACAGGATCTAAACAGGTCAAGTTACTCTAACTAAAAATGGGCTTTCCGTAGTTACTATCATTTTGGGAAATGGTTCTCTCACGGTTATGGGAACAGGTTAACTTCTACTACGACTCACAATAATAATTTCCACCAGGAAGGACCAGAAAGAAAGACGCTGTGATGAAATGACGTGAATATGATATGTGTTTCAAGGACTATGGCCTCAGAAAACGTAAACAAATGGCCCATTTAATTCTGATTTTTTTTATATTTGTGTCATTGTGATATGTGCAATTAATTACTTATTAAAACATATTGCACTAAAAGGTTGTTGACTATTCTTTGCTTTTAAGATACATCACAACACGAAGAGAAATGTTTTTTTTTAAATTACTTTAGGTTAGAGAGATTATATACTGGTTATATTATGAGAAGCTTTGAAATAATAAAGTTAATCCATTAATTATTTTACTAATTGTAAGGGAACGGCCAGAAAATATGGGAAATGCACAGTAAAGTGAAACAGCATGAATTTATACATATGAATCAAAATTAGAAAGCTTAAAAATATTTTGCTAAAGCAGTCATTAAAACCAAGTAATAAATTATTTTAGCGACCACTGAGCCTGGAAAACAGCTGGTCGCAAGAAGCGGCCAGTATAAAACGTTTTTGAAGATGTAATTATTTTCGTTCATGCATTTTCGATTCTGTCTTCACCTTTGGAGGGAGACGGACGCTCTGTTGACTCCTATTATAGCAAGGGATCATCAAAGCGATCTTGTACGACGAACCTCAGCGAATTTGAATATGAGTTATGGAAACACTGCAATACCATCAGGTCACATCATACGTCTTTAAAAGAGTCGTTGATGAATACATAGACTAAATAAGTGCAGACCTGGAACAGTTGATTATGATGATAACAAATCATGGTTGGGTGAATACGAAAAAAGAATATGGATGTACCAGGAAAAAATCAAGAATGCAAAGCTCTGTATTAAAATAAATTGCAGAGTACACGGTGGTGATAAAAATATTTGCAAATGCATTCAAACAAGTGAAAAAAAGGATATCATCGCAACAAGGGATCCTGAAAACATTCGAGGAAACTCTAAAACAAATGAAAGAAAATAAGCTTGAACACACTCCCCAATATTTAGACGACTATACAAAATTTAAAGAAATCCAGACTCGGATCGAAAAAATAGAACAGCTTCAGGAATTAGGCCGATGCCCCAACAAAAATGTAATATGTATGTACCCGCCTTAGAGACCGACAGATGACGTCATGGAGAACGAACACCTGTTTCAAGAAATTAATTAGAAACATGCTGCCAAGAGAAAAAATTCTGTTGAGAGCCAAGAAATAACATTCATAACAAATTCCAAGCCCACGAGAAGGAAAATAAAGAAATTCCTCCAATTAATCTAAAGAGGACAGAGGATTATAACTTAACGCTACAAGATATCGGTAGGAAGCTCCCTGAGACATTGAACGTCTATGTGAGCGGATTCATTAGAATTTCTCCAAAACATCACAGACAGAGCAGGTATCCTGGATATACTAAAGGCACAGAATCTGGAAATTATGACAAAGAAGATTAAAGAAAGAACTGGAAGAAAATAATTCAATCCTAATAGAAGTTAAAAAGACGGAAAATTTCCGGAATATCTACAACATCAAGCCCATTGCATATATCAGAATAAAAGTTGAAACCTACAGAAGACAAGCAAAAGCCACAATGTGTTTTAATTGTTTCTGGTGGTTTAGACGTAAACGTTTTGCAACGCACGCATCGTCGCACGATGGATCTGACAGTTCGCCTGGCGAACAAAATCCAGTATTCTTCTCGAAGCATGATAGTTAGGGCTTGAACACCAGCATGACTGTTTTGAGATGATACTTCCTAACCAACGTCTCGACGATAAAATGCCTTGTCAGCAGCAAAATTGGATAACGAAAGCGTAGTGATCGTTTCTCTCAACTATTTTGGTTTTCACTCTAATTAAACCACTTTCATCTCGCTCAGTTGAGATACTGTTAATCGAATCTCCGGCTACTGGAAATCCCTTCCTCTGGGCAGGCAAAAGGAGTGCGTTCTTAGATTTCTGAATCTCAGGTAGTGTCCCTTTAACTCTATCTCCTTATCAGGAACCACCTCGATAACTCCCTCGTTCTCCCATTCCTGAAACACTCTGTTATAACCCTCATATTAGTTAAGAGACTTCAGTTTTCTGGTGACACTAAATAGTCTCTTTTCTGCTACATGACGATTTGATGGCAATTCTATGTTTTTCTCTAACCAAGGTAAGCTTACGCAACATCGACCGTCATCGTTTCTTGTGAGAGAATGGAAAAGCTGCTATCTAGCCATTTCCTCCTCGGCTCTTTTGGTTATACTCTGTTGATCATCTAAAATACCGATAGTCTCCAAACTCGAAAGATTCGCGATTTTCATGTTTCTGACTGCTTAATGTGAGTACAAAAGAGACGTGCTTGTAGTTTTACTATCAGCAAAATCATCTAAAGTACCACAAACCACCCAGCCCAGTTTCGTACAAACCACAGTTAATCCTTAATTCAATTGCTTCACATGTCCTGTAAGAATCTTGCCATAAACGTCACTTCCAAGGAGTATTTCAATTTTGGGGCAGTCTGGTCCCATGTCCTATAGCCAAATACGATTACGCTTTAATTCTCTTAAAATGGGACCTTTAGGAAGACATGGTATATTGTCGCAAATGACATCCTGATCCAAAAACTCGAATTCGACCTCTTCACGATTACTTTTGTTCATAGAACACAATTTCACTCGATACTTATTGTGGGACTTTGTCGCACACTTTGTTTGGAGGAACGCATACTAGCCCAAAGTTTCTTTGGAAACAATGGGCAACCCTAGATCAACCGCTAAAGATTTCAAAATGTAAGATTTTTGCGAACCACAATCCCGCATGATTCTACAAATTCTAGACATATTAGCGCCAAAAAAAACTTTTACTTTTAATGTCATTAAGGCCACCTCTGAAGTGTACGTTTGTCCTGCTGTTGATGTTTGTACTTCTGAGATTTGTTCTGCATTTCTGGACCTAGAGCTATTAAGTGGGCCTTTCCACAAGCAGAGCAACGTATAATATTGCTTACAAAATTTTGCTATGTGATTTGGAGTCAAACACTTTAGACAACACTTCTTATCCTTAATTTTCGCCATTTTTTCTTCGAGTATTAACAAGCGTGACTCGAAATTTGTTTTACTTTCATGCGATTTACTACAGAAAATACAAGTGTTGTTATTTGGAGTGAGAAATTCACTAGCAGTTGGGATATTAGTCTGATTTCTAAATTTAGTTTTATACCTAATTTCTCCCTTGAACTGAGAGGCTTCTTTTCGAACATTATCCTCAAATCCACTACATGCCAATTTCAGTTTCTCCAAACCCTGTACTTCCGCTTTTTAAAAACTCAATAAAATTTGTAAGGCGAGAAGTTTTCGATTCCTCACTCTTGTAAAAATACAAACTTTTCTGCCATGCTCTTAACACGTCTTCGGTAAGACAAGGTTCCACCATTGGGTATAACTATGCGGAATTTGAATTTAAGCCCAAAGAGTCTAACGCTCTCAAGTCAGTATCCAGTTTATCAAAAAGCTTGTCAAGAGGAAACCAATCTCTAGTATCAGCTTCAACAATGAAAGAATTAGTATTATCAGTTCTCTAACATACACTTCAATTGACAATTCTGATTTACCAAAACGCCCTTTGAGAGCACCAATAGATCTACCATAGTTAGCTGATGTTATAACTATCGATAATTCCTTGTATAACTATCGATAAATTCCTTGGCAAGTGACCACTCTTTCATACTTTGTACGAGGTAGGAAAATTTATCTTTGTCATGCAGATCTGCGTCATTATGGATTTTTTCAAACTGAGACCAGAATGGAAGCCAATTAATTAAATTGCCATCAAATTTCTTTAATTCGATTTTCGGGAGTTTATACTTCACTTTATTGCTACATGAAACAATACTTCCCTCATCATTTAAACCCTTTGCAATATCTAACTTTACTTTTATTTGACGAGACAGAGTAATGTATTCATCCGAATAAACTTCCCGGCTTTCCATTTCTTTTAAAACTTCTTTTTCATAGGCTGCTCCCCTTTCAACTAAAAAATCCAAAAATTTCTCATCTAACAAATTTAATTTCAACATTTAAATTCTGCAATTTACAAAACTTATCATTTATTTCATTTATATCGCCATCTTCTTTCAATAACTCAGCTTTAAGAAAATTAGCTGTTTTAGTAAATGAGGCCCGAAGCCCCGTCCTTTTAAGTTTAAGTGGTTTCATTACAGTGTTTTAAAAGTTTACAAAATATTATTCTAAACTAAATTAATACAACTACAAAGACACTGATAAAAAAACTGATATTCATACTAATAATAAGAAACACAACAAATGATTAAAACTTTCAACGAACAGTAATGCCTAGAAAACTACTTAGAGAAATCTGCAACAGAACCGAAACTAGACATGTCGAATCCTGTCGCGGACGGCAAAAAAATGTTAGAACTTATAATTACTACCCGTAATTTCTGCAGGTAAAATGTATTAATTTCTTTATTTCAATTAAAACGCATCCTTTGCCTATCCGAGGAAAAGAAAATTCCACGTACCTTTGATTTTCCATCTAAAAAGGAATTCCCAGAAGGGGGAAAAAAAACACGCTTACATTTCAGACATCTCTATTTCCGGTATACGCAAAAAAAAAAAAAAAAAAAAAACGACAGACGTTTGTTAGAAAAAAATTCTCTTATGGAACCTCTGGCTCCATCTAATGACGCCTCTGGAAAATGAGTTGGAATTCAATACAGGTTGCATGTTTTGTGACATAAATAAGTTTGTTTATGCCTGTTCCATCTTTTAAAATAACATGACCTCATACAATTACATGAATGAAAGGTTGCCACTCAAATATGGAAAAAAAATCCCTGCTCATACATATACGACACATGCGCGAATAACACTCATGAACTAGCTGTAATGGAGTATGATTTTAAGAAGAGGGGAGGGGGGTGCAACAATTAAACATAATTCCAAAAAATAGCATATTAAAAGTAGGTTTATCTTTATTTATAAATAAGAATTTCGCAATAGTAAATATATATATTGGGGGAGGGGACATATATTTTATTCTCTTTAAATGTAAGTCACGCAAAATTAACGACTCGAGCGAAATAAAACACAAAACATTTTTATGATACAAATAAATTTAATAATTAACAAAAAGCATTACATAGCAGTATTTTTAAATTATTCATTTTTTCCAATTGAAGTAATCGGACATCAATTTCTGCAGAATTTTCAACCATCAGTTCATGGACCCGATCCGTAACAAGTACCTTACTTCTGTACAGTACCATTTCACTTTCAGTGAATGAATGTGAAAATATTTCCGATTTATCATTGAATGCAATAAAGGGGCTAATGTGACGCAACATGTTTTAATGTCCATAAAAAATTATTTGTAAATTATCATTCATAAACTAAAAAATTTGAAATCGTTTTTTTCTTTTCCTCTGGATTTGATACGATTCCTTTCAGACAAGTCCAGCGTCAACTACGACTCTTTTGAATTGGTACACAGTCTGGTATGTTTTCCTCTTTTGGAATGATTAGTAAGTGCTTGTTTTCCTATATTAGGCTTATTTTCTTACAAAGCAAGACATACACAACAAATGGATTTTGTGAAACTTCTTCAACACATTCAGCAAAATAAGGATTTTTTTTTGTCCGTTTAATTCGTGTAACATACGGATTTTGAGCAGCTCATTGATTTAAAAATATCCACTAATCTACTTTGAATAAGCTCACAGTTTCTCAAATAATAAACCATTCAATAAACTTGGGTATGGGACAGTGAACACCATCACATTGCTTCCACAGATAAAACTTTACTAACCTCACCAAAGAAATATATTGTATTCTTTCAAGCAATTGTAGGTCTAGCAAATGCTCATAAGCCGCAATTCTGGAATCTCAAGGAAAAAGAACTATTGTCTCGCAAATCGATACTGGAATGATCGATACAAAGGGGGGGGGGGAGAAGAGAGAAAAGGGGCGAGTTTCCGAACTAGCCAATCTCGAACGATATTGTTTTAGGAAACTATGCCCTTTTATTCTTGCAATATTTAGATATAGTTTTATTTCTAAAAAAGTTGAAATTTACTGTTTTTATGAACATTTTCAAATTTCTTTCCCCCAGGCGATTTTTAAATTTTCTGTCAATGCCAACGTGATAGAATATTTTATTCACTCCTGAAATCATGCTAATAAAGTGTATCCTATTATTCATATCAAACTTTATTCATCGACGAACATTATGTTGATTTACTTTAATACATACTCTGTAAAAGAGCACATTTATAAAAAGGTATATTTTATTACAAGGTTTGAACTTTAGTTTTGAATTGCATCATTATCTTTCTGTTCATTATCTATTGTAGCATTCCACCACTCAGTTTCATTAGCAATTTGTACTGCTGATAAATATGAATTTGATGCACATCAAAGAATAGAGTTGCTTTCTCTAAATGTTGTGGTCGAAGTTTTTTTTATTATTTTTTTAAACACACTGAACAATATCTCCCAAATAATCGTACAATTCAATCTATAATCAAATGAAGACTGAAATTTTATTCTAGTAAATTCAAGAGCCCAGAAATCTTCAGACTTCTAAAATTTTCATAATTTAAAAGTAATATACATAAATTATGCTAGTGTAGAATTTTAAGGAATTCTGTATTTATATTTTTTTTTCTAATTTTATAAACCATAATACTTAAAAAAATAGTGAAGCACATATTTACAAAACATTATTCTGAAAGATGAGCCATTTTCGCAATCATGTTAGACATTGATTATTGTAAAACATAATAAATCTCTAAAACTGAATTTCGAGAATGACATATCTATAATAGTATTTTTCAGCTTCTCAAATATCAGAAAGTATTTTATAATTCCATGTATATAAGTATGTGTCTAATTATTTTTGGTTGCAGAAGGGCTTAAACAAATGAAAACTGATTAAATGTCTTCTTTATTTAAAAACTTAGTGATTTCACTCTAATCTTCTCTCAACTGATAGAAATTATTTCTGATCTATAAATAATGACTAATAATTAATAGACATTCTAAAATCAAAATACAAAAATAATTTGTCTTATATTTATTCTTTAAAAAGCAGACACAAAAGATAAAGCAATATCCAATTAAAAGCAAAATGATACAAATGAATACCAGCTGACAATTTAAAAATAAGTATAACTGAATATTTACAAATGAAAATGATAAAATATTACACTTAATTGCATTTACATAGATCAATTCACACACATTAGCATAAATATTTAGTATGAGTGATGGAATTTAAAACATTTTATAAGTCAGTTTTTCACCTCCTTCAAAAATCTAAAATACCACTGACACTACAAAAAAGCAATTGGAAAATAATTTTAATCAAATATCAATTATGCACTTTCACTTTTATAAAGTGTAACTTATACCCCATAATTCAGAACTTTATATTGCACAATGTTGAAAATATATTGTGAAAGAAATCACACAAAATTGCTGATAAAAAGTATCCTATTCTAAGATTCATTAATTATAAAATTTAAATGACAAGAATATTTTAAGAAATAGCAATGAAGCTTCTTAGATAATGCATTTGTTATCACAAAAATAATGATTAAACATTTTTGCTTGTTTCTTAAATGGCAACAAAAAAAGCTAATTCCCGTATTTTATATATATAAGGAGTGATATTCAA
The DNA here is from genome assembly GCA_026289955.1 of Argiope argentata. Lineage (NCBI taxonomy): Eukaryota > Metazoa > Arthropoda > Arachnida > Araneae > Araneidae > Argiope > Argiope argentata. Next base: position 6,607,576 of record JAOUZG010010951.1, read on the forward strand.
ATAATTTATAAAATGACAGCATACATTCAAAAAATTTACAAAATATACTAATGATGTACTTAAAAACTGGAAATCGATTTAATAAAATATATTAAAACTTCTTGCACTGATTACAGTATTAACAAATGATACAATATTTTTAAAAAATTCATTTGTAAAGACGATGCTTTTCTTTGATAAAATCACAAGACAAAAAAAGTGTACAAACTTGCAAATAATTATACACTTAAAAAAATTCTGACGATTTAAGGAACCTCACAGCTTTTTTGCTCTTCGTACATCATTTTCATATTTCTCATGGAGAACAGCTTTGTATGATACTTGATCCTTCCACATCTGGGCTGCTTGTAGATTAAGAGGGCTTTCAATATTTGGCTCTAAAAGAAAGAAAGAAGAAAATCCTAACAATGAAAGAAAATAAACTTTTCAAATATATGCAAAATTAAATTCCTTGAATAGTTGTGCCCATCTATCATATGGGCATGTAACTTCAACAAACTTCATCTTGCTTATGGCTGGCACAAGCTATGATTTCCCAAACCTAACTATGTAAACTTTCAGGTTTATCATATTCACATACATTTTTGGGACAGGGAGAGACAACTGCTTCATAGAAATGCAACCCAAAGACTCATTATTTAATTTTAAATCAACAATGGCCTGATTTAAAATGATTTTAATGTTAGTGAGTGCTGTAGATAGATTTCACTTGACATTACTAAACAACTTCTTAAACTGATAAACAGTTTTCAAATGACAGACTAACTTTGAATTCCATTTGCCTATTGATATATTTTCAAGACAATGCAGAAAATTCAAAAGTAATTTTTTCTTTGATATATGTACAGGGAAGTTGTGACAAGATGACATGTCAGTTTATATTGTGACAAAAAAGCAAAAAAGATAGGAGGTCACTACTTCAGTGATTTTACAAAGAAATTCTGAGTTTTCATTAACATGTGTAGACTTAGGTAAGGGGATCTTGGTTATCTTTCAAGGAGTGAGAAGATGCCAAGAGATTTTATTCCTCCCCCAAAGTAGGAAAGGCACAAATCAATTTTTTAAAACACGTTAGAAATAATTAAATAAAGAAGTAGGATTCAGATAAGGAAATAAGAGTATATAAGAATGCAGTTTACATGGGCTGACTCAAGGAAACAATTTAATTAAGAGAAATAATTATGTATAGATATATACACATATCTCTCTCTGTGTGTATATATATAAACATCTCTCTCTCTCTGTGTGTGTGTATTTTATATATCAAAAATTCAAGAACATATTTAATTAAAAACAAGAACATCTTGCACAGGGTTGGCACTCAAATCAGGAAAAAAGAATTCCTTTATTTTCCTGTCTGCATATTCAAGATAAAAGGAAACAGGACAGCACTTATGTGCTAATTATAAAGGAATATAATTTTAAGGAGTGGAAAAAGCAAGGAAAGGAAGCAATAATTTAACAACATATATGTATGAGGAGATCAGATATATTAACTCTCACGATCTTTAATTGTAACATAGCATTAAGGACTCAGATGAAATAAAACATTCTATTATGATATAAATCACGATTACTTAACAAAAAAAATTAAAAAGATAATTTTTTATTTATTCATTTTTGCCAATTCAAATATTTGGGCATCAATTTCTGCAAACTTTTCATGGGAGCTAATCGGCCTCATCTGTAATAAGGTACAGCATTTCTGAAAGGCCTAACAATATGAAATTATTTGTTATATATCATTGAATGCAATAAAGGTTGAATGTGACAAGTTTTAATGCTTATTGAATTTCAGCTTTAAATTTTAGTTTGTGAACTGAAAAGTTTGAAAGAAGTTTATTTTCAGACATTAAACATGACATACAATTCATTTTAGATATGATGTAAAGCATCAATAATTATTCTTTTGAGCTGACAGTCTTTTATGCTTTCTTAGTTGTATTATCTTCTAACACAAGTCTTTCTTATAGGCATTAGCAGCAATATGCGAATCTCATAGAAGAACAACTGTTTCAATGATCTATATGGAGAGAGAGGGAGTGGGGGGGGTCACATTATACTATCACAAATGGTATATCATTTTTAGAAGGCATGACTGCTATCTTTAAACATCCAACATTTTTTTTAGATAAAAAAAAAACTTTTAAAAGTCTGTTTTTATAAAAATTTTCCATTTCCCTGTTTTTTAAGGCAATTTAAATCCTCGTGTTTTTCTTGGGGGGAACGCTTTCCCTGTTCATCTAGTGGCATGTCAATGCTGTTACATTTTCAGGGGTCAGTTAACAAGAGTTGAAGAGAACATGGATGATTTCTCCTTTTCCATACATTGTTTAATTACTATACTCATGAAATCTCATTGGGCAATTAATTCAACATTACTGATTCAGTAACAGGCCCATTATAGCACTTAACAGATTTCCAAATATGTTTTCAACCATTCAATAGTTTATGTTATATTCTATGCAATATATGCCATTTTTACTTTTAGGAAGCTTATTAACAGATTACTTAATATAAAGAAAAGAACTGCATTAAAAAATATTTAACAATGTATGAAGCAAATTTATACATATACAAGTAACTGAAACAGTAACAACAAAATAACGTTTCTTCACATATAACGAAGCATAAGGAAGGCTTTAATGAAGCTTTCATAACAATTGCACTTGTTGCGATTGAGCAATTGTTATGAATCACTAAATACATTCCTCATATAAGGGAGGTGTGGGACAAAAATGTTATAGTTTTTAATTATGCAATTAAAATCTTTTGTGTGTGTGTGTGTGTGAAATTTGTACCATTTCCCCCAAACAGTCATTTTTACATTAAAAATATTACATACATCTTTAAAAAACAAGCAGGAAATACCTTTATTCTGAGAAACTGTTTGGGGGAAATGGTTAGTTAATAAATAATAAAACACGTAGCATATTTACCTGAAAGCAAAGACTGGAGAGACAGCAAAATTGTGCGAACATCGTACAATGCTGTCCATTTTTCTTTCAGGATATCAAGACAGATATTTCCACGATCGTCTACATTTGGGTGAAAGCACGGAGTAGTAAACCGAACATGAGGAGGAGTGTATGGATAGTTATAAGGAAAATCCATTTTCACTTTGTAGGTCAGACCTTCATAGACCTAAAAATTAATGCATTAGAAATAAATCAAATTTCAACTGAATTGAGCTTTAAGGAAAAAGGGTGTAAATGTATGTATATTTGAAATCAAATCAAATGATTATTATCTTACTGTTCCTTGAGCTCCATTTATGGTCCCAATCCAATTGAAAATATTTTCATCAGAAGGAAATGCAGATATTCCTTTATCACCAGACATCTGAAATTGCAAAAAAACATTATAATTAGTGTTTAAAAATAAAACTTTTATTACCTCAATCATTTCAGAAAATTGATTTCTACAATGTTTTATAATTATGCACATGTTGTAATATATATTTCTACTAACATTTTAAAACCTGATACTTAAGTGAAAACAATACCTAATGAACAATAAATATTCAATGTTCTTAAACACAGTTAAAACATAAAATAAATTCAAGATTTTTTTGCCTTTAGAATTTTTACAATATGCATTCAATATTTGATAAAACAAAAGCTGAGTAGTCTCTCCATTATAGACCATAAAAAGCTCAATAATATTGTTTTTTGGTGGATGCAAAAGCCAGAAGATATGCTATAAATCCCACTCATGCTCATAAAACTACCTCTGGATGATGTGAGCAATACGAATAAGAATCTTACAATAGTGGAAGCCAGCATCACCATTGAAGAAATAGTTTGTACCACAGAATAGATTTAATTGATGAAAGTGTTCATATAATCCTTGGAAGTAATGTACTTAGTAAAATAAAGAAGGAGCCCATGATGTTATGCTGTTTCCCTCTTGGCAACAAATAGTAAATGTTATAGATTTGAGATGACATCCACCAGACGTAAACTTAACAAGAAGTTCAGTATGGTGTGAAAGAAGACTCATCCAACCAAATTACTACCTTCTATTACTACACAGTCCAGCACTTACAACTTAAAACATCACTACTTTTTACACTTTCCTTGTTTTTTATGTTTTGAATGATAATCTTAAGTGCCTCAAAGTAATAAATTGATAATTGAAATTTTGGTATTTGAATCTGCAATTAAGTATTGGTCAATTTAAAATGCAAGTAATGCTTAAAAAAACTTCAATGTTTCAAATATTCTTTTTGATATTATAAGGACCAAAATAAGAAATAGGTCGTGTCTTCTAATTAGGAATTTAAAATCATAACACAAGCGATTATCATACAATTTTATACTACACAAAAGATGTTTTAAGGCAAATCCTTCAACTTTGAACCTTAGGTAATGATTAGGGAGAAAAACTAACATCTCACACCTCAAATTCCATATGATGCCAAATGTATTAAGGGTTTTTATCCCTTTTCTTCCCCTTTTACCTTAGAGAAGCTTAAGACATATCAGGTCTAAACACGTGACAGATTTCCTATCAAATTAAAGTCTTAAATTCATGATTATCTGATTTACAGTTCTTTTTTCAATGCTAATAGGCTATTTCAATTAGATAGCAGGGTGGCAATAAAAAAGTTATTTAAACAAAAATTCTATAAAAATACCATGATAAAAGATTTTTTTCTCGAGAATATTTAGAAGAATCGAAGGCATCTCATTCCTATTTAATACTTTAATACTCTGCTTTAAAAAGTAAAGATCTATTCACAGCCATTATTTACAAGAATGTTTTGCAAGAGAAAAGATGAAACAAAGATATTGACAACTAAAGAAAAAAGCGGCAAAATTATTTTGGATAGTCAAAAAAAAAAAAAAAAAAAAAAAAAAAAAAACTAAAACCATGAAAAACAAGTCATAAGTTAATCACTTCAATTTTTATAAAGTAAAATAATTAACTTGTCTAAAAGAATAAGATTTTATGCTATTAGTGTAATTCCTGTCATTCTTCAACCATATAAATATTCTACTATTCTTTAATAAATCAAAAGCAATACAAAACTATATTTACTTGCACAATATTCATAGAATTAAGTTATTCTTTCTTAAAATAAATCAGATTCCAGAGAATAACTGAACATATATTAATCTAGAGAAAAAAACATTTTATATGTTTAGAAAAAAAAATACAATTTTCTTTATATCTACAAATTAGAGCTTACAATTGTAATATCAACATGAAAGTCTTGTAAACAAAAAAGTATCATTGTTTCACTAAAAATTCTTCAAGATTTTTCTAACATATTTTGTATTATTCAATTACATAACTACAATACTGATTCTAAAAAAAACTGAAAATTAAAAATATTTATAAAATAAAAAATCTTAAAAAAATTTAACTTAAAAAGTTTAAAAATAAATTTATTTCAATAAGATTTGTTAAATAAATTAATTTTTTTTATTTCCATTTAATAAAACAATTTTTAATGATTTCTCTTATTAACAAAAATGTATCATTAAATCGTTCTTTAAAGATCAGTTATTTTTTATATTTTTTATTTAGCCTTGTTTTTTACTGTTAAAAAAGACGCTTCCAGCCTGGAATATTTTTTCTAACTTTAAGACAAAGTTAACGAGAGAGCACCATTAGTAATTAAGCTGCTAGTGGTAATTAGAGGGAAGGAATCATGGAATTCTTTAAATACCTTTTATTCTTTATGTCATTGAAAGAGTTCAATTTTAAAGCATAATAAAGATTTTGTTACATTAATCATGACATCTTTTAATTATGTTATAAAAATATATGCCTTTTAAGATATCAGGAACATATAAAATTTAAAAACTGAAAGAAAAAATAAATAAATTACATAACTTTTAGTGATGTTTAAATGAACTTACCATTAAAGTCATTAGTTCCTGCTGTAACCTGAAACAAAAACAATTATACTAAAACCTTTTAAGATTCCAAATACAGAAAAGAAAAAAAAAATTACTCAATTCAATATTTTATATATATATATATATATATATATATATATATATATATATATATAT
>JAOUZG010010951.1:6613611-6625630 GCA_026289955.1 Argiope argentata
ATATATATATATATATATATATATATATATATATATATATATATATAGAGAGAGAGAGAGAGAGAGAGAGAGAGAGAGAGAGAGAACATTAACCATTATAAATTTAATATTCTTGAAATTAACTCAATTATCAACAATCTCATTTCTATTGCAGAAATATTCTACCCAATACACACTTAAAAATTCTCGATTAGTGGCAAAAGAATTTAAATATGATGCAATGCCAAATGAGATGTAAAATGGCTTTTTATAAGTGATCTAGATGCATAATTAATTATCCAACTTAAGCTTTCAGAAATAATATCAAATAAAATGAAATTAAAAATTCTTAATCAATATTTTACAGGATATTTAAATAATTCATTTTTGTTTTCTTTTTCTTTCTAGCTGATTTTTAAAGTATCAAACATATTTCCAACAATCAACAAAAAATTAAGATAAGGATATATAGTAAAAATTCTGATAACTATTCAAAATTATTTTAAAAATTTAAATAAAAAATTTATGAATAACTAACGACATAAAAAAGATGGGAAATATTAAATCTTTATTGCTACGTGCAAAAAACAAAAAGGTTTTTTAAAGTCACTATTTAATTCAAAATGACTTTATTACCATCTAAGTTTATAACTATTCCAATTAAAAGGAAATAGGTTTTAAAATACCCCAAAATATATTCAGATAAACAAAAATTTTAAAAATATGAAAACAAGTGTCATTTTAAAAATTGTCTAAGCGTTTGTTTTAAGATTTCATAAATTGATATATGTTATAGATGAAGTTGAAACAAATTCTAAAAAATATATATTTTTAATCAGAATTTAAATTGATTTACTTATCAGATGAATGGTTACAATAAGTATAGTCAATTCAATGTCATTGTTACACATTGACTTCAACACAAACTAATTTTTATAGATTACATAATAACCAACTTTATAATTAATTTCAGATAGTCAGGGAGAAGATGAAAAGTTACACGAGATATTTAATATACTTCTTTCCAAAATAACTGTGTTTAAATCTTATTTAGTAAAAAACAGAAAAAAATGCTACTAAATTGATACAAAAATGTCATAGTGTTAAACATAGAAAGTGAATATCAATGTTAATACGACACATACTTTGTATATTTTAACTTTTGATTAAAAACTTGGCTACAAACTAATAAGAGAATATTATGTAATAAAAAACATAAATGACGACATTTTGTATCTTTTTTATACTTCCAAATCAATACACAAATATCCAAGATAACTACATTTATAAAAACATAAATTCATATTATGCATTAAAATAAAAATAATCATCATAATTGCTTGAGTCACAAAATTCTGCTTACATCATTAAGATACCACAACATTTTTACAAAAGATGTAGAAAGTATTCTACCACTAATTGTAAATTCAATATGTTACAAACAGAAATTCAATTGTTTAGAAAATCAATAAAATCATTTAAATACTTTAATATTAAAAATATTTAGTTAAAAATCGAGCTCGAAATATTGTATACAATATAAAACATTTTTAAAAGTAGTATTTCAAAAAAAAGGGGGGGAGGGCAAGGTTGGTACAAGGGTTAAAAAATTATTTTACAACAAAAGTTTTTTTTTTTACTTATAAGAACAACGTACTTGTTACACTAATAAATTTAAAAGTCGGACATAAATTTTTATACAAGTAAAATCTATGAAAAAGAAGATATTTATACAAGAAACAATGTAGTACGATTCATAGTAAAAACGATTTTCAAAAAATTACTTTCAAATATGATTAAAAAGTACCCGATATATGATACAAATTGACACTAAATAAAATTCTACGATGTTCTTTATTCCTCAATTCTTATAGAAATTTAGTCGTTAGAAATGGTCTTTCAGCATACTAAGAAAGAAATTGGCAAAATATGTCTGAGTTATACATGCCCCATAAGTAAATATCTACCGGATATCATTTAAATGGCAGCACGACTTTCAAAGATAGCCGCTTTTAACTAATAATGAAGAATCAAAATAAAAATCATATAAGCCGTTTACCTTTTTTTCACAGAATGACAGCTAGCATCATGTTTGCTAAGATCTGATGACTTCTTTGACGTACCGACAGATGTTGTAGGGAGACGAGGATCAACATTTTGAGAAGCCATATTTTACTTAATATCTGCAAAAACTGATCAATATAGAAATAAGTTAGAATTGTCTTATGGATTTAAGTTACGTCTGGCCTACACCATACAAAAAGAATACTAAGACCGCTACAAAAGTGCACTCCATTCACTGACCAAGCTTCGTATATTACTCATGCGCATTTGTCATTGGACCTTTTTTCTAGAAATATTTTGAACCCCAAGATAAATCCACCAATCACATGCAAGCGTCATTAGCGACGTATTATAGACGTCACCAGTAATCAATATTTCAAGTAAATTAAAAAAAAAAGTCTTAAAAATAGAAAATAATTATTATTTATGAATATACAAATTTCTCGTATTTTAAAGCACGATTACGTTGTATATCTGGTGTTAAATAATTTCAAAATTAGAAGTTCTGATAATATTCTGAAGGTGCACTGAAATCAGATAACAATTATCAAGATCTATATTGGATGATTTAAATTATGAAGATTATATCATTTTTTAACGAAACAAAGAAGAAAAGGCATATTTCAAAAATTATATATTCGAATTATTCTTAAATATTCTTATAATTCTAATATTAATTAAGATGCTAAAATCTAATTGAGGTACTGTTTTCTGATCTCATCTAAATGGGTTATGCCGACATGTATTTAATTGCCAAATTAGCTATAAAAAAAGCCAACTTTTATTGTTTACAAACAAACGTTTCGTGTTCCTTCGAAAGTTTAATTCGAATAGTAAATAAATCAAGAAATGAGTCTGTTGCCCTTTAAGAGTGATATTGTTGTGAAGTTAACCACTACCCTGCTACTTTCACGTCATTTTTTCATGATTGTATCAACAAGTTGCTATTATAGAATAGACGAATAATTATTCATTTACCTTCCTTAGTAGCAGTTATGAACAATTAAAACCACCAATCTCTGTTAGGATTTTTTTATACATTTTTTGGAAAAGTTCCTTTGAATGCGGACATTCAGTGAAGAAAGATAACAGATGCTTTCCCCCTTTTTCAGCACTTCAATTTCGAGCTCCCGTAGTGTTAATTGGTCATCTGTCCTCTCCGTTTTAACTAGGTTGCTTTTTTGCGGTTTTAAGGCCCTATCACACGGCGAAACTTTCGTCGATAGTTGTCGATTTGTGCCCTCTGGTAACCGGTCAAGCAAGTTTTCCGTCATCGTCAACTTTTTCTAACCTGCTTGAAAATGTCCACGATAGTGAGGGAAATATTGTTTACAAACGAAATTCAACCAATCATGTGAAACTTTTCTGTGACGTAGTGTGCCAAGAAAGGGATCGGTCGGCGCTACAATAATATTGAAAAAGCGTGCATTTAATGTTACATATTGCTAAATACTAAAAATAGTTTCGACAGAATGAAAAAAGCGAAGTAAAACTACGGTATCTTTTCTCCATTCTGTGGAACAACTTATTGCCCCCACTTTAAAAAAACTGGCACTACCGTATGGGGTATAGTTATCTAGAAGGATTGTGAAATTGTGATGGAATTTTCAGATATTCAACAGGATATTTTTAAGTAAATAAAAAAAAATATTAATTCTGATGTGAATTGTTTTCTTTATGTGAAATATATTTGACCATATTCAGTCTTTATTTATTCAAATAATAATATAATCTTTTGATTATAGTAATTCCTTAAATAGTTTGTTAACAGCTTTTACATAATTAAAAAATTTTAACTCAATGTTAGAGTTAAAAATATAATAGTGATTTTAAATTTTAATACTTAGATGTTCCTACAATGTTGCAGAAATATAAAACATACTATTTGGTTTTGACAAAAATATAAAAATGATCATACTTTTATCATTAGCAAAAAACGAAATCACCTTTTGTATGATAGACAATAAAATGCAGGCTTCTTTGTCCATATTTTTTTCTTTTCAATTTAACAAACTAACAGTTAATTTAGAATGATATTTCTGATGCTACATTTGCATTGAGAAAGATGCGTAGAATGGCCACACATTTGGAAATGGGCACACTAAAAAACAAATGTTTTATTGCTTCTCATTCCTGATGTAATGTAGAGGGGGGGGGTTAAATAATATTCTTTTCTTCTTTTTTTTTTTGGAAATTTAAAAATTTAAGAAAAACCTGTTTTTAATTATCTATGTAAAAAAATGAGGTTTTAATACTTTAGCTTTGAAAAAACTAAGAAAAATGCAATAACATAGTTTGAAAAATTATTTTTGATTATTATTATTGAATGAAAATTATTTAATGATTCCTATTTTTCACAAATACTGGTAATAAATGCACAAAGATTTTTTTAAAAAACAGCTCTGTAGTTTCAAATAAAATTAAAACAAAACATTTAACATTTTTTTAAAGAGCAATTTTAGAAATGAGTGAGACTAAATAGTGAAGAAATATAAAACATATTTGGTTTTGACAAAAATATAAAAAGATCATATTTTTATCATTAGCAAAAAACTACTATAGATACCATTAGAAATAGTTTTGGAATGGAATTGTTTTATAATTTTGAACTGGTGTGGGGAAATAAAAATTATTTAAAGGAATGATAAATACAAATTGAGTCCAATATACATTCTCAAAAATTATTTTTTAATAGATGATAGACAATAAAATTCAGGCTTCTTTTTCCACATTTTTTCTTTAAATTTAACAAATTAACAGTTAATTTAGAATGATATTTCTGATTATACATTTGCATTGAGAAAGATGCATAGAATAACCACACACTTGGAAATGGTCAGATTAAAAAACAAGTGTTTTATTGCTTCTCATTCCTGATGTAATGTGGAGGTTATTATTTTATTTAAATGTTTGGTAATTTGAAATTTTACGACAAACCTGTATTTTAATATCCATGTAAAGATAAATGAAGTTTTAATACTTTAGCTTTGAAAAAAACTAAGGAAAATGCAATAACATATTTTGGAAAATTATTTTTTGATTATTATTATTGAATGAAAATTATTTAATGATTCTTATTTATCACAAATACTGGTAATAAATCCACAAAGATTTTTTTTTTTTAAAAAAAAAAGCTCTGTAGTTGCAAATAAAATGAAAACAAAATATTTAACAAATTTTTTTAAAGAGCAATTTTAGAAATGAGCGAGTCTAAATAGTGTAATGCCTTAGAATTTACCAATATTTATCAAATGAAGAATCCTATTCAATTAATTGTTTTATAATTTTGAACTTCTTTGGGAAAATAAAAATTAATTAAAAGAATGATAAATACAAATTGAGTTAAATATACTTTCTCAAAAATTAATTTAAAAAAATAAATAGGAGGGAATAAACATTCAATCAAATTTAAAAGAGTAAAAAATACTTCTTAATCAATGATATGGTGGTAATGTTTTTAAATATTGTTTTTATTTTTAGTTAAAATCCAAAAAAATATGTTCTTAGTAAATATTTTATGTCCTAGAATCAATTTCTTGCCATATTTCAAATTCCTAAATTTAATTATTTGCACTGCACATCTAGACACAGTAGTTTTTATTTTTATGTACACAAAACCTAAAATTTGTCGAGATGGATCCAACAAATATCAGTTTTCATATAGACAAAAATCATTTGATTTCAAAAGTTATTTAATTTTATTTTAAATGTATTGGCCCCCCTCTTCTGTTTTATTTATCAACTTTTGTTTTATTTGCTCTTTTCTAGAAAAATAAGCACTTTTAAGGTACTTAAAAATGATTTTAAAATTTCAGCACTATCGATGATGGTATGCACCTTTTAAGCTTAATTGAATGCACAACCACAAATCATTTTTCTTTTCAATATATTTTTGTTTTAAATTTAATATTGATTAGTTAAATTTATAGTAATTTATAAAATACAAACACAAAATCAGCATTTTTTTTTCTTGTCATCATTACTACAAAAATAATTACAAAACTGTTACTAAGAAAAATTAAAAAGTTTCATTATTTTACAGAATTTATTGTTACTAATTTTGATATATTAGAAACAATTGCCATTATTACTACAAAAACTACTACTAACTAGTCATTATTACTACAAAAATAATTACAAAACTGTTAATAAGAATAATTAAAAAGTTTTATTATTTTTCACATTTCATTGTTATTGATTTTGATGAAAACATTACAATTAGTTGAATGGTACGATAAATATTTACAATAACTGACAATAAGATTGATACTATAAGAAATGAAAAAGACATTCAAAAGAAAAAATGGCTAGAAAAGTATTTTTAAATTCGATAAATGTGCAACTTGTCTCATTTTACAATCCTTATTATATTCATTGTATTAAGCACTCAAAAAATTAAATTAGAAGCAAAAGTGATTCAATTCCAATAAATTCAATAATGCATCAATATAATTGCAATTTATTAAAGCAATGGAATTTTATTGCATTGGCTTCGTAATTTACATATCTACAAATTCCAAGATAGTTTGAGTTTTTAAAAAAAATTACAACTATTATTGCTACCATGGGCTTTTATATTCATTGAAAGCTAATCGGATCACTAAAAAATTATCCTGGATTTAATTATAAATTTAAGCACCGTCTTGACTAGAATCCCACGAATTATGAAATAAGAAAACTGCCGATATTCACTAAGTAGGAGAAACAGATAAAGAGCGATAAATGCACTATAACGTAAACCTAAGTTTTTAGGTTTACCAGACAGCAAATCCTGAAGTGACGTCACTTTCGTCGTCGTTTGTTGGGGAAAGTGCCGACGATATTTTGCCGTGTGATAGGGCCTTTACTGTGTCTGTCCCCTAGAAATAGCTTTTTATCACATTTTTTTTTTCTTCTGAAACATTTGTTAACTAATTTCCACATGAAATAGTAATGAATTAAATTTTATGATATTAAATAACCTGTAAATAGGATAACTGCAGTACAGTTATTTAGCACATTAAACAAATTGTTGTCAATTTTTCAATCATTTTTTTGATTAAATAAATTTCTCAAGCCTTACTGAAGCTGTCAATTTAATTCCTATAAAGCTTAAGCACATCATTGTAAATTTTAATTTGTTTTTTCATCTAACTCATTTATCTTCATTAAATGTAATGATTTATAAATCATGTATAAATATCGTACTTGATTTTCTAAAAATATTTTTATTTCTTTGCATAAAACACGGATAACAATCCTTGGCTATTTTGTAAATTAAATGCATCTACAAAATAGCAGGCGCTTATCTGCTATTTTGTAGAATTGCATTTTTTAATATTAATGTATTGAACTCATAAAATCGAATACAATTTTTATTCCTAACATATTTCGATTGGTTTTTATATAAATAACTATTAACATTTTTTGTTCTATTGTCGATTCTTATAGTTTATAGTAATTTTTTTCCGAGAATTTCAATTACTCATAACGTTGTAATAATTCTGAAAAGTACGCTCTATTTTCTAAACAATTAATAACCAATTTATTACGAAATTTTTTTTCTACATAAAAATTTATTAATTTGTTGGTAATCGCCAGATTAAAGACGATTAATTTAAACAAAGTAAGATTATATATGTTTTATTCAGAATTTGATGCATAAGATTTCATTGCAGTAAAATTATATTAAGAAATAATTATCAAAAAAACTTTTAAAGAATCTTTAATAAATAAAGCTAGCATTATAAATGATCAGAATTTGTTATTAATTATAAATATTTTCGCAAGCACATTATTTAGATTATCTTTAAGAAATGCTTCAAATTAAAACTAGAATTCCTGCCTTTTTTACGTAGTCACTTTATTTTGTTTCAGTACAAATATTTCTGGAAAATTTTAAATGTCTAGTAACTTTTTAATGAATTAAAATGAAGGAATAAAGATTTTAATATTTCTCTTCTGATTTTGGAATGCCTAAAAAGCTACTAATTATTATTTTTGATAGATTTTGAGAGCCTCTTCCAATACTTTAAAATTAGAATTATAAATTTTAATGAATGTTTAATTATAGATAATAAAAGCAGCCGTTTTCATAAATCATGAAAAATAATGATGAAACTCACAGATTGCTTAAAAATCAAAAATCAAATTTATTTTTAGTATGAATACATCGTTCAAACATTAAATTTTAAAGCTAAGAAATTGTAAGTTGTCATATTTTTAATATTGCGTTAAAACTGTACGTTAATGACTGGGAAATATATAAGCCCGAGATTCCAGTCATAGAGGAGGAAGCAGGCTTTAAGACAAAACACTGTTTTGTCACTTTTCAATGTAAAATATAATGACAGGGCGAAAAAACCCCCCAATCCAAGGTTCAATTTAGTTTTCCTGCACTCTGACGAATTGGGATCAAAGATGTAACAATTTATCTGGAACGCCAATAATCTTCACTAAACCATTCTATCAGAAATGAAATTTCAAGTAATTCTTGATTCAAAAATTAATAATTCGAATAAAATTATAAACGCATATTGTTACCAAAATTATAAAATTTTATTAAGTTAAAGAATTAATGATTTAAAATGTTAAAAAATTAAGCAACGGGGGAAAAGAATAATATTTTCAATCGACTACTACTAATAAATGAAATTATGCAAACTCATTCGAGAGCTCTTTGGAGTATTACTTAAGAAATGTCGCCAAAGCAGGGTCCACAAAACTCACTAGCGCCAATAGTGATTATAACTACAGCTGGACAAAATCTCCTGACCCTAAGGGGGTAAAGTACGAAAGGGAAGAGAGTTTTAGGAGGCAATTACGTTCCGCTGGGAAGTTCAAGTGGGGGAAGGAAATTCAAACTCGTTGCTGGTACAACAGTTGTACCACCCCGTAAGGAAAGGTAAAAAAAATCTTGGTACAACTGTTGTACCGCCCGTAAGCTAGAGGTTAACATCTTTTTTCTTTCTTTCAAAAATACTCACGAAAGGGGAGGGGAGAAATATAACACTGCATTTGTACCACCCTATCCCTATTGAAGTTATTTAGTAATTTGTTGGCATAAAGGTTTATTTTTCATTTCTTTTTCCTCCCACCCTCCGAAAAAAATAATTTTTACTACTGCACCCATTCCAAAAAATAATAGGCACCAATTTATTTGACTGTTGAGGATAACTAATTGGCACTAAGTTGATTAGCTTTATGTATATATACACACAGTAAAACTCTCTCATGTTAATTAAATAAATGACTTTAAAATGACAAGCAAGTTGTAAATTTTTCTACAACAAAATTAAATATTTTTCGTGAAGTATTCTTAATGCATGAAAAACAGCATTTGCCAAGCTTTGCTGTGTTTAATACTCGTTACACTTCTGATTAACTTCTTTACCAGCATTTCTCTTTAGGGACGTACCAACGGGATATGGCTTCTAAAGCAAAGGCTAATATTTTGTTCTCCATAAATTCTCTTGAATATGTGTTCCCCATTATTGGAAAATTCATTGCTAAAAATTCCAAAGATTTAAATTAGAATAAATCGTTCAAATTCATTGCATTTTCTAAATATGTAAAATAGTATAACTAATTTAAGTTACTTTCGAGTTGCCTTTCAAGAATATATCGAGTAGATAGCCATTACTACTAAAAAAACTGCCGGCGTCCTGGCATATGGGTAGCGCGTCTTCTTCATGATATGGGAGTCCTAGATTCGAGACCCGGTTTCGATATGGTTGTTTTCTGTGTTCTATCTGTAAGATGTGCGATTGTGTCTCCCTGTAAAAAAGAGCTGTGAAGCGAATGTGATGAGTGAGTAGCAAAAGTCGTACTTTTGGCCTTAGTTGGCGCTACTACAAAACAAGAGACGCTGATTAGGCTTAAATCGGTGACTACCTCAGCGAGCTTGTTCGTGGCAAATGCCATACGAAACAACTTTTTTTTTTTTTTTTTTGGAAGATGGCACGACACCAATACGAAGAAAAGCCAGAAACAACGAATAAAATAAATTTTAAACAAAGTCCGTTAAAATGACACACGGATTAGGACAAAATAGTTTTACAAAAGCCATTACAAATTTTACAAATTAACTATCTAATTTCTCGAAAATGTGAACTTTATTTGTTAAAATAAGAACTAAGGAGGCAGAAACCACTTTATAATAAGTACACTCTATAACAACAACAACAAAAAAAAAGATCGACGCACTAAGAAGGAGTTATCCAATTAAGACGAAAATAGGCGGATAGGAAGACAATGTATTGAATGGCAAATGATTAAAATCTCAGAAAAATTGAATAATTTATTTCAGAGTTACAGTAACAAGTTCAATAAGGTATTGATCCGCCTCTAGCCTGGATACAAACTGCCACATGGCGTGGCATAGACCGATAAAGCTTCCATATGGTCTCCTGTGGTATTTCCTGCCAAATTCACTCCAATTGTCGAACGAGGTCATCAACATTCTGTGGCAGATGCAATTGCCTTCCCATCATATCCCAGACATGCTCGATCGGAGAGCAGGCAGGCCAAGGAAGTGTTTGACAAGCTTGCAGACAGTTCATACCAACACGTGCCGTATGCGGTGTGGCATTGTCCTGCTGAAAAACCAGCCGAAGTTACTGCAAAAGGAACGATAGCAAAACAGGCCTTAACACGTCGCCGACGTACCACTGTGCAGTAACTGTACCCCCAATGGCGACCAAAGGGGTCTGGCTATCAAAGAAATGGCATCCCAGACCATAATGCCTTGTTGAGGGCCGATGTGGCGTGCAATAGTAAAAGCAAGATAGCCCCTCCCTCCAGGTGTCTCCAAACACGTCTTCGATTATCGTCAGGACACAGTTGGAAGTGGGATTCGTCGCTAACGACTATATGTCCTCAGTCGGCATCATTCTAACCTGATCGAGAGCTATGCACCACTGTAATCTGGTTCGGCAGTGTGCAGGCGTGAGTGGCAGGTGGCGTAACGGTCGTTGCGAACGTAGATTTTGTTGTCTCAACCGTCTGTGAATGGTCATGGTGGACAATGGTGTTTGGGTTGAATCTCTGATGATTGATAGAGATGAAGAATTCGCCGTGACAGTTGATCAGACAATCACTCTGTCCTCACGATCTGCTGTGGCCCTAGGTCGACCGCTACCTTCTTGACGCTGAACTCTGTCATTTTCCACCCATCCTTGCCAGCATCTTCGAATCGCTTCACCGCTTCGACTCAAATGACGAGCGATTCTCCGATTTGTCCAACCGGCCTCTTTCAATTCAATGATACAGCCTCTGACAAATTCTGACACTTTCTCGTAATGAGCACTAACCCTGCGGCGAGACATTTTTCAGTTGTTGAAAGGTTATCTGAATCGCAATCAATCCGAAAGTTTTAACAACCGTTGAAGAACTGCTCCTTATAAACATCTGCTAGATGTGCAGTTCTGATGCGCTGGAGATCAAACTATTTATTCACTGGACACCAAAATTTAATCATTTGCATATCTGGTCAAAACACTCGTGCATACGAAATTTCAAAGCAATCGGATAATTCCTTCTTGGTGTGTCGATTTTTTTTGTTATAGAGTGTAGTTACTATTCTGTTTTTACTCAGAGGATATATGATTCAAGATTCATAACTTAAAATAAGTTCAAGTTAGTAACCTAGTAAGGTGTGTATAATTAATTTTCTTACATAAACAAGAGTTGCATTTGAGTAAATTGATTTTGTTTGTTGGCAGAATTTCAAAGCAACACGGTATTTCTAAAGTACAGAAAAAAAAATAACTTACGTTCATAAAATTGATTATATGAGTAATAAATAGGGATAACCATGAATCTAATTTATCAGCATTTAGATAAGCTCTTGTGCAAACATTTTCTCAAAAGTTTTAAAGGAAGCCATAGTTTAATGTTATCCCAGAATACTCTGCTACCTTTAAGTATTTATTATTGTACAGTATAGCAGGGTGTGTGTGTATAATCCAAGGAAAGGTGCTTTTTTTTCTCCTTTTCT
>JAOUZG010010951.1:6630630-6673488 GCA_026289955.1 Argiope argentata
TGTAATTCAAAGCAAGAGCTGTAAAAGGTTAGATCATTTCCCAGAGGACGATTATTTTAATTAGTACAACATTCCAGAACAATGCCATCCATCGAGCTTTTGAAAAACTTCCCAATTAATATTGAGCTAGAAGCTACTCAACAACGGTTCGGTACGGACGTACCCATGCGTCAGCCATTCCCGCTCGCAAAGCTATGTGGCTAAGCGGTAATATGTTTTCAGTCATAATATTTTCCTATTTCTAACGTCCTCTTAGAGGAAATAATCAAACTTTCTGTTTATTTAATATCTCCATGTTTTAATTCTTTTAATATTTCCCTGTAAATATTCCCCTTTAACTCTAAATAAATTCTTTTTATTTTTTTTAAAGAAGTCTCTTCATCCTTCGTTTGCATTATTTTAATCTTGGTTTAGAAACTAGCCCGTAAATATTTAAAACCCCTACACATCCCGCCACTAAATCCTCGCTATCTGAAGAGTCTAATTTTCGGAAGGTTTATTTAGACTCTCACATATATATATTAATGCTTAATTCATTTTTTAAATTTTTAATTAAACTGCAAAAAGGACAATTTAGAAAGAAAAAAAACTATGAACATTAGAAAAACTTAGGTACTGAAAAGTTGTGACAAAAAGAATAATAGAAAGTGAACAAGTGACGGAAAATGGAAATGGCGAAAAAAAGAAACTAGAAACAAAAGAGATGAGAAAGGGTTGAGGGCAAGATAAAACACAAAAGAAGACTAAAGGAAATAAGAAACTTACCCAAATGGTATAGTTTTAAGGTCATCATTACTACCTGCATTCCAATGCATTTTAGCTTTAGAAATGTGATTTTAATTTCGAAGGAGTTTTTTTGTACGATTAGTTGAGATACTGCATTCAAGACTTTGTGCAACTACTTTGCGCATATTCTGTATAATAGATTAATAGTCTTTGTAGCATATTACCGAAAAGGGCAGTTTTTCGAATCTTTCATCTACTGTCCGAAGAAATTACTCAAATTTTGAACTTTTAATGAACTGTCCGGAAAATCAGTAGCTGCTGCCATGATTTTAACAGTATCGAAACATTTTTATGCTGGATGTTTAAATAAATCTACGAGCTTCACCAATTGTAATAAAACTGAGCTACGTGAGTTCTAAAACTAAGGACATCCTCTGTGTTTAGCACTATGGGGAGAATTCCAAATTATAATTTTTTCTGGCCCTTGACAGAGCCCAAGATGTGTCACATCACAAACGTATCAAATATTGATTTTTTAACAAATCCGAGTAGTATGAGCAAAAGAATATCATTTATTGCATTGCCGAGAACAATCAATGCATTGTTGGATGTGCTGATTTATAAACCAAATTTTAACGAGAATTAGGCAGAGTTGTTACAAGGACAGTGATTAGAACTGAAATATTTGTCGAGATTTGCTTAAAAAGTCTATGCACTTCAATTGCGATGAGGTTTTTTTCTTCTTGTATTTCTGCAGCAAGCTCCTCATGGAGTTATTTGTTGGTATGTCAATTAAAAAAAAAACACGAGAAGAGATATTTTCCCACATAACAACAACCAAAATATCTTTATCAATACATTTCGTTAATGATAAGAGTTGGGCAGAGCATACCGTTTTTCTCGTGAAACTTACTTTGTTTTGCATAGTATATCGTGAAGTTTACTTTGCGATACCAATCATTAATAGGCATGTCTGCCTAGTCCCGTTTATTAACGATATTTTTGATGAAAGATTGCACGAGAAAGGGATTTAGCTGGGGTAATTTATGCGGTTGATTTTCATTCGAAAGGATGATATTTATTTCTTCACATTGATAAGGGCCAAGGCCCATAAAATGTTCATTGGTGTTTTGGATGCATCTAATGAAGTTGTTATTTTGAGCAATATCAATATTATTTGAGTATTTCTGCTCATGGTTGCAACATTGCCTAGAGGTGATAAAGTAAATTCCTAATGCGTTTTGACCGTTAAATAATCCTCTTAAAAATTAAAAAAAAGTAATGGCAGATAACCTGACCAGTCAGCAGATCAAAATAAAAGGAGAAACTACCAATAACGCGAGAAACACATACACGAAAGCAATGGATTGAAGGCATAGAAAACGAGGAGAAATTAATAATCACTGACGCTGGCAACAACATTTATTTTGGATTTTTTTAATCGCGTTATTTTAAAATGTCATTTGTTAACAAACAGAAGCATTTAAAAATGTTTTATACATGAGTAACATGTTATCTCTGAATTTTATGGTGTAATGTATGTTTGAATTAACATTTTAAACAACGAAACGTCTTATTAAGTAATTTTATTGACTTTCAAGAACGATATTCCATTAAACAAATCAAAATTGTTACATTTATTCCTTACATTTAAACAGTGGCACATATTTAAAAAATGAACAGAAGTACAATGTTGTGATTAATGTTTATTTCATATAGAACCGCAGGATATAAGTTAAGCCTTGATGTCTAGTATTATAACAGTAGGAATAGCAAGCAATATGAGAATTAATGCACAATGATTAAGCTAGATTTTAAATGATTATTTAATGAATATACGTTGAAAAACTAAATTGCAAACAAAATATTTATCCACAGCATATGAAGGCTGAAGCGAAATAGCGATTTAAGAGTATAAATTGAAGATTACATCTTAAAGGTATCATGATATGAAACATTTCCTTATGATAAATTTAAAATTTATACTTGATATTATAAACAATTTTTGTTAAATTTTTAACGCCAATTATATTTATATTGAATTTTTATGAGGAATTACCCAAATTTGATCAGTGACATTATAAAAAAATCATAAAATAATTTCTAAAAATGCTTTTTTATCACTACAACATAGAATAGATATATTTGCACATGCTCATCACACACCTTGAAATTATTAGATAGCATTAAATATTTAAACAACTTATCATTAAAAATATTTCACAGTTTTCAGTTTCTAAGTTTCCTCATAATTCATGCAATATGGTTCTATTCAAACTTCAACATCAAGTTTTAATTGCAAGTAAGAAATTAATTATAAAATAATCATTTTCATTTTTAAATGAAAAATAACTCAAATAATAAAAGAGGAAAATTTTTATTATTTTAATAATTATATTATCTGTTATTGAGACAGAACAATGAAGTATTTTATGCTTATTGTATTAAAAGTTATATCTTGCATTTCTTTATTGTAAATTAAATTTTAATATTAGATGCTTTTATTCGGATGCCTTTGATCAAAAATTTTCAATCCCTTATGAAATTAACTCACAAAGATCATCAAAACTTTTTCAATCCATCGTGAAATTAACTCAGAAACATGAATGAGATTTCTTGAATATTTTAGAAAATAAAAATTAAGATTCTTTTTCTTCCTTCCAATAAACTTAAACGGGAAATGTAAGAAATATAAAAAGTGAAGATTTTTTTGCTTATTCTTTATGCTACTATTTATTGATAGCGAGATGGTTAATGACCATTGACACATATACCTACAGTTGTTCTACATATATACAGAGAACTAGCAGCAATATCAAGACACAGATTTGGCAGTAGTAAGAAAGTATTAGAACAAAAGTGAGAAGTTAACGATCATTCTCCTCCTGCCATATTAAAAAAATTCTTATCAAAATGGTACATGAGGCATTAAATATTATATAAAGTTACAATTTCGAATAAGGGAAACATATAAAAGTCGATAATAAAATCCCCCAAAAAATTTTCTTACAAAAGATTTCCGGTTTTACCTACTATGATATGATAGATAGTACGTGAAATTATTAATACAATTGACAGCTGTAGTTGCATTTGATAACAGAGTATAAAGAGTAAATCAACACTTTCACAGGCCATTAGAAAACTTTAATAACAAATACGCTTTCTTCCGTGCAACTAGATCAAAAAATATTGATAATAAATAAAGTCATCCGATACAAATCACAATTAGACTGTAGAAGACTTCTTATTTAGGCAGCACCACTTTTTTCTTGATCAATCACTAGAAAAAAAGCAAAGTTAAAATGCAGAATTAATCAAATATTCTAATAACCAAGAAGGATTTATGAAAAATATATAAGCTAAACGTTTTTAAAAGATAATAAAATACAAACATGTATTTAGCATTTTTGGCAAATACATTAAAGTTATTTGTTGTTTTTCTAACTGAGAATGTATCGAATGGTATTTAAACTATCATCCTCCCTTCAGAGTGCTTTTTTAATTACGTACCATTTTTAAACACGTTTTTAGAAAGAACATGTCTGGAATTTAGCGATTAAAAGGAAATTTTGAAACTTTTTTTAACAAAGCAAGCTTCAGAGAAATATAATTTTTCCACAGGCATCCCTAAATAAAATTCAGATAAATATTTTCGATTTTTCTGAACAATTTTAATACTTATTTGCGTTCCTGAAACTTCATTAAATAATACTAGATGAGAACATCTAAAATAGCCGTCAATTTTTAAAAATATAAACTTCTATAGAATAATTTAATGAAAAGTGCCAAGTTCAACTTATATTTTAACTCATATAAAACATGTTAATAACCAAATTTCATTTGAGACAATTTTTTCTCCCCCTTTTTTTATAATTTATTTCTACAATCTCAAATGAGCTTTAAAAGATATTTAGTCTCAATTTATTTTATTATCCTACCAATAAAAGCTAATTAATTTTGACATTCAAAGAGTAACAATCTCTTTCAAATTAAATATTTAAATAAGTTTGAGGAGTAATATAAAATTTATACAAAAATAGTACTTTAATAAAGGCATATACTTTTGCGTTTTTTATCTTATGAATGTTATTAATAAGATAAAATTTAGAATGAGAAGTGTTAATTTATAACATTAAAATTATCAAACATCTAGTATGGGTAAATTTTCAAAAGATTTTGTCTCAATTATACTATGTATAAATAGCCAAACATTAACAAATTTTTTCATAAAAGCTTAGTGATGAAAAATATCTTTACAACGAATCTTGAATTTTTTAAATCCTTTCTGGCGTTTCTTGAAAATTATCTACGTTATATTACTTTTCAGGCTACCCATAAAATTTAAATGAATTCATCATGAAAAACCTAATAATTATGCATCTTAAAATGGTTCCTATACCAAAAACACTTTGAAATTGACTCCATTGGAACAACATGCAAGCAAATACTTTATTGTTTAAATAAATGGGGAGTAAATAGTCGGTAGGTTTTGTTATTCGAAGAACAGGTTATTTTCACCGGAAAAAGTTGCCTAATTGTATAATGTAATGAATAACGGTAATAACAACAAATCTATTTATATTGAGTGTTTTCACTGCTTCTTTTTTGTTCCAATAGGAAAAAATAAATGTATTACAACATGGCAAATATTTGCCTAAGTATGAAGCAGATTCTTTGCAATTAATAAGTTTTAAATTTTATTTATTGATTTAATGAGGATGCACACGATGTGGTGACATCCTCGAGTACAGGGTGTCCAAAAAGTTTCCGTACTGATGATTTGTGAATTTATTTTACAAAAACAATAGGTTTAAAAAGAATTATTTTTATGCCAATGATAAAAAGCACTTTTAACATAACTGAGGAAAAAATACTGAACTTACATTTATTATAATTGTTCAAAATGTCCACCCCTTTCTTGGAGACAAAGCTGAACTCGTTTGTGCATGTTTTTCGAAACGCGTTTAAACATGCTAAGAGTTATTTCTTGTATCCTTTGGGTAATTGCGATTTTCAAATCATCTATTGTTTGAGGATCACCTTCATAAATTTTGTCCTTTAAATATCCCCACAGAAAAAAGTCCGGGATGATCAGATCAGGGGATCGAGGTGGCCAAAGATTTTTGAGATAAGCCGATCGCCGTAAAAAGCTTCAAGCATGTCCAGGGTTTCATTACTCGTATGGCAAAATTTAATATACTTGAAAAAAAATCATGGAAAATTATTTTTTAAATTTGGAGTACGGGAACTTTTTGGACACCCGGTATAATACTAAAAAAGGGGAAGATTTCTATTTAAAACATCGGAATTTATTACAATAAGCATCGTAAAAAATTTTAAGCAGCAGACAGCAAAGAAATGATGGAATAAAGTTTAACTTAGGATAAAACTTAAACAAATAGCTGCTTCCGTAAAGAAAAGTAGAAATGTTATAAAAGAGCAAAGTATATTCCTTAAAAAACAATAATATACATGCAGTGAAATGTACAATTATAAATAATCAGAAAAATATAAAAACAAAAAATTTCTATTCATAACATAAATACAATTATATGCCTCGATTTCACAGCCACATAGTAATAAATCATGCCTTCTATGTAATATATTTTAAGTATTAATAAAAGAAACTACTTGAGAAAAAAATGTTTTCTGATGCAGCATTCGAAATCTGCGAAATAAAAAAAGAGAGGGGTGGTGGTGAGAGAAATCTGATGCGTGTAGTTAAACTGTTTATTTCACGACAAATCAATTTATTTCATCCACATTTTTTTTACCGTTCTTGCCCTACGATCAAAGTTCAAATCTGATTGTTCCCAAATGCGTGTTAATCTAATTAAGCTAATTTAACAAGGCAAATTTTGGGGGTTTTAACGTTTTCAATAACTGAGTTGAAATTTTAAAGACTATCCCATCACGGAGATATTGCCTTAAAGTCACGTTGACCAACTACTTGATTTCATCTTCATCATATAACGATTGAATATCCGATTCTCGAATCAATCAAAATATTTATCATATGAGCGAGCTTCTGTGCTCAAACAGTCTTTCATAATATACTGAAAATTTGAAATCTTAGTTTCCAGTATCGTTTTTATCTTAAGAGCTCAATCTAAAATTTAGTAACTCCCTGTATTGAAGTATATACACATTCAAAGCGGAAGTTAGGTACAATTTGACCAATGATTCCAGTTGTCAAATGGAAATAAAATAATTTAAAATAATCTAACTTTATCTAGGCTATCTTTGGGTAATATTCCAATTAAAATAGTTATCCATAATTTATCCATCCATAATTTATAAATGCGCATCAACGTAGTAATTACGATTCTTTTTTCTTTTTGGAGTGAACTGAATATAATGAACAGTTCATCAAATTTATAAAGTGAGTGAATTATTCAATAGAATCAGTGGTTTTTCTGTTTATTCAGCAAATCCTTCTAAAATTCAATCAAGAACTGTTTATGCCTCAGCAAGAAATAATAATAATAATAATAAATAAATAAATAAACATGAAAAAACAACAACACGCATTTATGTTATATTGCATAAGATATTAATGAATAATGATCTCTCTGCATTCTATGATCATTCATGCAATAAAATCAACATAAAGATTAAACTCCTTAAAAACAATGATAATAAAAGGATTTGACATGACAGAAAATGGCATGCATCAGATACAAAGGCAACATCATGCAAGAGAAATACTTAACAAAATTCATGAGAAGCATTCCTAGAAATGGCCTTGATTCCTTCTGCATAGATTTTGACTTTTTCTTTACTAATACTTTCACAAGAGAAAATATTAAAAATATTAGTGCGTATAAAAACCAGCAATTACAGAGCAGAGCGAATTACGGTTAAATTCCGCTTTAAAAATCAAAAAGTACTTGACTGCTTAAAAGCTTTTAGTCATTAAGTTTATGTCATCGAATTCCACACTTTCTTAGCCTTTCAAGTATCGTAAACCCATTTCATCGCAGTTTTTATGAAGAAAGGTGAAGCCATAATCTGTAGTTTATTTAATTAGCACATAAAAATTATTATAAAGGCGCGATTATTTTGAAAAGCGAACCAACGTGGCAAGGTTTTCTCTTTTTTTACCTTCTTTAGTTGGCAAGGGATTTTTTTCCTGAGTTTCTGTCGGTTTCAGCTTTGAGGGATCAAAGGATTCTATCCCTTGAAGAATGGCTTTGCTACCCTTCTCCTGTTCAATAACTAAAAAGGAAAATAAATGCGTCAATTCAGAAAGTAATATTTAATATTAAGGACTGATGGACTGATATGAGCTTGACTTTTTTTTTCCTTTTTAAATTGATTTTGACAACTATCGGCAGAGGTATAATATCGTTTTTTTTGTTATCGCAATTCTTTACTGTAAAGGAAATTTCGTTAAAAAGCAACTGCTATTGTTCTTATCATTATAATGATGTGATTGATTCTTCAAGAATTCAAGAATCTTCTGTTTGAAAAGTGAACAATCTCATGAGTACGTTTCAAAAAATTCTTTATGAGATCAAGAATGTTTTTTTTTTAAATTCTTCTTTTGAAAACTGGAAAAAAAATTAATGAAGAAATATTACCACTAAAACTCTCATCAATGATTATAGTTGGCGGGATATAAAAAGCTAGTTATGACTAAATAAAACAGTTTTTTTCCCTCTTCTCTCTTTTCTTTCTGATATACAAAAATTATGACTTTGATTTTTTTAAACAATCGTTTCTAAAAAAAAAAATTAAAAAAAAAAACACTTTTTTTTAACTGCAAAAAATGAAGAAAAGTTTTTGAAACAGTATGTTTTCATTTTAGGAATGTGGAAACTGTAGCTGTAGGCTAGTTTCTTTATTAATTTTGAATTAACTATTTTTATTTTTTAAAAACTATACAATATGAAAAGAGTTTTGTCCTGCCATAGCATTTAAAAGGATTTTTTGTTTGAAAAACAAACATCCTAAAATCATTTAAAAGGAATATATAATACACAGGAAAATGAAATAAAAAGACTACGCAGAAAGAAATTCATTACTATACTTGCAAGATTAAAGTTATCTATTACACTCACTTCCAAAAGTTAAGCACGGAGGGGAATATCCTAGTTTCTGGAAGCCAATCAAAATTGAAGAGGATACAATTCGCTGCAGAGGTAGATGGAAGTATGCAAATATGTTAGGTAACAGCCATTTGCGCTTTCATGTGAAGAAATATGCAAAAAGGGCAGTCTTATAAGAAGACAGCTTTATGAAGAGTTACAGAAGTTGATTGTAAGTGCTGATAGAAGGTGTTTAATACTTTCGTACAATTTTTTTTCAAGACATACGTGTTTCTATGACTTCATCTAGCTTCCAGAAGACGAATGGAAGATTCTGAGCCCTGGCGTTCTGTGGGGCGCATTGAAGCAGAACAGTCGATCAATGATGTTGCTCTTTTTTTTGGCGTTCATCATCTTGCAATTTCACGTTTATGGACACAATTCCAAACCACACAGACAGGTGTCCGAAGGCCCGTAACTGGTCGCCCAAGAGTTACAACTCCGTGAAAGATCGATATAATGCTATTGTAGCCTAGCGGAATCGCAGAACGACCTCCACACTTGTGACATCTATTGTTACAGCGTCCATTGGTAAGGCGATATCTGCAGCTACTGTACGCCAAAGATTACATATGAGTGGTCTGTATGTCCCAGTACCTCGAATTTGTGTTCCTCTACCCGTCCAATCAAGAGGGGCACGAATAAAGTGGTGCCAGGAACATGTAAATTGAGTTGTATCTGATTGGGGCATTGCTATTTTTACTGATGAGTCAAGATTTGCTCTTCAACCAGGTAACAAGCGTATAAGGATATGGCGTGAACAATCAACACGCAATCAGCCCCCAAACACAACCGAACATCACGTATTCCGAGGCGGAAGCATTAGGGTGTGAGCAGGGATTTCATTAGAACACCGCACTGATCTGCATATTTTTAAACGAGGTTCTGGGAGGGCTGCCCGGTATCGAGATGAAGTCCTATAACCGATTGTGAGATTGTACGCTACAGTAGTTGGCCTTACTTTTGTTTTAATGTACGATAACGCGCATCCCCATAGAGCTCACATCGTCGATGACTAGCTGGAGAGTGAAGAGACTGCGTGTATGACGTGGCCTGCATATTCGCCTGACCTTAACCCCATTGAAAATCTTTGGGATGCTCTCGGCCGTTCTGTATCTTCGCGTTTCCCATCTCCAGCCACTTTTATTGTGCTGGAAACTGCTCTAGAAGAAGAATGTCTATTGATTAATTCTGCGATGGTTGACCGCCTAATTGAAATCATGGTCACAAGGTGTGAACTTTGTGTACAGATACAGATGAAGGGCGGGGGGTCGCATACCCTATCAATGTCCTTTTTTCATTTTATGCTGTTTATTTTCATTTTATACATAATTCTGTTTAAGTCTCCAGTATGTCATTATCTGATAACTTATAAAAATTTAATATTGTTTTCATTTCTGTATATAATTATTGATTTTGTTTTATGCATAAATATATATGCTACTTTCCTGCCGAATTTCGTGTCAATCAAAGCAATATTTGTTGTTGTTGTTGTTGTTTTGCATTTTGCATCTTCGTGCTTAACTTTTGGAAGTGAGTGTATTATCGGTAGATTCTGGTTTGGAATTTCACCATCAAAATGTATGCATATTTCATGTTCTTCCTTTATTTAAATTATTAATTAGTCCTTAAAGAACATAATTCAGAAAATTATTTTTTAAATAATATTTTTTTAAGGAAAATGTACTTTAATATCAAATTGTTTAATTTTTAAATTTTAGAAGTACGAATTGAATTCTATGTTTTTTTTTTATTTCGGTACATTTTTATGCGTATAACTAATATAAAAATTTCCCTCGATTATTTTACTACCTATATCATAAGAGGAGGAGACCAGTGACACGCCTCTTGCCTGATTTAAACAGGCGGAAATGTTCCCAAAGTATAACAACAAATAGAATATTAAACAATTCCGAAACAAAGAAAAATAAATAAGTGATGATTTTTTTGATAATTAAATATGATTGATAATTGTAGGAACATATTATCTAACTTCAACTCTTAAAACTCCCCAATTCATCCCTTAGATTGAAAGAGAACATATCTATATGCTTATATGACAATACAAGAAAAACTATACCCACTGTAGCCCTATATAATTTATACCCCCATTTATATCACAAACAAATATTTATTATTATCTTTCTGCCTTTGAGAAGACAATTATAAATTGTGATTTGACAGCTCATCAAAAAAGTGAAGTTTATAAAAAGAAGCAGTTAACGTATGCATTATGAAGAGAATATGCATGTATTAATGGATTTCT
This sequence comes from Argiope argentata, assembly GCA_026289955.1. Classification (NCBI taxonomy): domain Eukaryota; kingdom Metazoa; phylum Arthropoda; class Arachnida; order Araneae; family Araneidae; genus Argiope; species Argiope argentata. Next base: position 6,641,713 of record JAOUZG010010951.1, read on the forward strand.
TCAGCCAAACAGATTACCACATTCAAGAATGAACGGCTAACAATTCGTGTTAATAATACAAATTTCTCAGAAATATATGAAATTCTGCTTCTGTTTTTATGCATTGTACGTCTACAATCTTAGTACAAAAAATGTTTGACTTTAACAGTGAAAACCTTTAGTTTTAGTAAATCAAATAAGTCGCTGATTTTCTGATAAAAGGAAGAACCTACACTTGTTTTTCATTTATTTAATTCATGTATAAGACGTCTTGTTTCAGGTAAGAATATTTACCGGTTCCTAAAGTGTAAAATATATATGGTTGTTTTCAGGTACTAACGTTTGCTAAAAGTAGCAATGGCACTAATAATCAAGAAGACCTAATTCTTATTTTTATGATAAACTTTTGGATTTTATAAGTTTAATTAATCTGGGATGCTCTCGTTTTTACAACTGAAATGTCAGATAAGTACAATAACATTAAACATTATAAAAATTGTAGAGGCAGAAGTTGTATTTTATTGGCAAGGTACTTAAATTATGTTATGTGTAAGTTCAGCTTATACATTATTAATAAAATTCCATTCAAAATCACCAACTTATTCTTCACTTCGAATTTTCAACACATAGAAAAATGAGCGTTGTTCTCTTAAGAAGTTGAACTCAAAATGGAAAAAAATGTGTTCCCTAGTTTTCTTGCGTCCTATGATTTGCTTAGTTCGTTTATCGTAATGATACAAATAAATAAATAACATGCAAAAAATCTAAAACTGAACGCAATTCTTTTCAATCATGCAATCGAGGTCTAATATAAGTAATTAAATAGATTCGATATTTTTAATTGATTCTTCTCTTCATTAAAACTGTCCCAGACTACAAAAATAAAAATATTAGCGGATAATCATTTTATTTGATTCATCTAAGCGATTTTTGAGAAAATACACGAGTATAAATTTAAAATGAGTTACATGTAAAAAAACAAACGAACCTAAATGTCAGATAAGGTAATTCATTTACATGAAGATTATTAAACATATTATGTAATAATTATGACAGACATGAAACATGTTTGGAACAAAAACTTTGAACTTCATGAAATAAGGAAATGTGCTAAACATAAACATCGAGGAGTAAAATGTCTATGACTAATTGAACAAAAAAATGAATAAATTTAATCTAAAAGTCTTTGAGATATTAAAAATATTGTAAAAGAAAATGAATCAATCTCAAGAATGATGAAATTGATTCTGAAAACGCTAAAATTTGCTTTTCTGCGAAAATGTGTCAAGTCCATAATGAGATAACAATAGCTTAAAATACACCCGCAATTATAATAAAGTATTAAAATGCAAATATGTTTTCATTTAATAAGCTAAAAAATTTTTAGACAGTTCTAATAAAACGAAGTTACAAAGCATATATTTCTAAGCATTAATTTAGAAAAAATGTTTCAAACTAATTATGTATTCATCAGTTAAAATGATATTATTTCCCTCCTATTACATATCTTTTTAACAATATATGTTAGAAAAACTCCACCTCCATAAGCATTAGATCGAGCAGTAAATTGGATTAGTAGCATTGCAGTTTCATCAGTTTTAGGAAATACATACCATAAATGTTCACAATGCTTTAGAAAAACATGCTGTGCAAAAAGAGAAAAATGTTCAACCTTCTTTAGTTGGAAGAAAGTTTTTCTCTACTGTTTTAGTTTTCTTCAGTTTGCTTCTATCAAAGCCTGTCACACTTTGAAGAACTTGTTGCTTCCGGTCATATATTTTTTCTTGCGTCAATACTGGCAGACAACATTGCAGACTTTATTAAGTGGAACACATACATCTTAACTGTGACTAGTTGCATTTATGATGCATAAAATTTAAATAAAAAAATAATGCACTCAGAATTTTAAAATAATAGCCTAGCACCAATAAAAGCAATCTTTTCTTTTCAAGGGAAAGTCAGACCTATTCTTGAGAACATTCTTTAAGCTAATTTAAAAATAACAATAATAATGCATTTTTTCACATCCATTGTTTCGGATGCGACATTAGATTTTGAGTGTAGATGGAACATATTATTTTCCATGTATTCTGAAAAATTAAAAGAAAACTATCGATTGAATTTCATTTAAATAAATCCAAAAGTAGGTCTAACTTTCAGAGCTAAAAAATTGCATTTATGAAGTTTAGTGAGATCAGTTGATACAAATAAATTCTTTTAATAATTATTAGCCTTTTTTAATGCTTCAATATACATTCAAGGGGCAGCTTAAAACCATCAGACAGCTTTCGAACAAGTTGGATTTTAGGGATAAATAAAAAAACATTGTCTGCAAAGGAATGGCAATTTAACAAGATATTGAAATAAACACAGTTTTACTTATTAGAAACAGAGTTATAGAAAATTGCACTGGCGAAACAGTAATAATTTTTAGTTATTTGAGGGCAGCTGCTTCAGAGATTCATGAACCTGGCTACGACACTAGAAAGAAAATCTTTTGAAATGTTAGCGGTAGTTCTCGAGCTTTTTGGCTAATAACGACAATGGAAAAGAATTATCAGCCCTATCAAAATACTTGACTAAGGTGGCAAAGCTTAGCCTCAGGGCCAGGGGTTAGGGAGGATGCTAAATTGAAAATCTTTTCGAGTCGGCAGAAATCGACAAGAAAATGAGGGAAGAGTATAATGAAGGGCAGGAAAATACTTGGGGATTAAACAAAAACAAGAATTTAAGCAGCGGCTCACACAAAAGCAAGGGACGTATGAATTTGGAATAGGTTTCGACGGTTAAATTTGATCTGCTTACTTAAAGTAGTTAATAATTTTTCCAATTAACTCTGTCAAATCTGCCACAAAATTAGATTTTGAGCATTGAGTCAATTAATTATGCTCCCCTGTTAAACGATGGCCTAGTTCAGCTCACCATTGGGGAGATGAAATCGGATTGAAACGTTTGGCTTGCCGGTCGTGCATACACTATGGCATATAGAATCAGAAACAATCGTTCTCAATAAAACACAAAATAAATAAATTACAGCACGTGAATTACGGCAACCAAAATATGCAGCACATCAATCAAAATTTTCTGCTGTTTTCAGTGCTTGTTCTTATAATCTTTGTTGTTAAATGAACAAAAATGAAATATATCCATTAGCGCATTTTCGCAATAAACATTCCAGAATCTCCGAGAAAATTTTGCTAATTTTTCATTTGCGCGCCTTGTGTCATAACCACCGATATTCGTGCTTGTGCTTCTGTGTGTAATTATTCACAGTAGTCACATCTCAACACGTAAAGTAAAGTGTGACAATAACTAAAATGAATTCTAACTCTAATTTTCTATTTTTGTAATTTGATCGTTGTTTTGGAATCGATTACTATATTGTTATTTTCAAAGATTATTCTTCTATAACCGGCACTCACTTATATATTTTATAGTTAATTAATTAAACCTATGGTCGATCGTTAAATACTGCAATCAGGTTTCCTTCAACTTCGAAAAAAGTTTCTGTAATTTTTTTGACATAAAGGGTATTTCGATAACCTTTTTTAAAATACATTGGTTTAGAAAAAAAGTGAAGGTAATGTAAGGTGAAAAGGGCAGTTAAAATTAAGATGGACGATAGCGGCTTTTCAGTTGGGGCTGTATTTAATACCTAAACCTGGGGAGTGCAAATATTCGTATTTTATTTGCTCAACGTGAATCAGAATGATGTTATTCTATTCTAACTTCCACCAAGATCTGTTGCTGTTAAGCGCGTATGAAGCTGCTGAGTTCCATATTCAATGATGGTCATAAAATTTTGGCCGATGAAAGTAAATTAGAAAATTTTATTTGGATGAATTTTAGACTTATTTAACATTTCATATAATTTTTATGCAGTATAAAATTTTTAAAGCAGATGAATTCATTATATATACACAGACACGCACGCACGCACACACACACGCACAAATGTGTGTGTGTGCATAATTTAAAAAAAATAATAAAATTTCTAAATCATATAAATTATCTAAATGATAATTTAACACAGAAGAAGAAATAAAAAATCATCAAAAGTATAAACACAAAATAAAACTAACATTTCTACTATGAAAAACAAATTTTTAAAAAGCAAAAATTGTCATTAAGTAAAAAGCTAAGCTTTAGGTCATTCTTTGCTGATAACGAAATGCATTACTCAGATAAAATAGTAATTTTCCCCTAAAAAAGTGCAAATATTAAAGAAAATTTAGCTAACTCTATACTAAAAGCAGCATTAACAGAAGTTAAATAAGAGCAGCTAAAATAATCTAAAAGCTAAAGGAAATAAATAAGTTCGATAAATTACTATATTCAAAAAGCTGCTAACATATATTCAAGATAAAATAAAATATATTCTTTGAAAGTTGATAAAACTTACTTTGGCACATTGTTTTAATAAGAAAGCATTATCATTTCATAGCGTTAGTCATATAATTCATCAAGCGTAAGTTATTAAAATTTGTATTAAGTTCTAACAAGTTTTGTTCGCTAAAAAACGGCGGAAATCATCTTTATACAAAGATGTAAATACTAAATTTTGCTGAAGCAAGTTGATAGTTTTGAAGCTATATTGACGAGCCATTATAGTAAAGCATTCCTAGTTTATTAGTATTTCCCAGTTGCTCAAGCATATATTTTGAATTAAACCTTCTTTTGTAGGTAACACTATCTTCTCCTTGGTATTGGTTCGCTTCAGTTTTGCTTTGTTGAATGTTGAGACACCAGTAAAGATTTCATGACGTTGCTTCTCTTGTATCAGATCTGATGTAGGCAAATGGAAAAGATATGAAAAGGGGAAGATTTTTAACATTATTAAGTAGATTTTCAACAGAAGTTGGTCATTGTGATTTTAGAGAGAAAGAAAGGGAGATAAATACTGTCTTAAACTATACTTGTGTGTTTTTAAAATTATTATGCACCTAATTTTAACCATGTCTATACATAAAATGTTAACGTACATGGCATAAAAAACGCTTTTATTATATATTGTCGAATAAAAGCAATCAATTGAAAGTAAATCACTCTTCAAACGTTTCAAATTGTTTCATCGAACGTTTTTACAACTGCGCATAATTGAAAGTTTCGCTAATTAATAAAACTGCGAAATATCATTATAAATCTTCTTGGTAGATTTTATTAAAAATTCACACTCCGAGGAAAGATGTAAAAGAAATTAAGAAATAGGCATCAAACAAAGTTTAGCCGAACTTGAGAATAGGCCTGACTATTGCCAAATGGTAATTATTATGACTTACCTTCGGATATTGAAGGTCATATTTTCAAAAACTATAATTTCACAAAAATGGTTTTAATATTACATTAAAACTCAAAAATATTACCTTTTTAATTATGACAATTTCATTTCTTTTCAACGTTTTCATTCTTTTTAGAAATTTCCCAATGTAACGCACAGTTTGTAACAATTAATTTTTTTATGTTATTAAACTCAAACTTATCCATCAAAACATTCCATTGCACGAATTTACCAATGTTGAAATTTTTTAGACATTACTTCAGAAGTAGGATTTCCCCTTCTGCTCATATTTCATAACACATGCACTTTTAATTTGCTTTTAACGTTATAATTTGTTTTCACATATCTAAATTCATATTTTGGATATATAATGGCTTATTTATGTAACATTTGGAGTCCTATCAAATAACAAGGTCAAGTGTTTTGAAAAATGTGCATTCCAAATTAATATTTACCACAAAACACTCTGCAACCTGACCGAATAAAGTGGCCGCCAACGGTGGCTAGTTTTTAGAATGCCAGAATATGCAGATTATATTCATCGTTACAGTTAGAAAGAAAAAAAAATCTAGTATGATTATTTATATTAGCAACAAACCTTAAAAAGATATTGATGATTTTCATCATTGTATTTAAAAGAAAGTATGCATGAAAGTAAATCATGTAGCTATATTAATTCTCTAGTTAAATATATTTGATCCCATTAAAATATGAAAATAATAACTTGTGCTAACTTGGTAAGTAAATCATCCAATTTTCCATTTAAATAATAATCATGATTTTAATTTACTTCTCATAATTTTTTGAAATTGTCTTAAAATATTCTTTATATTATATTTAAACAATAACAAAAAGGGGAATTAATATACTGAAGGTACTTTATTTCAATTTCAATTGCATTGCTTTTTAAGAAATATTCTTCCTTCATACTATTCAAAGCATAGGATGTAATCAGTCATATACTGAAACAAACCAGAAAGAAGTAGTAATATGAAATACAAAATGTTTCCCTGAGAAGAAAGTGGAAGTATAAATATTATTCATAAATCAAATGTTATCTAAGTAGTATTATTTTTTAAAAAAAGAATGGAATCTAAATGCATCATTGACATATAATTAATCTTCCATTCGAAAATATCTTAATTAATTTTCCGAAGATATTCTTCATCCTTTCTTAACGATATCATCTAAAATTATCATAATTTTATTTAATATTATTTATTTTCTAAAAAACCTTAGTTAAAATTGAACTTAACCTTCTTTAGAAGGCAAAGGATTTTTTTCTTTGGTCTCCGTATGCTTCATTTTCCCTGCATCAAATTTCTCCAGTTCATTTTTGAAATCGGTGGGCACTTTGGGAAGATCTTCCTTAGCTGGGCTAGACATGATGAGTAGAGAGGGTGCTAAAGAAAAAATATACATAATCATTAAAAGGATAAAAAAATACTATTAGGAGTATAAAAAATACTAAAACTTTCAGCTCAGTTCGAAGCAATTTGAGCGATTAAGAACAACAACAATAATACAATTTTACATTTTAATAATGTTCAGTAATTGAAAGTTTAACCAATCAATAATGCTTGCGTTACTATTAATGAAGTGAAAAATAATTGCCTGAAAATTTTGAATGCAATCTATCTTTTTAAAGGCCCGCCTATTTCGAGCAGCTCTGCAAGAGAATTTACTATCACAAACATTCATAGGTATACATTTATTTTCTGTTGCATACGATTCTAGCACTTGATAAGGTCTTACAAGAAGTCTTTATTAGTATTATTTTCAAATGTAATTCAATAATTTATGAGAAAAATTGGAAGAATACGATACTGTTTTGCAATTATATTTGAAAGATAGTGTCTTAATTCAGAGAGTAAAGTGTGTTTGAGGCAAGCTGAAAAGTGCTATAACCTTTGCTTGTTTTAAAGCAAAGTATAATAAGCACAAACACCCAAATTTAAGCTTATGTTCTTCCAAACTGCGTTTCCATCATTAATACGGGTTCAAATGTAAATGAAATCAATTCCTTGAAAATCTACTGTGAAGTTTCAAACCAGATCTAATCATTCAATAGGTGGACTCCAAGTCCCTCATAAAAATGAGGTAAAGGGAAGTAAATAATATTCTCCGAAAATGTTTCTTTAGTTCTTTGTTCTTTAACAAATTTTAGTCGCCCTTTTATTAAGATTTCCTTAGCTACAAAATGTCGCTCTCTTTTTTAAAAAAAATAAGTGAATAAGTGAGTTACTTTCGTAACTATTATACAGGAATTTTTATTACAAACATTCATTTTTAAATCTGCACAAATTTTTACATGACTCTTCATTCGGACTTTCACATTTAACTGAAAACCACGTCTTGAATTCGATAAACTGATTATAAATCCATCAATATAATAGGCAGTTATAATTATTTTACCAAGCACTTTGGACCAGCAAAACATACTTAAAACTAAATTCATCTTTAATGATCTATTTGCAATCACTCCATTAAAATGATTTATTAAATTTTTAACTTGATGCAATTATCATCATCTAAAAAACTAGTTCGCAGTGACCTGCAAAACATAAGGGAAGCTGAAAACTGAAAAAAGCCAATGTGAAAAATAGAAAACAACAAAAAATATTTTTTAATGCACAATATTTGAAATTTTATTTGAGATTTTTGTCACATTATACAATTAAAAATCGTACACTTATAGTTAGTGGAATCGAATGTTCATTACTCTTATGTGAGTTATTTATATGCAGAAGTGTTGAGACTGGAAATCGCAAATTGCAAAAAACCTGAAACTATGATTATTGTGGAAATGCTTGGATAGATCCTCAAATAATTTACCCTTTATAGGCCAAGCAGACAAAATTTTTCGAAGTCATCAATATATCATCAAATGTTGATTTTAAATTCACTAGAAATAATTACGTGGGAGGATCTATTAAATTTTCTCTGCTTCTTTTAAGTATCCATAAAAAATTTAAAAAAATCATAAAGATTCTGAAGCTTAAAGTAAACACCAATTGTGCAAAGCAAAAAGAACACCAAAACAAACAATCCTTGTTTAGAGAAACTAACAGAGAAGCATTCATTCCAACCTTTTCAGTGCAAGATAAAATGAATAGAGAAAAAATACTCTGTAACTTTCATGGAACACAACCAATTTCGAAGATCTTGCACTGACTATGCGGTAAGATTATTCGATTTTGGCTAACCGTCTTCTTGAAGAGATATTTTGGGAAACGTCGTGAAGTTTGTTTGAATGACGTAGGCGTACAGTGGATGAAAAACGTAATAAGTATACGCTACAGAATATGTGTCTAGTAGGAGTTTTACTTTTAATTCAAAGTTGACTTAGGACTAGACTTCTTTGTTTCTAACTGCTTAAGTGGTTTCTTAAAGATCATTCGATTCTGCATCACGGCTTTGCTTTTAAACAAAGATAGTCTAGTTTCTGATTTTTTCCTGGTTGTTGATAGTTAAATATTTCTAAATGAATTTTATCAAGAGTATATTTAGAAATAGGTAAGCTTATATTAAAAATTATGTTATCAAATTACGGATATCATTCAGTACATAATCTCCAGAAGGATTATGATTGTTTTATTCATTGATCCTTTATTTTAAAATATAATAAGTTTCATATTATAATTTACGAATTGTATTAGAGTAGCAATTATTGAAATGAAATTTTAAAAAAATTACATAGCTTAGCATACTGCAGACTATTACATCAAGATAATTTTAGATAATTTAAGATACAGATAATTTAAGATAATAATACTATAATTGACAATGCTGTTACATTAGCTTTCAAAATGAAATAGTGAAAAGCGTTGTATTAGAAACTCGGCAATAAAAGTTTTGTCTTGATTTTCTTCAAAATAATAACAGAGGAGCATTTTTAAAAAAACTTTAAGTAGCCAGTAGTGTTCAGTAGTAAAACACTGATTAGACTCTTTGAAAACAGGCCAATAATAACGAAACAATTATTCAACACTGATTAAAAAACAGATTTCAAGTATGATATAGGATAGGCGACAAAATAAGCTAAATTTCATAAAAAATTGAATTTTGCCAGACTTAAACAAAGAGATATAAAATAAATATGGTTAATTGAACAGTAAAATGTATATATTTCTACTATAAGTGTTTGAGATAGTACAAATATAGCAGAATTATTATGTCGTAAAATTTAATCGATCACAAAAATCATAAAATCCGATTCTGAAAATGCTGGAATCCATGAAAGGGTTTTATGCTTCAGAATTGTAGACACCAGCCAAAGTTAATGCTCATAAAAATGTCTCCAACCACAAGCATAACTTCTCGCAAAAAGCGAAAAATACACAAATTAAGCCGAAAACACTATTTGTTTATTTCGAAATTATTGTATTCCATTAATTTATAAATTGGAATGTTTAAGCTTTTTACATATAGGTATTATATGAATTTATATATTGTCTATTGTGCAAAATAATATATTTACTGCGTAAAACACTGCATCATATCACGATTTCATGTTAAGTCTTCGGTAAAGAATACCATTTTAAGAATTTTAGTTCACATACATCTTTTTTATCCTTTGGAGGAGAGTTTTTCATCTTATCTCAATAGTTATTCGCAAGGTTTTTCATTACCTATTCTCAGCCTTTTGTTTATCTGTAAGTCTCAGAGGAGAATAAAGGAAGAAAGATACAGTCAAGAATGCGTTTCCCAATTTCTAAGCCAAAATTGTTTGGCTGGAAATGTAAATGAGCTAATCCTCTTCATTGGTCCAAGCTTTAGCTCAAGATGTTCAAAGGAAAGGTACAGTTTAAAAAATCATTTAATTAATTCCAAACGGCAGTAAAGCTTTTAATGGAAGCAATTACTCCTGCGCTTCATATATATAAACAGAATACTTCCGATCTTCAAAGACGAAACGCAAGAAGGATAAGGAAGAAACATGAACGCAAAGAGCATTCCGACGTCACGAGGTTAAAAATAATATTTACTGCTAATCTGGTCCTCAATTGCAGAGAATGTTGAGGAACATGCAATTTTTGAATCATCATTCTTTCAAGAACGATGACGGCATGGAATTCAAAACTTCCAATTAAAAATCACAGGTATTTTTTATATTACCAAACGAGAAGCCCTGTTATAGAATAGGTATTTAAAGGTTTGCTATTTTAATTACTTGTTGGGGGTTATACAATAAATAATTTTACATTCTTTATAAACTTCTGAGGTCAGGAGTTGACAATAAGGGTGAAATTTATCATCAGGCAATTAATGAAACATATACATTTAACAATTTTAATGCTGAGAATCATGTAGTAATTAAATTTTCTTGATAATCTGAATGTTGTGTTTGCAAGCCTGCTCAACAAAAAATAAAGAAAAAAATATTGATACTTAATTACTGTATATTTTTTAAAAAAATCTATAGAAAAAACAATAGTTTTCTTTCAAAGACACAGAGATTTCCATTTATTCATAAGTAATTTGAAGAGTAGAAGAATTTTTTTTTCTTTTTCAAAAATAATTTTATTTAAATAAATTTATCAAGTTTAACAAAATATTTTCTATATCTATAAAAAAATAAAGTATTCCATTGAATAAGCTACGATCTTGCTATACAGTGCGTAGATTACTTCATATATTTTTACATTAAATACCTATATTTTTACCTTGAAATTTGATACATTTATTCATAGACGAAAATATTATGTATAAATGATTTTATTCATTTAAATTAGTATTTAACTTATTTTAGAATATGTATATTCTTATACTGAATCATTTCTTAAAGGAAAAAATAATACTAAGAATGAATTTTTATTAAAGATTATAATTAACAATAATTACTCAAAAAATAGTGAGAGAAGATGAAAACAGATTCTATACTACGAGAAGAAAATAGTGAAAAGTATTTGTAATTGCAATAAGTTCATAAACAGTCTAAAATCTCACAAAATTTTAATATATTCTTTCATATATTTTTTCATGCCTTTCTACAGTAAAAAGCGAAATCATTTTACAACTAAATAACTTTAATAAAAAAATTGGACCAGTTTGTAAATTTGATAAATAGAATGTAAGATACTCGGAGATCATATAAATACAATGAAATAAAAAAAATACATAAACTGATAATAGGAATTTAAAAAAATATAGAAACCAAGTAATTTATTGTTAAATAGGCACGTAGAGCAGCTAGGGATTCTATTTAAATAAATATAAAAAAGAAAGAAACCCCTTCCAGAATATGAAATAATTCGAGACACGCAATTTTCGATTTCAGAAAATATGAACTATGAATATGGGTAATATAGGTTATTTCATACATTGCACAGTTAAAAAAATATTTTATTTGGGACCGTAACTGGATGTGCAAAGTCAGAAGAAATCAGCTTCAGAAATATCACTTCGAATACCATATTAAGCTTTCAGATTTAAATTAGTTGCGCTATAAGAAAGTTATCCCAAAATAAATATTTATTAGATTTCTCGCCCTGTATTAAAATAAGTATTTCAGCAATACACAATAATCAAAATAGAATAGAAACAAATGAAATAAAGAAACTTAAATTCTTACTAGGAAAGGGAGAGAAAATTTTCTTAAATATACATGTATTAAATATTCATACGTTAGTCTCCCCTTCCCCTTCCACTTACACTTCCTATAGCACAAGGCAGGTAAGCGGAATAAACTACTGGAACTGAAATTAAATTAAAATAAATAGAAAAAAATTAATAAATAAATTGTTTCGGCTGAAAAATTGAGAGAGATTAAATCGTTCTTCTTACTCATTTGCGACAAGGGCTTTAATATAGAAAAGCATCGACAATGGTAAGAGTTCTAAATAAATTGGCTTATTTCCAACACTTGAAACAAAATAACAGCAGTGGCTTTAAGATGATTTATAATTGTAACTAAAAGGGAAGAAATTAAAAGTCAAAATCGTTTAAAAAATAACTAAAGGGGGAAAAAAACCGTAGAAAGCAGAATGGTTAAGATGCCAAGTGGAGAAAAGTTGTAGCGAGAAATATAAGTAGCAAGACATGAAAGAATAAAGGAAAGTTTGTCTTACGCAAACGTAGAACCTTCAAAAAAGTTTCAACCATATCACTGTAAAACTTAAAGGGTTTCAGAGGAATGAAATGCACATTGTATGGTTGTAAAGAAAAGTGAGAGAAATAAAACCGGAAAAACGCAGTAGACATAGCAGCTGTAGCATTTTTTGGAACTATTTGACTTTTTCAATGCACAGATATTTCTAAATGGAATGCAAAACGTATAAAGAAATGAAATATTTCACAGTTTTGAAAGAAAGGAAAGAAGAAGAAGGAAAAAAAAAACAGAATTGCGTAGTTCGTGTTGGTAAATAATATATGGATGAGTAATAAATAATATATAGATGAAATCAAAATTTCCTGAAATTATAGCTTTTAATTTTAGAAAGTGACTCTTGCGCTAAACTGAAGCACAATTAAATTAGTCGCTTAAAACTTGGTAGATATTTTCTGAGATTTACAGACCGATAAACTTCTAAAAATAGAAACTGAAGCATTTTTTTTTTTCGTTGTTATGCCTCGTTGCATGAAAATCCAATATAATTAAAAAAACATATATAAAGCTAAATAAAAGAAGAATAAAAGGTTGTAGTATATAGATGTTTATTTTCTATTGTAAATATTAAGACTACACAAAAAGAATAAGGAACAACAAATTTTTTACGTATTCTTTATCAAAAGAAAAAATTTTCATACAAACTAATTAAGACACATAACAATTAGAAAAAAGCAAACAACAGAAAAAATGGTTGGATTTCTGACACAAATTTCTGACTTTTCTTGTCAAGTACCTAAACAAGATATCAGTAATTCAAAAATTATTAAAAGAAAATAAAAACTAGTAAAATCTGCTAAATTGTAACAATATAATAAATGAGAGTTATTTGCATACTTAAAAGAATATTGTTAATGGTGATGCAGTAAAAAATACCCAATAATTTATCTTTCATTCCCATTAATAAAGAACAGAAAAATGATTTCAGATAAGTAGGTTAGGCTCAACTGCTAAAATAAGCACGGCTTAAGCACGAATACATCTCATAATACAGCATGAAAATGAAGGAGCAGATATGTTTCATAGTATCGCAGAAAGATATATTTCGGTTACAATCTTTGAAAAGATATGATGAGTGACTACAAAGATGGCTTTTATTTTTACTAAAACTGATATCCTCAAAATAAACAGTTTTGCAATTCGTAACTAGTGATGACATTAAATATTACAATACCTATCACCATCAAACTGATCATCCATTTTGAATAGATGAAATTCTCACTCTGAATCATATTTGAAACCAAATTATGAGGAGGAAATTCTGAACGCTAAATTATTTTGATAACACTGCAAAATATTTTTTATTTATGAATAAACGTCTGGCAGAACACCAAATGGGAAGCAAAATTAGACGCTCTCTTCGCCCACTAACACCTGCTTGACTTCTCTGGATCTTGAAGTTACGACTAAAACTTAATTCTCGGCTGAATTAAACGGTACAACTTGAAAGCGAAATATAAAGATTTGCTACGTTCAAAGTTTAGCTCAAGCTACATATTCTTATTCTTTCATACAAAATAGAAAAAACACGTAGCATTCAGTACCTGAGAGTTAAAAATGTTTGGTAATTTTGTTCTTGAATCATGGACTTGACATTTGAATTGGAATTCATCCAAGTTCCTTTGATTTTGTCCAACTGCTCGAAAAATAACCAGTATTATCACTAATAATTACTTTTTTCTTTTTTAAACTTGTGAGAGAATCCATTGATCAAGACAGAATTAGACTGATAATTTTCGGTTAGAAATCATTAGGTACCAATTTTTGCGAAGCCAACTTATATTCGTTATAACAAATTTATATTTTTCCAACCTAATCTTAACTTAAGAGCTGTAATATGAAAATGGAGAAAAACTTTTAAAAAAGCATATATTTAAAATGCGTTATTTGGATTCCTTGTATTTTTTATAACTATTCGTGAAATTAATGCCGTGTCAATGCACAGAAAGTTAACCTGGAATAAATTTGTGCCTATCATTAGTTTTACAATCCTGATACCGGATTTTGAAAATTATAAAAATTGTTATGAACGAATTATATGAACTTTAATAACGAATATTAATAAATTCTTGCAATTTCAGTTAAACAATGATTCAATTATTTTAAATGAATAAAAGAAATCTGCTGCGGTAATAATATTTCTATATCGCATTTGCGAAAAAAAATGATGGTAAAAGAGTTTTTTTAAAGTTTTAAGTATTCAAATTCATTAATAATCGAAATATAACTGAAATTAATATGGAAGTATAACTTAATAAATTAACATGTACGTATTACTACAACTATAAATCAAGAATAAGTATTAAAAGCATCGATTTTCAGTTAGATTTACGAAATAGATTCACTGCATGAAAAAAGTAATCCACTGTTTTTCAGATAAGATACAAAGGGGAAAAATGCTCACGCTTAGCAAAGTCATTAAAATTATCTTGTAGAGATTACTAGTTTTATTAACAAATGTCAAGAAATTGACTAAAAAGCTTTGAAAACGAATTCCCGACAAATGGATTTTTACTAAAATAATTATTGACTTGAATCAGGTTTCACTTTGATTCATCCCTGACATATTTCTCCCGTACTTAGACCATTTTGTTAATAATTTGCAGCGACCAAGACATTAGCAGAACAATATTTCTCTGTTTAGACTGAAATACGATAAATCCACTGTACTGATTAATTAAGTAGACTTTCATGATCTGCAATCGTGTTATCAGTCTTATACAATGTGAAATGAGCAAAAAAAAAAAATAAATTAATGTCTGCTGCGAATGAATAAAAAAAGAAAAGAAAAAAGATAGCAAACAGGAAACCAAGGACTTGCGGTAAAGAGTAGCGTTATTTGATAGTTTAACGACAGAATTCAGTCTTAGCTATCTAGACTCTCGGTTCCCAATCTTCTAGATTCTTTTGAGAATTTATTAGCCAACATATATCAACAGGGAAATTATATTTTATTGTTGACTTTTTAAAATTTTCGTTTTTGTTTCTCTCGAACGGAGATTAGTTTACTATTCTTGCTCGTATCAAATGGTTTTAATGTGCAACGACTTTCGCTTTGCCATTGCGGATGCTCGTTATCGCTTTCGTTTCCGAATGAATGCTTGCTTAGCAGCGGTATGCAAATCATAGATTTCCGCAAAAATTAAATTTAAAATATCTTCAAGCGGCATGTTCGTTATAAAAATGGGATTCTCGACTTCTGTTTCAAATAAAAACGGTTATAACGATATTCGAAAGAGAGAGACAGAGAAGTAAACAGGTATTTTGAGTCCTTAAAAATGAATACTTCTATTTTTGAATCAGAAATATTATTAATGAATAGGATTAATTCGAGCAAACAGTTATTTTTATTTTCTTATTTATTTTTTAAGTCCGTGAGTTCCCCCCCCCAAAAAAAAAGGTGTTAGTGAAGGCATTTTTTAAAATTCATCCTTTTTCCACAGACTCAATTTTTTAAAAAAAGAAGAGGTATAGTGATCTCTAAGCAATGTAAGCGTTTTTATTAAATCTCTGTATGAGTATTTCTTAATTTCCATTTATCATGACAAATTGGAATAACAAATGCAAGAGACTTTCAAGAGAGTTGGTTACAGTATCCCGTGTATAAGAAAAGATGTACAAAAAATTCTGAGTATAACAAACTTAAAAGTGATTTTTTTAAAAATTGTAAAAAAATTACAGAGTTCTTTTAACTTGTTCGAAATACTCAGATATAAAGTTTGTCAGAGTTGTTGACTTTTGAGTAGTTAGCAAGCTGGAAAAAAGTAAACGCTGATGTGTAAGAGGGACTTTGAAAACGTTAAAAAAATCTTAAGGAAACAACGGTCTTATATTTAAGCGATGCTTGATTTTTTTTTCTGAATCAGTTACAGTACATCCATACTCTTGAAAAATAAATGAATGCGCAAAATTAGACAATCCCGAAAATATGCAGTAAAATGTCCCTGTTTCGGCCTATAGAATGGAGTTCACAGTTTCTTACTTAATAAAATAATTCATTTTTTAAGTATTAATGAATTAGAGTTAAAAATTAAATTATTAATGGGAAACTAACATATAATTTAAAAAGTTTTGCAAATATATTCAATGAACGCATTTAAATATATTTTCATATAGTGGCTAACTATTACGTTACAACTTTTCGAAGAAATCTATTATCTTCATATTTTAAAATCTATTAATACTTAATTCCTGGTTAATCTCTTGAATCGTCGAAAGAAAAAAAATGTATATAACATCAACAGTAATAATATAAGAATAATAGAGTCAATTCTGTTGAAATAATGTATAATTTTTTGTTTGTCTGCTAAAGGATCTAAGTTTTAACTAAACTTTAAAAAAATTATTCCGATCGTAAAGAACTAATTATAACAATTAATAGAGAAACAAAGGCAAAAAAATTATAGTAAGCTTAAAAAATAAAGATTTCTATTTATTTGCAAAATATCATTAAATGTTTATTTTACAAAATCTTTGATAATGAAAAATCTATCACAAATGCATTTTTCTTCCACAGAAAAATTGATATTTACAAATTATTGAAAAAGTTGTAAAACAGAAAGTGAAAATTATCCTTTGAAGGGGATTTTTTTCGTTCACGGTTTATTTTATTTGTTCACTAAAGATTTGTTTCTTTTGAATTGATATGCAAGTGTTTTGTACAAAAAATAAAAACAAAAAATTCACCCAAATAATTCAAAATCAATCGGAAATAATAATATATGAATTATTTCCTTAGTTTTCATGCTAATCACTTATTTGAATTACAATAGATAATAGAAATGCATTTATTTAAAGACAACTAATTTCGATATTTAAATCTGTTTTCAAAATCTACCATTTTATGCAGATAAATGACGTTGATTTTGTACTTAAAAAATATTTTCATTGGAATTGAGTAGCTTGTAAATATTTTAAATGATAAATCAGAAGTCAAAAACAATAATCATTTCAAAGCAGAGTCACATTTGTAAGACAACAAATTAAAAGACTGAAAATGACTATATATATTTTTTTTAAAATTATTCTCCAAAAGGGGGTAGAACAACATAAAAGTTTATATATGGATGGTATTCAATTAAAAATAAACAAATTAGTTTGCCCAGTGTCACTTAGTAGTAACCTGATTTGGTTTAATTCCATTAGAGTTAGGAAAAAAAATGTGGGCATTTGATTTGGAAGTCACAGCGTTGCAATATGGTTGTATAACATAGCAGAGCAGAAAATTATTATTCAGAATGCCGTCGATCGAAGGTATACGAACAAGTGCAGACAAAGTAAAAACCTTAATAATTTCAATGGAGTTTTCCAATCGTTATTAAAAAAGAAGGAAGAAAACGATAACGCAATAAACATATTTTACATTTTAACAATCTTAGAAAATTTTAAAAAAAGCTAAATGACATCTTAGGATTTTGAAATATATATTTTTTTTTAATTTACTAAGCATACATCGCTCTAAGATGAATTTAGTTATATCATCAATATAATTATTTAAATTGAAATTATTTAGAACACAATTAATAAATTAAAACATAAAAGAGAAAATGCAAGAAATTAAAATGCCATGTTTTATTGTTTTAGGATTTATTGATTACAGATTAAACTATTGTTAAATAAATATTAAAAATCTTTTTCAGTTTTAAAAGAGCATTTATGGAAAAAAAACAATTATTATGCATAATATTTTATTTAAACCATTCTTATTTATCAAACGCCCTGAAATGAGTTTTGTGGTGCAAAAATATATTGAGGTAATGCGTTACTTACCGAGTTCTCCCCCTACCCTCTGATGTGCGAACAGACTGTAAAATGTCGTCTGCCGTTAAAGGGGGGGGGGGACACAGGACTAGTTTTACTGAGTGCCAGATGTTGGGGTTTTCTTTCCCTTCCAATATTCAAAACGGATGTTGATATTTTATTTTGGGCCCGCTTCGTTCAGTTTTTAGTGAAAAACAAATTTATTTTCTACGCGTTTTACATTTGGAAAATGGGGGGATGGATCTGCGTATTGTCAAAATACAATGATTCAGAAATTACACCATTAACGCTTTAATCAACAAGAATATCAATACGGCTTCAATCCAACCTTAAACTATTTACAAATCAAAAGGAATTAAATAATGCTTTGAATTTTAAAACAGACTATTTGCTGATATATTACTTCACTAATCCTAGGATGTCAAAACTGAAATTCTAGCATGACCACTTAAAAGCGATGTAATACTGTGTGGGCCGTAAAAAAAAAGAATCATAGAAGAGAATGTTTAATTCGAAAACATAGCAATAAAAAATAACAATAAAGTTAATGTTTTCTTCCTGATACTTAATATCTCTTCTTTGAAATTATCTTTTCTATTTCGGGAATACTTTATCCACTGTAAATAACTTCAAAACTGACCCAAGTTGCATGTCAATAATTCTGGATCTGGCAGAAAGCTTATAATTCCCTTTCAGAGGTGAAAATAGTTGTTTGCATCAATAAATACTTCCAAATACGAGAATAATTCTATATGCCAATTTTCAAGTATTTTCAATTTGGTTGGCAAATGTTTGTAAAATCAAAGCATCCCAGCATTACAAAATTCGCTCTCACACCTGAAAAACTTTAAAACTCGATTATCTCGAACAACAACAATGTAACACAACTAGAAATAAGACACTGGCTGATACAGCTGTTTATCATTAATAATAATGTATTATTAGAGAGTTTAAAAATTAAATTGTCTAATTTTATTGAATTATTTTTTTAAAAATATTGTAGCGTTTCCGGGCAGCAAAAGTCATTGTAACTGTTAAATTTGACATGTTTGCTTTATTTGGGACATTTTTCGAATAACCGCATATTTAACATGTATTTTAGCTGTAATAATGACCAATATTCCTTTTAGAAAGTTAATAAATCAATCATAACTTTTAATTTAAACAATGATCGATTTAGTTGACTATTATATATCTCCATAAAATAATTTCAAATTACGTGATCTGACAGATTCTAGAGAAACGAAGATAAACGGAAACTTGGGCATAGAATTATTTCCGATTCTCCCTCATTATATCTGACTATTTGTAGCGAAATAAAACATTTTTGCCTTTGATAATGCTTTCAACTACAAGACTAGTTTCCGAAATATCGAGGCTTCTTATGAAGGACACCGCAATCAGAGTTTACCATTCAGCGAAATAAGCCTACAGAGTAAGAATAACAGTTAGATTAACCAGGTACTATATTAAATAGAAATAATTAGAAAAATAGAACAAGTTGATTTATGCTTCAAATAAATTTTTCAAGGGGATTGATTATTGTTAATAAAAAGGTATTGAACAGCTTATCTCATATTTTTTTTAAGTATCCAAGAAATTAAACTATAAATATAAACATTTGAATAAATATAATGGCAAACAAATATCTATATATTTTTACACCTTGAGCAACTCCAGAAAATTCAATAATCCATGAAAACTGATTAATAATCATGACTTTTAAAAAAATCAAGAGAGGAATGAGCTTCACGTTGTCTTAAGTTTTAAATATTATACATTACACTCGAGCAAGGATTTTTCACAGAACTAAAATGGGTTTCTGAAAGAACACTAGCCTAAGTTTTAAATTTTATCAAGGTTAACGTCGGTCGAACTGACATAAACTTTCGAAAGTAAACTCAGAACTACTTGACAATTTAAAGGGTAATTTGGTTCAATTCGAAGCTAACCTAGACCCGCAAACTTAGTCTGCAGTATTTAAATAATTATTTCGGTCCAGTAAAAGAATTTTCTGTCAGCCAACAATCTTTAACTGATTTTTTTTAAAAAAAAATGCCATGTTAAATAATTTATTTCACAAATGCTTGTGTTTTCACAAAAGAATATTCCTCAAACTATTTATGAAAACAAAGACTAATAAAAATACCATATATGAATTTTAAAAAGAAAAGGGACTGATTCTGGTGATCAGTTAGAGTTTAACTAAACTTAAAGTTTCCTTATACATTAAGGAGCATATCATTCTTCCAAATAACACCTATCCAGTTATTATAGATTGAAAAGAAAAATTAATTTATTTTTTGACAATGTAACGAAACTAGTTTGACTGATTGCAGTTAAGCAATTGAAATAAACCACACACAGAAAAATTAAGGCTTTATCAGAACTAAAATTAAGTAGCATCTGTTAGAAGTAATAATAATTTTCTCAGAATGCTTTATTTATCACGCTTTTAAGTGGATTTCGTGTTTGAAATTATAGCAGAACCGAATTTTATTCCATATATTTAAAAAAAATTTCATAGCGCTTTACATGATCAGTGAAATACTAATCAAAGTATACTCTGCCCCAAATCATTAATTTCAAAGCATATATGCAGAAACTGCTTTTTACATTTTTTAAAAATACTAACACTTACAAGACAGTGATAAAAAAATTCATGAGATCACTTTGATGGACATTAATCTTTAATATAAATTCAATCTCACTTAAAATTCTATCTCTTTGCTTTATAATTTTCCTTCTTATCAGAATAGGGAGAAACTTAAGTATTTTCCCCCTTGTATATGCACGAAAATGGATACGTAGTTTGGATGTAACTTTTACAAAACCTTCATAGAAAAAAATATTTCTATTTAAATCGATTCTTAAGTGCTATTTGCAGCAAAAAAAAATCACATTTTTAAAATATCATAATTTTGTTCATTCAAATATCGTGTCTTTCTTTTCGCCATCCATTTCTTCATAATTGTTTATGAAACAGATTCACAGGTGTTTTTTTCGGAAGGGGGGATTTACGTTTTAATGCTATTTATACAAAATCCAGTATCGAAATCTGTTTTAAAAATTTATATCAATACAAATTGCACGTTTTTAAGAAATTATTTTCTTTAGGTACACTAACCAAAAGTAAATATTAAAATACTATAGATGGCATAATTCAGAAACATTCATACATGGACACATTTTCATCGAAATGACATTATAACAAAGCCATTTCTAAAAATGGAGGTTCTGTGCCATGATCATTCCATGTTAGGGGAAATTTCTTCCAAACTAAAAATCAGAAACGTGGTAGTCGACGTAAATTCTTATTAAAATGTTCATTTGAAGTTTCAGTTCTGACAGCAACATCCTTGACAACGGGACAAGGAAGTGGAAATTAATTTGTAGTTTTTATGTCCGATACAAATATTCATGTTTTCTGTTTAATTGGTTGGCTCTTATTTGTCAGCATTGTTTGAGTGAAATTGAGCAACAAAATCTGAAAATATGTTCTTTTGAAACAATCTTCAACGCACAGCATCAAATTTCAGAAATTCTAACTCTAAAAAACATTTTTAATGAGGAGGAGACAGTGACCACAAAATCCTAGAAATGAAGGGAAAGACATTTATCTCCCTTTACTTCAAGCGGATGTCTGCAAATTTAAATTTCGTTTCTTAAAAAAGAGCGGTAGTTTATTACGGTATTCGGTATTACAGCATTTAAATAAGGAATTAAGACGCATAATGCGTCTGTAGCACGCATGAATTATTTTCTTTTGCTTTAAATGGAAAGAATTCCTTTTTCTTCAGATATTAGTAATTAACAGAAAACTTGATATGGTATATAATTTCAGTATCTTGCCGGTTCTTCACTTGGGAAAATATACCATATTCACACGCTGGTAAAGGCGGTTATACACGTTATTACCCTACACAGAACCATATTTTTTTCTCATTTATAAATCTCATTGAATGGAATTAGTTTCACAAAACCATTAACTACTGGAAAACATCTTTCAATCAGCAAACTGATCATCAATTGTCTAATTATAATAACTGTCTGATTTTTACTGTCTGACTATACATCAACTGTCTGACTTTTGAAAATGATTGAAAAAGAGACTAGATTTTCTTTCCAACTTTAGTAGTTTGCCCTGGAAATGGAAATAATTGAGTTGCATTAATAGTTAAGAAAACATTTTTTCACTTGTAATATTTTTTAAGTCAAGTTTAAATAATAATAATAATAATAATAAAACAGCATATTTTATTTTTCTCTAAGGATTCATCCAAGCTTTATACCCTCTCGAAACCTTACAAGACCAACCAAAGAGAACGTTGAAACGGATCCCCAGCATAAAGGTTTCCATAGCAACCAGCCCACGCACCTAGTCCCCATTTCCGGAGGTACGTTCAGTCACAGACAGACGGCTACATTAAAAAAAAATTCTGTGCCTCCAGGAATCGACATTATACCAAGTTTAGACAAGGAAGCCGAATCATAATGAATGTAGAATAAATGTTAACAATTCAATCGAATCGATACACTTTTAAAACTATTATCATCATAGATTGACTAACTTAGACTATCATAAATAGATTTCCTTTTTTGCGCAAAACTATTTTCTATAAAAGGGGCCAGCCTACTAAATAAAAAAAATCTTTACGTTAAGTCATACAAATGTCACCGATTATAATAAAATAAATTTGCATATAAACCCCCCCCCCCCGGGATAAGAAGTGATTCATAGAGCTGCATACACAGAGATAATAAATTTTCTTAACAGAAAAATAATTTTAAAAATCGATCCAATTGATTTTTAACAGGTAACAGATGATACTTACCAACTCTATAACATAGTTTCACAATTTATTCTACAGAGTAATTCTTTAAACAATAAATAATTAATTGTTACTGGTGTTTTCATTTTTTTTCTTCACATCTTCATAGAACCTGCTTAATTTCATTTCAAATGAATAACTTTTTTGTATAAGGATTGAAGGTTTTGTTTTTATTTATTAACAAACACATATTATATCGAATTCGAAAAAGTTAGATTTTTGAATTAATAAACAATTTCTACTTTATAATGAAAATTAGGATCGGAGTTATGCAAAAAATTTTGAAGTGTCGTTTCAACCTCTAACACAATCATTTCCACCTCGGAGGAATTGAAGTCGAACGACAGGCGTTTGTAATTGTACGTAATTCATGGTAATTTGGGGGGCAATACATACCTATAAATTTATATGTATGTACAAAAATAACAATTGCTATCTGAACTCAGGAAATATGAAGATATTATAGCATAAAAATCGGAATACTGTGGCATATTGTGAATTAAGCCTTACATGTTCCTTATTAAAAAAAAGAAAGAATATATAGGAACATTCATTTATATTCTGAAGAATTTGCTTCAGAATGTAACCAATAAAAATGAAAGCCAACTTAAATTTTACTACTTATATGTAGTTTGGTATAAATCGTTTCAGTTGAAAATATTTTCAGAGCATTCCGATGTAATAAAAAAGGGTCCATCACGCAACTGATGCATATAAAATGACTTCAGGAAAAATACATAAGTTAAAGGCCTATGACTAAGCAAGCACAAGGAAATTACAAGGAATGAAAACTCCGTAGTAGGACAGATGCGTACACTTGTTGTGCGTACCAGTCGTAAAACTGTCAATCAACGTTCTTGTTTCCAAGGCGGTTTTGTTACTGTTAAAGGATCACTTCTAGAAGAGGTTGCACCATTTTAAACGTTATCTTAAAAGTGTCAGATTTGGCGAAAGTGAGCATGGTGTTTAACTCAATTTGGAATACTTAATGACTTATTGTTTAATACAGTATAGTGCATTTTAAAATTCATTAAACAAAGTTTCCACTTTGTTTCCGATGAAACATGAATTGCTTTTAGATGAATTTAGTCAAAAATGTATGATAAAAATCAGTGAATTTCTTCTCATATAAATACTGCACCCCCTTCGAAAAAATAACCTAGATTTTAGAAAATACTTTACTTTACATAAATTCTACGATTTGCATTAAACGAAAGAGTTTCGTTTTCATTAGTTTTGATTTTGTTTCTTTTTGATTCATTTGTTTAATTCAATAGGTTTGGACACTGAAATCTATGTTATTTAAATATAAGTTGTTTATTAAGTTGGAAGTATAAATAAATGAGGTTAATATTATTGAAATGATTTGTAAGAAGGAATTAAATACAAAAGCTATTCTTGATATGCCGTAAGTAGTAAAAAAAGCTTTCATCCACGGATTTTAATTTTCCATGTCATATAAGTTTTTAAAAAATCAGCTGCAAAGTGGAAGTACCATGACATATTTAAAATTTTCTGTTTGTCATCGTAAAATAAAAAAAAATATTAAAAAAACATTTTACCGAAATAAATTTTAAGATTTTAATTTACACATCACAGTAAGAATTTTTTCCCTGCATTTCCCAATTTTTCAAACTATTCTTTCTGTTCTCCCAGATTTATTCGATTTCTTTTTTCAATTTTTAATTTGAGGTGTACATTTCTTAGTTACATTTTTTTGACTAATCACTTTCTTTTGAGATTTGTCATATTTAAGTACTTCTTTATCTAACTAGAATATTATGTTTACTTATCTGCATATGCATTTAGTGATTAATAGTTATTATAAGTATTCTTCATATGCTTCCTAAACATTCTACTTTCACAGCATCAACGGAAAATCAAGAGAATACAGGGTTTTCAATTAAATGTCATGAAAGACAAAAGAAATCTCACTCAGAATATTTTAAAATAATATTCAGTACATGTTATAAAATATCATTTTTATAATGTTATAAAAATGAAATAAATAGTAAATGGATAAAATTTTAAAAAAGTACCAAAAAAGGGCTTTCTACCATATTATTACGCAATTTTCTTGTAATGTTACAGTTAAAATATCTCGAATTTCAATTTTAATTCATAAAATAACATAAAAACTGTTTCAGGAACTTAATAAACTTTCAGATAACACACACGCATGCACGCACACACACACACACACACAGAGAGAGAGAGAGAAATGAATTTCTAACACAGGAGCTTATGCTTTAAATTTGACAGGTATCTTCAAATTTTTCGTTTAAAATTATTCAAAAATTCAAGTGTAGAATATTCTGACTTTAATCTAAAAATTTTAATTCACAAAATAAGACTTTCTTCCAAAAATAAAAGTGAATAGTATATATATGCGTCTATCTGCCTATTTAAAACATAGACATTTGAACGTAGAGATAATAAATTTAACACAAAGATGTTTTTGAGAAAGTGCAATTAATATTTGGAGAAGTGCACTTCAGTGACACATTTTTAGAATTGAATTTTGTTATTTTAGATTTTTTTTATTCATAGATTTTTATTTAAGAATTATGTTAAGTATAGTTTGACTCTGAAGGAATAATGCTTGCAAGCGTTCTTAATATATTTAGTCGTATATTTTATACTTTCCACCTTTCGCCATCCTGTTTGTAAGCTAAGATTAATGATTGATGAAAATTTCAATTGTCCCCACCACAAAACGTTCTTAGACTTTAAATTTTGATATACATATTAAGTATGAAAAAAATAATACGGTAAAAAATTTGATATCATTAAATTTTTTTAATTTTAAAATATTGTAAAAATTATTTTTATTGTAAAATTTTAGAAAGGTATCATGAAAAAAAGTCAATGTTTCTATTAATTTTTCATTAGTTAAAATTTCAAAACAAAACAAAAAATCTTTTTTTTTTTCTGGTCTTATTTGTACAGAGCCATTACATGCACACAAATACAAAAGTTTTTTCTTTGTGTTTAAGCCTCAAAATTTAGTTAAAAGGCCAATACTTTTCCGCGCCAAATACTCTTGCCAACAAATACCATAAGTTTTAACAAACCTAGACTAATTACTCCCTTCCCCCTCTTTTTCAAAGAGCTACACATGATATAGTATACTTTTACGACCAGTACGCAAAGAAGTTGTACGCATCTGTCATACAACCGAAAACTCAGCTGCAGTTACCATGACTGGGAGCCCACAAAGACATGAAATCTTTAAAAATCAACGTTTAACGCATTAAACAAAATTAGGACATTGCATTATGATAATAACGAGAATGTTAGAATTCTGTCTCTGCATGAATAAGATGAGTGGTGAACAAAATTTCGAAAGTAAAATCAAATAATAACCTTGAAATTCCGATTAAACTCAAAATATATTTCATTATTTTCAATCAATCGTGTTTAAATATCTAATACAAAATTACCCTTTGAAACAAATCGTGGATATAAAAAATATTTACACCGTTTAAAGATTGTTGCTATTACCTTCAAAATAATACTGAAAAGGGATGCAGCGAATAGTATTTCATCTATTAATGTTGTCAGGAGCGCAAGTTAATAGATATCTTTTCACCCTTTTCAGTTCACCTTTGATATTTTGCCCCTGCTTTTACTCAAAGAATATATAAAATTCGGAAATCTAAAAATCAAACAACGCCAATTTTAAAAAAAAAAACATTCTTAATAAATGGATCATTATATCAAGTATGATCGGCGGAAGAATATGCTATTTATAGGTTTATTTTCGTCTTTATTTAATTTTTACAGATTGTAATGTAAATTATTTAATTCAAATTAACATTATTTAATATTATAAAATAACATTTTATTAGAAATTTTCTTTCAAAATTATGTCATTTGTAATGCAAAGGAATAATAGTATAAAATTATCTTTGTACACATTATCACAAGCCATGTAAATTTAATAAACAAATGATGAGAGTCAGCATCTCTGTATTTAATATCTCTAAAAGATGAAAGATTTAAGTTAAATATTTATAAAGGAATAATATAATTTTTTAATTCAATCAGTTTTTCTTTTACAAAAAACTGATAGGCAAAGTCTTGTACATTTATTTTTCTAACACAGGACAGAATGCATTTTTTAAAGAGTTTACGAATTGTATCATTTATTATATTTTCTTATACTTTTTAAATCTATAATAGCAATAGTGAAATTATCAATGTGATTTTCGTAACCATTAAACTCTCTCCGTATGGGGAGGTTGTTGCTGAAATTTATCTCCAAGTGGTTAGAGCAAGAAAAGAAAAAAATTACAAAAAATAATTATGTATTTAAATAATTTCCTTCAAGTTACTTTCTTTTAACCCCACAAAATTAAATTTAAACAATCTGAACCGAACAAATTTATCTATTCTTTGAAACTGAAACCCGTCTGCTTCTGGTAAGAACAATGCATCCAAAGCCACCCTTAGTCTACCAACATCTGTTGCCACCAGAGAACAAATATCTATAAAATAAAGAACTTGACATACAATTTCAAAAATGTCACACAAAGAAATAAACATTTTACAATTGATCCTAAACAACAATTTTAAAAGTTGATATAAATTAAAATGGATGTTTAAAATTGTGAGAAAAGCTTACCAATGAAAGAACTGATGTCTGGCAAGAGCGAGTTGTCAGAGAAGGGAGCGGAGCGAGACAATCGATACGCGTTCAATGGCGTCTGAGGCGAGTCTAGCGCCCGCTGGAGATGTTGCGCCAAGACCGATCGCCAAATCTATGGAGAAAAGCGTAACTTTGGCGACACATCCCACGTATTCCATTGAAACGAGATGAGCGGAAAGAGGAGCAGAGGCTGAATCATCGAGGGAGGGACAACTGCCATGATTTATGCAGAAAGAGTGCAATCCCCCTAAATTTATGAAAAAGCGGAAAGTCCGCATGCTGAATATCAGGTGCTGGATTGTTGGAATAGAATAATGGAGAGTGTGCTAATTACTTTTGTAATCCACCTCTCTTCGATCTATAGGAACTGTTAGCAAAGCTTGTGGTCTGGTCTGTCTGCCATTTTTACAAGAGGTGGGGGTGAGGAAGTTGTGGCGATCAGTGCCAAATGGTGATGAGGTTTTCCATCACCATAAAATATTTTTAATGTTACACTGATAGATTTAGTTTAAGAAAACTTATGGTGATATTTATCTTTCCATTTCCTTCGGTTTTATTTTTTTTAACGCATAGTATATTATTCAGAATATATTGGGCATATATTATTTAACATTTTCTTTAAGATTGTGATTCAGACACATCAAATCATTTTTCTTCTCGTTAATGAAGGAAAGTATCTTAGACAATGACTTTTTTATGAACATGTACTATACAGATATTATAGTATATTTTCCTTTTTTATTTTGCATTTGGATTCAAAACGTAAATTAACAAAGTTTTCTACTTGAATTTTTTGTATGCATCATATTTCAAGCTTTCTTTGTAAAATAAATCATTCATTTGATTCAGAACTGTATCACAAAGAGATTTAAGATTATAAAGCTGGACTATTTCTTGTTTCGGGTATGGTTTGAATGTAAAAGATATTCATTATCTGGCATTCTGAAGGTTTTTATCCACCCCACAATATTTCTAATATTCAATTGAGAAATCGGAGTGAAAAATCGTATGCCTATATTTGTATCCTCCCACACACACCCTCTACAATTTACGCAGATGTACATCCTGTCAAAGGAAGGGACAAAATCCCCAGAGTGGCCATGGGGAGACCCAGCACTCCAGGATATCTGACTGGGGGGAGGGGAGGTATTATTGGGAAAGTATTGAGTTTGTGTGAGAGAGAAGGCACGTGCTAGTTCTTTGCCCTTCGGTTCAACTCTCAATGCTCTATGGCTCTAACGCATGTTAGCCAAATATCATATAATACTTTTCTATTTTCTGTAGAATTAAAATTCAGGCATCATCATTGTTGGTTTAATTTTTTTATCTTAAATATTTTCTTAGATTTTTATACGTACTATCAAGTAAAGTTAAAAAATTTTTTTTAATAAGCATGGTATATGAGTATCAAAATTAGAAAATTTATAAAGGTACTGAATGCAAATACATAAAAATCTTGGGACTGAATGCTATTAAAATTTTTAGCAATTACTAATGCAGTGGTAGCTTTTGGAGTAAAATTGTACAATTAATTTTATTTCAATATTTGATCGATTTCTCAAGAAGGTTTCATAGTTTTAAAAAACATTTTTGAAAGGAATAACCAATTCTAATTTGGGAACTTCTTTGATTACATTTCAGATATTAACAATCTTTTAATACCGATAAATAAAAGTTCGTTATGACTTAAACAATTAAGCTGCAATATTTTATAAATAGAAACATTTTAAATTTAACAAATAAACTTAATGCACTCTATTTCCAATTTGAAAAAAGCAAAAAACCTTTTTAATAGTAAATAAATTTAGTATTAAAAATTTTAAAAAGACTATGTTTAACACATAAATACAGCTTCACAGGAAACAATTCGCGATCTAAGAAACAAATAAATGTCCGAATTACATCTTATTATACTAAAATACCTGACTTTTGAAGCTAATGAAATAAAAGAGGGTTTAAGTTTATGAAATAAATTGCACATGAGACTTCTCCTTTTTTTCCCTTTTATTTTTATGGAAAACTTTAAAAAAAATCAATAAAATTATATTTCAATACAGGCAGTGTCCGATACAATTCCAGTAATAATTAAAACTACCTTCCAATATATTTGAATTGGGAGTTGAAGATTAAATCTAGATCAAAAAGAATTTTATTCTTTATATAATCAGTTAGATACATCTTTTGTCGTTACAAATTATACAGAGTACTAATAGTGAAGAATTTCTTGTTTTCTCTATTAGGTGTTATGCAAAAAGGGGAAAAATCATATCATTAACTATAGCTTCAGTTTTGCATAATAAAAGATGCAAAACTTTTATTACACAAAACAACAAAATCATTTGCAAATTTTTTCAAAATTGCAAATGATGCTTTTCTACTTTCAATTATTTGGTATTTATAGAAGACTTTAATGCAGTAGGGAGCATCAGGAATTATTATAAACCATATATATTTTGAAGAGAAATGGAATATTTTTCAGTTTTAAACTAGGATTTTCAAACATTTCGAAAAGATTGTAATATGAGAGAAACTTTTGATTCATGTTCTAAATTGCATAAAGTTTTATAATAATGATTTTGCTTGTTTTACTTTAAGGCTGGTGGCAATTTTTTTTTCTTTAAATGTGATATTTTTGAATGAGTTACGAGAGTTTACCGTATCTGATACAATTTCCATTTCTTTTGGTTCATGTACTGCAAAAGATTGGAGTATGGAATGCCAGTTTGGATAATGACCATCTGTTCAACTTTACTTCAAAATGATGTAGTTTTTATAAATCATAACCTGAACGTAAGATCTTTTATTTTTATTTTTCCTATTTTTTTATTTTTAATTTTTTAAAGTTACTTATCATTTCATATTTTTATACAGAGCTTTTTTTATTTAAATATTGATTTTATTACTTTTTAAACTAAATGAGGTTTTGGATACATTTTACTTTAAGTAACTTCTGTTTTTTTTTTTAATATTGTTGTGGGAAAATAGAAAAAATCATTAAAGAATGTCTGGCTTTAAAACAATGATCTATAGAAAATCCATTTCTTCATGATTCCTTTAAAAATTCCTGTTTATTGATCATTGAATTCTTTCATTGATTCATTCATTATCTCTATCAAAGACCAATCAGTGCAATAAAAAACAATTGAGGCTTAATTTCTAATAAGAAATTTAAAAAATTATGATGCCAGGCTAGACAATTAAACTTCATTTCTACATGTTTCTCTGATTGGTAAATTTGTTTTTTAGAGCTTTTATAGAGATGCACAGAGTAATAACGTTTTTATAAAGAATTTTTTAAAAATTCAGGCACAAAATTTAAGGATGAAGTTTTAACTTTTTTTATTTCATTTATTTAAATTCATATTTGTGTTAACTTTTGCAAATACGAGACTTAAAGGCAGAAAAAAGTTTCACATTCGTTAAGAAACCAACCACTCGCTGGTGGAAAAACATAATTGCTATTTCTCGCTTTGCATATCAGTATTATATTTCTCTCTTTCATTTGAAAAATAGCAAATATCTATTATTTATAGTTTTTTTTTCTAAAAAAATTACCAATTTATTTTTTTAAGATTACCTAACTCATTTTTTTCCTGTAGCGCTCAGTCATTACTAAGACAAAACAGAGAAAATAGGCACTTAGAAAAATAAAAATCATGATTTTTAAAAGTTTATTTTAGTTTATTGTCTTTTGGTAAGTTAACATTTTTTAACAACCTTGAATAGATGGATGCCAAATTCAACTAACACCCTTTCTACTAAACTCTTTCTCCTTAACTTTCAAATCAACTCTGTTTACTATAGAAATGTAAGTGAATCAATTAATGCTGCCTGTTTCTATTCCTATTTTTGATCAAAAAAAATCCCCAGAAAATATACATTTAAAAGAATAATGTCTCATTTACAAAAAGATTAAAAAGGTATTTTGGAAAATTGGAGAATGTAGCATTTCAATTTTAAAATAAATAAACAAAAAAAAATACAAGTTGTCACAAAAATTCTGTCTCATATTCTGTTTTTCTAACATAAAAAGTTCATATTTAAAAAGAATGTAACTTTTCCTTTTTTGGAAAGAATGTATTTCCAAAATTCGATTTGTCGTCCTTTAAAATAACCAGGAGCACACACACACACACACACACACACACACACACACACACACACACAC
>JAOUZG010010951.1:6679581-6750848 GCA_026289955.1 Argiope argentata
ACACACACACACACACACACACACACACACACACACACACACACACATCCAAAATTAAGGTCACAAGAATGTTTTTCAAAGTAATTCTAAATGGTTACCGATAAAATTTAAACAAATCATATATTTTATATTTTTTAAGGACCAGTAGCTCGATATTAGCCATTGTTGTGGGGAAAAATGTGGTATAGCATTAGTTTTTGAGGAACTACTGAAATTAGACTGTTTAGTCTTCTGGGAGTTTCTTCAATTTTGCAGTTCTGGCAGTTCTTTCAATTTTGTGAATATTGTATTTAAAAAAAATTAAACCTATTTCCAGTAAGAATGGATTCTTATAATCGTTAAGACTATTCCTTGAGATAGAGAGCCATTGCAGGCTTGAAGCTGGGCAGTCTTAAGCGGAGGTGGCTCGATGGTTACAAGTGAACTGAAAGTGATGTCCAGGTTGTG
This sequence comes from Argiope argentata, assembly GCA_026289955.1. Classification (NCBI taxonomy): domain Eukaryota; kingdom Metazoa; phylum Arthropoda; class Arachnida; order Araneae; family Araneidae; genus Argiope; species Argiope argentata. The sequence goes on from JAOUZG010010951.1 coordinate 6,680,029, forward strand.
AAATCAATTCCAAACAAGTGGTACTGTAACCAGGAAGGCCAGTCAAGGCCGTCACAGAGCAACGACGCCTGCACAGGATCGCTATTTGCCAATAAGTGCATGACGACATAGGCTGACAACAGCTCCTCAATTTGCTCGTGACCTTGGTGCTGCCTCTGGGATAAGAATCTCCAGACAAACATTATACATGCGTCTACCAGAGAGAGCCCTTTATGTCCGGCGATCAGTTGAGTGCGTCCCTTTGACTGCATCTAACAGAAAAGTCTGTAACACAGTCGGGCACAACAAGAATAAGGGTGTGTTCTTTTCTGCAATGAGTCGAGATTTACTAAACAGAGTGACACTCGTCGAATCTTAATCTGAGGAGAGAGAGGAGCTTGCTATCATTCCTCCTACGTAAAATAAATCGATATATTTGGTGGCAGAGGAATCCTTGTCTCGGGTGGCATGGCGTTGGGCAGCCGTACACCACTGCACGTCTTCGATTCGGGTACTGACAATGCACATTGCTGTAGGAATGAGATCCTTGAAGCCTATGAGAGATTGTTTCGGGGTGTTTTTTGACCCAGACTTCATGTTTATGGACGATAACGTGTGTCAACACGGAGTCCAGATCGTTGATGATTTTCTTGAGGAAGAGGATATTCGACGTATGGACTGGTCCTCGAGGACTCTGTATCACAATCCTACTGATAATATTTGAGATGGTCGAAGAAGAGCCCTTTTACAGGGTAAGCCCCCTCCTAATACCCTCCAAGAGTCAAAAGTCGCATGTTTGGAAGATGCGACTTTTTGCCCCAAGCATTGATTGACACCCTCATAAACAACATGAAACTCGTTGTGAAGCCCATATAGCAGTGCACGGTGCTCACACTCCATATTAGACAGGGTTTTCCCAAGATAAATGCTTTATCTCTGATTCATAATGTAACATTTTTTGATATACTTGTTTCTTAATTCCCAATTAAAACCTTTTCCATGTTGTTATATGTCTACATTCTTTCTTCCATTTTTGTGTGCCTTTGTGCAAAATTTCGTGACAACACAATAATTTTTCAATTTTTGCAGATTTTATGTTTGTGACCGTAATTTTGGACAATGGTATATATATATATATATATATATATATATATATATATATATATATATCATGAATATCGCATTTTTATTGTATCAATTGTACGAACATGTATTTTGGACGCGTTTTTTTTCAAACAATTGAAACTACCATTTGACAAGAAATTACAACTGTAACAACTGTAATCGCAAGATCACATAAAGAATACCATTAATTTAAGCCATTCCGCTTATGAGATATTACGTTTATATGCATGCGAAATAACAGGCTGACAGAGACGGTCAATTCTTTGACATATTTGGCTTAAAACTTGTTAGGAATCTACAATTTAAATGCTAAATATGTATACAAAATTTTTACTATTTAGTTTTGTACACTTAGTATTTATGGACCTTATTTATATTTGAACAGCCAAATTGACAGACTTGATCTGAACAGATATCGTTCAAATTTTTTTAGAAATAAATAAATTTGATGCAATGTTCTTATACCAAATTTCATTCTCTTAATTCTAATTCTAATTTTTTTTATAGTTACTAAACTTTCTTTATATTTAGTACGCGAGAAAGTAAAAAAGATGTGATGCCTGAAAAAACGTGAATGAGTTGTCGTTTGATACTATATCAAATTACTGAGATACCATATTTATTGGCTCTATTTCCAACAGTTCAGAACATTTTACCATTCGTCCGCAATTACTATTCGATGTTTTAATTTCGCATTACTATATTTGCTTCATATCATTTCCAACAAATTTAGAAAATTCAAATAAGTATTTAAAAAAAACTTCTTCGTTTTTCAAATATTTTACTTTTTTTAAAAAAAAAGCTAACATTTCATATTTGTTTCAAAAGATGACATATTGCCTAATTTAAGCACTGAAAATTCATTATTATTGTTGTTGTTTTCATTTTTTACTCTGTAACAATGTTATTCTATAACATTTTGCCATTCTATTGCAATTCACTCCTGAAAGCGAAGTGCAACACAAATTTCGAGTCACTAACTGATACAGCACATTATAAATTAATTTTTGAAAATAAATTTAATTCAGCGATTTTAAGCATTAACTTAATTAATTTTAAATAAAACTCGCAAGTTATACTCCTTTGAATTCCATAAGAAAGATTTATAAGCTATTCTGAGCGAAAGAAAATACTTTGGGGTTTTTCTAAAAATTTAAAAATTCCTGGAATTATTTTCTTTTTAAATTTTTGCCTTTTTGACTACATATTTTAAATTTTAAAAGTCAGCCATTTTCATATTTTACAAATAACACGGAAGTTAGTATATTTATCTGAAATATAAGAATTTATAAAACAAATTTGGTAAACGTTTGAAGTAGTAAGAAAACTTTGATGAAAAATAAAGTTTCTTTTTTAATGACGGTGTCATGTCCGATTTTCCATTGTTGAACAAGTTCATATTTTACTGTGCCTGCATAATCGAATTTAAAATTTATTAGACATTGTTTGAAATCTGAATGTCTCAAAACTTGCCACTGAAGAAAAACAACAAAATTTATTGTTTAATTAAATAAACATTTTAGTTTTACAATTTATCTCGATAGCGAATATGTGAGTGAGTGTTTAATTTTCCTGAAAGTTCTAAACTTGTCAATTAAATTTTAAATGTCTGAAATGTCAAAATTGAAAAAGAGTTGAGTTTTTAATGAGTTACTAATTGTTAAAGAAAAGTGTTTGAAAACTAATTAAATTAAAGAAATAACCACCAATGTAAACCTCGTAAATGGATAGACGAATCATATCTAGTTTTATAATTAGAGTTGCTAATCCTATTTTTAAAACTAAATTAATTTTTTTTCAAAATATTATTCATTTTAAATAGTTTTTTACTAAACAGCTGCTTAATTGTGACACTGAAAATAACTAAACTAAGAAATGGAGAGCTAGAAGTTTTCTTGCGGAGAACTCACAAATAATTTACCCAATACATATGCGAAAGCATACATATTAAGCTATATAGTTCAAATTAATGTATTAATGTAATAGTTTTAATAAAATAAATCAATCAAAGCTGTATTAAATTCTCTCTGTTAATTAATTCATAATTTGAATCATAATGTTTTGATTAACTTCTCAACAGTTTTTCTTTTTTATAAGCTAATAGATGGCCCGTTCCATTTTCGGTGGTGAATTTCCGATTAGGCAGACTTGGCAACTGCTTAGGGCTGCTATCATAAGTGGGAATCGTAGGGAAGTCGGTTAAAAAGATTGTATTTTTCTCGATATTTATCTAATAAATTTGTACAAAATACGAATTCCATAAATATTTTGTACAGATATAAGTCTATGAACAAAAGCACTGTTTTGCTGCGCGACTCTTTTTGATCAGTCTTGATCAAGACATTACAATGTAGAACAAGACAAATTAAATATCGTTAATGATGCTAGAAACAATTTTTGAATCTACAATATTTGCAACCAAAAATCTTCGGAACAAAATATTATATTAAAAGCAGTTAAATAACCATTTTAATATATTTCTTTTTCACATAATAATCATTAATCTTTCCCTCTTTTTATTACTCTCAAATATCATATTCAAAAAGAATTTTTTGTGCAAAATTTAATAGTCTTTTATTCCCATTCAAAAGGATTGAGGGGTGAAAAAAAACTCAAAAATCCTTGGTACAGCAATATTGAGTTCACATTAAAGAAAAAATGGTGTGAAAGGTTTTGCATGAATACAGAATCAGGACAAAGGCAAGAAAAATAACTTAAGAGAATGTCCTTCCATCGACTTTCACGTAAACCTACATACTACATTGAAGAGCCAGAAAAACTGGTAAAGCTGGTCGTATGCAAATAAGGGAAGTTTTCAGCTAACCAGGATCACGCGATGCTGTCGATAGCGCGGTATACGACAATAGGTATCTGGGGAGGGAGGCTATTACATCGATTCTTGCTGTTATAATGGCAGTAGAGATGAAAGATACAAAGTAGAGATGAAATCTGTATTTTTCGACCATTTCTAGGGAGTACAGCGAATACCAGGTTTCCGATAAAACTTCAAATATCTGACAGTGGTGTAGCTTAAAAAAAGTCTTGACAGAACAGGACCATCAACGCCTGAAAAGAATCGCTACACAAGATGGACGTTCAACATGTCCTCAAATTGCTACGAATTTAATGCAGACCCATCAACAAGCGCTATTGTACGCACTATGCAACGTAACCTAATTGATATGGGCCTTCACAACCTCAGACCATCTCGTGTACTATAGTTGACTTAACAGCTCAAAGCTGACATACATTCAACTCTACCATTGGGTTTTTAATGATTGGAACAACGTTGTCTGGTCTGATGAGTCACATTTCTAAGTGTATTGGGTGGATGGCTGTGTATGGGTGTGAAAAAACTACATGAATCTACGGATTTCTCATGCTTACAAGCAACTGTTCAAGTTGGTGGAGGCTTTGCGAGGGTAATGGGCTTGCACAGGTGGCAGGAAATGGGATCGTTGATGTGTGTAGACTCAACCATGACGGTTTAGCGGTCCTATAATATCCCATCTGACCCTCTGCATGCATTTATGTCTTGTGTCTATTCTGACTTAAATGAACAATTCCAACAAGATAATGCGCCACTCCACAGGCTTATAGTAGCTACTGAGTAGCTTGAGAAGCATCCTTCTTAATTTCTTTTCCTCTCTTGGCCACCTAATTCTCCTGATATGAACAATATCGACTATATCTGAGATGTTTTGCAATGAGCTGTCCTTAGGACATCTCCACTACCTCGCACCCCCATTACTTTGCGCACTGCCCTGCAAGAATCATGGTGTGAATTGTCCACACAATATCTTCACAAATTAGTTGAATCCATGTCACGCCGCGCTGCTGCTGTTGGAATTCCTGGCTTAACCAGAACATGATGTAACCCTTTCGCTCAACCGCAATGGTGACGTCAGGAAAATATCCCATGATCCCACTGTAACAGATGTAAGTTTCAGTTCTAATTTAGATTCTTTTTGATTCGATCGATGAAATTTATATGAACGGAAACAAAAATGGTTGTATGCTATAGAAAGAATTCGTGCACGTAAAATAAAATATATAAACATTTTATATAATCATCTGTGCCTATGTCATCGTCCAGCAAATAAAAAAAGATTAGAAAAATGAGAAAACTTCGATTAATGATTTCGATGTTTATGCGATCTTATTAATGTTGGAATACCTCGATTCTTCTGATTGAGAAATTCCTGGAATGACAAGGTAAGAGGGAATTTTCTCTTACATTTCGATATATTTGAATTTGGGGTCTAGAAATCCCAAAAGCGGCATTTCTGCTTGCTCATGGGGGCTGTACACGATATTAGATTGGTGTACTAGCTTTTCTGGCACATCAGAGTATATAAAGAGTATTTTTTTTGCTTTGTTGCGTTATTAGGAAGAGCAGATATTACATTGATTCTTTTCCCTTTGACCCGAAATTTAGAACAGAAATACAATTTTATTTACATAAGAATGTATTTTTTAAACTATTGCTTCATAAGTCCCGGAATATAAAGGCTGACATACATTAAATCATTTGATGAATCCGTTCCAAAATATGATGCATATCTACTATTCTAGTGATAAAGTTGTTTGTCAAATTTCATCCACCTGGCTTATGATACCTTTGAATGTCCATCAGTGTGCAATATTAAATTTTAGTTGTCTTTTTCGTTGAGTTTTTGGTGATTGTATTCTCAGACAAACTAACATAATCCCAGTTTTTTTTTCCCGAATAGAAAAAAAAGAGAACACATTTCCTGTCCTGCAAAATGATTGCATTTTAGTTAGACGAGGGTCCCTCATAGTTTAGCACATCAACAACCTTTGGCCCGAGAGTCGTTGAAAGGGATAAACAGAAGTTGTTTGTTACCTATTGCGACCTTGACTTTTCCATCTCCCGTTCTCCCCATCTGTATGAAAGAACGCGGGAGGGGAGAATGACCTGAAACGTTGGCATCAGCCCTCTATGCCTACTATAGAATCAAGAAAATAAGATTGAAATCAAAAAAAATTTTTTTTGGTGAATAATTCTTTTTGTTCTGTCACAGAAAGGAAATACAGTTTTCAAATAGAAAACTGGCTTGTATCGGACTTGATAATCAGATATCTGTAATATTTAATGTTTCATATTGAATAAAGTATAGCTAAAAATTAGAAATACTTTCAGAATTTGCTATTAATTAATAGTGGGATATTTATCATTTCTTATTCGTCATCACTTTTTTTGTGCTAAGTTTGCACACTTTCATTAGAAAGTAATTCAAAATTGCGTGCGAATATATATATATATATATATATATATATATATATATATATATATATAAGAAAATAATAAGGTGGGACCCATATAAATTGATAGAATCACCATAAAAGTTCAATCTATCCAAAATTCACATTAAGAAAAACTTTGTTTAAAAACCAAGAGAATTTTTTTTTAAAAAAAAATTTCAATTGATAACAAAGATTTATTTTTATTATTTAACAGTTTTAATAAGTTATACTTCGTGAATGAATAAGAATGTATATTAATAAAAGAGACAACAATATTTGTTTTAAGAGATGGTTTAATAGAGTGAGTGATATTAAGTTACGGTTTTTATAAATTCTAGATTTCCATAAATAATGCAATAACTGTGCAGTAAAATTTAAAAATAAATAGTGCATCTCTAGAAGGCTTAGAGATTTCCACATGAATGAAAAAAATTTCTTTGCTTTTATTATTAATTAAAAATTACGACTGATTAACGTAAAATGAAACAAACAGAGATGACACAAAATATGGAACTACCTAAAAACAAAAATGTTCTAGGAAATGAATTTTTTCCCCTCAATTTTTGGCTTGACTTCGAAATAACCAAAATGAATTCGAATAATAGTCGATATTTACCATTGGTGAGCATTTCTACGTAAGGATTTTGATGTTATACAACCTTAAATCGTAATAATAATGAAGTATTTGACTGTGGATGTAATGTAATCAGATTGCAAATTTTAATTATTTCTTCTCATTCCTTATTTTTACTCTCATTTCCAAAGGAAAAGTTTGCAGTGAAAACATTAAAAGTATTTCTCTGAAATTATTTTTCTCAACTTCAACTAAATTTTTTATCTTAAATTAATCTGTTCTATATTTGTTTGAAGAATTAAAAGGAATAGGATCGAAATTTTGGGGCTTAAATCAAATTGCTTCAATCCTCCACTGTCCTTGCATTAAATTTCAAATTACACTGCTTCATTCTTTTTGTATACTCATAGTAATTTTTTTTAACCCAATATAGTATCTGAGCAATCATATTATTGCTATTGTGTCGTTTTTTTTAAAAAATAAAATCTTATCTAGATTGTTTTTGCTACGATTGAATATTTACATACCACATCAAAAATTTAAAAATCCTACTTTCTTGAAAAATTTAGCCAATTGTTCTTCTGATATCTTGACTACTGTAACTTTTTCACTTTTTATTTTTATTTGCATTGGATTTGGGATGAATAGTGCTCTTTTCGCTCTATTCGAAATTTTATGAACGATTTTTTAACAGAAGAACACAAAAAACCAAACAATAAATTTCTGACAGAATGATGATAAATGTCCCTCTTCAAGTTACTATATTAACATCAATTATTTAAATGGGTCAAAATAAGACAATTTTGTATTGAGATTTATAAATATCCATGCTAATTCATCTTATTCAAATGAAAAAAAAAAACTGTTTTACGTCAGTTTAAGCTAGGATTGCTTCATTTTTGGTTTAATTATTTATGTTTTTATAAAAAATGCAGAGGAATAAATATTCCATATTGCATGATATCCAGCATGAAATTTTCTCCCTTCTATTTCATAATTTTGAGATACTGTATTAAAAACAAATGCAATCAAAAGTACACATTCCACAATTTTGAACTTTACCTTCAGCGACTAATCATGCTTCATTTTATCTTTATAAAAAAGAATCTAGTGAAACCTTCCCATATCCACAACACTTGAACAACAAGAACATTTTAAACCACAGTACACGTTTTCAAGCTTACAATAATTTTAACTTTTTGTAGAAAAGATTTGTACAGCCCAAAAGCACTATTGTATTATCTTAGCAATTTCAGAACTCAGAAAGTTAGTAAAAAAAAAATTCTCTTCTTAGATGTTTCCGATGGAAATACTTTTAAAACAACATTTAAGCAAAATGTTAATAAGATATGGAAACATATGCAATAAGAATACGCGGCGAACTTTTTGGAAATTTTAAGTGTATATCTATATTTATATAATTGAAATATAGTAATGTAACCAGAAGTAAATCTTTAAAAGATGGCTTAAATGCACTATATTTTAGAGAAATTTCTTGAATTGCAATGCAATAATTATATTAGTCTTTTTAAGATTCTTTCTTTCCTCCAGTCTATAAACGAGAGACCTTCATTTAAAGAAGATTTATTTGACTTAAGATAAAGACATTTTAAATTAATAGTTGATTATTTAAAATTACATTTTGGAATTCTACTTCTTAAAAGCTATTATAATCGGTTGTTTTGGCTAATAAGAAATTTTCATATGATGACACCGTTTCTCTATGTAAGAATATTTATAGAAATTATTGTTGAATAAAATAATTTATTTCAATTCCTATACAAAATAAAGTTATTCTTGAAAAAGCATAGTTTCCGTAAAAACCTAATCTATCCTTTTGTGAACTTGGATAAATTTATTTTTAATCTAAAAATAAGTGATGCTTTGGAATTTATGAAAATTACTCTGTATGAAATTATTTATACCAAAAAGATGTGGAGCATATCGCATCTGGTTTCCTAAGAAAATGTGATGATAAAATAGAAGAAAAACCTCAAAAAGCTAATTAAACGGGGCAAAGTTAATATTTAAATTTATTGTGCTTCTAGATCTTCAAAAACAAATTTTTGCACGGTTTTCATGCTTTTATATGTTACTTTCCCAATGTTTCTTCAGGGTTATGAAAGGTTTTGCAAGATTCAATTACAACTATCTCATGAATTCTGCGAAATTATTAAACAAAAAGGGAACTGCTTGAAACCTTAAACTCTTCAATAGGGTCGGACCATGACCGGACTTATTCATTGCGATATATCGCCCAACACATATCGATATTTTTCGATATATCATGATATCTGATTTATTTATAGCTATTATAAGTTCCAAATAGCATCTCTTAACATACTGACTGATCAGAATGACTCCAAATAAAAAGAAGTTTCAAGTTATAAGATAAAAATATTCATTTCCTTTTGAATAAAAATAGTTAGAAAATAATTGTTTTAAAAACCTCTTTACTGAAGTGAGTCAATACCAAAGTAATGTTTGCATGTTACAATTTATAACATTGCGTTTTTTCAATATAATAATTTTTAAAAATTTATTCTTTTTTTAGCCGACTTAAAAAAATTCAATTTCTTTAATTCTTCACTAAAAAAAGGAAAACGACATAATCATGCCTTTGACAAATAAAATTAAGAAGTTTTCAGAAATCATGAATTTAAAATCTGATGTCTCGAAATATTTATTTTATATATGAACTGCATAATTTTTTTCTTCATATTTTAATAGTATTATTGGCAGATTGAATGCACTAAAGTTTTAACAATAAATATGTTATAAAACAAAAATTAATTATTCAATTTACTATTTCAAAACTCAAAAAGAGACCAAAAATATAAATTCCGAAATGAATAAAGTATTAATAAAAAATATTATAGAGGATAAATTTATTTACGGGACGAATACATTAGAAATTTTAGAAAAGGTCCTAATCATGTTCAAATAAAAGAAAAATATGCCATGCTTAAAACAAGTATTTTTATACATAGAACATTACAGTATTTATCGAAATATAACCCTTTGCACTCCAATAGTGCCTATAACTCACCATTCAAGATAGTGCATCATTTTGACGTTTTATTTATTTATTTTTCAAATTTAATTGTTAAAAACGCCTACCTGATGGTTAATAGATATAGATTAATTTTTCAAAGAAATTCGACTTAAATTATGTATATTTATTTTTCATAGCAATAAACAAATTTTTATAGTATGTGAATAATTTTGCATCTAATTATTTTTCGGAGTGCACAGGGTTAACACAAATCCTGTAAAAAGGTAAATAATAATGAAGAATAACAAAAATAAACACTATTTGGAAACCAAAACGAATTCGAAAAAGTAAATTAATTGTGAATATCGGTTTATTGTATCGCGATTTATCATGAACAATTATTCATGATCATGATTTCGATAGATAGGTATTTTTAGAAAACAGGCATAAAAAATAGATTTTCCAAAAAATATTGATTTTTTTCGATAAATCGAAACTAGGCACAGTCCTACTCTTCAGAAACTTCGCTATTTAACAAAATTGATTAACTTTTGATCAATAGGAAAGTCTCCCTTTACAAAGTTTCAAATGAGATTTTGAGATACCAAAATATATATTAATAATTTTGCATTTTCATCTAATAGTTATGACTGGTTATATTTGATTTGGTTCCAAAACTGAAATATTTGCTTCACTTTTTACTTTATCCAATGAGAATTCTTATAAGTCAAGTTGATATATGACAAAAAACAAACGCAAGAAAAAAAATCGATAAAACTTCTTACGTATTTCTGATATTCTTTGTGTAAACCTACAGTCTTCTGTCTGCTTATATATTTTACAAAATAAAGTAAGGTAGAACATGTAGAAGTAGTATTGTTATACTTTCAATTCATGAATGTTTATTACTTCTTTGACACTAAAAGTTTCTCTTCATCCGATTTACAAAATTTTCCATTCTTTCAATTCCTACTACAAGGTAAACAAAAAAGCTCTTGCCGTTTACACGTTTCCATTGAAAGAAGAGAGAATAAGTATGACGTGATTGAGAAACCGTCAGTCAAGAGAAGGAATATCAGTTATTATAAACGCAGGTTCACTGCTCACATTCATCAATCGGAACTTGTACAGAAGCGAAGCGAAATGGATGTATCGAAGGAGTTCGTTCGGGGTTGTTTACTTTACGACTTCAAAGTGGGCTTATCAGCCGCTGCATCAAGTAGCAGAATATGTCAAGAGTTCGGAAAAAGTTCTGCCAATGAACGTACGGCAAGGCATTGGTTTCAAAAACTCAGGTCGAGAGATTTGTACCTCTGTGATGAAGCTCGAACAGGACGACCACAGACCTACCTACGGGCCAAACGGTCACTGGGCAATTGAAACCTGTACAACAGGTATTGCATCAGAAGGAGCTAGCACTGGTTAATCTAATGGATGTACTGTCATTGCATGATAACGTGAGGCCACATTTCACTCGAGTGGTCAGGAATACGATCCCCGCCGCCAAATAAGTAACGAATTCAGTTTGTTTTTTCCACACGCTAATGAGGTCAGGCATGAGGTTTGGTTAACATGTTTTTGGCCAATTATTTTCAGCGACTCTGTTCTCCATGTGGAGAGTAATACCATTGGAGGTACTGGGTCAGAGGTGATCGTACTCTGTTTCAGATCTAAATTACGATCTGTACATGAATGAATAAAATGCATGAATGAAGTCCACCCCGTAAAAAGGGTTTGTGACATATGTGAGCTGAAAGTCAAACTTCTGCCCTCGGGTGGTCAGGGGTCCATACCTTCAGAAGTTACTGCACCTTTCCTTCCGTTGTAAAGTGGAACACGAGATCAACAGTAATTGTAATTATTTTATAAAAGTTAATAAAATAAAAATTTTCTTAACTACTTGAATTTTTCCTAATAGCCCAAGTAGGAATTGATTTAAATAATTGTTTTGATATTACTTGTTTATGTAAACAGTGCCGAATTGTATCTACATAGGTGATTTCACATAGTACCGACGTAAATATTTCTCGGAAAAAAAAGAATAAAAGTTCTTTCTTTGAATAGAGGCATTAAAGGGAAAAAAAGAGGAAAATAAGCTTGATTAAAATTCTATTTTAAGAATGTAAATTAGGAAACTACCATTTTAGAATAACCCATAATAATAAGTAATTTATGAGATCCGGGCATGATCAGCAAGATAAAATTTAACATAAATTCAAAGGCTACAGATAACTTAGACTAGCAGTTTTCAAGTTCAAAATTTAACATGTCATTTTTGGTAACATTATTACAAGTCGTATTAATTATTAAGTCAGAAAATAAGGAATAAATAAAATGAAATGAAATGCCCTTATGTGTAGGGGCAGGGGGCTCAAATTTAAAAAATATGGTATTTTTATTGCTCTTATTAGCAATGCATATAATCTTGTTTTCAACCTCCATCATTGCTAATTGGTGTAATTTTATTGATCTGTTATTTTATTTTCAATCCATTTTTATTTTCTCATAAATGGAAGAGAAAATATTGTGACCATCAAAAATATTCGACTTCGAGATTTTGGAGAACTTTCCCAATTTAGACTTTGATTTCGCAAAAACTTATCTTGAAATTTTTAAATTCTGTGTGTGACCAAAATAGTTAAAAAGAACGGGAAAAGAAGATGATTTTTTGATATTTGGTCTTAATATTGAAGCTGCAAATTTTATCAAATTTTAGTTAAAATATTTCCCTCAGAAATTCAGTCAATCCATTCGCATTTGAACGTGATAGTTGAAGAACGAGATAGATGGGTGAAATTCGATTTATAATTTATTCTAGACACGCTTGAAAATGAAGAGCCAAGGTTTCTTAAAAATATGAATTTATTATTCTGCCACACAAAACATAAATCACTTCTTGGAATATTAAATGATAAAAGTATAATTTTGCACAGAAAAGAAATCTGGTCTGTGCATGTATTGTGCACCTCTCGTGAAGACAACATCTACCAGCCAATAAGAGAACAGAACAACTCTTATTTGTCTTCGACACGCCTCCAGTGTTGCCAACGAAGGTCTACGAAAAATGCCCCGACTGTATGTAAATTAGGGAGATCATGGCATGGGATTGAAAACAACAACAACAAACAACTTAATAATATTTAACATAATTTTATCACAATAATTGTCTATCTGGTTTGTTCTATCAAATTTTGGACAAAATCAGTCAAAAGGTTGAATATTTGTCAGTCTGTCTATTGGTGGATATAAAAAAATTAACAACTCAAGCAGTAGATACATGAAATTTGCATTCGGATTTGCCAGCAAAATTGTAGATCTGTATTAAATTTTGGATCCAGTAGATCAAATCCGAAATGTATATTCCATCCTCTCCACCTTCACGACATATCTAAACAAAAATTACTGCAAAATGAGTTGAAGAATACCTGGAGGAAAATATTCTCACTGGTTAAGAAACATCTCCATGAGCAGCTTCATTAAACGGTGATAAAGTGCTTTTTTAAAAATGATGTCTATTTTAAGCAAGGTTCAGAGTAATTTTTCTTAGATTCTTCAAAATAAAGAAGGCATAGTTTTAAAAATCATTTTAAAATTACGTTAGTTTATATCTCAAGTATTATTGCTTAAATTGAATTAGAATATGTCTTTAAGAATTTAGTAAATCATTTATCATTTTTATTTGATGATATTTCCTAGGAAATACAATTAAATACCTATCAAAATATCATTTTTATTTGATGATATTTCCTAGGAAATACAATTAATTCGTTAAATTCAATTCGTGAAACTAATATCAAAATTGTCTCTAACAATAATAAAAAGCCTTGAGTAAGTGTTTCTTTCTGTTGACTGTATAAACAAATTGATAACAATTTTAGAACTAACAGATTTGGTACAGGAATAATTTCAATAGTAACGAGCTGTAGATAAAGCTTCCATTTTTAATCAATTTAAATTTAAGCCAAAGTTTCAAGATGTTCATACTATCTATCATCAACAACTTCTAAATTATCAATCAGCATTAAAAATACCTTCATTTTTTTAATGCATAGTAGAAAATATTTTAGATTTGTTATGAATTTCAGATTTAATGCTTTAATTTTATACTTTTATCACTCGAATTTGCATGTAAAATAAACAGATTCAAGTTTATAAATAAGATTTGCTTCAAATTCTTTATTCTTGTCTTTGATTTTTATGTATCACATTTAGAGGCTTTAAACAGATTTTTTTAAAGGGCAAACGATTTACCAAAACTATAAAAATCTTTTCTGTTCATGACGATCTTTTTGTAATATTAATTTTGTTTAATTCAAGGGTTTTTTTCTTCTAAATTCAGTTTCATTAATTACACTCATTTCCATAAATTAAGGATAATGCACGTTCAGGAAAAGAGTCAAAATCAAAACAAATGTCACTTATTTGTCAAGTCTATTTATTAAACAAAAGGTAAAGAGTGAAAAAGATTCTATATGTTTTATATCATTAATGAAAATTGCTATCTTTTGCTCATTGGAGGAAATTACAATCCCCCCAATTTACAAAAAACAGTATTACATGGATTGGCATGATGATTAATGCATAGTATGTCTCCCAGAAGATGCAATACAGTCCGTACAACGCCTAGGCATACTGAGTATCAAATTATTGATCTAATCTCGAGAAATATTACACCACTCATCTAGCAATGCTCTCCGAAGTTCCGGTAAACATGCAGGATTTGGTTGACGGGTTGCAGCTCGTCGGCCAAGCATATCCCACACATGTTTTGCTGGATTCAAGTTCAGTGAGAATGTTGGCTAATCCATACGGGTGATATACTCAGATCGAAGGTTATTCGTTTACAATATTTTCACGGTGAAGACAGGCGTTGTCATACATAAATATTAAACATCCCTTGCTCCCCAAAACAAACCTACATGATGTTCCAGAATGAAGTCACGATAGATTTGGCCTGTCATGGTTCCGATTTGAACATGCAGGTGGGCACTGAATAAGAATAATTCCTTCCCTAGAGAGCAATTCTGCACCACCGTAACAGTGTCGCTTAATGATGTTCTCTTGGTGGTAATGGGTATCTGGAGCTCTACATATAAAATTCCGGCGAGAATCAGACTTCAAGCTAAACCTGGACTCGTCGGAAGCACCACACAAGCATACAAGCACAAACTCTACTCCAGGTTAACAGCAGGTGACAGTGAGTTTCAGTAAGTGGAACACATCTGGCAGGTCTACGATATACCAATCTGACCTAAGTATCTGTACACGGTCTGCTTGAAAATATAGCACCAGTGGTTGAAAAGAGCTGACGAGACAGGTCTGATGCTGTTCTCAGTCTTCTTTTTTTTTCGCAGTAACTGCCAAATACCGGTTTCATTTCAGTGTTGCAACTCGGGGGTGACCTGTGCTGCAGTGTCTACTCACATTACCATCATCTTGAAATCATTGTCGAAGCCTGGGGATGACGTTCCTTCTTGTAATAAAACAAGAGTTACAATGGCGGCTAAGGATTCAAAACTCCAAGGAATGTGAAGATGGCACAAATAGGGATAGAGATAATACAATTTATTAGATGTAATAAATATTTAACCCTCTAATTGCTTATACCCCGATTTTCAAGGACTAGAAACCAGTTTATTTATTTATTTTGCTGTGTCATATGCCTATAACTGTAATTACGAAACAAATTTTGATTTGAGTTGATCAGAAGTTAGTTTAGTTTAGTTATATTAACTTCTCATTTTAAAGCAACACCAAGGTTATTTTGGGACGGAAATCTAGCCACGGTCAGATGATGAATATGACACCTGATCTTGCACCCTCCATCCTCCCACCACACCATCGGTGGGATAATATAGATCAATGAAACTGATTCAGAAAAAATGGCAGATTCATAGGAAGGATTTATATTTCTTAACTATTTCTCATCAGTGACAAGCAAGGTATTCGCGACCTTACCCAATACACAGTTTTATGCAGGGGGTGGGGGAGAGTGATAAAACCTTTATCGGTAAGTGTGTGCAAGAACCTCAGTTCCATCAAAATTTCCTGAGTCACCCTCAAATCCTGAGAGTTCTGATTCAGTGATTTTCCTTCACTCCGGGCCTCTCCCAACATGTTTAGAACATCCGGTGGAGGTAACACGCCCTCTACCAAAATATCTGCTAAAGCGCATAAAACGATGATGCACCACGTTAACCTGGCCACCAGCAGAAAGATTTAATGGAATGAACAATAAAGGGCATTTTAACTCTTGACCAAAAAACCTTTCCAATATATTGTACTGTCTATCTATAAGGAAATCTCTGGCCGACAGTCGCCTATGTTTACGGCGGTCGTTATAGAAACAGGTTACTGCAGGAAGAGTCCATTTCGCAGAGGTAGAAACTCATTCAAGTTTCTTACGTTGGCGCGTTTAGCGCCTAATTGGCGGTGTTGTTATATTGCCTTTAATTTTTGAAAGAAAATTCGAAAAATAATTCACTGGGCTGAAAATCATTTGCGTACTTGGAATTTTGAAAAAATATATTACTCCTGTTAGAATAATACAGAAATTTCTATCTGATTAGTACAGAAAGAACAGAGTAAATCAAATAGAAAAACTGAATAATTATTTATATGTCTAACGACTGCACAAGAAGAAGAAAAAAATAAGTAGAATCCAGCATGTCAAAAAAATAATTTTCATTTTATTTGTTTTAAATTTATGTAACTTCTTAAGATCAAATTATCCGCAGCAAACGGGAAGTAATCTGTCCAATTCAACATAAAAATAATAACATAATAATCATAATTATTTCATAATTTTTATAAACAGTTGCTTTTATTCTGTTACAAAGTAAAATATCCATTGTTAAATATGCTTAAAACCTCTCCAAAAAGTTTTTTTAATAAATAAATATATTTATTTATTTATGATATATATGTTATTTTTCGAAACTCAAAATTAACAATTACATTTTATCAAATAAGATAAATAAAAGCTATAAGATAAATAAAATTTTCAAAGATTTTTTTTAACGAAACTTAAAAAAATAAGGATAATCAAAAGTATGTTAAGTTGAAACTTTTGATTATCGACATATTGAATAACAGAAAACAAGAGCACATTAATGAAAAAATAGAAAATAACAAAAAGGAATGAAATAAATTTCGTAGCTTCAGGAAATAAACTAAATAAAATTCTATATCTTCTATAACTTATGATTAAACTAATTGAAATGAAACAAAAAAGCAATTTTAAAATTCACTTTTTATTTATAAAACACATTAATTATTATTAAAAGAGTGCAAAACTAGCAGAGATCGAGTGACGGCTGTGTACTTTCAATTTAAAGAATTCTAAATCACTGTCACAAGATTCCGTTTCTTCTGAATCGGAATCCGATTCAGTACTTCCAATCTGAATTACTAGTTCATCCACTAGTTCTTCTAAAATCCCATCTTTTTCCCAATACGAATTTTCAGCAAGTTACAAGCAAAATTCTATAACATTATGCACAATTTTACATGCTTGTGATTTTAAAGTCTCTCCATTCTTAAATCGAAAAGACATTTTAAAGGATCTCAAAATTCAAGAGACTAAAATTATTAAATAATGAAATGCAGTTAATATTAACCAAAGAAAATATTAATAAAATATAAAAGAAGTAAGCTAAGCAAATATAAAGATACGAGCAACTGCGGTAAAGCGAGAAGACGAATGAGCATTAGTTTTTTTATCGCGTCATTTTTTCCGCCAGATAAAGAATAACTCGCCAGACTTCCGCCCGATTCCACCCATTCAAAATAGATCGTCCCTATGGACACCTGTTTCTATGACGCCCGCCGTAAACATAGACGACTGTCGGTCAGAGATCTCTATATGGACAGACCGTAGAAGCCTCTTCGACTGAAATTTCGGGAACTAAGTCCTTTTTGGCAATTGTAATTTCCATACCAGAATCCATTTATGTTTCAGTTAGTTTCCCGGCTACACTGATAGATGCCTTTTACAGCTTACTAAGTTTGTCTTCAATAGCCTGCCTAGAAATAACTTTAGCAAGTAAATCTACCCTAGCAGCTACTGTTTCTCCTTTTGATTCTGCCCCTCAGCCAAAACATTCATCTTTTTATAGTCTGGTCCCTTAATTTTCGGATATTCTCGCCTAAAATATTTATCGGAACCACAAGAATAACAAGTTAGCTTTCTAACTTCTGTACATTTTTATTTTTCAAAATTTTTCTTAGAGTTGAAGCTACTACTATCGGTCTTTTTCTTATTGAACTTTTGTTTTCCCGAATTGCTCTGAAAACCTTTTTTATCATGATCATTCCATTCGACTGACCTACATAGGATTTACCCTTGGATGCATTGAATCGATCATAATGCTTACCTAATTTCTTTGGTTTAAACCAAGCTTATAAAATATATTTTGGTTTAAACCAAGCTCATAATGCTTACTAGCTAAAGTTAATTCTTTCAAAGCTATTTTAGACGGTTTCGTCAAATGACTCACCAAAATTTTGTGTCAGTTAGATTAAATCTACCTTTTTATATTGTTACAAGCGGGCGAACGCCGTGGAAATGCTCCGAAGGAGAAGGCGTTGGCGATGGCTGTGACAAAGAGCTTGGCACCAGTCGGGTTAGTTTGGCTAAAGGAATAGTCTGGTAGTCACTGGATCCTTCATGAAGCGGCGCGTTGCTTCGCGTGCTTTTGGGCGCACGATCAGTCGGCTATATAAGGGACGGGTTGCCGTAACCTGGCAGTTAGTTAGTTTGAGAGTTTTTCTCCTCTCGGAAGAGAAGCGTCTAGCTGGACATGTGGATCACTTTTCTCGCTTGTTATTAGTGAGCTGTGTTTACGTTTGCTCTTAAAGTTGTATTATTGAGCTCGATGTGATTTACTGTTTGCTGTGCTATACGATAGCTGTTTTGCAGTCTGTGCTTATTGTGCGTAAAGTTTGCATTTACGCTGTAAGCGACTGTTGACTGCTGTATTGTTTTTTTAAATCTTTTTTTTAATTAGTCATCCCGTAAATACCTGTAAATAAATTTGTTTGTGCTGTCCTCAAATAAAGTCATTCAATCCGAAACCGCTAAACTAAAAACGTAACAATATTTGTTTAAGAAAGACATCTTACAAGCTAAACCTTATACCAAATTTCCTCACAATAATTCAAATCTAAATTAGATATAATATTTGAAAGAAATAATACGTTTATAAAAGAAATAACGGTATGCTTAATTTATAAATCTAAGTTCAAAAGAAAAAAATCTAAATCATGCATAAGCAATCTTTTATTAACAAAATAAAAAAAAGTTCAAATCAAATTTTTTAATACCATCTTAAGTACATTATACCCAAACAGAAAGATTTATTACATTTAACCTCAAAAAAGTTTTCAATGATGCATCCAAAAATAAATTATTGCTTTCTTTACATCATAAAGAACAAGTAAAAAAAATGAAACCTTGAAGCGTAACACCTGAAATGAAATATAACTATGCTGATGCATTTAAAATCACCACTTGATAACATCTGCAATTAGTAATAAATACACTGAAGTGACAAAAGTCATGGGATGACTGTTAATATAGTGTCGGTCCTCCTTTTGCACGGCGAAGTGCAACAACTCGACGTGTCATGGAGTCCACAAGTCGTTGGAAGTCCTCTGCAGGAATATTGAGCCATGCTGTCTGTAAAGACGTCCATAATTGTGAAAGTGTAGGTGGTGCAGGAGTTTGGGCACGAACGGACCTTTCGATGTCCCATAAATGCTCGATGGGATTCATATCGGGTGATCTAGGTGGCCAGATCATGCGCTGGAATTGTCCGGAAGGTTCTTCAAGCCAATCGCGAACAGTTCTGGCTCGGTGACATGGCGCATTGTCATCCATAAAAATCCCATCGTCGTGTGGGTACGTGAAGTCCATGAAGGGCTGCAAGTGATCTGCAAGCAGCTGAACATAACCATTTCCAGTCAATGATCAGTTCAGTTGCACCAGAGAACCGAGTCCATGAAATGTAAAAACAGCCCAAACCATTATGCAGCCACCACCAGCTTGAAAAGTGCCTTGATGACAGTTTGGGTCCATGGCTTCGTGGGGTCTGCGCCACACTCGAACTCTACCATCAGCTCGTAACAACTGAAATCGTGACTCATCTGACCACGCCACGGTTTTCCACTAGTCTAGGGACCAGTTGATATGCTCACGAGCCCAGGAGAGTCGCTGGAGACAATCTCGAGCTGTCAGTAAAGGCACTCGAGTCGGTCTTCTGCTGTCATAGCCAAAGGAAGACAAATTTCACCGCACAGTCCTATCGGACACGTCCCTCGTAAGTCCCACATTGATTCCTGCAGTTATTTGACGAAGTGCTGCGTGTCTATTAACATTGACCATTCTACACAGACGTCGGTGGTCTCGGTCGTTAAGTGCAGGTGGTCGCCACTGCGCTCTCCATGATGGGATGGGATGCCTGAAATTTCATACTCTCGGCACACTCTTGATACTGTGGATCTCGGAATGTTGAATTCACTAACGATATCCGCAATGGCCATGCGTCTAGCTCCAACAAACATTCCACGTTCAAAATCTGTTAATTCTCGTCGTGCCACCATAAATCACGAAAAACCTGTTCACATGAATAACTTGAACACAAATGAAAGCTCTGGAAAACGAACTGCGCATTTATACTTTTTCGCTGCGATACTACTGCCATCTGTATATTTGTATATTGCTATCCCATGACTTTTGTCACTTCAGTGTATGTCAAGAAAACGATCAACAGAAAAAGCACATGAAGCAATTAATCAGAAAAAAAGCGCATCGGTGCCAGCTCAAGACAGATTGGATCTGAATATTGTCGGGCTTTGCTTTCGTTTTCATTAAAATAACTGAGATATTACTAACATAAAAAGATTGATAAACCAAAAGTATACAATTTAATTTAGTTTTTAATACAATGAAATTTAATTTTAGCATTAACAAATCAGTGCACTGGAGATAAAAAAAATTATTTTGAAACCAAACCGAAACAAAGAGTTATTTTAATACACATTTTTTCTTCTTTAACATCTAAAATATCCAATTATTTCTATTGGAAATTTGAGAGAATTTTAACTCCTAACCATTTGGAATGTGAATTGCCGAAAAGTTTACAGTACTTACGGTTCGTTACTGGAGGTAGTAAAATTAGTTCACTTAATTTAATTGGATGTATCCTTTCACATATTAAATTTGGCGTGCATTAGAAGATGATGAAACACCATTTTAATTATACATAGGAAGTAATCAATGATTTGGGATAATATTGAAATACGTCAGATCTTTAAAACACAGATGAACGCACGAACTTTCGATTCTAAGTAGAGACATCCGTCAGACCTTTTTCTCTTTCCCTGGAGTCAGGTTCTGGTCTTAATCTCCACTAAATCTCAAAGAAACAAGCTCTGAAGATTCAAAAATTCCATTCTGGTGACCAATGGTTACGATGACCACTCTGCTGTAACAGCAGATCACTTATTCCATGATATTCTCTGCTCACATCCCATGTAGCTGCCGCCAATGTAAAAACGCGTTTTGAGCGAGATTTCTTTAGTGTGAGCGGTAGAGAAAGTGATCACTTCCAATTTCAAGCCCAAATTTTTATTCAGATGTTGATACGGGGCACAGCAAAATAAATAAATCAAAAATATGAAAAGAAACACAAAACTATCAGAACATCATTCGCCCCCTCAATCTAAGACAGACTTCTCTTCACTCTCGCCCTGTTTTTTTCACTCTCTGTTAGGCAAGTGGGATTGCTATAAAAGATGAGCTGGGTTGCCAAAGTTGGAGGCCCTTAAATTGAATGAATAATACAATATATACCACCAGAATAATTTTATTCGATATTTCAAAGAATTTTTGTTGCTTGAAGTTATCCTTTTATTCTAAACCATAAATTCTATTTTGCGATATTAAACAGAGTAACATAGGATTTTACTGGAGTTGAATAAATTTTAAATATACATCCTTTCAACCATATCAACAAGCGTAAGTAAAAACATTTAAAAAAATTATATAAATAGAAAAAAAATTATTCGAATTTATCTATTATAATTTTTTAATAATCATTTTTTTCCTCATTAGCAGTTTTGTCATTTTTTAAAATTTAATTTTAGATTTACGCATTTCCAAATTCCACCACGCTAAAAAAATCTACTGTGAAAAACCGGTTTATAAGATGGTTAGTTAAGTTTCATACTTCAGCATATTTTAAACATGTTAATGGTTTATTTAAAGCCTTGTAAGCACAAAATGTCCAATAGCAGAATTAAGATATCTTCGCGATATATTGTCCAACATTCAGTGTATTGTACAACATCATAAATATATTGTAGAGCTGCATGTAAATAGCTTCATATTAAAGAATTCTGGTTTAGCAAAAATATATTTATTTACAACTTAATAAACAATCACCATTACTTTAGCCGAACACAACGCAAACTGACTACTGTCTTTTTCTCCCTCTCGGTGGAGGGTTACAAAGTTCTCCCCTCCCTGATTGGCTGATGCCAGGAGCAGAGGAGTGGGGGTTGCCACAGAGTATCCCCCGGCGACGAAGGCGCGATACAATAAGGAGTTACATAAAGTTATACAATTTTGCAAAAGAAAGAAATCAATTTAAGTAATAATAATAAACACAATATGAATATCAAAGGCAATTAACAAAACCTCTAGAATATTCTAAGTACAAAAATAAAATATTAATTAAAATATATTTATACATTACAAACAGAGACGAATTTCTTTAGAAAATGTACTTGACGTCTACTACGAGTTGTTCGTATTGAAACTTTTGGAGGCGCTTGCTTTGAGATTTTCACTATTGGACAGAATCGTGAATAGCGGGTGTGTTAGCTTATTCTAAGATGTATGCAGGTTTTACGCAATCAATTAAGACTATTGTCTCCTTATTATTGATTTGAATTTTAAAATTTTACCACTACGAGAAATCACTGGATGTGGACCAGTGTATGGTGGTGTTAAAGGTAGTTTAACACTATGAATACGCAAGAATATGCGAGAACATTTTTGTAATGAAGGATGAACATACATTGTTTGACGACAATGTTTAGAAGTTTAAATAGGATTTAGAAATTGCATCATTGACCTATGTTCAGTTAAATTGTTTTTAAGTTACGACTAACACTTTCTATAATCGACCAGGAAACAACTATCGGGTTGTGATCGCTATAGAAGGTTGAGCCATTACATAACATGAAGTTTGATTATGAATATCAGACGAAACGAATGTAAGATCTAAAATAGATAGCGTTCTTAAGGAACTGTGCATGGGAATAGTTGTATTGAGGATTAGGAAATGTGATTATGCTAGCCACTCGACGAAGTCGTTGCTTAGAGCCGAAAAACGGGATGCTCCCCGAAGATAGTGGTGCAAATTAAAATCCCCGAAGATGAACGTAGGTAAGGTTAGAGAGTCGAAGAAGTGTTTTGCCTGATCAATCTCAAAACCTTGGGGTGCGTATAAATTAATAATGTTGAATTTAGTATTCTAAAATTGTATTTCAACTGCCCAAAGCTCTAAGTTAAAATCTTCTCTAATGTTGTCGGGAATTATTCTACCTGACACGTTAGCAGAAATATCAATAAGAAGGCCACCACCTGGTCCGTTTTTGTCTCTGAATACGGAAAAAGATTTTGTTTGGGTAAGAAAAATTTCGGTTTCGTGAAGGAAGGTTTCTTGAAAGACCCAAAAGGGAGTGGAAGAGAAAGGAAAAATTAAAAAGCCTGAACTTTTCCCCTTTAATACCCCTGCAATTCCATAACAGAAAGGTCACAAAGAAAAGACAGTTAAAAAGATAATAAAAATTTGCACCCAGCTCGGAGCAAAAGAAAGGACAAAAGCCGAAAGGATTAAAAATCCAGGCACATAAATTCGAACCCGAGTTGTGAAAAGAAATGAAAAACAATTCCATTGTCCAAGAAAGTGAAAAACAAAAACAAAAGAACGAGATGGCCCACAAAATTTTTTACTAATCTAAAACAGACGGACCACCTGTACCCTATTGCATTGGAATACCCATAGTTTGAGCCTCGATTTTTGGAGCTTTCTTTTTTTCTACCAGGAAATTTGCTTATTTCTCCTTGATTAAACATACTGACCATAGATTGCAATAATTTTTCCACTGTGTTTTGGAAAATTTCAATGAGCATATTGGTTTGTTGCTCTAATTTCTCAGTGACGTTTTTAACTATTGCTTCAATTTTTTGGTTTAGAGTTTCTTCGACTTTAATTGAAGATATGTTTGATTTGACTACGTTCGAATAGCTAGTTTTTATGGACTGTTGAAAAAGGCGTCTGGCTTTTCCGGTAGTTAAACGATTCCAACATTTGAATCCCAACATTTGTCTTTCCCTGATGTAATGGGAACATGATGTTGATGTAACTGAGAGGGAGCCCTAGCAATTTATGAACTGCTCGGGATTTTTGCATTGATCATCATGCGATTCACCACATATATGACAGATGTTTTATTGCATATTCTTGTTGGGCATTGAAAGCTGTACCATTGCATACATTGTCAGCGTTTGTCTATGAATTTTTGGATTTTTTGGTTCGTAAACCAAATTTTTATGAATTCAGGTAACGCAGTACCAAGTATTGTGACGAGGACAGGCGATACTTCTCGGGTAGATTGGAATTTGATGAATTGTCTCAATTCTATTAACTCAATAGCATTGTTAAGGCTTAATTCGTCAGTCTGTTCATCAAGAAGAGTTTGAGTGGGAATGTCGAATATTAGGAATCTATCAGTCACGTTTTCCCAAATAACGCTGGTAGAAACAGGAATGTCTAGAATTTTTTTTCTAAATTTAGAATCTGGGCAGCGCATACAGGAGCAGCAATTGTGAATATGATTTTACCTTGTCTTGTGAATTTTAAACTAGAAATATTGCTTTGACGATTTAATTGCTGTTTGATGTAAGACTGGATAAGAAATGGGTTCAAATGAGGGATTTTCGAAGCAGCATCTTTGTTTGATACGATTATATTTCCTCGTATTGTCTTTGGCCAATACGTATAATTAGTTCGTTTGTGGATTTTCCACTTTTAAAGAAATTTTCATTTGATATTTGATGCACTGTAGTGATCTTTAAAGCCTGAATCCTTAAATAGTCATTGTCATGAGACGAGGTTGAAACAGTAAATGCCAAGTGGCTCAGTTTCAGTTAGTAAAGATTTCACAGCTTTTGAAGAAAAAATATAAATACTAGAAATAATAGCAAAAAACGCTAACTAAATGTCCAGTAGTTAATTGCAAAAATGTGAAAGAGAAAAAAGTTTAATCAATCTTTGAGAGCAAAACCACACTTAGAGATACATAATCCACCTTTTTTTGAGTAACAAATAATTTTGCTATTGCTGTTTTTAAATATTTGTTCCAAATATCTGTTATTTCAATCATATTATTAATTAAAATGTATTAATTATAATTAAATTTAAAATTTATTAATTATAATTAATAATTAATTTACTAGTGTAGGAAACACGTGGTTGAGCTAACTTATTTATTTCAGCTTACTTTTAAATTTTTTTTCAATAATATTTATTTAATTATTTATTGGAGTATTCTGAAAAAGTTGGAATAAAAATAAATGTCATTTCTTTAAAATGTTTATATTATTTCTAAATTTCTCCAATAGATGGCGCCAGAGAAGTAAAAAAATTGTACAATTTCAGGAACTCATGTTACATGCAGTTGAAAAGGATTCTTATTGGATAGCGCATTGTTAAATGCGAATATTCGAAAGTCAAGGTCACCATCAGTATGAGGCAAGCTGTGATTTATAACTTTGCGGTGACTTCACTGAAAAGTGAGAAGTCACTGTTCGGATAGATTTCAGTGATATGCTATTCAGTGTTACGATTATTCCAAGAATAACCAGTCCGGTCACTTTTCAATCCATTCACTGATTTCTCCTTTTATCTTTATTCCCGTTTAGGAGACGGCACCCTGAGGACACAAGGGAAGAATGCTTTGTGTTTCTAGGATTTTCTTTCCTCCCCCTGGAGGGTCGGGGATCGCCCGATACCCTTCTTTTCTTTCAGAAGTGTCGGCTCAGGCCGTTTTGAGATAGCATATTGTCAATACAGGGAGTTGTAACAATTTTAGGTTGAAAGAAATTAGAAGCGATTTTAGGTTGAAAGGCATCTACTACTATTTTTATTTCTCTTCCACAACACATTTGCCTATAGCTAACTTTAAGATTTTATATTACTATCGTATATAAAATATAAATCGACTGACTCCTTCAATGCCTTTTTGACCCATTCATTAAAAAATAAGACTATCGTATATTAATTTTTAAGAATTATGAATACAATTTTTTATTATTATTCAATACATTTTTCAGTAGTCCAATGTAAAATTAACAGTACTGAAATATCTACACAATATTGCGATTTATTTACTTAAATTTCAAATTGCAGTTGTTGATAATTCTATCTCATTTTTTTGCTGTTTTTGACAACGAAGCATTGTTTAATGTTTATCATGAGGCTTCATGGTGCATTAACTGGGGGATGATTGGTTTTATATTAATAATTTTTTTAAGTTGGTTATTTTTTACGCATTATACAATAAAGAGATCTTATATTCATTTTTGTGAAACATTTTGAAAAAAAAAGTTTTGTGTAAATGTTTCTTTTACAAAATGCATAGTTTTATGGATGTGATTTGAAAGATCGTTGTAAAGGAAATCATTCCTTTCTTGAAGAGAATTAGAAATACTCATTAGATGAATGGATTATTCTAAGTATAGCTAATTTTATATTCAATTTATCTGCTTTTTGTATTCTTAAAAAATATTTTGAAAAAAAAAGAAGATATAAATCTATTTTATTCTAAAATGATTGTTTTAAATACAATTTTTAAAAATGAATGAAGTAATATATTTCTCCATTGCTCTGAAATGTGATTCTTTTAAAATTAAATTTCTCCATTTCCTACATTGTTTAATATTTGCTACATTTACTTCTTTTCGGTGTCACATAATTGGTAAAGATATTGTTTTCCCCTTCTGGCCAATAGAGGAAAATTAATTCCAGTCACCTAGAAACAGCGTCACTGTTGCTTTTCGCATCGTATTTTCGATTTGTGAGAATAGATCATTCTTTTTTTCTATTTTTAAGAAATATTAAAATTACCTTATAATTTCAAAACGCAGCATTTCTGTGTGGGAATTGGAAAGCGTTTTTCAATTGTTATGTATAACATTGCATAAAACTTGCTTAAAAAATATATTCATAATTTTTGCTTTTATGAGGTTCTAGCTGTTATAAATTAAACGTGTCTGATCTTTTGAACTTTTCTAAAAAAATTTAACTTATTAAAATATTTTTTATTTCATGCAATGGTAAAATTATTTCTCAAAATTAGGGGGAAAGATTTATTTCTTGAAAAAAATGTATATATTTGCATAATTTTTATATGGGGTGGATTTATTTCTTGTTCTGCTATTAATTTGTGTTTGTATTTCTAAGAATAACTAAGACTGGTTTAATTTCATAGTATTGAAAAATTAGTACTATTAAAATATTTTATTACCATCAATGAATAAAAATCTTGATCATTTACTCTGCCATTATCATATCACATTTCTTCATAATAAAATGTCGCGAATACTAAGTTTGCTTCTCGTAACCTCCAAAAAAATAAGATTTTTACCCAATTAAATTTTTTTTTCATTAATAGTCTTATTCTACAACACGATTCTGCAAGGTTACCTTAGAAGGGCTTGGACTTTTGCCTTTTTTACAATTTTTCTATGAATAAAATTTTCTACTGCATTGTCATTAAGCAAATGTATATACTATTTTGTGTTCATAAAAATTAAGAAGAAAATAATTTGATTTTACAATAAAATAATAACTAAGTAAGACTTATAAGATGTACAACTGTATTAAATTTCAAATTATAACTAATGGCATTATGCAATAAGCGACAAATTTAGTAATTAATATCTTTACCTGAAATAAAATTTTAAATCAGAAAAAAAAAAAATCCCTAGTGTCCATCCAAACATCATTTAAACACATTTTCAAAATATTTTATGAAATTTCTTTTTTGCATAAAATCGAATAGTCTCCAGCGACTTTGTATTTAACTTCATTTATTTTTTTAACATGAAGTCAGCTAAATTATATTTTGAGAACATTTTTAATTGAAATTTACAATAATCACAATCAAGATTAAGGAATCAAATATATTCACCGGCGGTTTAAAAAAGAGATTCTTAAAAATTATCAATTTCAAATTTAGTAAATAATAAGATAAAATTATTCTCATTACAATTGTTGTTGTTTTTTTTTAAATTTAAAACTATAGCTTTTAAAGATGCAATAAGCTGAAAACTAAATAAACCTTCAAATATCAGAAAGAGTCATATAGAAAAGACCTATTCAAATCTCCGCATGTGTTAGGTAATTGCCTATTTAAAAGAAAGATATTGATCATTTTCTTCAGATAGTTTTTCCTGGAAGTGGAGTCCGGAATTAAAGGAGGTAAAATGAGTAAATCCACGAAGTGGGCGAATGAAGGACTGACCTCCCAAGCACAAAACATTTGCTAATTTTCAGTAAACCTTTTGCCCAAGTACCAATTTTATTCGATAGGAAATTTGAGCACTGATTTGTTTCATATTTAACACAATTTGAAAAACAGATGGAAAAGTATCTGAAGGAAATTTCATTTTAACCTTTAGGTTGCGGGAACTTAAACTCGAAAAAGTTACTTTGAATGCGGGCGTTCAGTAAACAAAGATAGCAGATGTTTTCCCCCTTTAAAAACGATTGTTGTCCGATTTCGACCTCCTGTAGTGTTAATTGGTCATCTATTCTCCCCGTCTTAACAAGGTTGCTTTTTTGCGGTTTTAATGTATCTGGTCACTAGAAAAATCTTTTTATCGCAGTTTTTTTTCTTCCTTTTTCTGAAACCTTTGTTTACTTATTCCGTATGAAAAAGTATTACGTTAAATTTTATGATATTATATAACTTGTTAATAGGATAACTGCAGTATAATTATTTAGCACATTAAACAAAATTGTTGTCGATTTTTCATTCATATTTGTGATTAAATAAATTTCTCAAAGCTTGCTGAAGCTGTAAATTTAATTCTTATAAAGATTGAACAAATCATTGAGAATTTTAATTTATTTTTGTTCTAACTCATTTATCTTTATTAAATGTAATAATTTATATATCAAGTATAAATATCGTAATTGGTTTTTTTTGAAAATATTTTCATTTCCCCCCCCCCACAAAACACAGGTAACAATCCTTTGATATTTTGTAAATTAAATGTATCCGCAAAATATCAGATGATTGTCTGCTATTTTGTAGATTTGAATTAATTAACATTAACATATTGAGCTCATAAAATCGCATTTAATTTTTATTCCTACATATTTTGGAAGGTTTTTAATATAAATTTCTAGTAACGTTTCTTTATTCTATTGTCGATTCTTATAATTTGAAATTGCTTTTTCCCGATAATTTCAATTGCTTAAAACAGTGTGATATTTTTTAAAATTACGCTCTATTTTCTAGAAAATCAATAACTAATTTATAAAGAACATTTCTTTTTCTGAATAAAAATTTACTAATTTGTAGACAATCACCAGATTAAAGACATTAATTTGAAACAAAGTAAGATTAGATATGGTTAACTTAGAATTTGATATATAAGATTTCATTGCCATAAAATTATATTGAAAAGTAGTTAACATAAAAAAAAACTTCAAAAAATCCTTAATAAATAAAGCTAGCATCGTAAATGAGCAGCATTTGTTAGTATCTGATGTTACTAACAAATGCTGTGGTATTTTTACAAGCAGAATACTTAGATTATCTTTCAGAAATGTTTAAAATTATATCTAGAATTCCTGCCTTTTTTAACCAGTCACTTTATCTTATCTTATTTTATTTCAGTATAAATATTTCTTTAAAAATTTAAATGTCTAGTAACTTTGCAGTGAATTGAAATGAAGGAATTAAGATTTTAATTTTTCTCTTCTGATGTTGGAATGCATTAAAAGCTACTAATTATTATTTTTGATATATTTTAAAAGCCTCTTTCAATATTGTAAAATTAGAATTATAACTTTTAATAAATGATTTATTATAGATAATTAAAGAAGTCGTTTTCATAAATCATGAAAAATAATGATGAAACTTACAGCTTGCTTAAAAATCAAAACCCAAACATATTTTTAGCATGCATATATCGTTCAAACACTCAACTTTAAAGCTAAAAAATTATAAGTTGTCAATTCTTTAATATTGTGTTAGAATAGTACATTAGTGACTGGAAAGTTTATATTTCCGAGGTTCCAAACATTGAGAGGGGGGGGCGCAGACATGAAGACAGGGTGAAAATTTAGTTTTTTTGCCCTGTGACGAATTGAGATAAAAGATGTAACAATTTATCTATGGGGTCAATTATCTTCACTTCACCATTCCATCAGAAATGAAATTTCTAGATATTTTTGATTCAAATATTTATTATTCAAATAAAGATATAAACGCATATTATCATAAAATCACAAAATTTTATTGATTTTAAAAATTAACAACTTACAATGTTAAAAAGTTAAGGAATGGAGGAAAAGAAGCATATTTTCAATCGAGTACTACTAACAAATAAAGTTATGTAAACTCATTCTATACCTATCAGAAGTGTTACTTAAAAAAATGTCGCCAAAGAAGGGTCCACAAAACTCTCTAGTGCCTACAGTGATTATAACTACAGCTGGACGAAATCTCCTGACCCTAAGTGGTATAGAACAAAAGGACAGAGATTTTTATGAGGTAATTACGGTTCGCCGGGAAGTTCATAGTGGGGGAACGAAATCCAAACTCGTTCCTGGCACAACAGCTGACCAGTAAGGAAAAGTAAAAAGAAAAGAAAAAAAATCTTAGTACAGCAGTTGTATTGCCCGTAAGCTAGAGGCTAAATAATACTTTTCTAATGCTTTCACATTTTAAATCTTAATTCTTATAGAAAAAATTGACATGTTTTGAAGAAAATTGATTTTAATTTTTTTATTTTCGTCTATATCATTTAAGAAGGCACCAATTCTCCAAAAATGAAGTTCATTGAGATAGTTCATTTAGACAGTCTTTCTTCAAAACAATTTCGTTTGCAGATAATAATTTAGTGCTGAAATGTTTGTTATCATAAGAAAGGTGAGAATTATACATACATACATGAGTGCCAGAAGTATGAGTATATATATATATATATATATATATATATATATATATATATATATATATATATATATATATATATATATATGTGTGTGTGTGTGTGTGTGTGTGTGTGTGTGTTTAATACTTGAGAAAACTGCAATTTTTGCGCTAAATTTCTGAACTTTTTCCAAATGCTCTCAATCAATAGCAAATTCTCAGAATAAAATAGTCTTAGTTATAATAGTTAAAGAATTGACAATAGTTAAAATTTAGAATCTATTATAGTTACAACCAAATCGATTACCTTCCCTTTTTTTAGAGTAGCAGGGTCCATTATTATTAATTTCGCGTTGAGAAGATACTAGTAAACCTCATGCGATTTTCTTCCCATTCTCTTTAAAAATGCAATTATCAATAAAAAAAATATTCAGGAAATTTGATATTTGGCTCAGTAATTGTGTTCCAGGTATACAGTTTTTTAAATCGGTAGAAATTGTCTAATTTTAAATCATTACATCATAAATTTTATTTTCATTATAAAATATTTGTAAAACATTTTTATCGGCTATAAGTTTAGAATATAACATTTCATGCCATTCCATTTGCCCAAAATGTTATTTTATTATTCAATTCCTAAAAGAATATAGTTTTTGAGAAACACAAACACGCATTTATCTATATCCTTCCTACGCGATACCGATTTTTTAAAACGTTTTCTCTAAAACTCGGCAAAAAATGTTACAATAGAGATTTCTTAAAAATGCAGAATTTATTTGAATGCATAAGAAAGTTAATTTGAAGGTATTTTAATTTTGATAATCAATATTTTATAATTAAGAAAATTTATGACTTTTTAAAACAGTTTCTATGCATTTCTTTTATTAAAGCTTCCTCTGAAAAGATAAAATATATTTTCACTAAAAATAATATGTAGACAATAGAATATAGAGTATGCATGACTGATAATAGAAAGGCTGGTTGCATTCAGCAATTCATCTTCCTTTACTTTCAGAAATTTCCATTTGATTTTTTAACCCCTTCGCAAACAATGCCGTTCTAACACGCTCATCGAATTATTGAATTTTCAGTTTTAAGCTTGCAACTAAGTGAACAGAATGGGGTCAATTCATGGGTCACGTGTCACGTACCAAACAAACCGATTCTGTTCAATTTTCAACCGTTCTGCGCATCTCGCGATGTCTGCCGATAACGTTGGTGAAAGCATTGCAGTCAGCTGTTGCAGTTGAATGTTACTCTAGCCGAAAAATTATGAAAAACTTTTAATATTTTTTAAAATTTAATACTTTGAATTATTTTCACCAAACTTTTGTAGTATTGTAATTTTATTTGTTATCCTAAAATTTCAATTAGTATTTTCAATGCAATTATTTTTTGTCTAATTAATTAATATCACTTTTTAATTTGTTTGCTACCCTTTTAATCTTTACTTTTCCATATTATATATATATATATATATATATATATATATATATATATATATATATTTCAAAAGATAAATTTTGACAAATAGCTATGGTAGTGTTTTTGAAAAATTACATATTTTCTTCTTTTTTTTAAAAAATTTAAATGTTAAATCACAGAGAAAAAGAACCTATCCTTTGTAGGTTGAATTTTATAAATATAAATTTTAAAAATAAATATTACTCTTGGATAAGTTAAAATTTTGAAGCTTACCAATAAAATTATTACATTTTTTTTCTTAAGTAGTAATTTTTATCAAGAGACTTTCTTAAGTAAATGATTTTTATTTGAGACTTTGATGTTTTCAGTTTGCTCAGAAGATATAAACATGAAACTCAAATATTTAATATATGTAATAAATTTTGTTTACAATTGCAAATTATGAACTTTAAAAGGTATAGATACCATTTTTTAAAATCTATGCAACCAGAACCAGTTATTTTATTTTAACTTATAAAAATCATTAAAGGGCAAACAAATAAAATTATGCCTTTATAATTTTTATTTACATATTTAAAAAAATACATATGATAATTATTTTTTAAAAATATGATTAAATGGATGCTTCAGTGCTCTTACCTATTAAAAAAAACAACTTAAAAGTTGTTTATCAACATTTCTTTTTCTAGACTCAAAGAATATAAACATAGTATGGCAAGAATGTCAAAAATGATGAAATCAATTTCATTCAACAGAAACAACCTGAATACTGAACAACATTTTCTTTATCACCTATAAAAACATAATATTGAGCAATACACTTTTAAAACAGAACATATCTGAAATGTATTTTAAAATTTTAAAGTTACATTGATAAAAATTACTCAGAACAAATATAAAATAAAACATACAATACAGTAAATTTAATAAACAAGAATCAGATCATGATAAATACAAATATAAAAGTAAAATATGATATAAAGAGGAGTTGAAAGAATATGCTTTTATAGAATTTTATTATTCAAAATCAATAGGTTAAAGAAGTAGGAAAAAAATGAAACATTCATGTAACAAGGAAATTAGAAATAAAAAATATATAACAAATATTGCTACAGAAGTTGATTTTCAATGAAAAAACCAATATTTTTTAAAACAGAAATCACTGAAGTGCACAATAGATAACAATCGATTTCAAAAATAAATAAAGAAACTAATGACATTTCATTCTAACTATAGCAACAGTTGCCTGACATAAATTTGCTGTTGCATAAATTGAATCCATTACAAATAAACAAATGTATTTGAAAAACTAGTAATAATGATCTCTGAAGCCATCCATTTTGCTCTTAAGTTATTAGATGTGATTACATGGCAACAACAAAATAATATGAATCACTACAAGGAAAAAAAAAGCTTTAAGGTTCACACTCAAAAAGTAAAAACTTCAAAATACATTTTATTATAATTCCAAAAACTAAAAAAACAAATACAAAAAATTATTTGATGTTAATTAATGGTCTTTGAAAGTTATACAACATGCAAGTAATTGATATTATATAAGTACATATAAAGGACAGCCCCTACAAAATATTTATTCATTATAATTTTTGAAATGGTTCTTTCTACTGTAATCTTATATAAGATATCTAGCAGTTATCAATTCTTTCAGCCATATTAAACTGATTTTATTTTCAACTTATATCCTTTTTTTTTTAAGTTCTTGTTCAATTTAAAAACTTTTATCCGTCATCACAAAATCATTCAGTTCTAATACATCCATTAGATAGCTTTTAATTTCAAAAAATTACTAGTCAGATATGCTATCACAGTGTAATGGTGAAATGAAGTTGACAGCTTTTGAAAGCATTATGACTATCATATCTTTTAAAATATTTGCTTTTTTTTATAAAAACTAGAAATCATTTGCTGTTCTGTTGGATTGATCTGCTTCTATGCAGTCAATAATGAATCTGGAGTTTTTATTTTCAAAAACCAACTGGATTTTTAATTCTTTTAAAAAAACAAATGGATGCTTTGACATATTTAATTTTTGAAGATCCGCTTCAAAATTAAAAGAAGAATATATAGAGAAAAACCTTTCTTTCATGAAATTTGTCAATGCCCTCATTTTAATATTATTAACAATATTCTCAGGAATGAATCTTTTTCACAGAATCTTGAACTTCCTTTTGTAATTTGTGAATTATTTCAGTAAAAAGTAGCATTAAAGTATGTAGCATTCCATTTACCAAATTAAGAGCACTTTTAATACAATACATCAATTATAAATGCTGTTAACAATCAATACGAAAACTGGATTTTTCAGTAATTGGAAAAGATCCATTTATTTAATAAATCTTAAAAAAATTTATTCACCTCTACCCAAGTCAGCATTACAGCCACTAATTTTCAGTTAAGAGAGATAGTTTTTACAATAAAAGTTTGTTTACTTACACCAATTAAATTTAGATAAGATTTTGTAGGATAAATGTAATGTAATATTCATGCAAACATTTCAAACTTTTCTAAGCATATTCAAAATTATCAGAAAATTCCATCAAATGTCAATAAAGAAAATTAGAAATGCACTGAAGATTTTAATTGTCCCCATTTGTTTTAGACAGCAATACACGTACCGATTTCTTTTCCTTTGAGATTGTTTTCTAAATAAAATTACTGAAACAGTTTTTGGGTTTCAAAATTTTGTGAATATGAACACACTAAATGAATTCTTGAAAATAAACGGCGCATATCACAACTTCGAAAATAACAACCTTCCATTCCAAAGCTAACAATCAATGTCAGAATTGTTGAAAGGAAACTAAAATAATGCATTTTATCATGGCAATAACTTGTGTTTCACATCAAAGCATCCAGCAGCACATTAGTCTTTCATCTTTTAACTTTAACAGGAGGAAAGAAAACGACTCAAAATTACATCTACAAATGTAAAC
Source organism: Argiope argentata (assembly GCA_026289955.1). Classification (NCBI taxonomy): domain Eukaryota; kingdom Metazoa; phylum Arthropoda; class Arachnida; order Araneae; family Araneidae; genus Argiope; species Argiope argentata. The sequence continues at coordinate 6,715,589 of JAOUZG010010951.1, forward strand.
AATAAATCCGCTTCATACTTGGTGGAGGGCGTTAATGACAGACTCATCGAGGACAGCTTTGTGGATGAAGACTTAAATGCCATGCGCAGAAGTCACATGTCATGTACCTTTGACGTCACATGAATTGACCCCCATTAAGCATTTAAAAATGCAACAATCACCTAGAAATGCTTCAACACCTCAAATGCTCGTTATATTATTATAAGGATCAAGATAACAATATATATCTAAGATAGTATGCGTCATCTTATTAAGCTAACAATTTAAGTAAAGCAAATTTGTATTTCAAGGATTTAAAATCTTAAGTTTAGATTGAACGAGACTCAGTATACATTACGAATATTTTTTTTTGAAATGGCGTTTTTGCATATTTATGAGATTATATTCTTGAGTCTTATGATATCATTTCACTTCTATATACCCTTAAAACACCTTGAAGAAGAAAAAAAAAAGCAGCAGAAATATTACTTTAGTTGTTAATTTATTTAAATTATTTTCAATTAAAAATATTTTAAAGAAAATCAGTTTAAAGCAAAAAGAACAAATAAATATTTTAAATGTGAACATTATAAATTATTTCCCGATAAATTCTGAAATCCACAAAATTTTAACAAGCGAAGCATTTTTTTTTCTTTATCACATTGTCAACCATAATATTGATGATATCTGAACAAATTTACTGATATATACATGATGCAAGCCTTTACGTTCTCTGTTATAAAATTTTAAAAAAAGTATTTAAATTTGCATGAATTTTTGTGCATATTTCCCAAAAAGTTTTTATAAATCAATGAAGAGAAATTTATCACTTGCAATTAATTTAAAATATTTCTTTTATTTTTAAAACAGCTTTAAAATAAGCCATAATTCTGTCTTTAAAAACCGGAAAATCCTTCAGAGCAGCAGAATTGTCATGCTAACCAGAAACAGAAAATTTAATTATCCTAATATCAAATCGCATCAATTGACGCAATTTAGTAATTATGGTGTTTATATCCAGTTAAGAATGATATAAATCCATATGAAGTTTGTTTGAAGCATTGAATATCGGCAGAAATTTGTTTAAAAACACAAATTAATATTTTTTTGTGAAGATAAACGAGGAAGAAATCTAGTTTTCGTACAATGAGAAAAGTTTCGCATAGCTTCCAGCGATGGAGAGAGTAGACTGTTTGTGAAATAGGAAGCTCTCTGCGTGTGATCAAAGGTCCCACCGCCCGACACAACTATCTGTGGGAGGTCTGTTCCAGGAAAGAGAATCAGTGGGTAAGGGACTTTCCCAATGCATGACTGAAATTGGCTTCGAGAGCGTCCATTGGACAGATCGTATCGATTGTTACTTTCTATCGTGATCCAAGACCTGAAATCGAAATATCAACCAATAAGAACGTGCCAGTGATTTGAATCACACCCATTTTTGAAAAGTATTGATCACAGACATTTGTGACTTTTTGGTATTGGTTACGTAATAACTGTTTCTAAAATATTCGTCATCCCTAAACCACACGTCTGATACTTGACAATAATTTATTTGCTTGATTGATTGCGCAACAATCAGACCACATACCGTTCTTCCTGGCTGTTTATGAATCTTTCCTAGCTGGCCTGGATTTTTGTAGAATAGTGCTGCCAGTCATATCGTAGTTCCATGAGGAATGTTTGGGATATTCTAGAGATAGTCACTGCACATCTTGAACTCCCAGGATTAAAAATTCTCCCTGTTAGAAGGGACCAGCTTCCGCAATCTCATTTTTCTAACTTCATGCTTCACTTTCAGCATGAGAGTCCTTTGGAAATTTTCGCAAAGCTGGGAGAAACAGAAGTGTTTGTTTTATTCACAACGATTCTTAAATATTAGGGTATATAGTTTATTCAGTTTTAATCTTATTTAAGAGTTAACTTTTTAAATTTCCTTTTTATTACGATATTCTACATTTAGTTGTCTCTAAGTATTAGAATTGTATGAACAAAATTTCATTATGGTCACCCGAGACGTTATGCGTTCGTTTTCGTCATCATAGCTTTTGGATACTTTTGTAGATTACAGAACAAATTATTTAAAAATAAAATAAAAGTATAGATCTCATTCTAGAGTATATATTGAGTTTCCAAGATGGAAATGTTCAGGAAAAGTCTTGTTATTTGAATATATACATTTCTTTATCCACCTTGAAGCTTATTAAAAATAGAGGCTTTTATTATTTTTGCAATCATTTCTTAGCTCTGAAATCAAATTAATTTTCAGAATGATGGGCACTTATTATTGAATATTAAAATAAATATGTCCTCCAATCTTTTATGATTAAAGTATTATTAGTTGTATACAATAGCTAGTAATATCGAATAGTAATTTCAGAATATACATTACTGAAAATTCTCAAGAAAAAAAATTAGCAGTCACACGAAGTATTAACTTTAACCTATAATTCTAAGGAATTTTAGAATTTAATTTTTGTAACTGCATAATTATTTATGAAAATTGGCATCAGTTGAAATTCTAAGTTGTAAATAAATAAAATATTGGAATTTCACTTCTATTGCATTTGCTCTGTGGTATGAAAATAAGTGGTTCCGAGCAATATAATGCATAATAGTTAAAAGAAATAATTGATTCGGAATTATCAGTCTTTAAAAAGCAGCTATGGAACTGTGCATTTTCAGTTCATTTTTTGAAACCATTCACTGGAGCAATTAAATTAGTATGGTTATAGGATTTTTTTATCTATTTTTTTAAATGACTGATTGATTAACATTAACCAATATGTTGTAAACAAACGACGCTGTTTTAAAAGCTAGTGCTTCTTTCGTAAATGAAACGGGACGCCAACTTCGTCAAAATTTAGTTTTTATACTGATCCTAATTTAGAAATTGTTATCTGATATTAAAAGGTTTTTGAATTAAAAGTGTAAAATATATTGTAAAATGTCGATAATTTTTTAAAAGGTTTTTGTGATTTTGATGTCAGCTTAGGAATATCATACATAAATAAATAATTTTCATTATTTTATGCATATATGGATAAAAGGAACATTAAATACATCTGAATAAAAATTTAATGTAGCTGTTTTTACAAATCAAAAATATTCTACAGAATATAATCCAATGACAAAAACAAATCTTTAGGTTTCAAACTAAATATTTTTGTTTAATTTTGAATAATAAGACATTATCTATCTGTGAATTATTTTATTCACTTAATCTATCTGTGTCTGCATCTTCACCTAAGGGTAGTGCATTTTCTGTTTGATATGGGTGTCATGGGCTGCAAGTCTTGTTTTGGGCATGGCTGATCTTCATCCTGTGTTCTCTCTATAAGGTATGTGAAAGAGCCCTCCATCTTAAAAAGAGTTTGTGGGAGCGTGATCTCCATATGAGCTGGAAGTCAGATTTTTACTCTTAGGTCCTTGGGGTCTTTACTTTCAGAAGCTATTGCAACCTTTTTCTGTGGTAATGGGGACACATCATTATTGATCTATTTGTGAATTATTAAAAATAAAGCAATTACCTGTCTAAAAAATATTTGCCAACCATAACTTCTGGTGATATTTATATATATATATATATATATATATATATATATATATATATATATATTAAAGAAAAATGAGGCAAGATCTACCTGTATCTGTATATTTTTAAAGTGTTTTAGTCCTTATAAAATCTTGCTGAACACAAAAAAACAAGTAAAAATTTATCTCTCATAGAAGATAATTCTTATTCATTAAGCCAATGCATGATATTAAGCCTACTCACTTTATTTTGTTGCTTATAATATAGTAGAATCAATAAATTTCTTTTGAAATCGGATAAAGCTTTCTGAATGTATGAGTAACATTGATAATTGCATGGTCTTATAATTTATCTTTTTTTTCTTTAGAAGTGAAATGGCCTATATGTATTACCATGAGAGGAACCATAAATTGCCTCTATCAGGCATATATCATATATATATGCATATATATTTCATATTTAATCACTTCACCTTTTATTTCCTGTTGTGACTTATATGGTTGCATTGTTGTTTACAATTTGTCTATTTCTATGCTCTATATACTATTTCTTTTGGGTTTTTACAGTTTGCTTTTATACATAAGGAGTAGCATTTTTTGTTCATTAAATTTGATTTATATTGCAGTGCAGAAAATTTTCTCTAAATTTTTTTAATATAAAGATTATGAATGAAAAAAAAAAGAGCTAGAGAAAATGCAAGAAAAAAATAAGATCTGAGGACATGAAGGGAAAAAGTCAGGCCAATAAATAATTTCAAATCAGTAATATGAGAACATTTCTATGGTTTGAAAATGATAAATAAACCAGTATCCTTAAATAAATATATATATATATGTATTTGCTAAAAGCTTAAAAATGATTAAAAAAAACTTCTTGTTTATTTAATGAAATTAATGAATTATTTTTAAATAGTCTTTTCTTTTTTTATGGAATTCTCGTGAGATTTATTATTAATTTTATTTTATTTTATGGGGTTTTAAAAAAATTTACCTTTATCAGACATATATGATGGACCCTCCCCCAGTAGTATTGTTAAAAGAAATAAATCTTCAACCTATGAGATATAAATACCTATTCTATTGAAGGGATTGTACTCTACAAATGAATTTAAGTTGTACAATATTATATAAAAAAATAGTTTTTTAGCATTTTTTGATCTGTAATGTACTGAAATATATTTAATAAAAATTCAGCCGGCATTTTATTAATCTAATCTAATAAAAAAAAAAGAAAGTGGAGACACTGATTCTAAAATATAGAGGGTTAATGCATTTTCATTATAATATATATTTTAAAACTATTGTTGTATTATCATTGTTAGGAAACACAAAGATCTTATTTATTTGTTCTAGCAGAAATCTCATACAGTGTAATTTTTTTTATCCAACTAATATAATACTTTTAAGTATTTATTGTAGAAAATTCTACTAAAACAAAATAATTAATTTTTTAAATCATGTGCTGAATAATTTAAATTCTAGAAATTCTCCCTCTTCATTCAAACAATATTCAGTATTTGACACATAAAAATTAAGTTTTTTTAAACTTCTTCATACACCTTGGAAGATAGAAGAAACTTTTTTCTTTCTTCTGTAATGTTCTTTCATGCTTTTTTTATACCTCCTCAATTGCAGATTTAGTAATTCTATCTTTCACAGGTATTTTAGTTAATATATGTTTTTTTCTCTTTTCACACTTTCATTTCTTTTAGTTACTTGCTTGAACTTTTAGAAATGATTGGATTGATTGTGTTGTCGGGTAAGTACTGATTGTAGATTACTTAATTTGGATAAAGGTATTACTGTTACATCAGCTCCTGTATCAATCAAATAACTTTTATGGCTCGAATTATCAAATATAAAGAGGCGACAATTTAAACGGCCATGGTTGTCGGCCTCCTCAAGCAACCGGCCATTTAGTTTTCCGAGACCGATGGCGAGTTAGGATTTCTAAATTCGCAAGAGGAGATGCACTTTTTAGCATTTACACCAAATTTAAAATGGTACCAGCAGAATTTATGATGAGTTGAACTAGATCTGGATCTGTTGTTTCGCCCTCTGAAGTTTCTGGACTTGCTGCGTGACCGTTGACGATGTGCAAATTCTTCGAATTGTTTTGCGAGTGATGCAATGCCGGCTTCTAACGTTTAAATTTTTTTGCTTCCAATGGATGATGAATTAGTAGTATTGGATTGTGCAATTGATAATGATTCTGAAGAATTGTAGACACAAATTATTTTATCTGCCATTTCCGCGATATTGTCCAGTGGATCTTTACTAACAGACAGTATGGCTTGTACTTGTTGAGGCAAACGCTGAAGCCAAAGTGATTTTAAAACTTCTTTCGAGATAGAATTGCCAGCCAAACCTTTCATATGCCGCAATAAGTCAGATGGGCGTTTTTCGCCGAGATCAATTTCAGTAAGTAGTTTGTTTAATCGAGATTCTTCTGTGTCGGTTAACCGGGTTAGAAGAGCATTTTTTAAAGTTTCGTATTTATTCTCAGTTGGCGGATGCAATAAAACATCTACAACAAACTCTAACACATTTTCATCGAGCGCTGCTACGACGGTGTTAAATTTAGTAATATCTTGAGTAATGTTGCTATTGGAAAATTGAGCCTCAAGTTGTATAAACCAAAGTTTTGGTTTATTTTTCCAAAAAACTGGCGGTTTTACAGCGATTCTGCTCAACTCAGAGTCCATATTTCAGTTATTATCAACCATAATGAAAAGATGACACAATAACAGTATTAAAAAGAATTTAACGTACCTCGTTAATTACCGCAATAAAAATTAGCTTTTCAACGTTCGGAATTGAAGTCCAAGGTTACCAATGTAGAGATATTTTTGATATTATACACACATATTAGAGAATTAAGTCAGTTAAATCATTTGAAGTAACATCGACTCTACGGAAAAGCTTTATTAACAGAAACAAAGTAAACATTTTTTAAAAGCTATTTTCGGTTGCCAACTCGGAAAAACATATAAGTAAAAATATTTAGATACATCATAAAAAGTGCAGAAATACAGTGAGTCAGCGAGGATAATCTTTTTTAAAAATCACAATAATAAATCTTGCATTTCCACTAATGCACGTGATACAAAAAATAATACTTCAGCGATCAGAATTTAGGCACCACATGACCATACTACTGTTAATATCAACAGTTTTAGTTTGAGCATTAGTTTTGTAAAATGGCTAGAACTACTTGGAATAACCTCTTCTACTTTTTGGTCTATTACAATACCTGTTAAGAAATTATCACCAACAAAAGCCTTTCTAGAAAAAGGACAAATTCCTAGTTTATAAAACATTGATTGTTTGTTTCAAATGGTAATAGTACAATAATATACCGCTTGTGAGATTTCAGCAGTTTAATCAACCTTCTGTCAGAGCATGATTACGTCCAACCTTGCATTGCATGCATGATTATCAGGAAGCTATAAAATAAGATTTCTTTCTTGTAACAGGTTTCAATAAACTGAGAAGCATTTTTAAAAATGCTTCTCAGTTTATTGAAACCTGTTAACATCCATCCTGTAGAGTATATCCTAGGCATAAACTTTGAGGGTATGTGCCTTTTAAAAATAATTCTTCATTTTACTTTCAATGGGAAACAAAACCTGGTGAAATAGTGTTTTATAATACATTTAATGTATTATAAAAATGACACATTCAGCTTTTCCACTGGAAATAATTTCTCGTATATGTTTTTCACAACTTGAAGTAATCACCTTAGGAGCTTGCAATTCAGTGATAATCCCAGTTTCGTTCAATTTATGTATTTTCTTGGGTGTGAATTTAAACTTGCATAGAAGATTCTGTAAGTTTTATAACATTCAAAACTGGCTTTATTAAACCCTAAAGATCTATTTATACTGGTGTTTTCAAGTTCAAAAGATTTCTTTATATTTATAAAGCATTTAATTGTATCAATTCTAGCTAGTCTTTCATTTTTCTAAGAAAGTGATAATGGTGGTTTAAGACAATTTATGCAGTTGTGAACTATCTGCATTTTAGAGTTTTTTAAAGATATCCTTCAAGGAGAGTTACTTGCTCTTTAGCATATGCTTGCCTAGCTGCATACTTGCTACAAAACTTTAATGTTTGTTGAAAATGAGAAAATGCCAGTTTCATAGGTTCTTTATGTTGCATATAAAACTTTAACACTTGATTGAAAAAGCATACTTGATTTTAATCCAAATGCCTTAGGAGCTTCTTGAATAGAAACATCGGCTTTAATCAAAACATACACTTCATCTTCCACACATTTTGCAGAAATACGGATTCTTTTTGTTTTCCTTTTATATATTCTCACCATTTTTCCTTATCCTGAATTTCAAAAACAAACCCATTAAATATTTTATAGCTTTTAGTTTTGTTAATAGAAAATGTAGAAGACTAGACAACGTTAAAAAAATATTTCACTGTATAAGATTATTCTTTAACATGATTTTTTTTGTCTCTTTTTACTTCTTGTAACCAATTATATAACGTAAAATTATTGACCAATCATTCAATAAAGAATTTTTTGAAAGGAAAATCATGTAAAAATTTTTAAATTCAATACAGAAAATTAAATAATAATAATTTTAAATACATATTCATGTTTAACTTATATGGAAGATAGCAGTCTGAATACTATGGAGAGGAACATTATTGCTGTCCACATCTGTTCATGAATGTACCATCATCTGCCTCAATCTGAATTTACAAAAATAAAAAATTCTCTGTCTAATAAATAAAATAGTCATATATTTACCTGAATGTTTATATGATGTCCTGTAAAAATGAATTTCTGCTTATTAGTGACTTTAAATTATATTTTCACTTGGAGAAGTCATCAATAAAAAGTATGATACTTGCTAAAACAAAGAAATTGTTACTACAGAAAAACAAAGTGACCGATTTCTTTGAAAATTTTGCAAAGAGATTGGACTAATGTTGTTATCCTTTGAGAATTCTTTTAAGATTTTTTTATTTCAGTAAAATATGCCATGTTCATATGTGTCCTCATCTTCTCTATTTAATTTGTACTTAAACCTTTACACAGTGATTAAATAAAAAAAATGTAATGTGTAACTAAATTGATTAATTTTTTAATAAAGGGACAGCATAATGTAAACTGTCAAAATCCACCAATAACTTAAAAATAATAGGAAGGGTTCCATAAAAAATAAAGAATATTTTAATTTATTACTCTTTATTCATGAGTTTCCTTTCAAAACTGTCAAACTGCATTTAACCAAAAGAATATTTGGATCATATTATTTGATTGGAGTATTGAGCATGTAGGATGTAGGAAACCAACATATCTTAACATGATTTTACTGATACAGTTCAGTGGATCAGTAAATAATTTCAAACTTTTAAGGAGCCCTTCAGCAAGTATTTTATGTTTTTGATTATATACATATTTTTTTTTCTTGTAGATCCATTTTAAAAAATTGGCATCTGCATCATATTTATATATTATATATTTATCCATAATAAAGTATATGCTCTGTAGAAATGAAGGATAATAAGCATTATGTATGTGGTAAATAGCAATATAGGACTTACTTACAAATTAAACAAGTATTAGAAACTTAAGGTAAGGTACAAGTAAGTTTAGTTCATGTTACTTTCTTGTTGTGAATAGATTTAATCTGAGTGGGACCTCAAATTGATTTAGTGTTAGTGGTTTTATTTTGTCAAAATCTGTCACTGGGATGTGTATACTATTAGGATTTGCATTGCAGGTTTAGAAGTGAAATATTAGATGTTCTTATGTTAGCTGTTATGTAATTAGTTATGAAAAGTTACAATTTTAGAATTAATCTGCATTACTATTAAAATACATCCGAATTATTATTTAAACAAATTATTTTTGTGTTGCAATTAATAATAAAGAATTTTTGTTCCTGGCAGTATGAAATGTTTTCATTGCTTTTTATGAATAATTACTGATAATGGTTTAAATGGACAGTACTTTGATCATTTTAAATTATGTAATTTTCTTAATTATTTACACCTTTTAAATTTATTGCTTAATATTTAAAAATGAGATGCATTAAATAATGCTTAATTAGTTTGCACAACAACACAAATTATATGAAATAATAATAATTTTATCAAATTGTATAAAGATGTTTAAAATAAGAATTTGAAATTCTAATAATATAATAGTGAGAAGTATTAGTTTTTAGCTTGGGGAAGATATTTTTTCTGAGTTCTAATTGTATCATTATGCTGAAAGGTATCTCAGATTAGTTAGTTATATGGATTTCTGTTATACTCATAATGATTGTGCATCCTGATGTTAAGGATATTTTCACACTCAATCACTTTCTAATTATTTCTTCCAAGTTTTTAATTTAACTGTCCTGGGTGTTAATTTAGTAAATTATTCAGACATTACATTTATACCCATCATAACTATAATTGAATTCAAACATCAGGTTTCCAGATTTTTCTGAAATCTGTTATATAATGAGTTTGAAAGAGAATAAAAGAAAAAAAGCATGCTTGGTGCTGATAAAGGCAATACATTTGACTGAATATATGGAACTGAATAAGAAGCAAAGTTAAACTTCTGAGATTGTTAGGTTACTTTTCATGAAAGTAAATGAAATTTTATGTTCACTCAGAGCCATTTTCACTCACACACACCAAAAAGATATCTAATGTTGTGCTGGAGTAAGATAATTTGGATTTACACTTATCAATTATTACTCAGCTGTATGTGCTTGGAAAAAAATTGCATTTAATTATTCTGAATTTTAATATAATTAATTAGATGGTGAATATTATATTCGAGTGTATTTTGCATAGTAAAAATGTTATAGTTTTCCCAATTTCCTGAATTGTATTTTGTATTGCCTCAAGATTAATTTAATCTAAAATATAATTCTGCCACATAGTCACACATGTTCACACTGAAGCCATTCTCTATTGTAATGCTTAAAGATCTATTCTGCTTTTATTTGCTAGTTTTTAACTAAGTTATTTTGGTTTAACCACAACTAAGCTGTTGCATGATTGGTCCTTGATAGAGCTATGATCAGATCTTAAAATTTTAAAACAAAATTTAAAATTCAAATGCATAATTTTAGAAGTTTGCTGTCTTCCTGCAAAACAATAAAAATGCTTTTATTTATCAAATTATGTGTAAATAAAGCCAGCTTCTGAAACTATACTATTATTTCTATTTATAGAGTTTAGTTATATTAATGCCCTATATTATAAATTTGTATAAAGAGGTGAAAGTGGATGTCTTCAAAATTGTATATTCACTACCAAGTTTATTTTGATAAAACTTTTTAGTTTATGTTTCTAAATAATGATTTGCTTGTATTACAGAAATGGGACAGGTTTTAAAAAAGATCAAAGAGCATGAAAATAGCATCAATGAAGACAATTGCTCAATTGGTAACTATTTATGTTGTTTGAAAAAAAAAAGTATCTTTCACAACTTTTAAAAAACCTCTTCTAGTATATTATTGTAGATAAACGATTATGCAATGTCACTATTGTATTATAACATCATTATGTTATTTTGTTACTCATGTCAGTTTGTAACTTGCTGGTTGGATCAAAATATCAGTTCCTTTGTTGAATCATTTTAACCATTATAAAAATTTGTTGGATCTACTAAAAGAGAATGTTCTTAATGTGTAGTTAATTCAGTTTAGGGCATCAATAGTTGGAAACAAGAAATCAAGAAAAGAAAAAGAAAATGCACACTAATTTCATAATTCTCTTTTGGCTGAATGGTATTTCATTTGTATATTTATTGTTGTTTTGAAGAGCTGATGTAATTTGCTTCGATTTAAGAATATTCTTAAAATAATGGAATTAATTGTTAGATACTTTAAATGCATTACAGAATTTGGAATGCTGTGAACTCACTTTTAAATTCAAAACAGATGTTGAGGAATTTGATAACTTAGATGATGTAGATATAAGTGTTTTATAACTCTTAAATGCTAACTAAAAATAAATAAAACTGTTTCATAAATCTTTTAAAATATCATTATTTCAATTTTAAAGTACACAAACAGTGTCTTCTAGAATATGTGAATACTGTAGGTTTATTTTTCAGTATTTGCCAATTAAGACTTGGAATATAGCATGTAAAGATATGCATTCTCATTTTATAAATGTCTGTGGTATCATTCTCTATTTATAAGTGAATACATATATCAACATATAAGAATATACATGTCAATTTCAGCTAAATAAATATTTAAATTCTTTGTTTATTTAACTTATATGTTTTTAATTATCCGTACAGCAAAATGTAAAATTTGTCATTGCAACATTTCTTTAAAAAAGTTTTATGAAAATCCACTCTTTTACAGAGATTTATGATTATTGTGAATTTTTTTATCAGGGATTCTCATAATTACTTTCATGACTTGAAGTTTTAATTAAAAAATAGATGCATGAGAAATATTGCAGAGTTGAAGGAAGGGAAAAGGTAAAATGAACATAAAATTTGCTATTTTCAACTTTATATATTTTTAAGAGTGTAATTTAGCAAAGTGTTGAGATATTTTGAATAATATTTTACATTTAAGGTTGCTTCAATAATTTATTTCCTTCTTTTTAACTACATTTTAATTTTAATTTACAAACTGTGTAATTACAGTTTAAAAATTTATTATGGTGATTATTTTACTTAATTCTGTGAGGTAAAATGAATGGTTCATGGTGTAAAATGATTTTAGACGGAGAAAATTTAAATGACTTGTAAAATTCATGTTATATTAAATAGAACAACTGGAAAATAAATGTGACACCCAATATTAAATATATTCACACAAAATGTTAATATTTGAATTGAATATCAAAAATGTAAAGTGTAATATCCTCTTTTTTTGATCATTGGGTCATCCACCCCTTGGATAATCTCTTGAGTTTCAGTTTCATCTACATCATTACTTCCTTAAAAAATATTTTTTGATCCAAATGAAAATAAAATAAAAAATAAATAAATGTAATTAAGCTGCTTTCTGATGACAAAATTTGACTTTCAAAAGCTTTAACATACTTTTTGTTTTACTACTTTGGCAATACTCAATAAATAGTCAATATTTTGTCAGATTGAGGATTTATAATGCTTCCTCTTCCAATTTCCTTTTTTCCCCCTTCTGAATTCCAACATCAGATTTTTTTGCCACAGTTTTGTAAGAACAGCATGCATTTTTCATTTCACACTCTCGTTCTAAAAAATGAAGTAACTACTTCTTCCATCAACCTGTCACCTTTGTTGCATGTACATATTTGGTTTAAGCTTTTGAATTGTTCAAGGAAATCTTTGTGTTAAATGCTAGAGAGGGTAGTGTTGAAATAATAGTTAATTTTATTTCTTGCATGAGAGACTGAATTTCCTTTGAAACTTTAGATAAATCATCAAGTTCATTTTAAAAAAGGAAATAAAGGGTTCCTACTGCTTTCTTTAAAGTTGGGAAAAGATCATTTGTGCTGCAGTTCATTTTTTAAGACGAGTTTTTTGCTTTTTAATTTCTGAATTGGTGAACATTGTCTTGCAGTAGTATAAAAATTTAGTCTAACATCTTGGTCATATTATCTTACTTTTCTTAAACTGTTCAAAAGTGGGAGGGGGGGGGGGAGAAAACTTCATTGAACTTAAATAGAAATACATTCCTTTTGAATAAAAGTTGTCTATATATCATATTAATTTGGAATATTAAATCTGTGTAGAAAAATAAACTTTAAGTTCCATGGACAGAGTCAAACATAAAAACAGAAATGCTACCAGTTTATACTGAAAGAATGTTGCCAAATCAATAAATTAAGATAAAAGATATTGCTTATAAAGTATGCGATCTGAAAGAATCAAGATACCATTAAAACTATTTCTATTTGTATTTTGCTATTGGCTCTTTTTATCTAGCCTGATCTTCTTGCTTTGAGTTTTGGATTACAAATATAAAGTAGTGTACTATATATATATATATATATATATATATATATATATATATATATATAATATCTGATGGACAAAAGCAACATTATAGTAGGATATTTTTAAAATTAAATTCTAGTTTTGAATGACTTTGCAATCTGTTTTGTTTTTAAAACATAGCTGTCCTTGCCTTTTATTGGACATAAATCTCTAAACGTGATCCTCTACTTCTTATTGTTTAAATATTACATTCGCTTTAATGATGCTTTTTTTTCACCTTTCACTAAATTTTTGCAATAATATTTTAATTACATGTATTTTGAAAGTAATAACATTTTTTTCAAGTATATATTTGAATGCTTTATTTATGCATCATTGTATTTACCATATTATATAATATTCTTGTATTTTTAGTTTTTACTGGCATAAATGAATTTTAACTATCTAACTGATTAAGTTATAGAGCAGTTGTGAGACAGGGAAAAAAAAAAGTATAAAATCCATTTTTACAGAAATTTTTCAAAAATTTTGGCTTTAAATTAGTTTTTTTTATGTTGAAGGGATTTTTTTTTTTTACAAATAATAAGGCTACTACTATTACTTCTTTATATGGTAATATATATTAAAATTATACCTATAGTAATCTTTATTTAAAATAACTAAAGTTTGAGTAGAAGAAAATTCCTATTGCTATTAATTTTCATTATCATTTTTTTTGAAGAACATCTTTTTCTTTAGATATTGACTTATTTTTGTTTTTCTTAATTCTTAACTTCAAAGCAAGCATGTTATTCTACTTTTTGATTATTGTAATTGCAAATCTATCTAGATATTCTGACTGAATATAAAGAAGTTTTAATCCTTTTCTTATTGTAAAATTTGTGTCTTTATTCATGATTTAAAATTACATTTCTGAATGTGATTTTAAAATCATTGCAAGCATGTGCTAGATATTTATATGATAGAACAAGCTCAAAATACAATTTAATAAATTTTTCTATTTTTTCTTTATTATTCTATCTTATTTGCAATTGCACGACTATTTAGTTTACATTTTGGGCTTCTTTAATAATTCAATACATAAATATATGTTATATATACTTTTTAATATGTGTTTAAAAAAGTACAGATGCATACCAAACAAAAATTCATAAAAAGCTGGCAATTAGTATTTTCTAAATTTTATTGCTTGTTTACATATCAAAATATTTCCTACCTGTTCAAAATAAATTAACCTTATGAACCACATAGAGTTATATAGAATACAAAAATAATGAAATCTTTAATATTGAACTCATTTTGCTAAGTATCTTCATTTGCATTGAAAGCCAATGTATGTATATGGGTTTGCAAACATATTTACAGTAAATTTTTTTGTCAGATTGTACACAATTGGAAAATAAAAATAATTCAAAGACCTTAACATGGAATATTTGGATAAAGTTTCCCAGATAAATAAATTTTATGACATTTGATATATATATCAAAAAGTTATATTTTGGGAGTTTCTTTTATTCTGCTATGTATATCTACTTAGGATTCAGTAAAACATTTTGTGCATAATTGTACGAAGTTTTATGTCATACTTGTACGAAATAAAATATTCAATTAAAAAATAATTTTATATTTAATATTGCTTATTTTTCTGTTCGTAAAAAATGAGTTATCTGGCATAAATTGTAGTTTTCTTCTAGGATTTCCTGATCTTGCTGCACTCCCGCCTGAAATAAGCCTCTGTGTATTGTCTCATTTAAATGCTACTGATTTATGTCTGGCAGCTTGTGTTTGGGGAAAACTTGCCCAAGATCAAATTTTATGGCAGAGGTACATATTTTAATAAATTTTTTGCTTATAGGTTGTTTTGTAAATCTAATATTTGGTTTTATAGTTTTGCATGTACAAAGACTTTCTATTTTCAATTCCTAAAGGTAAATTGTTAATTCTATATTTCAATTACTTGCAGTATTTAGTAAACGTTATGAAAGGGAAATTATGATTACAATTTGTGAATGTTTGCTTTTGAAGAGAGTATTTTTTTTCGTAATTTTTCAATTTAACTAGAAACCATTATCTTCTCCATGTAAATAAGAGTGAAATTGTAGTGTTACAATAATATCATATTTATGATTGTGCTGTCTGGTTCTTAGATGCTTTCCTGGATTGTTAGTTTAAATAATTTATGGAATGAAAAATATCGTATAGCATTAACATTTTGTATTGTTTCTGAAAAAGTTATTTATAAAATGTCTATTATCAATCTCCTACAAAAAAATATTCTATTATAAATCACATTTGACAATTTTATAATCACTTCTATAGCTAAAATGAATGTGTTTAACACTAAGCTTGCTGACGTTTCATTGATGCATTGGAACTGCCTTTGGAAGATGGTCATTTGATCGCTCATGGTATAGGTTTAGTTTTAAAATCAACAGAAAGATGTTTAAGAATTTTAATTAAATATAAATATTAAGATTTTAGCTAGAATCAAAGATCTACAACAGTCTTAGAATAAATATCTTCCTTGTACTCTTTCCTTATGAATAAATATGATAAAAAGATGTTAATTCTTATCTATTAGAAGAGTTGAAAGGATCTTAGTAGAAAATTTGTTCTTGTTATTAATTGTATAAAAAGCTATAATAACCATTTCTACAGTTTGTCTGGTATGAAATGAAGTGTGAAAATATAAAAAAATCTTATTTGCTATAATTTTTTGTAATAAGCCTTACTTTGCAACTTATAAGTTTATCTAACAAAGAAATAAATGTACTTTCTGATTTTTGCTTATGATATGCAATATGTATTTATTAAGAGATTCGTTAAAAATAATATTTTTTATTTAAATAGTTAAAAAGGAAAATTATTTCAATGTATTTTTGAATGAACGAATAAACAATTAGATTTCAAAATTGTTCTTTTATAGGTTTACAGTCATATTGTAATAAATTGTAAGAAATTCCTTTTTCTAATCAAATATACAATAGCAGGTGAAAATTTAAAATTTTTTTGAAGGATTCTTTTTGGAAAAAGGTTTTAAAAATCTATGATGATTTACCTTATGTGTATTTCTATTTCTAAAACTTTTAATTTTGCTGAAACTCTGATTTCACTTCTAAGGTTTAATCTAAAAATCAGTGTGAGGTATAAATTTAGATTTGCAAAAATAGCTTTATGAAATATAGATATGTTTTATTAAATTACATTTGTTTCTGATGAAGAAAGACTAGAAGTTTGTTGTTTGCCAGCAGATTCTAAAATCCTCCTCACTTCTGCGCATGCGTTAAGATGGATTTCATTCGTTAATTAGGGGTGACAGAAAGAGGTGTTTACATTTAACAATAAAATAAAAATGAAATAATAAGGTCAGACAATATTAACTTACTTGGAAAAAAACTGAACGAAAAAGTATTTAATAGAGCGGTAATCAAGGTCAAAAAGTTACAAAAAGGCACTCATTCTTACCCCGCTTCACCCGGTACTGAGGTAGAATCGTTGAAAAATGGTCGTCCCAGGGAACTGAAAGGACAAGTAGCAGTAAAGTGAATTCCGGAAATGCGCACATCCTTCCGAGTCTCATTCTGGAATGACATAGAATCGCCAGAAAGGGGTCCTCTCAGGATGTTGAAACAAACAGTAGTGGAGTTGGAATGTAGGAGAATGTCATTTTAGTATTGTTTTTTTTATTTATATATATTTATATATATATATCCTGTTCAAATTTTTAATCGTTAATAAAATACTTTGTATTCATCCAATCAAGTTCAAGTAAATTTTTAAAAACTTTTAGTGGATAACATTTGATGTTAATAAAGTTTTTTCAAATATTAATTCATTAATTTTTTATTAATTAATTAAAAACTAACTTTCTCGCCAAAAATCTTCATTTCCCCATCGCCAAATAAGTAACGAATTCAGTTTGTTTTTCCCCACACTAACGATGTTAGGCTTAACATGTTTTGCGCCGATTGTTTTAAACGATTATGTTTATTTTCAAAATTTTTGATGCATTTAAAATTGAACATCGTTAATTAATCGTTTTTTCGATTGATTTTGAAGTACTTTCGAATTAAAATAATACAGATTAAAGAAAATTAGAAATTTCTAATCTGTATTGCGTTCTCCAACTGGTGTTGAAAAATCATGCATTTTGCGTTGTCACAATTAACTTTGAATCCTCATTTGCCGTTGAAAATTCAACGCTAGTATAATTTTTTTATCAATTATTTATAGTAATTGTTGTCACTTCCTATAAGCTTTGTATTTCCTGTTTCATTTGTATCTTATTATAACTTGAAATCTGGCAACCAGTAATTGATTGAATAGAATATGGTGTGTTGCTATAAGTAAGATTTTTGATACGTTACGCTATTTCATTTCTGATGTACGGATCATTTGATCAATAAAGTATATTTCATCTGTAATTATGCTCGTCAGTTTCTATCATCATCTGTAAATACGCTCATCAGAAGTACTCTGTCCTGTGTTGTTCAAAATAAATGGATACGAAAAGAAAGCAGAGTTACGAGTCATAACAAAAATGGCGTCCGCAACAGGATTTTGCATTTGAATTCAGAGGTAAGAATAAATAAGAATTTATTAAGAATTTGATGAAGAATTTAAGAATTGATAATAATTTTCTGTGTTTTAAGTTTATATATAACATTAAGTATGGATGCTCTGAAAACAAAACGAAAGTCGTTACGAACTGCATTTACGGCTGCAGCGAATAAGTTGAAACAATATTTGGCGACGGAAGGTGGCGCCAATGATGGCGATAAGCTGTGCGCATTGAATTCTCAGTTAGAAGATAAATATTTACGTTTAGATGAGATTCAGAATGAGATTTCGTCATTACTTTTAGAAAACACCGAGACTGTTGCCGAATACGATGCCGATTTTGAAGTGGCAGAAGGTTATAGAGATAATTTTCTGGAACTTAATAAAGATTAATAATAATAAATAAAGATTCTAAACTTAATAAAGATTCGAGTTCTGTTTTGAAAGATCCTTCAGAGCCAGAAGGAGTTAAGTCACAAGTACTTAATTTGAAACTCCCAAAATTAAGTTTAAAAGAATATGATCTTATTCCTAGATCATGGGCTGCTTTTTGGGGACAGTTTAGTACGATTCATAAAGATAACTGTATAGGAGATGAGGACAAGTTTCAATATTTACTATCATCTCTTAAGGCAAAAACAAAAGCACGTGATTTTGTCGAAAAGTTACCCACCATCTAAAGTAAACTATTTAAAGGTTATCGATCATTTAAAGTCCCGATTTGGCAGAAAAGATTTATTGATAGAAGTTTATATGTGGGATCTTTTAGCATTAGTAAATAACAAATCAAACATTAAGCTAACTGATTTATATGATAAACTTGGCTCGTTTCTAAGAACTTAAGAAACATTTGGTTTGATAACATCCAATTATGCAGTGATGCTGTATCCTGTTGTGGAATCATGTCTTCCGGCAGAGATCCTGAAGTCTTGGGATAGATATAGACTCAATGGAGAAGTCAAAGAAGAGGATCCTGTTCTTACAAAGGAGAAAGTGTTGGAAGATCTAATGTCTTTCTTACGTCATGAAGTAGAAAGCGAAGAACATCGTTTTCTAGTAGAATCTTCATTTGGAAGTGGAATAAAAAGAAAGGATTATCATAAATCAGCTCAGAGAGGACCTACTGCAGCTTCATTGATTGCAAATTCTACCTCAGGAAAAAGTTGTGTTTTCTGTGACCGTTCTCATCCTAGTCAGGACTGTCAGAAAATATCGAATATGAATTATGAGGACAGAAAATTACAAGTAATGCACAAAAGATCATATGGCCAACAAATGCCACAGTGGTGTGAAACGCTTGATTTGTAAAAGGAGGCACTATGCATTGCTTTGTCCAGATTTGCACAAGCGTGATAATTTTTCACCAGAGAAAAAAGTCCCAGATGAAGAGCGAAATTCGACAGAAGTCTTGTTAACAAATCTTCCATCAGAGCGTGAAATATACCTAAAAACCATAAAAGTCAGACTTCGACACCAGGGTAAAGAAATTTGTGTCGGCATTACTGGATGATGGATCTCATCGTTCGTATATCGAGAAGAGTTTAATTGCAGAGTTGAATCTTTCTCTCTGGAAAGGAAATGTTATCCCAAGGACTATTTGGAGGTGGTGTTTCTCCTGAAACAGAGCACGGTAGATTTACAGTAACTATTGAAAGTTTAGATCGTAAATATTCTACTTCAGTAGCTCTTCTTGATCAACCCAAAATTTGCTCAACGTTACCTAGGATACGTGATGAAAAATTACTGGCTGAAATTGCTCCTCGAGGTATTAAATTGACAAATGTTGGAAAAGATATGCCCCCTATAAGAGTCCTTCTAGGAGCTGACGTATTAGGTAGCATTTCGACCAGAAGGATTGAGGTGTTTACATCTGGAGTGTCAGCCGTAAAGACTGTTAGGTTGGACAATTTTAGGACTAGACAGTAAAATGCAAGTGGTTAACATGGTCACGTTAACCTTATAGAACATCGTATTACCAAATATTTGGGATTTAGAAGTTTTGGATATAAAAGATCCAATTGGGGAAAAAAAAACTCTACTCTAAGAAGAGCCTATGAACCATTTCCTTGAAACCTTAAAGATCAGTGAAAATGCGAGATATGAAATTGCTTTGCCTTGGTTGTCTACATATCCACCTATTTATGATAAACACGATATTGCTGAATCCAGACTAAGTAACAAAATGCTTACTGAAAGAAAATGTCTTCAAAATCTACGATGATGTTTTGAAATAGTGGTAAAGGGAAGGCATAATAGAAGCTATACCAGATAATGAAATTTCGAAACCAGGTCATTATCTTCCTCACAGGCCCGTGCTCAAATCCTCGAGTGCTACAACTAAAGTACGACCTGTTTCTGATGCATCTTTCTAACGACCTGGATATGTTTCTCTAAATGAATGTTAAAGTGCTGGACCTAGTCTTCCAGAGCAGATTTCCCCACTTCTGTTAAGATTTCGAACTGGTGCCATAGGAGTGATTGCAGATATTAAGAAAGCCTTTTTACAGTTGAGTGTCAGACCTGAGGATCATCATTCTTTGATATTCTTGTGGTGGGATACCAAAGACCAATCGAAATTAAGATTTTTTAGACATTGCCGAGTTGTCTTTGGAGTGACTTCAAGCCCGTTTCTCTTGAATGCTAGTATACGTCACCATCTTAATTCAACTAAATTTCAAACTGAATTTCTTCAACCGACTGTAAAAAAATGAAAGGATTCTATGTCGACAATCAAACAACTAGAGTTGAAAGTCAAGAAGAACTAAAACAATTTAAGAGTCAAAAAATGAAGATAATGAATGATGCTTCATTTGAATTAAAATGTTGGGCTCACAGTGGAATTCAAAATAAAGAAATTCAAAATGTACTAGGCCTTAAGTGGGATACAAATAGCGATGAGCTTTACTGTGTTAATCCCAAAATTGATAAGGAACTTAATGAAACTGTTACCAAGCGAAATATACTCTCTATTGTTAACAGTATATACGATCCATTGGGTTTCACATCACCTGCAACGCTATTGCCAAAATTGCTACTGCAAGATGCTTGGCGTAATAAGTTAGATTGAGACGAAGAGCTGCCAGCCGACATACAATTACGTTATCAGTGATGGGCTCAACATCTAGATCTTGTAGAAAATTGTATAATTCCTCGTAAGATATTGCATGGGAGTATTGAGAAGGCCACTTTGCACATATTTACAGATGCTTCAGCTCATGGGTATGCCTGTTGCGCCTTTCTACGGTGTGAAGAAGATGAAGATGTGAAAGTCTCATTCGTTTTAGAAAAGGCTAGAGTAGCTCCAGTGCAAAGACCAACAATTCCGCGACTAGAGCTTTTAGAGGCTGCCATTGTAGCTAGAATTGCTTCTGTTATTCTAGAAACATTGATTTTGCATTTGAAGACATATTTTTGACAGATTCTATGGTAGTTCTGGGATGTATTACTAACACAGAGCCTTGGAATACATTTCTTGGTAACAGAGTTAAAGAAATACGAAAACTGACAAACGTAGAAGATTGGAGATTTGTTCCTGGACATATCAATCCAGCAGAGTAGCTCTACCTTCCCGTTCCTGTGACTGGTCTGAACTTTTACGGGTTCGATGGTGGGAGGGTCCAAAATTGCATTACGAACGTCCAGATTTTTGGCCGTATACTGAAATAATCCTTCCTGAAGAGGCAATGCTTGAACGGCGTAAGTCTGTGGCTGTGAATTTAAATATTGAAACCAAAGAATCATTTGGAAACAGATTTTTATACTTTTCCAGTTATCCAAAGAATTATCCGCATGATAGATTGTGTATTAAGATTTTGTCAGAACATCCGAGTGCATTCTCCAAAACTGACAAAAGAGCTAACATATGAAGAAATTCAACGAGCCGAGGAAGCTCTGATACGGATAATACAATCAGAATGGCCGGTAGAAATGAGGGAGAGAAGTACTTTCAGACAATACAATTTTATGAAGAAAATAAAATACTGAAGGTACAGTCAAGGCTTATCCTAGGGCAAGACCCGAAGGAATTTGTACAACCTACAGTTTTGCCAGATCACCCTATTGTCAGACGAATGATAGATCATGTTCATAAGACACTTCACCATGCTGGTGTTCAAACTACCCTGTCTCATCTACATGAACGATTTTGGATACCTCTTGGCCGGAGGGTTGTTAGAGAAGTTATTCAAAGGTGTGTAATATGTAAAAGGTATACATCCCTTATACCTTAAGCCCATACTACCAGTCGGTCCGACTCCGCTTCCTGTTAGTAGAATCAATCGTGTTTCTGCATTTGAAGTAACTGGAGCTGATCTAGCAGGTCCTATCAATGTGAAGCGTCAGAAAGCGTGGATAGTGCTTTTCACATGTGCAGTTTATCGTGCTATTCACTTAGAATTAGTGACATCCCTGTCGACTGTAGCCTTTATGCAGGCTATGAGACGATTTTTTGCTAGAAGAGGGTGTTGTTCTATTATGTATACAGATAACGGGACAAACATCTTAGGAACTTCAAGAGCTCTCAATACTCTCAATTGGCAAGAAATAATAGCTGAATGTGCCATTCAAAAGATTAAATCGAATTTCAAGCCCCCAACCGCTCCATGGTATGGTGGTTGGTGGGAAAGAACGATTCGCATCATTAAACAGCTTTTAAGAAAAGTCTCAGGTCATGCTTGTGTAACATACGAGGAGATGTTAACATCGCTATGTGAGTGTGAAAGCATTGTAAATGGACGTCCGCTCACATACATTTATGATGATCCCAATGAATTGAGGGTTATCAAACCTTCAGACTTCATCCAAGATATAAAAGGGAATGAAACTATAGATCTGGACATCATAGACACTAAGCATTTACATAAACGCATTCGTTACCTTCAGAGTCTACATTATCATTTACGTCAACGATTCCAAAAGGAGTACTTAGCAGAACTTATTCGGAATCCCCAGTTATCCTCTAAACGACAGAACTTGTAATCTGGAGATATTGTTCTCATTGGCTCAGACAATAAAAAAACGTTTAAACTGGCCTTTGGGACGTGTCATCGAACTATTTAAAGGCAAGGACGGCGTTGAGCGAGTGGTGAAATTACGTGTGGCTAATGGAGAAATTATTCGTCCAATTCAGCGGGTTTTCCCTTTGGAAATAAATTCTGATATGCCCAAAATTGCTCCTGAAAATGATGGAGATGCTTCCGATAACATGGATACTGCTGATCGTGGTGCACTACTTCAGGCGAGCAAACTACTCAATCCGAGGCACTTTCTAGGGAACAATTGCAGACTGTGAAAAAGACGAGGTTTGGACGACGAATTATTCCAGTTAAACGATTGTGAATTGAATGACTTTAATATCATTACCTATTGATTTTTAAGTTGTAATTTCTGTTCATTGTATATTATTTTCTTATATTGTATATTATAGTTTCATTTTATTACGTATAGTTCTATTTCGTTTTGTATTGCTTTAGGCAAATTGTCCGCAATACAAAAGGTGGGAGGATGTTGCCACTCCCTATAAGTTTTGTATTTCCTGTTTCATTTGTATCTTATTATAACTTGAAATCTTGCAACCAGTAATTGATTGAATATAATATGGTATGTTGTTTTAAGTAAGATTTTTGACACGTTACGCTATTTCATCTCTGATGTACGAATCATTTGATCAATTAAGTATGCATCATCTGTAATTATGCCCATCAGTTTCTATCATCATCTATAAATACGTTCATCAGAAGTACTCTGTCCTATGTTCAAAATAAATTGATACGAAAAGAAAGCAGAGTTACGAGTCATAACAGTAATTATAATTGTCAATCCAGGATAGCGTTCGAACACCATATATAGAAAAGAGAATGGAAATTGCTTTTTCGCTTTTATTTATTTTATTTATTAGGAAATTCGCTTTTTATTTTGCCGCTTAATATCGTGATTCTGTCATATTTATATACATATATATATATTAATTGTAATTATTTAATAAAAAGCTATTAAAATAAAAATTTTCCTTGTTAACTTAAGTAGAAATTGACTTTAAAAAATCATTTTTCATATTACTTGTTATTTTATGTTAGCTGAAAATTGTTGATTCGTTAATCGGCTAGCCAACGAAAGGAAAAATAGTCTCATCTGCAAACGAATTTGAACAAATATCCGGAAATTTGACATAAAGTTCATTTTAACTGTAATGGATTTGAGTGCACTATCCTTGCTGATAAAATCAATAAAACAGAATTGCGTATTTGTTCCCGAAAAAAAAAAGCATTTAGATCATCCCTCGTTCCAGTATGCCATATCTCTCTCAGTTGATAAGAATATTCAAATAAGGTGATTTTGTTACTCATATAGCAATTTAATTTGAATGATGGATTTTAATATTTCGTTTTTTTTCTTCAAGATTTCATAATTCTTTTATGTCTTGGAAATTTCTTAAATATCACTACTTTTGAAATTATTTATTTTTAATTTTTTAATTCTTAGTTATTTGCACCTATGTTTGGTTTACTCTTTTCCTTTTAATTTAGTTACTTTCTTTTTTCTTTCCTTTTTTTTCTGAATAAAAGAGAAAAAAATTCGGAACAAATCTGCAAAGAAACAGAATTGCTGCCGATTTAGCATTACGACATAGGTTTTGAGGCCCCCTACGTCTTGAGTCAAGAGGTGACCGCCTCCACCGCCTGTACGGAAATCTGCCACTGACATCGTGCCCTCTCCCTGTGAATGCATTCTGTACGGAGATTTGTAAACAAATATTTCAGTAAAACGGACTTGTCAGCTTTCAAACGCATTTACCCTCAGAATTGGAAGGCGAAATCACAATAGAGTTATTAATTAAATGATGCAATCTTCAGCCTTTTACTAGATATCACTCTTCATTGGTTTATGAATTGGGGCGAATAAATGGAGAATGCAAAAGGCATAATCTTAAGAAACAGGTTCTTTTAAAGTGCAATACTAGTATTGAGACAAAATCAGTCTGAATCTCTTTTTTAATATAATATTACCCCACTTTATGATACAAATTATTCTTTAAATGGCCGTTTTCGTCTGATGTAGCTTTCTCTCTTTAAACATTTTGGAATACTTTCTGATGACAACTGTATCATATCTTAACACTAAACCTTCGGGTACTTTAATGATTGATTTGTGTAAATTTTGTATAAGCAATGAAAACAAATTAAGATTCCTTTCATGAAAAGATAATTATATTTCTACATGAGAAAACACTGGCTGTCTTTTATTGGATATGGAAGACATAAGAGAATTAATAAGATATCGATTTTTGAAAAACTGCATAAATTTTTGTAATTAAATGAAACGGAAATGCGAATGGATGTATTACTTCATATGAAAAGCTATAAACTAGCTAATTGAACGATGTAGATTAATTGCGAGAATATAGAATTTACTGAATGTATTTAATTTACAATATCTTAGTGATAATTATTTAAATTGTGTTACTGAATAATTGATTCTAAAATACAGGGTGCGGCAGAAAAACCCGAACAAGCTATTTTTAATATAACTTGATTAAAAATGAATAAAGTAACAAAATATAACAAATAATAAGAACAGTAGACTTTTCATAATAATTAAATATATTTCAAAGTAGTCACTTTTTCAGCGATGCAGAAGCACAAACGCTTATTGAAAATTTCAGCAATGGGTCACGAATCTTCTTCATTTAATCCATATCATTTCCGCCTAAGCCATTGCTTTAGAGTTTCCAATTTTTTGCATAGATGTTGCGATATATTTGTTGGCTAAAAAAATATTTTAAAATGTTAAAGTCATTTTTTAAAAATCAAAGTATTCTATCTTTTTTTTTTTTTTTTTTCAAATTGTCATTTAGACTCGTAAAAATCAGCAGTTATTAAGCTATTAACTCTAGTGATTGACCGGTAAAAGTATTAAAACTTTAACGAATATTTACGAGTTATTTTGCAGTATATAAGTTCTGAAGCAGTTTAGAATTTTTACAGAATGTTTACATGTTTATTTATTGGTTTATCTTAATCTACATCCAGAAATATTAATTGTAACCATGTTTTAAAAAAAGAAATGATGTTACTGATATATATTATTAATATGACTCTTTACTCCTTAGAATTAAAATGTAATGCTTTATATTTTGCATATTATTTCTCAAACGATGTACAACATTATTTTTGAGAAAAACATTAAATTTAATAAAAGCAGTCTTTAAAAGTGTACACTCATCTTGTTGTAACAAATATAAAAAGTATTTTATTTTAATTGCTTCTAACTGATTAGTTTTTATTTGAAACAAAATGTTATGGAGTCTTAAAATATTTTTTCCCTTCACATTCAAAACTATGAAGCATGGAACTATGCATGAAATTTATCTTTAATCATTAGTTGATTAATTGGTAATAAAATTATACAAATATTAAAACTATTGTGCATTGCGAGTGAGAGCAAAATATTTCAAAAAATAATTTTCAATTCATTCCTTATAACTAATAGAACTTATAATTACTTTAAAAATAATTTTAAGATCTTGAATCCTTTAATTAGACCCATGCAACCAAAAAATTATATATTCATTCATGAAACATTAAATTTTTCTTGAATGCATGCAATAAACATATATCTATTACATTGAATACTATACATTGAAAATCTAATTTACTTTTTATCTTGATTGTAAAATTTTCGATAAAACGAATTTTATTGAATTAGTTTATCTGAAATTTAAATTCATGGAGTAAATGTAATGTATTTTCACACTTTAATAATTCTTTCATTCCAACCATTGAAGAATTTAATAAGCTATAACATTTTAAAATAATTAAAGTGCAAATTCAGCATATAAATCTCTCCATTGAAAATATTGTTCCTTTCATTTGAAGCTATCCCATAAGAAGAAGAAGAAGAAGAAAAACACCCATTATTGTTAAGCACAAAAAGCAAGCATTCCTCTCTCCTCTAAAACATTCTTATTCTGATAGCTTACTTTATATTTTGCATCCTTTGTAACAGATACTAACACATTAGTATAAAACTCTCCATGCCTGTTTAGTCCAGTTTAGTAATCAGAATGTTAAAACAGCATGGATACAATGACTACATACATAGATCTTTTAATATGGTTATAGAAAATTTTAATGAATATAAATCAGTTTTAGAATTCTTAATACTTTTATGCTCAAAGAATCTTGAATTTTATCACCAAAATTTGATTTTATATTTATTATTTGCATTTTATGATAAAATTAGAGAAATAAAAAATTGCTTTCACAATTTGGTGTCTGCTTTATAAATTCGGCAAATGCTTACAAATATTAAAATGTTGGAATAAAATACATAAATTTTAAAATTTTTATGCAATACTTGTTAATCTGATGCAGGGTGCTAGTTTATGTAGTGCTGGTATGTATGTTTCTTTTGTACCTCATTTAGGTTTCCAAGAGTTCTAATTACTTCATTATTTATTGTGAAATTCCAAATTTTTTGTATGGAAGTATAATTAAATATGAAGAAGGTGCTTCAATTTAAAAGATGTTTGTACATTAAACATCTTTCACCAACTTTAAATTATAAAAATGAAAGATGTTTTTTTGCAGTTGCCTAAGTGACAGGATTTTTCAAAGTTTAGAAATGAGTTTTTGAGGGACAAGTTTTACATCTTTTACTCGGCTCTTGGATTTCGATGTTATACTTTTTGCTTACTTTATATTACTGCTACATTCAGCTTCTTGTAGACATTTTGAAGTAGTAAAATTTGTTTAATGTATTAATGTATTGTTATGACTATGAAAATCAGAATATTGAAAACACTGATCTTTTTCTTTTGAGTTACTCAATTTCTTCAAATCCTTTTTAAGGTATGGGCATATTGTATTTAAAAACCCCCAGAGGGATAATTTGACTAAACATATGCAAAATTTGCAACATTTTTGCAATTGTAGGATGACCTAACAATAATGGCACTTTTATTATTTGAGTAAGATTTAATATGAATTTCATCAATAATCATTCAGTGTCTCTGTAAGATATTTTTGTTTTTATATAATGCAAAATTTTTTTCATTGATCGGTTTATAATTAGATTATTAATTAGGTTGAATAAGGAAAAACTGCAAGTTTCTTGGATGATGATAGATCAGAATTTCTTAAGAGTTTATAGGCCTGATACTTCTGAATAATATAGAATAGTACTCAAATATTTGAATGAATATTTTCAGCAAAATTTGCTGCTTAGTTGAATTTTCAGTTGCTTTTTGATAAATTACATAATAAGCTTTTGGGATTTATCCAAAACTACTTTCCCGCAATAAAATTATATACTTGCTGTTTAACAATTTTAAACTATGACATAGAATGCATTCATAGACCCATCCTTTGTTGTTATTTTTTTAATGTTAATTCCTTAATGACAATGATGTATGCCTCTGACTGATAACAGGGTTGTTTTCCTCTACATATGTTTTTGGCGTATTTAAACTCGTGATTTAACAATATGAATAAAAATTTTTATTCTGAGTTTTCTGGTCTAAAATAATATACACAAACTATTTATTTATATTTAAACTTGAAAGGCGAAAATTAAAGTTAGGAATTCTAAATAATTCATTATATTGGGTAACATATTGCAATTTTATTTTTATGCACAAACATAAAAAAAATTAATTTTTGTCAATTTTAAAATCTAAATGTTTAAATTATGATTAAAATAAATTTTTTTTAGCACTAACATTTGAATAGAAAAACCATCCTGAAATCTTGAAATTATTAATTTATATGTGATGGTTAAATAATATTTATATAATAGTGATGACTAAATGATATGGTATGTTTGTTCCCTTGATTTGAATGCTTTTGCTCATTTTCTAGCTTGTCCTCCTCCCACATCTAAAGAAATGCAGATAGTTTAGTATCTTCTAATTGTGTTATTTGTAAAAAGAACATCTAAATAAATAAAAAAATGTAGTTGTAAAGAATGTTTTTTCTGAATTTTGCTGTTCTCTTCACTAGAAAAATTATTCTCTGAAATGAAAGTTACTCTTTGTAAATTTTTTAAGTTTTGATTTTCTTGTAATGATTTGACAATTTCAGTTTATGCAGAAGTCAGTGGGGTTATGCTTCAATTTACTCAAAGCAGAAATCATCCTGCCATTTTTCATATCATCATTTGTATTTGCAGTTGGATGAAGGGACAGTTACATTTAATGCTGATGCTTTTATGGTGAGGCTAATTTCTTTTTTCTAAATATTGTAAGTTAGATGCATTTGATTCATTTGTAAACATGATATTAAATATATTTGAATTAGAAGAAAAGTTTCATTTGTCATCATTTATGATCAAATTATGAAATGAATTTTCAATGTTAAATAAGTTTTTAATTTAATTTTTTTCTGTCTGAAGAGCCATTGTGCATAATAAAAGTTCTTACAGTAGCATCAGATATCAAAGAGGAAAAAAAAAATTTCCTCGAGTAATTGGTTTGCCAGCAGAACTATTACTGTTGCCCTGTATGCGAACCCAACAGGTGCATTTTGCTATGTATCACAGCTGTAGGAAAATGACAATGAAAAAATATTTATAAATTTTTCTTTCTCCAGAAAAAGTTTTCCAGCCTTTAACTTTTCAAGAATAGATTTTATTAATGGTTATGCTTCTATCAATTTTTATTTGGCACATCTAGACAATTTTATGAGTTAATGGAATAACATCTTGTTCAAAGTGACCTTGGATTCGCTCAGGTATATCGCCAGAAGTTGAAGTCTAACATAGCTCCTGAATGAGGAGTAAATTGCTTTGTTGAATTAATTCCAAGGTCAATGTTGTGCACTTATTATTTACTTGGGTAAAAACCAGAAAAATTCCCAACTGTTTGATTGTAATGAGTATTTTATTGCTAAAGTGTAGTTTCGTCTACCAATTTTTGAATAATGCTGGTTAAAAGCATATCACGGACTGATTTCATAATTGTTTTCTCTATGTGTTTCTTATTGATGACCTTAATTGATAAGCTATGTTAGATTGTGAAAATTAGAAGCAATTGCATTGCATTGTTTAATGATCAATTTATACATCAGCAAAATTAAAATACAATAAATTTATACTTTAAAAAGTTGAAGTTTCTTATTCTCTCTCTCTCTCTCTCTCTCTCTCTCTCTCTCTCTCTGTGTGTGTGTGTGTGTGTGTGTGTGTGAGAGAGAGAGAGAGAGAGAGTTTTAGGAAAAAATCATCTTTTTGACATTCTTATATCTAATTACTAAAATGTTTTTTTTTACTCTACAGGGCATGGATTATTTTATTAAGCACCAGTTAATCGATGATAACCCAAAAGAAATTGCGCATTTTATTTACAGCACACGTACATTGAACGTTAGGCAAAAACGCCTTTACTTAAACAGTAGGTAAGTATTATTTAAAAACCGCAAATTGGTTGTATTCTATAAGTGAAACTATAGGTTTTATAGTGCACATTTAGATTGATCTTTTCTAATAGTGTATTTATGGAATCTTATTTTCATTTAGAAAAGTTCATATTTCATATTAAATATTTTGCAGCTAAGAGGCTATTCCAAAACCTTTTAAGCTTTGATAGTGAAGTAGAATCTCGATTATCCTGGTTCTCATCTGTTTTTTACTATATTTCATAGTATTATAAAAATTAAAAAGGCTGTTTGTGAAATTAAAAAGTAGAAAATATCAAAATGTTGAGTAGAATTCAGAATTAAATTCATATACTGTTTTGTGAGTTGATTGAGCAGTGAGAATTTGGGTGTGAGGGATTTTGTACATTGTTTATGAAAATTCTTAATAAATTTGCGTATAAAAATTTATTTTTCTTACAGTTATTATATTTTATGTGAAAAAATATTCATGATAGATCGAAAATTTATACGAAAAAGATGTTATGTGCAGTGTTGGTTTCCCGCTTACTTTCAAGATTTAGGAAGGCTGAAACTTCCTAAATCTTGAGGGACTTGAAATTATTCGAACATTTATCACATTGCTGATTCAATGGCACTTCTAAATTACAGCCTGTTTCACAAACTTTTACTTCTCTTTTCTTTTCAAGCGAAAAAGCTTAAAAAATTAAGAAAGAAAACTAATGAAAGAAAAATACCAGCGTAAACATAACGGGTGATAATGACGGAAAAAAAATCATTGATTTCAATTCAGGAAGTTTCTAACATATGAAAATAACAAACAGTAAAAAGGTTATATTGTTGATATAACTATCTTTGTAGCTAAAATCTAGTGTTCATAATGCGATTTTTTTTCCTCGCTGGAAACAGCATTTCTGATATTGAGAATATTCTCTGTTTTTACCCTTACAAAATTTCACACCTTTTTTAATGTTTCCAGGTATTTTACTATCGTTTCAAAAGTATCACTATAATATGTCTTTTTTCCCTCTTCTAAAGTGTTCTTAACTTCTAAGTATTATTTAGCATTATAAATTTTTATTTTTATGGTTTATAATTAGTTAATTTTATTTATTTATCAGACAATGTTTTTAGACAAAATACTGAATACCAATATATTTCATGGTAAATAGTAGAACTTTTTGTTTTTCTTTACTGTTGGTTTTAGATATTATATTTTTATTATTGATGCAGAAAAAAACAAAAACAAACTCGTCTTAAGAATGATGAAAAAAGACCATAAACCTATTCTTTTATTGACTTAAAAGAGAATATTTGGGATTTTTATTAGTCGCAATTTAAAGTTTTAAACTCTACTCATTTTGTAGAATAAAAGATTTCGTGAAAATCTAGCGTGATTTAGAAACAATGACGGATTTGGATAAGGTAGCCTTTTAAGGCCATTGATTAAAAGTTAAGGGGATG
The DNA here is from genome assembly GCA_026289955.1 of Argiope argentata. Lineage (NCBI taxonomy): Eukaryota > Metazoa > Arthropoda > Arachnida > Araneae > Araneidae > Argiope > Argiope argentata. The sequence goes on from JAOUZG010010951.1 coordinate 6,747,407, forward strand.
GGGGTAGAGATTTTCAGGTTAGTTAGTAATTATATGAATTAGTTAAAATTCTAAATCTTAGAATTACAAAGTATTAGCACTCTGCTTAGTATAATTGGTTGGATTCTTCTGAGTTTAGTTATATTCAATTTGCTATTATAGTATGTATCTACCTAATTTGTATGAAATTAATAACGCTTCTGCTAATTGATTGCTGTATAAATTGGTAATAATGTAAGTTCTTTTTTAGGATACCTAAGCTTTTTTCTTGAATTCAAGCAAAGGCGGTGGTAGAGATTTATACTGAAAGGGGACACAACAAGTCCTAAAGGGGGCAAACACAATTTTAATTTAGCTTTGAAATAACTCATAATAATTAATTTTACATTTGATTAAATCCATTTAAGTATTAATTACTTCTTTAAAATTCTTCACCCTCTTTTTTTTTATCCTAATTTTTCTCATGCTAAATATTTTCTAGAGTGTATCACCTAAGATATTTATGAACCGTCAAAAGTTTGTTAGTACTGGAAATATTTGATATTTTATATGGTGGTAGGGCTGATTTATGTGGTTAGATTTTGCATATAAATCGAAACACGGATTGTATAGATAAATTTCTTAAATTTGTTGTACCATGTTTTGGGAAATTTTTATCAGATTTTAACAGGCAATATGTTGTTGACTTCTTTGAATTTAGTTTCAATTTAAGAAAACTTAAATCTTCTGGATCTTTTGAAAATATTTCAGTTATTACGAAAATGGATTAATCAAACATGACTACAGTAATGTATAAATGCCTGTTATTGGATAATGATAAATCATACAAAATAATTCTTATTAAAATAAATAAAAATAAAAAATCATAAAATTTTTCCTTGATTAGTTAATTTCCTTGAAAACGAACAATACTTTTACAATATATTATAAGACGGAAAGAATTAATAATGCCGACACAAAAGAAAAAAAAGTACTATGCTTGTTCTTATATACAGATGCATAATCCATGGTTTTTTGAATAAAAAATAATTTTGTTATTGCTATTTTTAAATATTTGTTCCATATATTTGTTATTTCAATCATATTATTAATTAAAAATTAATTAGTATTAAATATAAAATGTATTAATTGTAATTAATACTTATCTTACTAATTTAAGCAACTTTTGATTGAATTAATTTCTCTATTCAGCTTACTTTTTAAATCTGATTTTTTTCAAAACTATATATTGGAGCAAAAAATTTTGTGAAAAAATTGAGTTAAACATAAATGTAATTTTAAAAAAAATGTTTATTTTAGTGCTGTACTTTACCAAAAGATGACGCCCAGTATAGTCGACCGAATGAATGCTATCTTAAAGTCATGTCAGAGGCGATTAAAGATGATCTTTATGGGATACTGCATTTTAAATGCAAATATCGGAAAATAAAGGTCACTACCATAATGCGGAACAATGATTTTATAGTAAAGTCACCGCTCCGATAAATTTCCGTTATATGTGATTGAATGATAGACATGATAATTACAAGAACAATCGGTCCGTTCACTTTTCAACCTATTCAACAGATTTTTTTTATTTTCCCATTATTTCCGTGAAGGGAATAGAAACCTAAGGACATAGGAGAATAATGTTTTGTATTTCTGGGATTTCCTTTCCTTCCCTTTGAGGATCGGAGATCAACCAATATCCCTTTTCTTTCAGAGATGTTGCCCCAAGCCGCTTAAGTTTTGAGATAGCGTAATGTAAATACATGGAGTTGTGTGCCTTTGCGGTTTTAGTTTGAATAGAATCCACGACTGTTTTCATTCTTTTTCCACTTACAACATATTTGCCTATTGTGAATGTGAAGATTTTACATTAATATCGTACTTAAAATTGATATTAATTGATTCCTTCGTTGTCTTTTTGGTACATTCACTTAAGAATGATCGATTTTGTATTAATTTTTAAGCATTATGAATAAAGATTTTTTTCAATACATTTTTTTCAATATTTCAAGGTAAAAATATCAATACTGAAGAAACATGAGATTCATTTTACTTTAGTTCGTAATTGCAGTTTTTGATAAGTGTATCTCATTTCTGCTGTTTTTGATAACGAAGTACTGTCTATTATTTATCATGAAGTTTTATGGTACATTAATTTATGAATGATTAGTTTTATATTAATAAAATGAAAAGAATTTTTTTTTATTTTAAGTTGATTATTTTCCATGTATTATACAACAAGGAGGTCTTATATATACATGCATATTTTGAAGAAAAAAAAAATGTTATCGTGTAAATATTTCTCTTACAAAATAAATAGTTTTATGGAAGTGGTTCATAGACCATTGTGAAAGAAATCATTAATTTCTTCTTTACAATTATAACGAATCATAAGATGAATAGATTATTCTAGGCATAATTTATTTTATATTCTATTTATAGGTTCTTTGTATTCTTAAAAAAGTATTTTAAGCTTTTTTTTCTTCCTATAATGGCTGTTTTAAATGAAATTTTTAAGGTTGGCTGATGTAATATATGTATGCATTACCCTAAAATGCTATTCTTTTAAAGCAGAATTTCTCAATTTCCTACATTGTTTAGTATTTGTTACATTGTTTACTACTTTTAAATGTCACAAATCGATCAAAAATATTGTTTTCCCGTGCGGAAAAGGTATTTATATCCATTAATAAATTAAAATCTTAATTATTTACTCTAAATTTTTACTAAAATGTATTTACTAAAATGTTGTGAATACTAAGTTTGCTTCTTGTAACCTACAGAAAAATAAGATTTATTCTGTATTAAAATTTTCAATTTTTTTCTGCTATAGTCTTGACTACATTATTCTGCAAGTTTACTGTAGAAGGTCATTTTTTGAAATTTTTTCACAATTTTTCTATAAATTAAATTTCTTGTTGCATAGCCATTAAATGAATGTTAATATTTTTTTTACATTCATAAAAATCAAGGAAGAGACTAATTTGATTTTACAATAAATTAATAACTAAGAACCTTATACTATGTATTACGGCATACAAATTTTAATTATTACAAAATAAACGACACAAATCAATGATTAATATCACTTCGTGGAATGAAGTTTTAAGCAAATAAAAAATCCCTAGTATCCATCCAAGTGCTATTTAAATAGATTTTTTCAGAATACTTAATTAACTTTCTTTTTTGCATAAAATCATATAGTCTCCAGATATTTTGCATTTTAGCTTTATTATTTTTTTTACATAAGTCAGCTTTTTTATATTTTGAGAACATTTTGAATTGAAATCGTAATAATCAAAATCGTATTATTAATTAGTATTTGCCAGCGGATTTTAAAAGAGGTTCTTAAAAGATTATCAATTTAAATTTTCGTGAACTATAAAATAAAATGATTCTGATTACAAATTTTAAAATTTAAAACTAAAGCCTTATTTTTTTAAATTCAAATCTCTCTCTCTCTCTCTCTCATATA
>JAOUZG010010951.1:6750948-6782930 GCA_026289955.1 Argiope argentata
ACTAAAAAAAGGGAGGAGTTTCGCCTGAAAAATGATTAATATCTTCTATTATATATATATATATATATATATATAATTCTCAAAATGAAATACTTTTATCTATATTAGTTAAAGAATTTACTTTTTGTTACTTACTTACAAAATTATTAATTTCGTGTTGAGAAGATATTAATCATTTTTCAGGCGAAACTCCTCCCTTTTTTTAGTGGCACAATTCCGAATAAAAATATTCAGCATATGTGATAATTGGCTCAGTAATTATGTTTCACGTATACCGTTTTCTTAAAATTGGTAGAAGTTGTCTCATTTTAACTAATTACATTATAAATTTTATTTTCATTATGAAATATTTTTAAGACATTTTTATCGGCTATAAGTTTAGAATTTAACATACCAAAACATTCCATTTGCACAAAATATATTTTTTAAAATTCCTAAAAGCATATAGCTTGGAGAGACACAAACATGCATTTACCTATATCCTAAATGATACCGATTAATTAAAACGTTTTCTATGAAACGAGGCTAAAAGTTTTACAATAGGCATTTAAAAAATTGCAGAATTTATTTTATCTAAGAATGTTTATTTGTATGTATTTTAGTTTTAATAATCAATATTTTATAATTAATGGTATTTACGCTTTTTAACATAGTTTCTACGCGTTTCTTTTTTAAAATTTTCTCTGGAAAAAATAAAATAATATTTTAATATGAATAATGTGTAGACAACAGAATCTAGAATATATATTACTGATCGAAAGGTTGGTCGCAACTCTTTTGGGGGATTTTTTATTTCTTTTTTTTCTTCAGAAATTTTGATTAGATTTTTTAAAAAAATCTTTAGTTTTGGCGATTGAGACGCAGTAAATATTATCGGTATTTTCTTGAAATGACTTTTTTTGCAAATTTATCTATACACACTATAAAATGAAGTCTCCTGAAAGCATCCTTATGTTTGAACCCCTAAAACTTGAGAAATGGTTAAAGGATATTGGAAATATTTATAGCATTCTATAAGCGCATTTATCGAGGAAGGTTTTAGTACATTAAAGTCATATCAAAATAAAAAAAGGAGTTTTTAAATTGTGAATTTAACTTTGCACTTATCCTCGCAAGCGCGAAAACCTCAAACTTTGCATGTGCAAATAGCAAGAGCTGTGGTATGCATATGCGATACATTTCTTTGTTTACGTTTTGATTTTAAACAGCGATTCAAAACTTATTAGCCCCCCCCCCCCTGAAAAAAAGGAAGTTCAACCTTGGTTGGAAAAGGAAAGAAACATTCGGTTAGCGAACATCAGAGAAATAATGTCAACACTTAGGGAAGAAGAGTCTTTTGATGAGCGAAATAATTATCTTTCTCTAAATCTCACAGGAACTGAATTGCGGAGACAGAATGAATCTCCCGAGGAGCGAAAGGATCGCCTGTGTTTTGTCTGCGGACTTATCATATTTTTACATTTTTAACAGTCTAAATGTTTCTGAATGTATGCTATAAAAAATTGTTTTTCAGCTTTTTCGATAATTTATAAACATATTTTTATGCTTATTTGATGCTGCGTAATATGCCCATGTTATATATTTCTTCTTTTATGCTGTGTCTCGGTCAACGCCATGCGGGTACTGGCTAGAGATTATATTTTCGAATCGAATGATTTCAGCTCTCTTTTATATACTTCTAGATTACTTTGTAGTAGGGGGCAGAAGAAATTTTATTTTATTGTAGTAACTTATTTTTCTTCATTTCAAATAAAAATATTTAAAGGAAAATAAGTTTATATAAAAAAGAATGAATAAATATCTTCAATGCAAACATTATAATTTATTTCCCGATAAATTCTGAAATCCACGAAATTTTAACAAATAAAGCATTTTTTTCTTTATCACATAGCCAATCATAATACTGATGATAAATAAGCAAAAGCATTGGTATATACGTGATACTAGCATTTAGATTTTCTGTTAGACATTAAAAAAAATTTACATTTGGTTGAATTTCTGTGCATCTTACCCAACATGTTTTTAAAAATCCAAGAAGAGAAATTTATCATTGGCAACTCATTAAAAATATTCCTTTTATTTTAAAAAGAGCTTGAAACTAAGGCATAAATCTGTTTTTAAAAAATTGTGCTGTCATTTAAAGCAGCGGAATTCTTATTCTAACTAGGTGCAGAAAATTTAATTATGCGAATATCAAATCGTCCAAATTTAGTAATTAGGTGTTTATATCCAGTTACGGACATCAAATATGAAATTTGTTAGGAGCATTGAATATCTGCAGAAACTTGCTTAAAAACACGAATAAATATTTTTCTGTGGAGATATGAGTGCGAAAGAAATCTTGTATTCTTACAATCAGAGAAGCAGCGTATAGCATCCGGCTATTGTCATTTTCATGCGATGGGATAAGGAGAGCTGTTTGTGTAATAGGGATCTCTCTGGTGATCAATAGGCCCTGCCGCTCGCCACAATTATTTGTGGAAGGTATGTTCTTGGAAAGTGCATCAGTGGGTAAGGGATTCTCTTTATGCATGACTGAACTCTTGTCCAAGACCTTCAATTGGACAGATTGTATCGATTGTTTCTCTCTATCAGGATCGAAGACTTGTAATCGGCATATCATCTGTACGATCGTATCAATCATTTGAATCACACCTCTCTTTAAAAAGTATTTATCACTAGTATTTGTGACTTTTTGATATTGGTTACGTAATAACCACTCGTAAAATATTCCTCCTCCCTATTCTTATAATCCCCTTCAAATTTAAATAGGGGGATGAGGAAGGGACGGGAATTATTTAGCTTTGACAACTGTACCTGAAAAATATTAAAGCTTCCACCTGTTAGTGAGGAACCTATGATGAACTTATTGTCCTTGAATTTTTCTTACTTTGACTTTTAAAATCAAAGATACCCTATTTTATTGATTGGGTTCCTTCAAACTCAATCGCATTCAGTTTTGTATCGGTTATGCATGTATGACGTTATGCTAAATGAAAGAATGTATGTTTTTTTAATGGAAGCTATGTAAAACCAATATAGAAACTAAATTAAAGCGATTTTATAAAAGAAGCTTTTTTGAAATCTTGAATAATCAATAAAAAAATATTCAATATTTTCAACAGAAGTAGATTCTTTAACGGAGTCACTTGCCGAAAAGAATTTTCAATTAAAGATTGAAATAACGAGCAGAAACTACGATATGTTTCGAGTCTCAGACGAATAAGTTCGAGTGCTCGAATAAAAATTTACTATTGTTCGGGCATGAATGCGGAAAAGATACGATGCTGTTGTCTTTGAGAAAGTACAAACTTATTCATTCATGAAATGCGCTGTAAAATATGAAAAACGCACTTGCGAAAAACGAGCTACTTAAATTTTAGATACCCCTTATATTTATTTATATGTATATACAGGGTGTTAAAAAATTCCCCTTTATATGAAACCCTAGCTGCTTATCAGATCAACCAATCGAACTAAAATTACAGACATGACTGTTTGAAGGTATTCGCTGGAGATTGTAATGGTTCTAAGCAACGTAGATCTCACGGTTACGATTGCAGTGAGAGAAATTCAAAACTTTTGAATGGCAAAATAAACTTTTCCTTCCGCAAATTAATCAGCGAATTGAAAAACCACAAATGGTGCCGAACGATTAGCGTGTGACGAAAATGGCCGGCATAAAGCATTTTCAAAGAAGAGTATTATAAGGGACCAATGACACCACAGAGAGGAGGAGCTTTGACGCTCCTTACATAATTGAAAGGGTTAGACAGTAGAAGCACCGATAGCAGAACACCACGCGCAAAGCATTGTTTGTGGAAAAACCTTTAAAAAGCAGTGTGGGAAGAGTGTTTTTAGTCAGATGTTTGATTGTGCCAATAAGATGACGCTTACAAAGAAACAAGGAGGTGAATAGATAAAGCTGTTTTATCTGAACGGGAAAAATGCTGCTGAAGCAGTGCGAATTTGTCAGCGAAATCATAAGCTAAGACGAGGTCCATGTTCCGTGAGTAGTGTACGTGATTTGGTAAGAAAATTTGAAGAAAGTGGATGCACTTGCGGTTGACCTCGATCCAGGCGACCATCTGTACCAGTTGAAGTTGTTGCGGAAGTGCATTACACGAATACTGCAGATCTATCGCATACTGCGAGAAGTGCTGCTCACAATTTGGATTAACCGAAAACCACAGTTCTCTGGCTTCTGTGCTCTGATCTCCGGATGTTTCCTTATCGGTTTCAGCGCGTCCAGTTGTTGCAGTCTGAAGATGAGCAACTGCATGTGTACTTCGCGAATTTTTTCTTCATCAGATATGACGAAGATGACTGAGGGCCGCTGCTGATAGTATGGACGGATGAGGCACACTTCTCTTTAACTGGAAACGTTAACACCAAGAACTGTGTTCACTTCGTTGACAAAACCCCTCACGATGTGGCACCAGTACTTTTACATGAAGCCAACGTTTCTGTGTGTTGTAGTATCGCTTGCACATTTGTTCCCGGTACGTACTTCTTCGAAGAGGTCACTCACAGAAGTTTGAAATCGTGCTCTGTCACAAGTGCTCAGTATAAATCAATGTTTCAGAATTCCGTTATTCCTAAATTGGAGAAACGAAATGTCATTAGTGACATTGTATGGATGCAAGATGGAGCTCCTCCACACGTCGTCCAGTGTGTTCAACCAGTGATGCAACAACACTTTGGTGATAGAGTCATCTCTTGTAACTTTGCAGTTTCGTAGCTACCGTGTTCCCCCGACCGCGCAACTATGGATTTCTAGTTCTAGGGTTGTCTGAAATCTTAAGTTGTACACGCCTGGTCCACGAGATGTGTCAGAATTGAAAGATGCCATAACATAAAGTTATGCAGATTCTTCATTTCATGTTACGTTCTGAACGATTCAGTAACTTCTGAACCCCGAAAATAATTCTAGCGTCCTATTCATGTCGTATATAAATGCTTCAGTTTTTGTAATAGCTCCGCCGATAAGTGATTGAAATAGTGGGCGAAAATGAAAACTTATTTTTTCATAAATGATGATTATATCACAGCCGTAAAACAAAGAATAGTCGGCAAAAATGCGACATCTTATTTATTACCACATTATGAGTTTTTTTTTGTCTAATATATATAATGCAAATTATAAGCTGAAAGAATGACTTTTGAATAAGGTGTTTGAAAATATGCGGACCTATATTCACCATCCATCATATTGAGTTCATAGTCGTCCGACCAAAAATTTCGTCAAAATGTGACTTATAGGTAACTAGTCACCCTATCAGCTATTTTTCAAATGTAGTAATTCTGCCAACTTAAATCGTTACTTGGATATTTCGATTGTTTACCATACATTAACTTTAAGATAGTTTTTAGATATCATATTTAATCCCCGATTTTCAAGAATGACTCCAAAGCATTGAAGATTTTTTGCTGACGACGTAAGCAGTTCTTGTTGGTAATTTTGAATACAAGCAACAAAATTAAATATTTGCAAAAAAAAAAAAAGAAGTTTTTTATTGATTAAAAAATGTTTTTTGACTTTTAATTCCATGGATTAGTATTTCGTGTTGAACCTTGGATATTGTTTTTTTACAAGTCTATATTCTAAGAGTTTTACTAAAGAAACCACAAATCTTACAAAAGAGATAAAAGAATACATTTTATTTTACTGAAATAACTTCAACACTCTTTTATTATAAATTTCATAGATATTATGAATTTTTCTTAGTGATGTAATTTCAGTTTTGTTTAATTTTTAGGCATCTTTCCATTGTCACTTAAGAAATCCTGTTGTGAAATTTATGTGAAAGGAAACTCTTTAATTCTGTGCATAAACTTTAAATTTTGTGATTCATTTTGTTCTTGAAAGACTGTCTTGCATATTTGAGAACTGTCTCAAGAAATGAATTGAAGCAAAAATAGTGTATATATTCTAGATGTTTCTGAGTTCTGTTGCATATAGAGACTACTATTACAATGATAATAATTAATTTCTAATCGTTATTACGATTGATTGGAAATGTTATAATGTAGCTTGTGGTTTTATTATTCTCTTCCCACTTCTTGTTATTTTATCTTACTTTGTAAATGTGAAAAAAATGTCAATAAGTTTAACACAGCAATTAATATTTATTTGAAAAAAAAAATGAATCCTTGCATCAATATAATTCTCTAAGTAGGTTGTCAAATGTTATACTTTGAACTAAATAAAATATTTAAAGATCTACTAATATTCCGAAGGAAATATTTGCAATGATGTTTTTGCTTTCTGTGTGAATATATATATATATATATATATATATATATATATATATATATTCGATTTCGATTTAATATCATCTTGATTTTTGAAACAATATATTATTTTTTTACTATAAACTTGATATATACTAAGAAATGTGGCTTGAACAACTTATAATAATAAATTTTATGTCTAAAATTTCCGTGATGATTTTTTTAGTTATTTATGAATTGATGCGAATTGTATTTTATGTTATAGGAGAGATGTGTTGAGTCATCTTATTGGTATGCACAATTTTACTAACCAGTTTCTACCTCATGCTCTAAGGAGGTTTTTTGAATCCTTGCAAGCTCCAAATGAGCTTGATAATTATCTGCATTTCTTATTAGAAAAGTTTTCTGCCAGATTTTGCCAATGTAATCCCAAATTGCAGTTGAATTCAGGTTCGTAAAAAAATTAATTATATTGTTAAACCTATTTATATTTTTGTAGGTATAATTATTTATGGATTTAACTCTTTGTGCAATATTTTACTGTTTGGTATTTAGAGTAAGGCAAACGGTTAATTTTACTTTGTCATATGAAACTGCATATTTATTAAAAAAGTAAGTTCACAAATGAATGTTAAAGTAAAAGATCAGCAACAGTTTTTCAAAACATGTGAAATTTACTCATTTTCATTCTAAATGTTTGTTTTGTCCAGTTTAACATAGTATTATGTGACTATTAATAATAATAACAGAAACATGCGTTTACAATTTTTTAAACTTGGGAACTCGATGTAGTGTTAGGCACGCTGAATTGCATTTTAATTTTGCATTTGTAACACTTTTCAGTCTTTTTTACATAGCATGTGAATTGCTGTTTGGTAAATCTTATTTCAATTCTAAATATTTTTACTTTTGGAATCAATACAAATCAATGGGTTTTTATAAATATATTCCAAATGGATTTGTTTGCAGTCTTAGGGACTTAGTTGATCTTATGTCAAAGCGCGTAAGATTCATAATTTCTGGAATTTGTCTGCAGCTATTGTCTCAGTAAAGAATGTCTGACCTAGTCAAGATTTTTATCATAAATTCAAAATAGACAGATTTTTTGGGGTCATAGCCCCCAAAATATACTGCAGTGAAATGAAAGTGCCTAACTCGCTCAACACCACTTTGGATTATGAGATTTCTGGTGGGCTTCTTTTATAGTCTGTTGTTGAGTGGATGTAATATTTCTTTAGATGATAAACTATCCTCATGGACTAGATGTATTGCCATCAATTTTTTTAAATTTGCATATGAAGTTGGCCCATCTTTTTTTCGTAAATTGCTGTGCTGGGTCTTCTCCCTGTAACAATTGCAAAATAATTTCTAATTTCCAAACAGATTGTTATTAGCTATGTCTTTATCTCTCATTTTATACCTTTTGGAAACGTTCCGCTCGTTATCGCGTTCTGTTATCCGTCAGTATCTCCTTTTATTGCCGTAATCTTGTCTCCTGTTCATAACATTATGAAAATTATGTGTAATTTCTGGCACTTCACAGTTTGCGGATGATATTAGCATCAGTAGTATGGATAGAGAAGGCTGTTCTTCCTAGCAGTTCGTAAGGCAATGTCATTACATTGGCGGAAGATAAAGCATGTGCAGCTATAATCACGGACGGAATACAAATTCATCGTGCGGAGGATACCTGAAGCTACAAGGTGAAGTGTGTTAAATACGATTCAAACGATGGCCTGCCATCATCCAACTGTATGCGCATAAATGCCTCTATATTCATGGTGGACATTTTGAGCATCTTCATCTCTAAATATATGCAAATGCTTAAGTTCCTGTTTCTAATAGATATTTTTTTTTACATATCGAATATGACATATTTTTCTCTAAAACCATGGGTTGAAAAAATAGCTTTTTCCCAGCATTATTATTTATGTTCCCAAATCACGGAATCAGTTGGACAGAGTTGGGGGTTGTTAATTGCATACCCTGTATTTTGACAGGGTTTTTTTATTGACAACTTTGTATTTCTTTGCATGTATAATCCATTAAAATATTAATTATTATTATAGTTTTTTCAAGTTTCATTATGTGTTATAGGATATGTAATTAGCTATGGAACTGTGTAGTTAAAGATTGTAATTTTACACTGTGATCTGCAAATAATGTTGCCTATTGTCCGGTATAATTGCTTAAAAAATATCATATCGACCAATGAAAGATATGTGCAAAAATTTCAACTGTATTCTTTGAACAATTGTTTCTTTAACTTTGTATGTTTTTATGTTTTTCAACTTAACCTTTGTATGCGTTCACGAATCTCCATATTTTTGTTCATGTAACGGGTAAATTCATTTTTTTCTAGTACTATTCATTATATGAATAAATATAATACACAAAAGTAAATAGAATTAAAAAAGATGAAATTTAACACAAATTCCTTCTAAGTTATAGAATATGAGATCATTGCTGCCTACCACGTGAAAGATATTACAGTCTCCCATTTTCGAACTGTGGTTGCCCTCTCCTAATCTGAAATGTGTTAAAAAGCAGTATAAAAAGAATGTCAATCTTCTTGTGGTCATTAACTTTTTTTTTGGCAATAATTAATCTTCATTGATGTATTTCGTTAAATTTATCATTTAAAGGTAGAATTTTTGTATATGCTTTTATGCTTTTTGTTGAAGGGTGAGTGTAATCTTTCAGAATATTGGATAAAATTTTCAAAAATTTACTAGCTTCATACTGAGCTAAAGGAAAGAGTATAGTATTAAAATGATTGAAAAGGCAATGAGCAAAAATACCTATACTTTTTTAAGGTTCTAGTATTTGTAAAGGTTTTAATGCAGACAGGCAGGTGTTAAGTTTTAAAGTTTGTTATACATTTACTTTCTTGTTCGCCAGGCTTCATTTAGTTCGGTCAAAATACTGGACATGTGATTTCACATCTCTGTAACCTAAATTAAGGTTACTTTCCATTTAGAAATTATAAACCCGCCACTAATTTTACTCTAACTCTGTTTGAGTTTCTGTTTATGTGAATTACTTGCAGCTTCAAATGCAATTTTCCCCAAATAGCGATGGAAAGTTAAAGTTTAATTAGTAAAAAAAGTATTCTTTAAAGCGTTAAATCCGGCAACTTTTATATATATACACCATGCCAGATATATTGTAAAATAATTTTAAATATTATATATTGTAAAAATATTTTATTGGTACTAAATAAAGGACATTTTATGGATGCCTTGCTAATTGAAGATTAGAATTAATTAGTGTAAAATATTATATGATCGGGGAGTCATAATAGTTACTTTTTTTAAATAACATGTAATTATTTTGTGCTTTAAAATTTTTAAAAATCTAACCTTACTTTACTTTTTCAGATATGGTGTATATACTGTGCTTTTCTCTGATAATGCTGTCTGTTGATTTAACAAGTCCACATATCAAGAATAAGATGTCTAAGCGTGAATTTATTCGTAATGTCCGTTATGCTATTCATAGGGCAGATGATGAATTGTTTGGGCACATGTATGATGACGTTTATCTAAGAGGACATATTGCTCCGAATTCGAGTGATTGATTAATCTTCATTCTTGTTTATGTCTCATGTATCATAAATCTTCTACTAGTCTATATTATAACAAAGCTTTTTGTTATTGCATAGAAATTTAATATTTTTTATTTGCTCTTTGCAAATGATATATTTTGTGTGCTATGTACACTATGTGAACGATATTATTGTGTTGTGTAACTCAAAGTAATTGGTTGTAGAATCATATTGAGTTGGATACAAAATCTTTGTGCATTAGTCATTTATATAAGATTTCTAAAAGAAGCTATTTCAGTTCACATTCATGGAAGTTTATTAAAATACCTATCTTCATTTCATCGTTCTAAACCGCGCATTTTAAAAATTCAATTAATTCAGGGCAGCATACCTAAAATGCTTCTATATTTTTATTACTTTATAAAGATATTTTTTCAATGAATTTAAGATATATTAAAATATGTAAGCATAAAATGAACATGATTTGTAATAGTTGTTGATATATCCTTATGTTATCTCATTTTATAGTGTGCAACAGCTTTACTTCTAATTTTGATCATCCTTGTAATTCCGATATTGCTAACTCCATCTAATATAGAAGCTCATGTTATTAATGCAATTCTAAGTGTTTTATAGCACAAAATTTACTAAACGTCTTTTTAAATATGATGTTGAATGATAGAGTTAAACTGTAAACAATATTTAGGCGATATATAATTGATAAAATAAATTTGAAAAAAGGAGACCTCCCCCCTCGCGATGAATAGATTCTGAATGCTTTCTATGGATCTATTTTAAAAATCTTATTCCTTCCTCCTGTTAAATAATTTTTTGAAATTTCCCTTAAATTTAACATGTTAAATGTGTTACAGTAAAAATGCCTTCATAAGCCTTTTGTCTCTTCTAAATAGAATTGATGGGACTCTCAAAAAAGAAAATAAATTCCAGAAAACCATTTTTAAATATGTTTGAATTCCTAATGAATGTTTTTTTTGAACAAAATTATGCATGACAACTCTTGTTTCGAAGACATACAAGTAGGTTCGAAAGTATTGTATCATTCGTGTGTCTGCGTTTTCGTGATAATGCCAAATTATTATTGAAAAATTAACGGTTATGTATGTATTTTGTATTATACTTCATGAATGTTTCAGTAGTTTGTAGTTTTCGAAGCAAATGCGCTTTCTATTTTAGACGTTATTAAATACTTTTTAATGTATCTTCATAGCAATTGTTCTTAAACATAAATACTTAATTTAGAGGATGACAAGTGTAACACTCACTTTTAATAATATGAAGGAAATTTTCTTGAAGTGTATTGTATAATCAAGTATTTTGTAGGAAAATTTTAAAATTAGATTTTAAATATAGATTTTCGTATTTTAAATACTATCTGCTCCTCTTGCCTGTAATATTTCCCGCAATTTAGTTATATCTTGTTAACTATTTCCTGTGTCATCATTTTTTTTATTTGACCTTACATATTTTAGTTAAAATTTTTTAGAGCTGTGTTTGGACTTAAATTTATATTACTTGTGAATAATTTTATTGTTAATCAAACATTTTAAGTGTTCTGGAAAAATTTAATTTTCAAAGCTACATGTTAAAAATATTATTTTAAACTGATGAATATTTTATTTCAAACTTAATATCACATTTCCTTTTTGAATTTTCAAACAAAGTGCTTATTCATATTTAAAGAATAAGGTTGAAAAGATCTAATGAGAACACCTAGAACAAATTAAACTATGCTTTTGCTCCTGTATGGGAGGATTTTGAAGCTTTACCTTTTCAAGATATTCATAAATTGTCTTTAAAAATTATGCTATTATTTTTTTCAAAGGGAAAGGTTCTTCGGTTTTTTTTTATTGAATTTTACTTGAACTACTTAAAGGTTTTTCTCATATTCCCTACACCCATCGGATTATCGCATTTCTTTTTAAATGATATTATTCAATATAAAAAGTCCGTGGAATTTACAGACATCATAAGAGTTCTGAAGCTTTTCCTTGAATCAATTAAAACTCAATCCTAATACAGAAGGTTTACACTGTTGTACGAATGCTAAGGATGAAGCACAAATTGTAATATAGCACAACTCTAAGGGGCGCAAGTTCAGCAGGTTAAAATATTATTGCTACACTGGACATTAGGTTTTTTAAGTACAAATGTTTTTGAAAAGTTTTCATTTGAGTCTAGGTACGGATAAACGGGATAATTTATACATGAACGATCGAAAGTACCTTTGTAAGAATACGAAAAGTTGTTGTCAGTAAGACGTATATCCACTATGGAGTGCAATGCAACATTTCAAACGTTATGTCATGCTTTGTACAACTTTATGCCCCAGTTATTCTTTTTATTACAAGAAATTTCGATCAGGAAAACGCCTCCTCATAGCATCCCAAACATTTTCTTTTGGGTTTAGATGTTTAGAAATTGTCTATCGTTTTAAGCATCAAATATCCTCGTTTTCTAGATAATCTTGAAATGCGGATGTTCAAAATCAAGGTGTTTTGTCGTTCTTGGAAACTCCAAAGAGGGGGTCGTTGTCATATTACTACGGAAGAGGAATATAAAGCTGAAGAACTTTGTCAATTTATCGCTTTTGTTCCAATTCTAGTTTCAGCCACAATGTACTTGCAATCATTGACCTTGATGCCGGTATATACCATGATACCGTGTGCTGTATATAATCCCCCCTGCCTATTTTCTGGACGATAAACGTTACCACGTGCACGCCAGTCAGTTGATGTCTGCAGCTTGTTGACCAACAGAACTTACTTTTATTGGAGAATAGTACACGAGCTGTTGGTTCAAATTGTTCGATATTGTTGGGACTGTGACACTCATACAATAGGTATGCAGAAGTATAGTTTTCCTTCTGTCCAAACATTTGATCACATGTTTTCGACAGATTTGCTATCCTTTGTTTCCAAGAATCTCATTTGGCACTCACTGAACTTGGTTGTGTTGTTTCTCTTTAGCTGATATTACAAAATACTTAATTTCTATCACTATCTCCTCTTTGACTTCTTCACATTTCATTTGTTTTAAGTATTTTCTCCTGCTTTGAAACAACGCTGGGAGTGATTCTGAATGTCCTGTCAATTTTTATCTTTCTTCGATCATTCTAGTAATGTTACTTAGAGTAAAATCATCTAAGTCATATTTGAATGATCTTAATGCATCGAAAGTTTAAAGTTCGACAATTATATCTCTCTATTAAGACTTTCACTTAGTGGCCACATGCATGAAATCCTTTAAATCTATTATCAGTGTTATCATATGCTAAACACATGTGGAGAAGAAAATTTGTTTAGAATTCTCTAATGCTCCCCACAAATATTCTAATTTTATCAATTTTCTTTCTTTTTTGTAGTTACTATGGGTGATAGTAACATCCGTTCTTGGCAATTGCCCAACAGTGTAAGCTAAGTAAATAGTAAAGAAAATAGAACAGTTAAAATTAACATAAGAATAAATTGAAGTAATAAAAATAAAGACATCTTTTTGAGTAAAATTTTGATATTAATTACAATGTTTCTGCTTTTAGTTTTTACCTCTTCTCTGTTTTGATTTTAGCAAAGAGCCAAATGATGCAATTTATAATCTTTCTTAGTTTAAAAACCAGAGCACTGTTGATAAAATGAATTTATTCAGAATTAGATACTAGTGCCATACTAATCAATGAATTCATTAGAGTACTTTGTGATAGATACATTTTAAGTAAAAAGATTCTAATATAGAAAAACAGTAAAAATACTAACTGTATTTGGTAAATACTGACAAAATGTTAAGAACATTGAAAAGCATTTTAATTTATAAAATTTACTCTTGAAAGTCAAATTTAACAGTATAATAGTAGTTAGAAAGAAAGTCAAATTTAACAGTATAATAGTAGTTAGTATTAATTAAATTGGATGGATAACAATTATATTCACTTAGCAGGGAAATGTCATTTACAGATATGCATGATTAGTGTATTGGCGTTTTTTCAAGCCATATATAAGTGAACTAAATTCATTTGCTGATTTTCAGTTTGAATAATATCACAAATGAAGGATTTTATAATATCCTACTCATTTTGAATGATTGAAGTTTTGTAATATTTTATTATGTATATAATTTTTGTTACATTTGTTAAGTTTTTAAATTTTATTTTTACCATGTATTAAATGCTCATTTAAATAATTCAGGAATAAGGATATGGAATAATTAACTATGCAAAATTATTTTAAACATATCTTAATAATAATAAAAAAAATGGGATTTTTCTTTTTAATTATATATTTATTTAGCTGCTTATTTTCAACTTTTCAAAGAGGAGAAGCATTCTGAAACTTAATCAGACATTCGAGAATTTATTTTTAATAATATTTTGATTTTTTTTATAACTGACAAGTTTCTTGATATTTTAATTTGCTTAGATTATAATTCGATTCTGAACTGAAAGTTTGAAAGAAAATTTTATAAATCTGTTAATGAAAAAGAAAAACTAGAGCATTTCTTCATTACCATTCCCCCCTTTTTTAAAGTATATGTACTAAAAAAAAAGCACAATCTTAAGAAAAACTAGGGTATATTTTACAAAATATTTTGTATGACAGCCATTTACTTTAGAATTCATTAAATAAATCTTTCAATTCATATCGCATTTTCTATTATTCTTCATGCACAGTGTTTCTAATATTGCCTGTAAAAGATTTTTGACAGTGGAATTCAATTTCCAGTAAGTATTTGTTACAAAATTAGTAACTGCAGAACAGTTCGTTTTTTAAAAAATGAAGAGGAATCTAAATTTAAGTATAATCTTTCAGACATGTTTGGACTGAGTTTGAAAGCAATTATTATTGTTAGTTTAAATTAATCCCTAATACTAAATAAATATTTTGTGCATATTTATTTAGTAATGATATAAATTTATTTCTTTTCTCTTGTTTCATAAAAGAAGAAAGTTTGCAGCTGAGTAAATAAAATCTGAGTTATCAATATATAAATAAATAACTAAATTATCTCATAATCAGTGCTTAATTTTAGTAGAGTATTTTCAGTGTAGTGTATTTTCAGAGTCTGTAATAAAAATTGAAAAATCACTTCTGAAATTTTAAAATTATAATTTAATAAAACTTATCTTTAACTGATGATTTAACTTGTTACAAAAAGTTGCTTTAGCTATAGCACATACTTTGGGAATTATTAATGAATTTTGTATTGGCACAAATTATATATCTATTATATGAGATCAAATTTTTAAAAATGCTGTTTAAATTTTTGTGCATTGGTGAAGATATTGTAGTTTTAAATAATGCTTACTTATTTCAAAATGTTATTTTTAATATTGCCATTTCAAACTGATGTTTAATTTCTTTTAGTTGGAAAATAATATAAAGTTTAAGAATAGTAAAGAGATCAAGATTATTGTGTAAATATCTTGCATTATTTATTAAAATATGAGTTTGAAGCAATTTAATGCATTTTAGCTTTTAAGGCTATTTTCACTAGTCAATATTTTTCTTTAACAAATTTATGTCAAACTCAGAAAAAGTGGGAATTCACATTAGCTTATAATCTCTGTTTCTTGCTGTTATTTATAACTGAGATTTGAAAAAAATTGTTATGAAAATGTAATTTACAAATGTCAGCTCTTTTTTCATACTGTCAAATCTGTTCAGTTCCTGTTTCATGAGCAAACTTTTCCCATAGATAATATTGTCTGTACATGTGTCACTATGAAAAAAAGTTTTTGATGTTTTAAAATATGTTGAATAATAACGACTAATTCAATTATTTGAATTAGTCTTGACATAATTCTATATGATGAACAATTCTTACCACCAGCAATTAATATGCAAAAAATATTTAAGAATTTTTAATACATGATATTTGTCTAAAAATTATGAGTAGTTAGTTATTATTTTTATTTTTTATTTACCCTAATGTTATTACTGTTTTGGAGATTATTATCCTCGAATTCATTTATACTGAATTGTTTGATTTAAAAAATCACTTTTGAGTTTTGTATATTTTATTATTTGTCATGATTTCAATTGGACATGGTTGCTTTTCATTAATTTGAATCTTGGCTTTTGTAAAATATCCCACATTTTCCCACTTTAGTGTATTTCGACCTCTGCCAGTATTCTATATATAACTGTAAAATCGGAAGTTTTTGATTCAAATACTGATATATATTATTTAAGAGTTATATCTGAGAAACATGATCACTAATTTTCTAATTGACATTTCGAATCAAATATTGTACTGAGGAGAGTTTTCTCAAAAGTTTGAAGTAATCATATTATAAGATTTTTTTTAAAAATGTGATGATATGATAAGATAAAATCTTGAAATTAACTTTCGAGATATAAAAACTAAACAACATACATTTTTTTGTACAGATATTATGCTTACCCCCCCCAAATATCAACATTTTCATTGTCGAAATATAGAATCATACATGTTATATCAACATAGTTTTTGTTTGTCATTGTAATGCCCAGTTAGCAAGCTTTAATATGTATGCTACTTGGACTGATGAAAATATATATTCTGGAATACATTCTACTTTATAATTTATATGATTAGGAAATGCATTCACTTTTTTTTCAATGAATATTTTTGAATTTTAATTTTCTGTTTCATTTCTGAAGGAAAAACTAGTCACATTATTTTAAAGAATGAATTGTAATAATTTGAATTCTTTAAGATTTTATATTTTTCTGGTATTTATGCTCAAATTATGAATTTTTAAATTTATATTGTTGTTTTAAATATCAAAAATTATAGATTGTATTATTTTATTTGAAATTTATTTTATTAAATTTGTATTTTACTGTTTTATGAATAAAGATATAGACTATTTTTTAGATTTTCTTTTTTTAGAATTAAAAAGGAGATTTTTAAATTCTTAGAAATAAAATTTGTTTTGCAAGGCATCTTTCTTTGATCCTTATCTTTTAAAAACTGAGCATCAAGTTCTAGAGTTGATCTGCATGTATTATTAATATATGCTTCTCTAAAAAAAATAAGATACTTTCTTTTTTAAAGAAATATATAAAGCCCAGCCATCTTTTTAGATAAATTTAAAAGGGATACTTCAGTTTAATTTTACAGATGTATCACATAAGAGATTAACTGTTAGAAAGTCCAAAATCTATGTGCCTTTTTGTATTTCTAAATTGGTCTTATAAATTCAAAGGGGACAACTAATTGTCAAGACTGCTAAGAAGCTACCCATCTTCTTAGAGCCACTTGGGTACCCATTTTTACCATCCATCTCCACTAAAAGACGAGTTTGTGACAGTGATTATTCTCTTATTCCTGCCCATACCATCAGTCCAACATTTCGTTTTCTTGATTATTCACATACAAATTAGGATTATTTCACATAACTATTTCTCTTATATGAATATATAATGATTAAATTATTCAAACCGAATCATGATTCATATCTGCTTAGAAAAATTGTTGCACTTTTGCGCCACCTATTTATACTATGGTTATTTGCCTGTTTTTTCTTGACCCTACGATTTCTTATGGCTAAGGAAAGGTGAACAAAAGATCTAGGTGCATAAAAACCATATTAATGAAGACTATTTCATTCAGTTTCTACCTGCATATTGATTTTTTTACCTCTGAATATTAGCCCCTTGTAGGTAAGTGGCCCTTCTTGTTCTGTGTGGAGGGGTTGTTGAAATTATTGCATGTGCGTGAGGATGATTTGATCTCAGAGCATGAGTTTTTCGATATCGGTTTCATTGTAGAAAAATTGCACTCTGAAATATATCAAAAGAACCTACCATGAATATATATAATGCAGTCCTTTATCGCTGACGAAATAATCGCTAAGCTAGTGATTCTATTAAATGATGACATGAGTATTCATGATCTGGGGTTACCGTAAAACTGATAGTTTTTCCAAATTCTAAAACATATTTGATGTAATTTAATTTTTGCCCTTAAACTTTTGAATGAGTATTAAGAAAACACATTGCTTGACAAAGACCTGAGCAACACTGATTTTTTTTGGTCATTTTTTTCGAGGAATGTTTTTCCTCTTTGAGAATAGAATATGTGAATTGCCCTTTGAAAACACATATTAACTTTCACATTGTACACTAACAAGGTGTCTCAAAATTCTTTCTAACTGGAAAAGAGTTGCTAAGTAGCACATTTTAAAATCAAATTGAATAGACTGGGCGGAGTACGGTCTTCTCATTTTGGTGACAATTGAGGAAGATGAACATTTGAATTCTTTCGTTGAAATGTAAGAATATTTAGATTAAATCATTATGGCACTACTCCATCTTCTGTTGTAATTTTTATAAAATTTACAGATCGTAGGGAATTTGGGAAGGAAACGGATTCTTGATTATAATATAGGGGAGTTCGAGACATGATTCCATCGGAGATATTGTTACAGGCGGGCGACCGCCTTGAACGCACGCCTCAGAAATCTTTGGCGACGCTTCACAAGGAGTTTCGTGCCAGCCGAGGTGATATGGCGTGATGAATATTCTGGCAGCCCCAAGACCGTTCACGGTGCGCCGCGTTGCTTCGCGTGCTCGGCTATATAAGGGACGGTTTGCCGCAATCCAGCAGTTAGTTTCCTCTCGGTAGAGAAGCGACTTGTGGTAGCTAGCTGATTACTTTCCTCGCTTGTTATTAATGAGCTATGTTTACGTTTGCTGTTGACGTTGTATTATTGAGCTCGCTGTGATTTACTGTTTGCTGTGCTATACGATAGCTGTTTTGCAGTTTGTGTTTATTGTGCGTAAGGCTTGTATTTACGCTGTTAGTGACTGTTTACTGCTGGATTGTTTTTATCTGAAGTTTTCCTTTCTCAAGTCGTCCTGTAAATAACTAATACAGGATGACTTAATAAACTAAATACATTTGTTTGTACTGTGCTCAAGTAAAGTCCATTCAATCCGAACCCGCTACGCTAAAAACGTAACAATATGCCGTGTATATGCGGTCACTGTATCTATGTTAATTTTATCTTCAAGGGTGTCACTTTCCCGTTGATCAAACGTGGAGTTTAATTTACTTATATTAACGTCTTCTTTTAAAAAGATACTATGGTAGTTTTGGGATGAACTTTGTAACTTTAAATCACGGTTAGATAATAAAGGCATAACTTGAGCTGGCACTCCCTCTTCAAACTTCCGCACTACATCTATGGAGTTGTAAAGTGGAAGTATGAAGAATCAGTTTCTATTCAGATATGGTATTCATTATCTGAAAACGATTCAAAAATCTTTTGTTCATACCTTTTAAACCTTTTAAATTAGACATTGATCAAATAAATCAAAACATTGTCTTTTCTATTTATGCGAATATAATTTATTTATCTCCGCATATTTTCCAATGCATGCATAGCTGAAAAATATTATTAATTGCTTAGATCTGAACTATAAGTTATCTTTTTATCCATTAAATATATTCCTTTATTAAAACGAAGTGTACTGTCTTTTGAGAAACTCTGCACTCTTAATTTTAAAAAGATTTGATTTTCTTAATCTGCTAAACTGGAATACAGTATTTGACTGGTTTCCTTGGAATAACTTCATCTTCTGATTATATTTATTAGAATAACGGTAGGCTTTGCAGCTATTGCTTCATAATTTTAATAATTTTCCCGATGATAATCAAGAAGATTTGTAATTAGTTATCAGGTCAGAGTGAGAATGATTGAACTTCCACTGATAGGTTTTAAGATAATGGAAGTCTTGAGGTCTCCTTTCTTCTCTTCCTAACTTCCAATGTCAGATAGGTTTTCACTGATTTAATCTCCATTCCTGCGGTTTTATATTGCAAATTTCGTAGAAATGAAGTTAGTATTTTATTATAGGTCACTTTTGAAATATTTGGTTTTGTTTTTGCATTTTTTTGGATAAAAAATGCAAAATTAAAAAATTGAACATTTTTTTTGTACAAAGTTATTTTAAACAACCCAAATTTTATTTAAAAACAATATCTGATCATATAATTAAAATTATAAAGCAATACATTTTTTTAGATCTACAAAGTATTGTAATGTAAATTTATAAAAGATAGTTAATTTGGAATGTTGTTAGAAAAAAATTACAAAATTTAAATGATACTTGGTTTTGATAATCCTGAGAGTTTGTCCTTTGTAAGTTCATTAATGGAATAAATTAAATTATTTTGGAAATACTGCATAAAATCGTAAGATTTCCAGAAATGTCAAAATCGCAGGGCCCCTAGCCAATTGGTTACTTCTTTTATTTGAAGAACGGGTTCTGGTTTACATTTGTATCAACGAAGAAATCCTAAATAAAGAAATATTTAAAAGTTAAAGAATCGAGATTCTTTCTTTCTTAAAAAGAGATAGACCTCTTTCAGTCTTAATCTGATGATACCCTTACAATGAAGGCGTATTTGAAATCAAAATATGATAGAGGGACTGATATATTTAATTTTTTAAAAGGGGCACAATTGAGAAATTTAAGCATAATAGAAAAACACCCTTTATAATAGACTATTTTTACAAGTACTGAGAATAACTGAAAACATCAATTCACTAATATGTCTCATTTACGACTAGCAACCAACATTGCCAAAGAAGAAAACTACATTCTGTGCTGCAAATGCAAAAACATTGTGCAAGAGCTTCTGTTTCCATGAATCATGATATCAGACACCTCAAATGTTGTTTACCATGTTCAAAGGACTTGTAACTTATTGAATGAACAGACAATCCTAAATATATATAAACTTTGTTAAAACCTATCCTTAGCATATCGTGAAAAGTTTCCGAAATTGATGGACATCTTTAGATCAATAAATTCTAATCTCTCATATGCCACTCATTAAAATCGCGAAAGGCAATCTTAATCAAATTTTTATATTTCAAGGCTCAAAACGCCGATGAAATAAAAATTGTAATTTATTTACTGAAAGGTTTAAAAAAATCTTAAATCAAATAATAAAACGCCGAGAAGTTCAACTAAGAAGCGAAAATATCTCATTTGATAAATTTAAAATAATATTAAAATATAAATGTAACATTCTTGATTCACGTTATTTTAATTCCTACCTCTGTACCATTCTCATAAGCTAATCACAGTACCTTCTTTAATTGATAACCTCAACAGGCCTGTATAGGTTGGTCTCATTTGTCCCAAATTCCCCCCCCCCCCCCTTTCTTCCATTTTTTAGATGTCTCAATTAAAAAAAAAATACATGCCTAGCTTACCAAGATATGTAAAAATTCGTCTAAGATGCAAATAAGATGCGCACATCGCTTCTACTTTTAAAAATGGAAATAGCATTTTTCATCACAAATCTAGAATTGCAAGTGGAAATGGAATTAACAAACTTCTGCTTTCCTGTCTGCTAATTGAGCAACTCATAAAATACCATTTTCTTCTGTAGCTATCGCTATTGACAGATTTGGGTAAAGATGAGAAAGAGGAGACGTCCAATTCACAGTCACCGAAGAAAACTTTTACTCCGCCAGCTTGATGCTCAGAAAGGAATGAAATAATCAAGTATTCTGGACTTCAGAGCAATGGATGAGAGAGGGTAACAAGTGCCTAGGACACTGTCACCATAAGGGGTTTAACAAATGCAAATGATGGCCAGAGCTTTATATTATTTTATCTTCCTTCAGGATGTTTCAACTTCAAAGAGTAACATAAACTTACGAATGTTTTGTCCCCATGGGGGCACCTATGATTAGCGTCAGGGTATTTATTTACCCTAACCCTTCGGTCGCCATGCCGTTGCTTCGGAATATGATCTGAGACGATGGAAAGAGAGGAACTGATATGGAATGAATTCAATCAATCAATCAATAGAAGTCACTAAATTAATTATCCTCAGAAATAAGAAAAAATTAGACATCTAGAACACCTTTTCTATACCTTTTACAGAGTTGAAATGCTCACATATCTAAAAGCCAGATATCCCTTCTAAATAGGATATTTGGCGAAGCTGAAATTTTGAAAGATATATGTATATTTTCATATTCAAAGAAGTGTCTCCCTAGGTTTTGTCAATGATCATTTGAAAAGTGTGTAAATTATGTGACTTTTTATTTTATTTGCCAAAGGCTTGCTAATTAAAAATTTAATGACTCTTTAATAAAATGAATTATTTATTTATAAAAATACGTTGATGATGGGCGTTGTCACTCATAAACATGAATTCTGCGCCCATGGCTCCGCGAAACAAACGTACTTGTTATTTCAGAATGACGTCTCGACAGATTTGTCTTGTTATATTTCCAATTTGAACTTGCAGGTCAGTTCTGGAACCCAGAATAATTCTTTCCCAAATGAGCAATTCTGCACCACCGTAACGGTGTCGTTCAGTGATGTTCTCTTTGTAAAGGGTACCTGGCACTCTTCAAAGGTATGTCCGGTGGGAATCAGGTTGCAAATTACTCCAGGCTAACCGCAGGCGACAGTGAGTTGCAGTCAGTTCAACACATCTGACAGGCCTATGATATACCAATCTGCCCTAAGCGTCTGTTCACCGTCTTCCTTGAAACTGTCATACCAGTGGCTGACGAGACAGGTCTGATGCTGTGATCCATCTTTCTATTTTGGCAGTAACTGCGAAATAACGGTCCTCATTTGACGTTTTAACTCGGGGGCGACCTGTGCTGTAACGTCTGCTCACAATACCATCATCTTAGAATTGTTGCCAAAGCGTGGAGATGACACTTTGGGCGATTCCAAGTTCCTCGGATACTTCCTGCTGGGTACGCTCACATTCCAGACGGCCTATAATTCTGCCATGTAAAAAATCAGCCAAATGCGTACTTTGAGTCGTTACTATTCGGTTGTAGCTCTGAAAGTTTTATAAAGCGCTTGCGAACAATTTTACTTTTTTGCTTGTATTCTTTATAAATCACTCTCTTACACTCTTGTCATTGGGATGTATTATCGGTGTCATTTGGTAGCTTCCTGCAATTTGCATATATTTTTGATGTGTGTAGCCATTTTACGCTAATATGAAATACATTATATATGTATGTTAGAGTTCAATTTCTGCGTGACTGTGAATTATCCTTAATTTATGGATATGAGTATATAGTAAACTCATGCTTATTTCTGTCAAGAGAATTTGACTAAAGTGGCAATCCTCAATTAAATGCAAACTTTGCGAATACCTAATTTTTGCCCCACGTGAATTATGTCAGCTTAAATACGCATCACAACAAAGTAAATTTTTTGTAAGACTAATGTTTAATCTTCGATAGTATTAACAGTATTAACATAAAACATATCTGCTTCCCTTGTTTTCACTGAATTTTACTAATGAATTTGTCCCGATTTGTTTAAATATAAGTGAAGTTATTTTTTTCTTTCTGGGAGGATATAAAATATGATCAAGAAATTTCTTAAAGCTTAAATATAAAATATAATGGTTTAGAAAATGAGTAAAGATTTTATTATTGTATTTCTCAAACCATGGCATATGCACAGAAAAAGATATGGCATTATTATAGGATATAATTTTTAAACTAAAAATTTGGCTGAATTTTCGGAATGAAAATACGATGGAACTTTTAACACTTTTCTTTACTCATTTATATATATATATATATATATATATATATATAATATAATTTTCATTTTTTGCCTCTCTTCCTTAAAACTCCAGGATGACGGCAGTCCAATAAGTCATATGCTAATTACGAGTCTGATTGAGATTACTGCTCTGGAAAATTTAGAAATAGAAGTTGAATTAGAAGTCCGTTTTTTATTTGTTACACTGTGTTAGATAAGTTTTAGAAAAAGATCAGCCTTTAGATATTTCAGGTACCAGAAATCACTTATAAATGAATTAAAAAAATATTCAAATTTTTATTAACAAAAGGCGAATACAAATATATTTTCGGGAAAGCGGTTAAATTTTCAATGCTTTTTCAAATTCCGAAAGGTAGATTTGCAATCATGAAATTAATTGAAATAAATATAGAATATCACTGAAATAAATATAGAATATCACTTGAACCTATTTTATGCTTGAAATAAATGAAGAAAAAACCCGATATACTGAAACTGGTTACAATTTATTGCATTAATCCTTATGAATTATAAATATTGTTTTTATATTATGAATTATTACAACTTATTCAATTGAAATTCCTTATTATTTATTTACTATATCAGTTGTTTCATACAGTATATTCATTAAAAAATTATAAGTAAGTTTAAAATGCTTTATTCTTTAGTTATAAAGGCTCCATTTAGAGATTTTTAATCGGAAAATGCATTTTTTTAATAGTACATGTACTTTTTATTTATTTCGTACAAGGTATAAAAAGTTAGAAAACCGTTCTATTCTGAAATGAGGGAGCATTGATATTAAATAACACAACTATGGCTTCTCCTAAATAGCACAACAATGGTTTGAATAAAAAAGTAAAAAGGATCACAAACAAAAAGCCGGCAAGGTTTTGCTCTCAACAAAAACTGTTATTGTAAGGCTTCAGTATTATGCTTAAACTCTCCCATTCAATGAAAAAAGGGGAAAGTGAAAAAACTGCAGTTTTTATTCCACATAATACATGGACGGCAGTTTTGCAAGGTACTGCCAATTTAATGTTAAACTGATAATGGAGGGAAAAAAGAATCAGAATACCAGATACAAGTTTATACTACAAGGAATCCCTACAAGAATATAATATTTTTTTTCTTCAAAATAACAGACGAATATTGTCAGTTTTTGGATAATGCCTAGTTCACAGGAAAAATATAATATATATGGGAGTCGAATCAAATCTTCCAAAAATATTAGAAATCTTCTAAAAATAAAAGAATTTATTTAGAGTTAAAGGGAAAAATTTACAAGGGGGAGTATTTACAGGGAAGTGTTAAATAGATTAAAACATGGAGATATTCAACAAACAGAAAGTTAGATTATTTCCTCTTGGGCGTTATAATTTTAAAAAAAAGCTTTATGTGACTGAAAACATATTACAGCGTAGCTAAATATCTCAAGGTTCAAGGCAGGAATAAGAACAAAAATTTAAAGAATTCAAACAAAGATTTAGGAAAAAAGATAAAGATTTAAACGATAAATACAAGTTATAAAGGCGATACGATTCGTTGAAAAATAGCTAAAACTGAAGCTACTTTAAAAGAGGTAAGAAGTCATTATTTTACTCAGATTTGTTTATTAATTATTTTCTTATAAAAATATGATTCTTTTAAAACTGCTCCTAAAAATATATGCAAATATAAATTAACAATAAACGTTCAGGATAAAATAGAAAAGTACATTCAGTGTATTTGAATATCGTGAACATTTTAATTATGAATATCAATTTGAATTAGACATCGAAGTAATTATAAATAAATACGTCTTGATAATTTTTTGTCTAATATAATAATTTTGTCAGAAATAACAAGATTTTACTCTTTTCTGCACGATCATTAAAGCAATAACTGAAATTTTGGTATAAGTCGGTGAAATATTTATTCATTAATAGTACATTTGATATATATATTAACTCTTTTTCTTTTTAATAAGGTAAATCCCACGAATCTTTTAAAACGATGGTTTTAGTAATAAGTTTAATGAACTGAGCAGAACAGATTGTTAATATGACAATAAAGAAAACACATTGGACCGGGATATCCTTATTGGTAGAGCGTTGGACGTATACCTTAGGTTGTGAGTTTCTACCTCGCCGGTCGAAGATTTCCCGAGTATGTGGTGGCTGGGGCACGTTAAATCTGTTGTGGTCACTAAGTTCTCCTTGTCGAAAGTTCAAGTTCTTCTCTGTTCTAGATCTAAATTACGATTTGTGGAAGAATAAATGAAGTCCACCCGATAAAAAGGGTTGTGACGTGTATGTAGCTAAGTCGTACTTTTGACTTTAGTTGGCGCTACTGAAAAACGAGAGACTTCCAATCGGTTTAAATCGCTGATAGTCAGCGCGCTTGAAAAAGTGCTATAAATAACAACAACAACAGAACTTACATTGGATGAAATGTGATCTGCAATTATATCATTTAAACTATGTAAGTGAAAGATTTATAAGCTTATTTTAAGTCTTGAAATGTTTGCCATTTGTTGAATTTATTACTATAATTTTTCTGTGTTAAAAGTATCCCCGAAATTACATGCTTCTTATTATTTTTCCTTTGGTAATTATAGCGGTAGTTTATTTTAAGCATTCTATTTTATTTTTAATTTTCTTGAATTGATAACTGTATGGTTTTACATAAATATGTAACCGATGTATCAATTAAAAAAAAGAATTTCAATATTTCTATATTGCTCTATCCGTGGACCTTTATAGTATTGAGTAATTTTTTGAAATTTTATTTCATGATTTATTCTTTATTATGTCAGTATGAAGGAAAAATATTTAAGTTACTCAATAATATTTAAATAAATAATTTTGTCCATTAAATACTATTTAATTATTTTTAATATACATTTTTAATAAAAATTATCAAGATGCTGCAGCGATTTCCGGAGCATCAAATAGAAGGGCGGAGGGAAAATATTTAAACAAGTAATTTTCCTTCAACTATATACTTTTTAAGAAATATTTTAATTTTTCTCTAAGTATGATTAAAAAAATCTTAGAAGAGTAAATTTTTTTTACTTTCTTTTTTTTTAATCATCTGCATTATTAATAGCAAATACCACTCAATCCTTCGGTCAAAGGTTGCTGATACTTTTTATACCAATTCAGAGTTTACAAGGAATTTAAATAATAATATTTTATCTTAATAATTACTGAACAGAGCTGTCATTTTATTCTTTTAAGTGTTTTTTTTCGTAAAAAAAGATGCAGCTTTTTTCATTTGTTTGATATTTATGTACAATGTAGAAATTGCTAAAAAATTAGCCCAAAATTAAAATTGAAAGCTAAGAAAAGCTCATATGGTTTTCATACTGATTCTTTTGTTATAAATGGAAATTTACCTAGGATGGGGGCTCAAAATAATTTAGCTCCGGTGATCTCATGCTGTCAAAATCTACCACTGCATAGCACTAAAATTTTAAAAGATAACAAATAAGGCTAATTTGTTAAAATTTAACTAACCTTTAACAATTCCTTTGTTAGATATTAAACTTTTTGCTAGATTTAAACAATTCCTTTGCTAGATATTAAATTTTGACTTGAGAAAATATATTCTAAAATTTTCTTCAGCGCTGTATAATAAAGACCAATAATAAGAAATTTCATTCAATTTCCAGCTTTCGAAAGTTTTAAAAAATACAATGAAATGAATATGACTTTATGTTATTTTAAAACAAATCGGATTATATTTAGATGCTAAAGCAATTCATTTTATATTATAAATATATAGGCAAGATAAAAATGTAGGTATTTTATATTATAAATATAAGTAATGAAAAATTCAGTTAAAATGCTTTTTCCCCCCCAACTTTTGTTAAAATAAAGTGTGTGTGTACTTCATTCTTTACGATAGGATATTTTATAGCAGTATTTTTTTGCTTTCGAATTTTGTCTAACAATCGGAATTCTTTCTTAGAATTACTTATATTACAATAGCTTAAAGTCCTTTTTTGCACAAGTAGCATTTTCCTGTAATATTATCGCAATAAATGTGGCAAACATCAAGCAATATATGGCAAACATCAACCACCGATAGTTAGATACTGGGCAGAAGTTCCTAAAACTATTTAAATTAATAATACTTACACTAGATGTCGCCACTCTCCTTTTGGGAATCTTAGATTTTCTTAAAACTTCGTTATTTTGAATCAACAACGATTCCAGTAATTGTTTTGTTCTTGCAATATTTTAGTTGGCTTGCTTTTAGAAAATGAAATTATAGTTTTTGGCTTTCGAGATAATATTTTTCCTAGTTATAATAATAATGAACACACCGTTCTTAGCTTGAGTACCAACACTCAACACAATTATATATTATTCCTATAATATCATTTGATCTGAATAGAATAGATATCAAATTATTAGCAATAATGAATATAAAATTATCAAAGATCATGGTGTTCTTGGAGTGATTCATTGGACAAGTAATAATCCTTTTTTCATTTAAAACACTATACAATTTTATTTGCTTGTGTATAAAAACTATTAATTTAGAAAAGAAAACTTAAAACACTAGAGTATTTTAGAGAATATCTTTTGTGCTGGTTCTTCATGTAATGAATCAGCATGAAATATAATGCACAATATATATTAAAAAAACTTTCAGTAGCATAGTCACAAGAAGAGAAGAAAAAAATATCATGGGAACAAATATTAAGTTGATCTGCGAAGACACAATGAAAAGTTACACTTATTTAATTTTATAGTAATGATTATAATAATATAAAAATGTTACAAAGGAAAATTATATCACTGACTCACCGACCCGTCCTGAGGCACACGGATAATAAATACTGAATGAACGGACCGCCACAACTGCAACACTGGCTGGAGCTGTAGTTGAGTCCGAAGCATCATCACCGGCGACGGCACAAATCTTCCCTTAGGAAGTACGTCCCATCATCGATGGGAGGAGCCAGACCCCAACCTTTTCATGTACCCTCCAGAGTGGTAAGATGCAACCACCATGCCGGAAGTATTTCATCCTGATTTCGAGAGGACCTCCGGGTCGAATGTGACAAAGGGTAGAGAAAAAAAACCGATACGCCGATCATTAGTATTGGGATAATTTGAATAGTAGTCGTTTCAAAAATTATACTGGAACTGAGGACGGAATTCTAAGAAAATCACCGGCTATGGCCCAAATCCTCCCGCAAGAAATATATTCCGATATGGCAATGGAGATAACTCGACATTAAACCATTAATATATTCTAGGAGAAGTGAGATCAATTTTACTTATGTGGCGACTTCTCGTTCACTTCCTCACCTAAGAAATGTTTATTTTCGTAAATAAGTAATACAGTAACAATGAGAATCTCATAAAACTTTTTGTGAGTAGTTATAGTAAGTAATAAAAATATTGTAAAGCCATCCCGTGTGTTATTACAAATGATATATTTAAATAATATTTTTTTTATTATACTATAGTAATCAATGTTTTGTCGTGGAACTTCATATTTCAGTTTAAAATCGTTTATTTAATGGAGCTCTTTCTACAATCTGAAGGTACACAGAATAAGTACTTCATCAATGTGATACTATAGATAATTGCTTTTCTCGTGTTGTCAACGTGAGATTCCAAGGACTATGAATGAAGAAACTTTAAACTAAAAATGTAAATGATTTAAGTCTCTTTTCAGTTCTTTTATACAGTAGCGAAAGAAACTCCACTATAGAAGTGCTAACATAGATCGCAAAAGATAATAATAAACTTTTTAATTTTCGGTTTCTATATGATGACGACGATGATGTCGTGTTCGCTTTACCAGGGAAAGCTGGTGCAGTCGCTTCTGAAGGTAAAATCCCTTGAGCACCTGAGGACAGAAGTCTGACTTCTAGCTCATACGAAGATGACACTTACACACTCGCTTACACTACCCCTTTAACAGGGGGGGGGGGGGGCTGTTTCACACATCTTACAGATAGAGCGCAGGGGATGAACCGCAATGTCTGAAACAGGACTCAAACCCGGGATGCACAGATCATGGAAAGACGCGCTACCCCTCGGCAATAACTTTTAAATTGTCTATTAGTACGAAAAAATACTCACTAATATTTGGCGTATAAAGAATCAACGCGAAACCTTTGTTTGAAATCCTGTTTGATATGAAATTTCAGCCAATTATATCTAGTATCACTTAGTTTGTTACTAGGAATGATCACTGAAAAGTACGGAAAATTAACTGTAATATCTTTTATAATAGAAACATTATAAACACTTAATTTAAAATTTATACAAGCAAACTTCGAAAAAAAGTAGTTACATAAATCCGAAGTTTTAAGGTTCCTCGAGGTCGTGAAGCCCGTCACACCTGAAGAAGATGTGGGATGAAATCTTGCATAGCCTCTCTCCCATTAACTTATTGTAATTTTTGTCTCGTTTTTGTTTCGAAAGCTCCAAAATATCACCTATAATTAACTTTTTGGATTAAATTTTTTTCAGAATTCATCTCCCCATGCTTTACTTAAGCGGCTAGTAAAAACTGGTTTCTTTCAACTGATATGCTTTAATTGCAGCTACCAAACAAAGAAAGTTATTCTTAATAAATGAAACAATAGCTGTTGGTTCTTTGATCAATTTCTTTTTTCTGAATATTTTATCCGCAGAGTATAACTTATTTTATTTGTCACCAAGTATACTTAAGAGTTTTTTATCCTTAAACTAAAAATTCTCAGAACCATTCGTAACTTCTCTTTTGAGTTTTTTTCGAACTAAATACATTTGTCTATTCAACTCAGTCTACAGTTCTTATATGATGTTTAATCATTTCTGAAAGTTGTTTTCAGCGCTACTGAAGTATATTGAGACGCTCATCAAATATTCAAAGTAATTAATGTTTCTCCGCAGATTTAGTAAATACCTCTAAGGCCAAACTTGTATTTCCCTCTTTTTTGCTTTAACGAATACTTAAAGTAGAACTTTCTTGGCTTTTCCTAAATTGCTTGCACGATCTTTTAAATTAATTATTGCTTTCATAAAAAGGACTTAAATGAATTGAGGGGAAAAGTTGGATTTTTTCTTTCATAGCATATTCTTAACAAAATTTTTTTAGAGACCTTTTTTTTAATATAATGTTTGAGAGTTAAACAGTTAAATCATTTAGAAGTTTTCTTTACAATTAATAAACATATATGAAATCTTTTTTAACAGCTTTAAAGTCCAATGTTAAAATGTTGATTTAGAAAAAAAATGCACTATTTATTGATTAATGTTAAAATACATCCAAGGATTTAGACATTATATATATATATATATATATATATATATATATATCCTTGCGCAAATTAATCAGCGTATTGAAAAACCACAAATGGTGTTTGAACGATTTCCGTGTGACGAAAATCGTCGGCGTTAAGTATTTGCAAAGAAGAGCATTATAAAAGACCAAGGATAACACAGAGAGAAGGAGCTTTGCCGCACTTTGCATTATTCACAAGGTTGGATAGTAGACGAACACGACGTATAAAGCATTGCTTGCTAAAAAACGCCCTTTAAATAGCAGTGTGAGAAGAGTTTTTCTTCAGTCAGATGTTCGATTGTGCCAACAAGATGACGCTTACAAAGAAAGAACGAGGTGAATTGATAAAGCTGTTTTATCTGACCAGGAAAAATGCTGTCGAAGCAGTAGAAATTTGTCGGCGAAATCACAAGCTAAGACAATCTACATGTTCGGTAAGAAGTGTACATGATTTGGTAAGAAATTTTAAAGAAATTGGATGCACTTGCAGTCGACTTCGATCCGGGCGACCATCTGTTCCAGTTGAAGTTGTCGCTTGCACATTTGTTCCCGGTCCGTACTTCTTCGAGGAGGTTTACACAGGTTTAAAATCGTGCTCTGTCACAAGTGCTCAGTATAATTCATGTTGCAGAATTCCGTTATTCCTGAATCACAGCAACGAAATATCATTAGTAACATTGTCCACACGACGCCCAATGTTGAACACCACTTCAACCAGAGCTGCAAAATCACTTTGGGGATAGATTCATCTCTCGCAAGTTTGTAGTTTCGTGATCACCGCGGTACTCCGAACTCACTCCCATGGATTCTGGTTCTGCGGTTATCTGAAATCTAAGGTGTACACCTGGTCCAAGAACGTGTCAAAATTGAAAGATACCATAGCAAGTGAAGTTATGCGGATTCCTAATTTCATGTTACGTTCGGCATTGTTATCCACAATCTCTCGAATGCAATGCTTTGTCTCCTGTGAAGGTGAACAAGTTGAAAAGCTGTAATGATTCCTTAATATAAAAAAAAAGCCTTTTTTCTCTTCCCTCGCTATGTTATCATTTGTCCTTTATAATGCTCTTCTTTGCAAATACTTTACTTTATAATGCTGTTTTTTTGTAAATTTTCGTCTCACTCTAGTCGTTCCAAAACCATTTGTGATTTTTCATTACGGTGAACAATTTGTGCAAGGGAAAAAGTGGGTGTTTCCATTCGAAATTTTCGAAATTCTTTCACTGTCGCCGTAACTGTGAACTCTGCGTTGTTTAGAACCATTAGAATCTCCAGCGCATAACTTCAAGCAACCATGTCTTTGGTTCGATTGGTTGAGGAGATAGGCAGCTAGGGTTTTATATATAGGGGAAGTTTCTTTTGACCACCCTTTATTG
>JAOUZG010010951.1:6783330-6855172 GCA_026289955.1 Argiope argentata
TTTGTCTGATATTAAATGTAATAAGAAATTTCGAAAAAACAGCTGGTCTCCTGAAGTAACTAAATAAATAATGTTCTTTTGTTCGTACCTCGTGTGCTGCTGACCTTTTAACCGATTGCGATGAAACTTGGCCAACAACTTATTGCTTGCACTTGCGCGAATTTTATAGTCATAATACAGTAATCATGTAATCACATCTAATAATTCAAAATGAATTTTTATTTGTTGCCAAGGTACCATTAATAAGCGCTTTCACGCGCGAGAAGGTTACAGGCATAGTTCAGTTGTCATACCTTCATATGTAATATATAAAAAGGAATTTTTGTTCGAACTGTCTTACCGTTCAACTGATTGCAATGAAACTTGGTGAACTTATTGCTTGCACCTGGGCGCAGGTTATAGGCATAATACAGTTAACATATCTATTAAATAAACATAGATTTTTGTTTGTTCGTTCCTTATGCTTCGCCTCACTGTTCAATCGATTGGGATGAAACTTTGCCAACTTATTGTTTGTAGTTGAGCGAAGATTTACTTATTACTTTTTTAATTGACAAACGCTAAACAATAAACCCCAAACGGCACATGGCATTCGGAGTTAATCGCCCTTATATCAAACAATATAAAATTATTTTGATTGATATCAATCTATGTGAATGTAATGAAATCAAAAATATTTAGTGCAAGCGCAAATTTTTTACTTCTCATTAATGAATAATTATCTACACAGGATGTTGTCATTCAGTATGCACGGTATTTTGTCTGCCGGAAACCGCATATTTTATTCATAGTTTATCTCACATATATAAAATAGAATTATTATTATCGAAGTCGATCAAGTTATATATATTGGAAATTTTCCCGAGCAAACATTATTTTTTTTTATTTATTCAAAAAATATACAAACGATATTTCAGTTATACAAGCGAACGTCGCATTGACTACTTCGACAAAAAATATTTCTCCAAACGCTCGTCAGTTAATTTATTTACCAGCGAAGCACACGAACCAATTTTAATTCATGGAAATTTTACAGTGTAAATAATATTTTCTTCTATTTATTCTATCAATCGACAAACGATATTTCGGTTCACAAGAATATACCGAGTTGATTGCTTCAACAAAAAATATGTACCCCAAAACAGATCCTTTAGAAATTGAAAACTCACGTGCATCAGAATCTGAAGATCAACAGGCGGCAAGAATTGAAAGACAACGTTTACATGCTATCGGAGCATGCGCATCAGAATCAAAAGACCGATAAGCGGCAAGAAGCGAAGCTACTATTCTTAACGGAAAGTCAACTGGAGATTTCTACATTCCACGCTTTCCCATGATTCCTACCGACATGCCTTTGATTTCAAATGACTGCAGTTTGCCATTCGACTTGCCTTCTCGATTACCATCAACAAGCACAAGGTAAATTACTTCCAGTGTTCATATTGAATCTAGAAAATCCACATTTATCTCATGGCCAGTTTTATAGTGGATGATATGAGTCGGATGGCTGAGAAATGTATTAGTTTTTGTTAAAGACGAATCAATAAAAATATTGTCCACCTTGAAGCTTTTGAATAATAAAGTAAAACAAATAGAATAAATATTATTTGTACCAATCCTTTATATATCCTTAAATTTCAATGAATGTATTCACTGTCGATAAGAAAATAAATTTCATTCTTTCCATCATTTCTAATTAAACAAGACAGCTATTTTAAATTTCAAACTATATTTCGGAAATAATTAGTTCTTCTGCAGCAGCTAGTATATATATCGATAGATAGAAACACTGACAAATAGAAGGCAATATTTTTAATTTATGAATATAAAATAATTCAAAAATCTGTATTTTAACCGTAATTAATGTTTTAAACTTTTGCTTATAACTGATCTTAATCAGAAAGGATGTTTATATATGAGATTTTAACTCAGAAATTCTCATCAATAATAAAAAGATTTTATTTTATAAAAAGGAATTTCGGATGGCAAACCCTATAATTTTCTTTTATAGAGAAACAAAGCTTTGCATGTTTAATTTTCTAAAAGAGTTATGTTTACCGAAGAGAATTGTTTATTTTCTTGAAATTACACTCACATTTATAGAAAAAAAATAGAAAAATATCAAATAACAGTCAGTAATAAATAAAATTTTTCTAATTAAAGAAATCTTGGCATTAACAAAAATATGTAAAGATTCAATTTTCATTCTTGGGTTTCACTCGTATTCATTCTGCAAATCTGTCTTTATAGTAAATGCATTTATTATCATGATGTGTTTTCTTCTTTATTTGCGATGCATAATCATTTATGCACAGTCTTCTCTTGCAGTGGTGTCTTCTCTTTAATTTAAAATAAGCCATTCTGTAGCCGGACGTAATCCTGACAACGTAAAAGATTGGCTCATGCTGATTTTAGAACTCCTTTCGAAATTGTCTGTCGAGTTTAGTGAGCAAATTGTTCCGAAGGCAAACGGTTACAACAGGAATTTCTGCTTTCTGGTGACTTTCAAGATTAAATGAATTGAATTCGCTATATATTAAATGCGTGGTAAAGATAAAATGCTTAAATTCCTTCTCCAGTTCCTCATTGTTACAAAAGTAATACCTGGAAACTAAACTTATTTAATTAATCAAACAATCGATCGAGTGAAATAGTCCTGCTTCTGAAAATGAGACAACATTTGTGATGTCCATTGAAACAAGAAGTGAAACGTGAAGCGTGATTTATTTCAAGCCGTAAGCAATTAAAAGCTAAACAGATTTCTTAAAATTTAATCTTATTTACATTTTACTGTCGAATTCGTATTTCCTCTTCAAATTTTTAAAATCTAATTCCAAATGAGATAAATTAGTCACTCAAGCTAGTATCACTCGGGCATTCTGGATTAAATGCTTGCCATTAGTAAATTTTCAATAAAATTCTGAGCTAATACTACTAGAGCAAGTTGTATGATTGATTGTTTTCAAAAAAATATTTCATGTGCGTTATTGATTTCTAAATGAAGTATTTGAAAAAATACTTATTGAAAAAGTGTTGAAAACTCTATAAAACTGTTGATTTGGTACCGAACATTTATCCATATCGATATATGTCCATGTCCACATTTATCCTTTCTTGATTGATTGAAATTGTTTTACTCATTTAACAAAAATAAATTAAAATTAAATAGCAAGATGTAGATAAAAAATACATTAAAAATAGAATGTAACAAGGATGAGCTATCCCCCGTTATGCTAATGAGTTCAGGATAATCTGAAGATTGAAACTCTGAAACAGTAAAGTCAGGTGATATACACACAAACAATGCAGCCCCATGAGGGTACACAATCGACCATCAGTATTGAGGCTGCTTAGCAATTGATGTGCCCACAGGGGAAACGAGAACCTGCTTACTTTTACAGCAATTTCCCATCCCCATATTTGAAGTGTGGAGAATAAGATGAGAATTTCGTGCCTTGCTTTGTAATCTTGTGTTTTCGCTACAGAAATTGGTTTTTGTTCATTTCAGGAGCCCGAGACTAGCACTTTCTGAAGATTTAACACCACAAAGAGGTAATACGTTGTAAGATATGCGAGTTTTCGGAATTCTTTTATGACCTGGATTTCCTTCCCATTAGATGCATTTTCTTTTATCTCACCCCTATTTTGGAGAAATAAATCCCTCAAGCATGCACTAAGAGCAGAGAGTTTTCGTTTCTGAACTGACAGTAAACAGAAGTGCGACTTTAAAATAAGACCAATTTTTTTGCCTTTATATGGTCAGACTTCACGTCACCTCATTACAAGACAATTATTGTACTGTCTAGAATTAAACAGAGAATCGCATTTATAAGACTGCGCGTTTCAATGGTTATTTTTTATCTCCAAATTTAGCATAGTCTTGATATAAGATAGAGTCTTCTTATTGATTCTAATAGTATTAGACATAAGTAAATTTCAGAGAAAAGAAAGAAACTCAATTGCTATTAATTTCTGTTAATGAAGAATTTTCAACCCGCTGTATTCTTTTTATTTTACTCTACTTTAAGATGACGGCTTCCGTCCATTTTCGAATCACTCTTAATTAAAGTTGTAATGGTTAAAAAATTAAATATCACTCTCTTTTTAAAAGAAATACATATGTTCCAATCAGATTTTTGAACAAAAATTAAAATGGAGGTTTTAATGTAATTGTAGAGAAGTATTACACTAGAAGATATGACATACGAAATGATTTTATTTTATTTAACAGATAAAAAATTGTCTTATACACTTGTTCAGATTTAAATATTTTCCTAATTTGTAAATAAAGATTTAAACAAATAGTTTTCCTTTGAATTTGATGTGATCCCAAATATAACTCGTTTTTACTTCGAATAGCTAAGAGTGCTGAACGTATACTTGGCTCCGTATTTAAAAATGATCCTGTATTGGGGAGATATTCTTTCTCTATAAAAATTTCTGGAACAAGAAATGTCAGAGGAGATATTGATTTAATAACCATAAGGTATTTTTAAGGCTTAAGGTACCCTATAGAGGCTTTATTACCTTCATAGGCTATAGAGGCTTTATTACCTTTATGTTGAGGAGGTTCTAGGTGGACTAATAGGAAGGTCTTGCTTCAGGGTGGAGAGTTCCAAGTTCTAGAACTACTTTCATTATAGATTCGTCGTGTACGTCAAATGCCAACTTTGATGTCATGTCACAAACGATTTCCTGTTGGTGTGACAAAAAGTTCAGAGAGAATGGGATGTCAGCTTAGGTGTCGTCACCGTCATCGGTCCGTGGGTTAAAAGAACAATTTTATGAATGTTGTCCATTAAAACGAATGTATTGTTGATGGTTCAAGTACAATGGAAAATAAAGGATTGTAGAACCTTCTACCCGTCAAACTGCTATTACGAATGATAAATAGGTTTATAGGTCAATGGCACTTTTTTTTTAATCTAACCATGAGCTCGTCACCTGAGTTTGATGAATTTTCACTCGAAAAAATTAGGGAAATTTCTCATACTACCTTCTCTACTTGATGATTCAATGACTGATTGGCTCCAAAAAGAATCTTGATTTGTTCGCAAAGAAAACTTGACGCCACACTATACTTCATTGTTTGCGATGTACACTCGTCTAGTTTCTCTTCTCATTGAGATGTCTTGCTGTTATGGAAATGCCAGCAGTGTTTACAGATCTCTCAAAACATTTCAATCAAATTGGTTTGTTCCTCTGTGACAAAACTAAGTTCATTCAATACAATTTTTAGGCAGAGGTACCATCAATAAATAAATAGCTATATGGAGTGACAAAGCCTAGTACACAGATAATCAAATTTGGAAGAATTGAACAAGAAACTTCATCTAATTAAGTTAGATTAAAGAGTATGTAAGAATAATGATGAGTGAGGCGATAAACAATTAGAGAAAAAGGAAGGATAAGAAGTTCAATTGCCAGGGCCATAAAGTTTTCTAAAATTCCAATTTCTGAAGATTTTTTTTGGCATATGGTTGTCGAAATGGGAAGAAGGGACAAATTCACGCAATCATCCTTAAAGTGTCCATGAAATAAATTTAAGGGCCTACAGAAGTAACACAATTCTCTATGAACCGTGAATCCCTTTCTTATTCTGTTTTGATGAGCTTTTTTTTCTAATGATAAACATTAGAACCCTTAACCAATGGTATTGCACGTGAAAAATCTTACCTGACTTTCTCTAAAATCTCTAATACTTTGGTATCGTTCTGAAGTTGACAGATTATAATTTGAGGCACACCAAAAACATTTTATCACTTTCTCTGTATGGCAATCCTCTCCAGTCGAACAAATGTTCACCAAGCTATTGATTCGGGTAATTTACCATGCCGACATATTACTCAGAATCTTCATGCATAAACTAATCAGAAAAAGTATAAGGATGTACTACTCGAGTCGCATGATTTAGGATTTTTAATATTTACAGTTTCACTTCATCAAAAGTGATTTTCTTGAATTCTGAAAATTACGTTTCTTCACATTACTGTCGACATATTCTATTAAAAATGTTTTCAAATAATTTTGAAGCATTTCTTATGCATTTAGTAGATATGAGTTAGATTTGACATATTTTTTCTTGATATTTAGAAAAACCCTGTGCACCACTAAGTATCACAACGCATTAAGTTTACACAACACATAGCATACAGAAATCATAGAAAGTACAGATGGAGAACAATCATGTGCGAACCGGGACACGAACCCAGAAAGCCCAGATCACGGGGAAGAAGGGCTACTTTTGTGTCAGGACGCCGGCTGATTTGACAGATTAGATGGCAATAATATTTAATCTTGATTTTTTAAAAGTATTGTGGTTCTAATAAACAAAACGTAAGCATTAAAAAAATCCGCCGATTTTCATTTAGATTATATAAAAAAATCCCATGTGTTACATCATGGTAATAATTAGTCCATGGTAATAATTTAATCGATAATGATGGAAATTCATTTATATGGATCTTAATAGAGAAAACGATGGAATTAAATGCAACTGTATAAAAGCGATGTTTAAAAGGCGGAAATTTTTTTGAAATGCAGAAAGCATATAGAAAGTTCGCCGATTGTTTTTGTTTGAAGAGGAAGAGAAAAATTGTTACTCTGGCGATTAAAATTTTTTTATGTGTATCCCATTCAAGCAGACGCGAACATCACTCAAGATGTGAAATAAAAAAAAGTTAGGATATCTCGGAATCCAAGTCGTTACTTTCTTTTAGTAAATGAATGTGCAGAAAGACTCCTCCCTGACAATCATAAGAGATGACGTATTTAGTGGTAATTCCTAAAGTCCTCTTTCTTTAAGTTCCCACTTTCAAACTTTTCAGAAGAATTTGTAAAATATTTCTTGATAACTTTTTCAGTAGTATAGTTTCTTTATATAAAGAAAATATTTTGAACAACAATAGAGAAGAAATAAAAGGAAAAATGAAATCATTTGAAAACATATTTACAGCTTTTTCTTACTATCCACAATTTTTTTTCAGTAATATAATTAAGCAACAGATCTGGGTTTTAAAAGCTTGATTACGTGATAACGAGGTGTCAAAGACGAAACATATAATGTAATCATACAAGTGGAATCAATCATACAGTAACGTCACATTCATATTACAAACATAACTGTGCATACCATCTAATTGCATGTTGTCTTTTGCTCTGCTATGATGTCACATCTATTTTTTTCCTTTTTGAAAGATGCATATTGGATTCCAAAATTAAGTTATCTCACGTTATTAGGTGAACAAGATTTCGCTTTATTATGAAAGGAAATTTAAATATTCTCCTTCTCTGGTCTAAATTATTTTCTCTTTACATAACAGAATTTTCCTTTTGTGCTCAGGCATTTAAAACCACACAAAAATGTTTTAGAGAAAATAGAAATTATTCTCAAATGAGGGGAAAAAAACCCCCACGAAAACAACAGCAACAACAAGGCAGTTTTTTTCCTCTACTTTTTTTTTTTACCTCCACAATATGCTACTTTTTCTCTTTTTGATGTCCTATTTGGTCTAAAACTGATGCAGATCTAAATTTAATGATAAAATAAAACTGAATTTTATTCATCTAGCTCTCAGTTTCTTAGAATTACAGATATTTAGCTCACAGACATTTTGGCAGATATATAGACATATTCTTTCGTTTGAGAAATAAAATGAAGAGAGATTTTCAAAAGGAGTTCAAATTTGATATAAGTTTTTAATTTCGATTAAAGATTATGCGCCAAATTTCAGTAATTTATTTCGTTGTTTAGATTTTTGTGTTCCATGACATTCGTGTGTAACAGGTAACAGTAATAGGGCAGGTGCATAACGCCACCTATGCGTCTGAGATTACATCTAAACATTTAGTTGGACAAAGTTTACATTTATTAAACCTACGGTAGGACAAATAAGCAGAGATATATTTTTCTCTTGATAGAATTTATTCAAAATTTGATTGAGATGAAAACATTTGGTGTTAAGACTGCTTGTTTTATTGGTCTAACCATTACGTTTTGGAGTTATAGTGTTTATATGTGCACAATTAGACTTATGGACATATTTATGTAATATCTAA
This sequence comes from Argiope argentata, assembly GCA_026289955.1. Lineage (NCBI taxonomy): Eukaryota > Metazoa > Arthropoda > Arachnida > Araneae > Araneidae > Argiope > Argiope argentata. Next base: position 6,791,389 of record JAOUZG010010951.1, read on the forward strand.
TTTACATTTTTAAGATGCTTGGAGGTTTAACTTTGGAAATTTAATTGAAAACTCGAGATAAAATTTAATGACAGCTGTATTATTTTTCCATATTCTAGAGAGTAAAAGGAAATTAGGCTTTGCTCTTGAGAGCTCTGAATGGCACTCATTCATTGAAATACTGTCGTTTCTATATTGTTAGAATCAAAATAATTAAACTATGAGAGGTAATTATTTCCCTTTAAATATACTGAAAAGATCAAAGAACAATTAACAAACTGTTTATAAATTTTTCTGTTAGTTAAACTTTATTAATTAACACTATATATTCTGTAACTCTTGATTGCATAAAACATCCCAAGAAATATCTTTCAAATATTTTTCTCGTCTATATACAATTTTTAAAGCCCTTTTCATATTACGCTCACTTTAATTTTAATTTATTTCATTATTTTTAAAAGGAATTGGTATAAAAGAAGAAGAGTTGGACTAAAGAACAATTGAGTTAAAAGAATAATCTAAGATAAAACCCATTTCTAACCAACAAACATAATTGAAACTGAAAATTTGAAAAATATTGAATTATGATGATTTTTTTTGGTGTTATTGAATTTCTCTTATTTTTAAAACTTTCACTTTCACTAAAAATTTGTATCAGTAATGTTTTCAAAGGTAGCATAGAAGGCAATTTATTATAATTATGCAATTTATGAACTTATAGAAGGCATTATTTATTATGTACTGATTGTTCATTATTTGTATTAGTTATTCATGCACTTATTCCGCATATATATATTTAGCGGTAAACATTGTAAAACTTTTTTAAAGACCGAATATATAAAATTAGAAGAAACTGAAAATGGTCTTCTTTATTTTTATATACTTCCATATTTTTGTAAGGACAGAGTATTGTCATAATCTATTCACATATTTCTTGATATGCTAAAAATTTGAAATTTCGCACACTTGTGAATATAGTGTTTCAAAATTTAATTATCACTCGGTTGACTCATTTAATTAATTTTTGATTTCACGTAGGTCGCGCTGCTTGGTTTTAAATTTGGAAAAATGGATTTTATAGAATTAAGGTATTTATAAGGATAAATTATATTGCATGTGCATTAATTGGCTATTATCCTCTATTATTTCATACTGTTTCTTATATGATATATTTGGCATCTCCAAAGGAAATATTTAAATGGAAATATTTAATACAATGTCTGTATCTACAAATAAGAAACACATTTTTTTAAATCTGAAAACACAACGTAATCATAAATATTTTTTTATTTAAATTTTTCAAGTTATAAGGACAGGCTTTGTTTGATAACGTTGAAAGAAAAATCACTAGTTCTAACGAATCCTGAGAGTAATTAAGACGAAGTAATTTGGCAATGTACCAGAAACAAAAAAACATGATGCATGCGTGCTGAGTATTTTAATCCCTTTAGTGCACCTTCATTTCCACAGAGACATTTTCTCACTAAAGGAGGAGAGAATTAACTGTAATTAACGTTAAATGCATTTTCAAAAATGTTCGGAGAATATGTTTTAAACCTGTTTTTTAATAAGTTATCAGGTATACTCAGTTTAGTTATTTGTCGAGAAAGTTGAAATTAATGATGATGCTATACATCAATCTGACACCGGAAGTTTGATTTGATTACACTCTTACAAACTGATGTATTAATTTTTTGTGCATATATACATAAACATATTTGTTTTCACTTTGGAGGGCATGGATAATTTTTTCAGATGATCCTTTTAACTTCCTTTACTCTAATAAATATTGATGTTACTTTCTGACATACATGATAAATTTGGCTATTTCGTGCAACATGTGGATTCTGGTTATAACTTTCAAAAACTTTAGTTGGGAATACAATTACCAGTGTTCTTTTGGGAGATTTTGCGTTATTCTTGTGTCAATAATAATAGTTTGAGACATATTCAAAAAAATATCCTCCATTTCTATGAGTCAAGTATGTATAAATTTATAGAAGATAATCATTGGAGTAAATACTGAGAGGAGCTACCGACTCATACCCTCGTCATCTAATTATGCTAAAAAATTAGGAAATCAGGGATATAAAAGCCCTCAAAGTGGATATAACGTATGTACTTTTCCAATATAGTTTCTGGCTAATTTGAATTACAGAAAAAAAAATTTCAGTTATTTCTTAAAATAGATAGATTTTGCTAATTATGTTTCTCTTTTTTTTTCAGCGGGAGTTAATTTGCTATTTCATTTGCTAACTTTATAATATGAAAAAACTCTCTTATTTCTTGCATCATATGCCACTGAACATTTTTTTATTGCTTAGAATCTGTAATTCATATAAGGTAAAATTTTCCTTTCATGATTTTGTTTATTTATGGAAAATGTAATGTTATGCAATTTGACATTTCTTAATTATTTCAGAAAAACAATAACTAATAGATTTCGTAAATAATAATAATACCCTTAGTATATTACTATGGGGACTTTCAAATTTGGCATTAACAAAATACTTTACAAATAAAATACAAATAAAATAACAAATACAATACTTTTTATTATATTTCAATTGATTTCAATGTTGCTGTTATAGAAGATAAATCATTTTTATCTTCCTATGCTAAACTTCATAAATTAAAAAATAAGCTATTTAACAAGTACATTAAAGCACGAATTGCTGGGGATTTACTCTTTCCAATTTGATACTCTCTTCTTTATTTCAATAAACCCTTTGCCCACACCTTTGTTTAGAAATATTTGCATATATTCTTTTGTATTTGTGTTTTGAATGTTCTATTTTATTTTATCATACTTCTTCAACTGTATTATAACATATACTATGTGTTTCTGCTAGTTTGTGAGCAGTTTTGTGTATTTAACTTGTGTATTTGCTTTTCCCCTTTCTTTTTCTTTGCATTCTTGCCTATGTCTTTATTTTCGAAATTTATCCTACTTTTAATTGTGAAATGACTTACATCTGTAAGCCTTGTGGTATACTTGTTGGCACACAAGGAGTTTATAATTCAAGAACCAATAAAAAAACACCCTTTGCACACCGATGAGGACTCTGACTCACCATTCAAGATTGTGCATCATTTTGAAGTTTTATTTATTTGTTTTCCAAATTTAATTGTTAAAAACGTCTAAATAATCGTTAAGCTATTTGGATTAACTATTCAAAGAAATTCTACTTAAAGAATTATGTATATTTATTTTTCATAGCAATAAACAAATCTTTGTATTAGGTGAATAATTTCGGATCTGATTATTTTCGGTGTCCAAAGGGTAAAAGGATATCAAAGAAAAAATAATTTAATTAGACAGATAGTACGAACAAAATGTATACATATTATGTTATTAATCTTGGAATGCTTTAGTAAACTGAAACAAGTAATATAAAAAACAATTTTTTAAAATAAATTTCTACTTAAGTTAACAAAGTAAAATTTTATTTTAGTTACTTTTTATTAAATATAAATATGTATATAAATGTGACTATTCATATAAATATGTATATAAATGTGGCAGAATCACAATATTAAGTGGCAAAATAGAAAGCAAATTTCCTGGAAAGTCCAAATTCTCCTTTTTATATAAGATGTTCGAACTCGCAGACCAAGAGATGTGAATGCAACGTCAAATTTACTAGACCATCAAGATATTACAATTACTATAAACAATTGATCAAAAAACTATGCTAGATGGAATTTTCAATCCCAATTGAGGATTTAAAGCCAATCGTGACAACGTAAGACGCTTGATTTTTCTACACCAGTTTGGGAACGTAATACAAATTAGAACTTTCTATTTTCTTTATTATATATTATTTTAATTCGAAAGTACTTCAAAATGAATCGGAAAAAGTGATTAATTAACAATGTTTAATTTTAAATACATCAAACATCAAGAAAATAAACAGAATCATTTAAAATAATCGACCGAAAGCATGTTAAGCCTAACCTCATTAGTGTTCGAAAAAAACAAACTGAATTCATTACTTATTTGGCGGCGGGAAAATGAAGAATTTTGGAGAGAATGTTTATTTTTAATTAATGAATAAATATTTTTAAAAACTGTATAAGCATCAAATGTCATTAACTACAAGTTTAAAAAATTTACTTGAACTTCATTGGATGAATAAAAAGTATTTTATGAACGATTGAAAATGTAAACACGATATATATATATATATATATATATATATATATATATATATATATATAGAGAGAGAGAGAGAGAGAGAGAGAGAGAGAGAGAGAGTTAACAGTAGGAATTGAAAAAATATCCATGACTTTATACTTTATATCTTAAGAATAAAGACAAACCTTATTATATTGTATCAACTATTAGTTTGGGATTATTTAGTTTTATATCAGAAGTATTTTACCAGGCTTAGGAAAAATGTGGAAAAGAAAGTATAAACTTGTTAATGAAAAAAAATGTTTGGATTATAAAAAGCATGGGGACACGTAAATAAAGCCAATAAAATTGATTTGATTTGTGAACTATGCCATTCATATAAATAATTATATAAAAGAAACAAAAAGAAGCAACAACGGAGTAGTTAATAATTCATAAAAAGGAAAATGAATGATTTTTTAGTGATATAATTCCAAATGTTGCGATACAAGTCAAAAAATGATGCTTGAAACCAAAGTATCAATCTTAAATTATAGCTTCTAATAGTTTAAGGAACACAGAATAATCAGAAAAAAAACTTCCCCAATATATGGAATCCTAGCAGCCTATCGGCTCAAACAATCGAAGCAAAATTTCAAACATGTCTGGTATGTGCTGGAAATTGTGATGGTTCTAAACAAAAGCATAGTTCACGGTTACGGTTATAGTGAGAGAATTTAGAAATTTTGAAATGTCAACACCCATATTTTCCATGCGCAAATTAATCAGCGTATTGAAAAACACCAAATGGCGTTGGAACGATTTGCATTTGACGAAAATTGCCGGCGTAAAGCTTTGATGCACTTTGTATAATTAACAGGGTTAGAAAGTAGAAGCACCAATCTCATAACACCAAGTGTAAAGCTTTGCTTGTGGAAAAACCTTTAAAAAGCAGTGTGGGTAGAGTGTTTCTACAGTCAGATGTTCTATTGTGCCAAAAAGATGACGCTTATAAAGGAACAACGAACAACTGGGAACTGCTTTTATATGAAATCGACGAAATCGTAAGCTAAGACAGGCCCATGTTAGGTAAGAAGTGTAAGTGATTTGGTAAGAAAATTCGAAGAAACTGGATGCACTTGCGATCGACCTCTATCCGGATGACCATGTATTCCAGTTGAAGCTATTGCGGGACTGCATTACACGATTACTGCAGGTCCATCGTATACTGCAACAAGTGTTGCTCGCAATTTGGATTTACCGAAAATCCCAGTTTTCGATCTTCTGCGTTCTTTGGATGTTTCCTTATTGATTTCAAAGCTTCCAGATATTTCAGTCTGGAGATGAGCAGTTGCGTGTGGACTTTGCAAATTCTTTCCTCATCAGATATGATGAAGATGACAGATGGCCGCTGCGGATAGTATGGACGAACGAGGCACACTTTTCTTTAACTGGAAACGTTAACACCAAGAACTGTGTTCGCTGGGCTGACAAAATCCCCGCACGATGTAGCATCAGTGCCTTTACATGAAGCCAAAGTGACTGTGTGGTGTAGTATCGAACTAAATCGGAAGAATTTATTTTGGAGAAAACTGCAAAAAAGGAACTACAGCAGCATTTTGGATGACTTTTTAATGTTCTCCAAAATTATTTTTACATTTTTTGTCGGAACTAGAAATATTTGAATGGCTTCTTATTTACTCACAAACCTATAATATAAACAAAAATTGAAAGAATTGTTATCATCACTATTACATTGATTATAATCTCCAACTTTAATAAAATAACTTCTTACAGTTTTAAAACTTTGGGAAATAATTAGAGTTTTTTGTTTTATTATGTCCTTTTTCATTCAAGACTAATTTAAAAACTGGAATATTTTTCTTTAACACATGGATTTAAATGTAGGATGCTACATATAAATCGGTGTATGTGTTATAAGGCTTCTGATGTTACATGCTTTTTAAAATATTTTGTCAACTCGCTTTATTCATTCTCTGTTTCTTTGTCTGTTCGATACAAATTTTACAATCGATTTTAAACTTTCCTTATGAGCTAGAGATTAGAAACTTGAAACATTGTTCAAAATCGGATGTCAATGCAGTATTAACTAGTTTTCTTGTTTGTTCGGTGCCAATTTTCCTAAGCAGTAGCTCAGTGGGAATTTAGTTTAAAATTGATTTAAAAATTTAACATATACAAGTATGAAAAGTAGAAAATAATTCTTTATATAAAGACGAACTAAGGCGAAAAAATAATTTATCCTAGTCCCCCATAGTTTTATAACTTAGCACAAATTGCCCTAAAAATTCTAAATTAAGATTGTGAATTATAAAAACTTACAATCCGAAACTTTCAGGAAATCAGTATGGAGTCATTATATATATATATATATATATATATATATATATATATATATATATATATATATATATCTCTTTCACACAACTATATCATATTTTAGGCAAATTATAATTGAAATTTTGAATATTCTAACTATCTAGTCTTATCCATTAAAATTATTTAACTATATATTACCATACGTCAAAATTATTAAATCATTTATAGTGTTATGAATTCGATATATAAAACACGCGTTATCCACAAATATCTCAAATGTTCTCTCTTCTCTTAGTTGAATCCATAGTAAACGTATTCTCATAACAGAAACCATAAAATTATATAGTTAAGACAATAAACACTAATAAGATAAAAAAGAAAAATTGAATAGTCGGTAATTAGATCTTAAACGCTAAAAAGTCTTAGAGTATTCAACATTTAAGGGTTTATCGATCATAAAATATTAAGTACTGAAATCTTGAATAATCATCAAACATTGAACAATCAATTATTAAAAAATTATAGTTTATTTTCACAAAATATAAAATATTAATTATGCAGACATTAAATAATGCATAATTTAAAGATATTTTACAGTCATTAATTATAGAACAAACAGTATTTATGCTTTAAATATTTATGTACAAGTAAAATAGCAACTTTATTAAATAATTTTAATGGTGATGTGTGCTCATTTACAGAGTACTATTGCATACTTCTGCAATACATGCACTCTTTTTTTGTTTGATAGCTATTTTTTCTGACATTCAAGAACTAAAACTATAGAAACAATGATATCTGAAAATTCATATTTTGTTCTTAAATATTTTATTATGACTCTTCAGTGCTGTGTGAACCTTAAAAATGATTCACACAAACAACACAATAAGTATATAGGCAAGAGCATTCATTTTTTACCTCGCTATATTTGTAAAAACGGTATTTCATTAATTTTTAGCAAAGCAGCATACGAATATTTTCTATATAGAAAACAACGAAACAAAAAATTCTTGTTAGTAAAAATAATATAAATGATCACAACAGACATTTTTATTAGTGTTAGAAATCAATTTTATTTTCAACCTTTAATTTTTAATTTACAATTTATTATTAAACAAAGGAATTTCGAAATTACATAAATTATATTTGATTTCTGTATTTTTTCTATCGTATGAAATTTAAATTTAATGTATTCATTAATGATTAAACTTTGACGATATTAAAATAATGTTTTATCGTCAGGAACCCACAACTGTACAAAGTTTCAGACCTCTAATATATCAGTAAGTCAGCAAGACATTTTTTTTACATGATTCCTTTTTTGCGAACTTGAAACAAGCCATTATTAAAAAAGTAAAGAAAAAAGAGAGAGAGGATATTATCTGCAAGTATTTACGTATTTACCTCTTATAGCGTTGTTTCTATTAAATTCAAGATGCTTATTGAGAACTTTTCAGAAAGTTTACACGAACGTTGTTCAGGCATTTGGTCGAAATAGGTATTGTAGTTAAAATTTTTAAGACAAATAAAAAAATAAAAAAATTCGAAAATCATTAATAAATGAAATAAAATAAAATAGAATTTAAAAATTTAAAAAAGGAAATAGGAGCCTATTATGAAACATAAACGAGCAGAATATAAAGATGAACCTATTACATAAATGACATTATTTAACTCGAAAGTACTGAATTTTTTGATATAATATAGTTATTATGCTTAGAATTTGCCAAATGAAATAATAAAAAACAGACTGAAAGTTAGCAAAGAATTTGAAATGCAACTAATTGATTTCCATACTAGTTCAATAACTATTCAAAAATTTGTTGATGTAAGGGAAAAGTTAGAATTGATTGAACGAAATTTGCTAAACGAAATTTTGGAAACATGGAATTCAATTCCAGATACATTAAACTGTTTGGAGATGCTACTCATGCTATTTTAACTATATTTTCATCTACCTATGTCTGTGAGTCATTATTTTCAGAGATGAATAACATTAAAAACTCTCTTAGAAACCGTTTGGCAGATGATTTTTATTCAACATATATTCTTCCAAAAGTAGCATCTTGTAATCCTAATATAAGTTATTAGTTATCTGATCTGGATCAAAAGAAGTCACATTAATGTTACTTTAATTTGAATTACACGAATAACTAAAACCTTTACTTCTATACAGTGCAAAATGTATTTTTTTGTAGTAAATAAAGAGTTATTATTATTTAGTTTAATTATTTTCCCAATAATCACATGTAAAAATTATTTGATGGTCCGTCTATACCACATTAAACATTTCTTTATAAAAAAGGGCACATTGATACATAAAAGGTCGTCACCCCTGGCATAGCGTTTCTATTTAACTCTAAGTAATGTAAGAAATGATATTCATTTACAACCACATACATTGAAAAATTTACGAATTATTATCATTTTGCTAAAAGCAGAAAAAAAAAAATCGGGAAAAGGCTTTCTCCTGAAAAAGCATGATTATCATTGTTCAAGCGAAGAATTCATCTTCTCCGTTTAAAATATTGTCTTCTAAAATAATGTCAATAAAAATTTAATTGTATGAAGTAACTACAGCATTAAATTTAGGTGAAACAAGGTGATTGTTGAGTAGAATCATTGAATTCCAACAAATGACAGTGAAAATTAATTCTTGCAAAAAAGTTTTGTCTTTAAATCAGTTTGGCATGTGACGTTGTATAAAATGAGAATAGTCTTACAAGAATTTTTATATTTGTGTTCGTGATGTCACAATAATTAAATCAGAGGCAAAGGTAAAATTTTTATTTAATATTTACTACGTTGGCATAAGCTTATTATCAGTATAGTGGAAAGGAAACTTTTCATAGAAAGTGTTCTAATCTGTCTTCTGTGAAGAACTGGAACTCTTTAACAACTTAGCTAAACCTCATTTTTCTAGTTCTTGGCTTACGCTTTAGAATTAGAGCATTCCTCTTATTAAAGGTGAAAATATAGTTAAAAAACATGCATTTCCTCCCTTCCTGTACAAATTGCGGAAAACAGCGGAATTGCTTATGCGAGTGATTTCGAGGCTGCGTTTTATTTGTGTTAAATCGATGAATAGATGCGAAAGGTAATTATATCGAAACAACGATCACCGTATGCATTCATGTATTGGTGTTTTCAATGACATAAAACGCACTTTTTAAATTGTGGATTGAATTAGCATCTTTCATTACATCAAATAACCATTCATGTTTATGATAACAGATTTAAGAGACAAAAAGTGATGGATATCATTAAGTTTACTATTTATTTCTCTGAATTCAATAATATATAAAACATGTAATTAATTACCTAACTTGTAATTCCGATTGGGGCATGAAAAGTTTAGTTTAGTTATAGTAATATCCATTATTGAAGCATTTTGTGATCGAATGCGCATTTTTGAACTAGGATCAGATGACTGAGAAGATTTTTAATGTTGCATTTCCTCTACATGAGTTTGCATCAGACCCGGGTCTTCCAAAAGAAAAGAAAGCTAAGGAGGATTATCGGAGTAAAGGATGTTCAACTCTCGACACCAGATTTAATGTGTACAGAGATTACATTCATAGTGGTAATTGGGTCAGATTTAGAACTAAGAATTCTCAAGTTTAGAAGCAGAGATCATACCATCAGGCTATTGCATTCCTCGGAGATTAATAGAAGTAATGCGTTAGGAAAGAAAGTGAGAAATATATTCTTGCCCTTTTGAGATTAAACAATCGAATTTCATTCCGTTTAAGCGATATTTCTTTCTGAAACGACTCTTCGTTCCTTTTTAGACCTAAAAACTAAGTAAAATGAGAAATACTTCCTCTTCTTTCCAACCTCAAAATGTAATCTTGAATCAGAACAACCTATATTCACAGGGAAAAATATGAATATTTTTTCAGGCATTGTGAGATCTGACGCAAAATGCGTGGATTTTGTGATAAAAATCAAGGGAGGGATTGTGCATTTAAAGTGAATATTCATCCTCTCTCTCCTCGAAAAAGTTTCCCTTCAAAATTAAGTCTTTCCCACATAAATAAAATATCTTCAGTAACAATGAATTGGAAGAAAAATATATTTATCTCTGAAGATTAAAAAGGTAAGAATTAGACGTCAAGACCTAGAAATTGAAGATCAAACTCCCTTACGTCGAGCAGAGATCACAATCAAACCATAAAAATACTTCTCGAATAAACAAGTTCATTACCGGAAACAGATTTAATTGATGATCTCCAGACTGTAAAAGCAAGAAATTAATGAATTAGGAAAGTCTCGTTTGCTCATTAAATCACATCGAATCCCTGCAAATTCATCTTTAATAAATTAATCTCTTTTTTCAATACTTTTTCCTGCCTTTTTATTACTCTACTAGGAATTCTTAGACAAAGGAAAACCCGATTCTCAGGATAAAATGGCTATTCATAGTCCCGACTCATCGTTAAAAAGACCATTCCAGTATTTCAAAGGTATTATTGAAGAAAATAAATGACCGTATTATTTTTCAACACTTTAATCCCGCAGTATTGTTCAAATAAAGTAGTTGAATGTGTTAATCGCTCTAATATTTTATAACAGAGCCTTTGGTTTTTTAGAAATGCTTTTTTCTACTAGGTACAAAATTATTTTTGATGAGACTTTATTTTTTTTTAATTTTTGATGTGCCTTTTTTGTTACTAACTTAAAATTATTTATTTCCAATTATTTGACTTAATTTAATAGTTATTCTGTAAAAATGAATAAAATTTTGAAAAAGCTAGTTTTATATGGGAATTTACCAGGGACTGTGAAGTTTTAGTGATAAAATGTTGATTTTGGGATTGGAGGTTCCAGGTTCAATACCCAATACCACCAAAGATTATCCCTGTAAATGGATTTGATTAATCTTTGAAGTCAAATTAAATTTGACATAGAGATCTGTATTACTTTCTCTGGTGTATTTTAGAAGTTTGAAGAAGTTAATATGACTATGTCATCTGATCATGGTTTAAAAGAAAAAGATTAGTCACAAGAACTAATTAAATAAGTGTTTTTTAATATTTCGTGTTTTAAAAAAAGACTAAAAAATATAAAATAGTTCATTCTAACATCATACAGATTTATACCCCTTCCCAAATTGTCATGAAAATTTGTGGCTGGGATTTTTTAAACTTCCTTTCCAATATAAAATTTCAATCCACTTTGAAAACGATATGTTATCATTTTTTTAACTAATTATTTTCTGTTTTTTTAGTCTTTGGTGTATAAAATTTTTCAATGGACTTTGAACTAATTTCCCGATCAGCTAACGACTTGGCATTTCTCCATCTATCGATAATGAAAGTTTTTGATTGATTGTAAATATTTTATCGAAAAGACAAAGCCAAATGCTAGTTTATAAAAACACGTTTAAATAGTCCTGGTGGTTTCTTAAATTTGTCTGTTAATGTAGCTAAAATAAAAGAAACTGATTAAACTTTTCTTTATAATTTCAAAGAAGACTAATACAAATTACCAATAATTAGGATTCGTGTATTGAGAATCTATGTACTGCAGTTATGCATCTGGAAATGAAAAAAAAATTCTCGAAAAAGCAGGTATTTTCTTATAAATTAGTGTATCCTTTGTCATTTTGATAGTCATGAATAATAGTGGCCAAAGATCTTCGATATTATCGCATTAAAAGATCAGTCTTTTCTTTCTATTATTGCCTTCCATAGATATTAAATTAAATTTATATTTATAAGAAATAAATTCTATTTTATCTAAAACAAAATATTATTTGAATATTACCGATTTAAAAAAAGAAAGAAAAAGAAAAGAAAACGAAGTGAAAAAATGAGGTATCAATGGTTTTTCCATCATCTATTTCACTCACATCTGTGAAAAATCCTTTTTGAAAAAGGTATTCGTTTTTTACATGCATGAGGGATGTTATAGGTAAGAAATTTATTTAATATCTTTCAATAGGAAAATAACTCTATGATTATTTGCATTCCAGTTTGTTGAATTACAGAAAATTGTGCATTATTAAATAATTTAAAATAAATTCTCTGCTATCTTTTAATATGCAACTAAAAAAAAGAGATGAAATTATTAATTTTACTTGGACGAAAAAAGTTGCGTAACATAAAACAGTAGGAATATGCTTAGTATTTTTTCTTGAATATTCAAGCTTTTATATAAATAGTTTAATTTATGCCATTTAACAATAAAAAAAACCGAAACCAATTTAAAAGAATTAAAAGTAAGATCATCATTTTTTTCATAAAAACTTTGTTTAACAAATAGAGGGGCTTTAAGAAAGCTAAAATGATTAAACATAATATTTCAGAAGAAATTCCATGTATCCCCCTGAAGAGAGCTTCCAAGTTAAAAAAAAGGTCAATATATGAGTGAGGAGAACGATATAATACTTGAATTTGACGGCACTAAATCTCCAGCTGTTGCTCTCGCTGACTAAGCAGCTCTACAAAATTCAATAATATAATAAACCTAGATTGAAAAAAAATATCCCGTATTTACATGAAGATAAATATTAAAAACAATCCATTAAGCCTCATCATTATGGAGAGGGTATCTGAATTAAGGAGGCACAGATTTTTCAATATCTATTGTTTCGGAAAAATTATATCACCTTATCGCTTTTCCAATTCCTTCAGCATCCGTAGATCCCCAAACAAGGACAGATTAAATCCCCGTACTTAGCCATATTTACTGCAATTTCAGATCTTCCTAATGCCTCTTCATACTTTTTATCGTTCATTGTTCCTGTATTGGTATTTGCCTTCATTGGAAAAAAAATGGCATTTCAAATTGATTCTAGCTTTTATATATGTATAATGTTTTTTGACAAATAAATGAAAGAGATTTGGTGTTAAAGTTTTATTCCTTTTTTTAATTATCCGAACAAATGCTTATCTTTTAGAAGATTTTAAGATTTCTTTATTAATCAAGCTCAGAAACTCGAGCAGCGTCCTTACAACACTGGAGCTAAGATGAAAGAAAAGAGATTCTTTCACATTTTTTTATGTGCGTGATTTCCACTCAGTTGGGAGCTTAAAGTTAGACAGTTAAAGCTACGGAAAACAAATCTTGAGAAGTGAGGGAAATGTCAAAAGCTTGAGCAACTCAAATGTAAAAGTAAGGGAAGTTCTTAAATTTGAATTTAAGAGGCTAAAAAAATAACAAAATATGAAAAACGCCACTAATTTGAATATTCCGAAGGACGGTACCTTTTTTTACAATGACGTGACTAACGATCAGCTTCCATAATGGAGTGGGGTACAAAATTCTGTATTATAAAGAACATGTCCAGAAGTTTTAGCTCAAAGATTCTTCCAGTTTCTTGGGGAAAAGTTTTGGGACACATAACTGAGGGTTTTTCTTTGCTGAAAGAATAATCTTCCTCTTTGAATTAACATGAAAAACTTATTTATGTATTTCCTCTGAATATAGACTACTAATCCAGAACATCTACATTTCTGTAGTATTTTTCAAACACAACAATGTTTGTTATTAACCAATGAAGTGATTTCTTGAACGTTTCAACTACATTTCGTCTTAGGAATAAACAACGATTTTTCTCAGCTGTTTCTCTTCCACACCTCCTTTCAAGAGTTTACAAGGGTAAAATTAATTAGAGTTATAAAAGTATTATTACTTTTATAAGCTTCAATTGAACCTGTTGAATACTTTTCGAGAAAAATAATGATATTAAAATGACAAGTTTGTAAAATGCTCTTTGTAGTATAGTTTTAAAACAAAATGCCCTACCAATATATTTTTTGAAAAAAAAAAGCAGAAAAAATTAAATTATGTTTTTACGAGAGAAAATGACGAAGGGTGTCAATAGTGCATAATTGACGGTGACAGTGATTGATTTCTTTAATGTCATATTTGAATGGTGAATTTTGGAACATATTAAACATATTGCGCGTCTATACTTTTGAAGATATTGTTGCGAATTTGTAATATTGCTTCCTGAATCATGAGTACCATTGTAAAACAGTGAATTTTTCAAATATTCTAGGGGCTTCTGAATGGATGACAGGTTAACGACCCCTCCCCAATACTAGCGACAAACATGGTTACCAGATGGGACAAAAATTTCTAAAGCTACTTTAATTTTAGCAATATCTCGAATAGAATGCAATTATCTTTTCCAACATTCGCTGCTCTGTCAGGGGAACTGTCAAAGTGGAGACCCATAGACAAATGATGAGTCAAGAGAAGCAGCAGTCGAAGAGAATGGATTTTGTCTGGAGGGTTGATCTCGAGAGAGTTCTATTTTTTGCGCTATAGGTTGCTGCAGTTGCTACTGATTCGCTTTTCGCGCATGTAATGTTAAATTTTGCAAACGCTGCGCTTGTATACATTTTGGCTGTTTTTGTTACCTGTATTTTGGTGTTCTCTTGTGAAATAAAGCTTCGTTATTTGTTATCTTGTCTTGAAATTTGCATCGCACATCTACCATACAGAATTTCCGTAACAGTATAGATAAAAATATAGAAGAAAATCTATCGATTACACATGCAATAATCTTACATATGGAAACATATTTATAGAATATCTGTTGCCATAACTATCAAATCTGATCTGAATTTCAATTTATTTTCCACAATCGACGAAAAATTTCTAAGTTTTGAAATTCATTGTTATGTCTATATTATAGAAATATAAAAATAAAAGCGCCTCTCTCATATATTGTACTATACGTATGGGAAATAGTATAATATTTATCATTTTAAAACATAATTTTTATTTGCAGCATCAATTTATTTCTGATCACCGATGAAAAATAATCACCTGTAGCTTTCGATGCATATAACTATAATCTAAGGAAAAAATTTATGCATTTTGTATACTATATTTTCTAGATTATGTCAGTAATTGTATTATATAACATTTTACACTAAGCTCGTTACCTTTTCTTCAATGAAGAGATTTTATTACACGAAATGTAATTTATAGAGGAAATGTACATTCTTATTTTTTCAGCATAACAGTTTGAAACTGTGTCATAGAATGCATTATAAAACATATAATCATTGCAAAAATTGAACGAGAAAGGAAATTAAGTATTGGAAGAAGGCCGTTAGAAAATGGGAACTTCTTCTAAACTAACTGAAAAGAATTCTGTTTAGTGAAGAATTTAAATTCTTTTTATATGATTGCATTTTTATGAAATTCAAATCTGTCACAATTTAATCATTTATCAATCCTCATTTTTTATTATGCTTTCGCTGAAATAATGATCATCTAATGAGTAATAATTTCATGGATACTTTGTTTTCATTTCATTTGAAGTTTTATTTAAAAAGCTACAGCAGAAAATTATAGATAAACATATACTTCCAATTACTAAAAAAACGCTTAAATGTATATTTTAAACACCTTTTCATGGATTGTGTGTAAGCAAATTCTAACATCAAAAGTATATAATTATTTTCTATTAACAGCAGATTGTGCTCTAAAAGGGAAAAGTAATTCAATTGGTTTTCAAAACAAATTGAATAATATAGGATTAAGATACATTTAAAACTTCATTAAAAACTGATCATAATTTAAAAATAACTATTATTATAACAAATAGTGATTATTTTTTTTATTGCACAAGCAATAAAATTCTAAGTTATGCAAAAATTACTTAAGTAAACGTTGATTGCTAAATAAGTATTTAAAGAACATTTATTATTTGACTATCTTTCAAATATGGCGCTTTTAAGCAGAATTCATAATGGATTAGGTATTTCACAGCAGCTCATTTTAATTCCAAAATACAATTTGGCGTTAACTTTCATCCCTTTTATTTACATCCGAAAAGCATATGCCGTAAAAAAAATACAAATACGATTTCCGTTTCATTGAAGTTAAAACATGTCTGGAGCAGCATGATTTTTTAATTTGTTTATGTTGTGCAAATGCGTTGAAAAGTTTTACGAGAAATGCACCTTCATCTTTAGAGCCATTAACTTTCTAAACAACGAAAATGTTAAATTTTTGGACTAGAAATATAAAACTGAAATTTATGGAGCTAAGGCCAGGAATTTAAGAAATTTTGCTCAGATGTTTTTCGGAAATGAATGTGAAATTGCATTCGTTTCTTTTATTCATTATGTTATTGGCTTCAAATAAAAAAAGGAGGCACGTCACAGAATCAGCATAAATTTCCGAAATATATGTATAGTTATTGAAGATAAAAAAGTAATGCTTTGGAGTTGCTTACTCCGTTTCGACTTCCTTTATTATAAGATCTTAATATTTGAATGAATAACGAAAGCGTTTTTTTAATGAAGTTTTGGTAGTTTGCTTAATTTGAAATAAGCATTTATTAAAACTTCCAAATGATATTGATTTATGTTTACAATGCACAGAATACAACATCAAATGCAATTTTTTAAAAAACGATGTTAAATTTCTTTCATGCATTTACTTAAATTAAAAGAAAATAATTATTATACAATTTTTTAATTATATGTTTTTTATTTTTATAAGATAATGAATTTTTTTTATTTAAAGTCTCTAAGAGTTTCATGCGAAATATTTATTTTAGCATAAGCTTTTATTTCTTCTATACAAGTCCGTAATTTTTTTGACAAGTCGTAAAAATTTGTGTTTTTAAAAATTTTCTTTAATAACATATTACTTTTGAAAATTATGAATGCAAATTCCTTTTAATTTAGTGCCCAAGATATAAATCTAATTTAACGTATAATCTAATTAACTTAAATAACTCTGCTTTCGTATCATAATTGTAATTATTTTCAATATATATATATATATATATATATATATATATATATATATATATATATATATATATATATATAATCTTGACTTTAAATTCAAGACTTTTGTTACTTGATTATAATGCCGCTTTTATATCTAAATCTTTCCCTCATGAATTATAGCAGTTTACTATAATAAATCAGCTATATCCTACTATGATTGTTACTCAAAGAATCTCAAGAAACAAGATAAAACATGATTCTCTATTATTTTTGACTGCAAATCTGGGAATAAAACAACCAATATCTTTACCGTTTTTTCGAAATCCCTATTCACTGTATGAGCCACGAATTGTTTCTTTCACCTCTTGAAATCCGATATTGCATTTATCTTGGATATATATATTCTTGCAGCTCCAAGATCACAACTCACATTTATTTCCTTTCTGATAATTAGATTTTTCATATCTTCTTTGAGCTTGGGATCTTGCCTATTTCTTATGTTTATAAAATACTACGGATCCTGGTCGGAATAGAATTTTATGGCGCGAGAAAATTTATTTTGTTCACTTTATATCTCGGTTCTCAGTAAATAAAATATCAAATATATATTGATAAGAATGGATGCAAGAAACACGACAGTTTGGATAAATTATGTATAACTCTGCGTGGGCGTCGATCCGAGAATCTTTGGATATTTCTTGGATTTGGAATTGAACCAACGTGCTAGGATTTATGTATTATTCTAAAAACTGGTATTTACCCTAATAGAGAAGAACTTTTGTGCTCAAATTTTATTTTATCTACATAGCTTTTTTGAATTTTGGTACATTTTTTAGTTTATATCTTATAGAGCACCTTCCCTGTGTTGTAGTTTAAAGTCATAATTTAGGTGATTTTTGTTTGTTAATTTATCAAATATTTTTTTTGTTCCCACATAAAATGTTTTCGGTGATAAAAAACTCATTAGTGTAATGTGTACCTTTTCTTTCAAAAGTCCGCCTCTCTCACTTCCAGACAATTACTTCGCGAAGATGCGCGCTAAGCGCATTTTTCTTTTTGTTACTCTTTTTCCATATTTTTTCATCATTTTCTTTTTATGCAATTGTATTTTAGTTGAAATTTGTGCAATATTTCTTTGTAAAAGATAAAACTTTCCTCCTATATCTTTCATCTTACTCCTGTTTAGGTTATGAACTGCACAAGTGCAAAAGCAATGAAGATTTCCATATTTGAAAACAGATAATATTTATTTTAATGAAATAGGGAAATATAATTAAATAAAAGAACAATGCAAAAAATATCAAACGTAGTATAAAGGAAAGCAGTAATAAGAAAGAATATTTTAATAAAGAATCAATACAAATATAAATACAAACGTCAGATACAGTGTATCTGAATTTTAGAAATTTCTTTCTTGCTTTTCATGGGTTCCAGGTAGTTTGTCAAAGTTGTTACATTTTCATTTATAAAAATATTTGATTTCACAATTTTTTCTGTCATGTATGTCTAAATATTGCATATGTTTACAATATCATTGCAAAACTACAAGAAAGATATTTATTTCTACTGGCAAGATATTTTGATTTAATTTGCAAATCGAATTTTCGAGAGTTTTAAATTGTCATCGATATTTGATACTTTCACAGCTTTAAATTTTTCTTTTTTTAAAAATCTTCCAATTTGGTATATTTCTTCAATGAAATTTTCCCATTTTATTTAAGTCCTTAGTCGTTTAGTCAAAGCTTAGTTGTGAAAGTTATCTTTATTAATTTTTCTAATGAATTGTTTCATTTACACTAGAATATTTTTCAGAAAAGAAAACTAATTTCCTGATTGAAGAGTCAGGAAAATACAAAATCAGTTTTGTGATGCATTATTTAATCGTACATCTAATTTAATCGTGCAATATGAAATTTTCATAAATGTTGTTTCGTTTTAAGATTTTAAAATCATCCTTCATTGTTTTATCGAAAGCCTTAGAACCAGATCTTTATTATTATTTTTTAAATATATGTCTTTGAAAATAATACATTTCCTTTAATGTTTTGAGTGAATATATCAGATATTACAGAACAATACCTACTGTAACAATATATGTTGCAAAGAATTCAAAATATATATTAAAGTTCAAATTAAGGGAAAATTAGTATCCAATTTCATTTGGGAATCTTAGAATATTAAGAACAATTAGATTATATTTATTGATGTAGTATTATTGTTTGATGTATAAAGAAGGAGTTTTCATTTTACTATTAACCCTATTTTAGTTTTTTTTTATTTTAGAGAGAGACAAACAAATTTAAAAATATTAACGAGTCATCTATTTCTTTAAATTGTCAGCAATTCAACGCAGGCATACAATGTTATGGAAAACTTCCCATGAATAGGCGATGAACATTTCAGTAAGTTTCATGACGACACTTTACCGCTAAAGAAACCCAAATAAAATAACGAGTTTTCTATAAGGATCATCAAGCCTCAAGCTTGTATTTTCTTGTCAAACTCTTTCTTTCTCAAAACTCTTGTATTTTCCAGAACTTTTTGTTACAAAATCGCAAAATGGTCACCAAGTTTCGGTCAAAGCCGAGAGTTGTTGATTTGGCATGCAGCATCTATTTAGCTCTCCTTAAAATATCTATATCTCTCCTTATTATGAGACCAACTGAACAGAATAGCAATATTATAAATTCGTCTAATATATGCGGGAAAAATCGATGACAAATTAAGTATACTATCAAATCTATTTATTTCTTTGTTATAAATAAAAAAAATGTTTGCATTGAGTTTAGAAACGAAATATTTATTTTTTGAAATCACTTTGTTGAAGGATTCAATATTTAATAAATTTCTATCAAAGGGGATTTGGGATATATTTAATATTTTGTGTCTGCAGTTTATTAAAAAATAAAACACTATTTCTTCCTATGTTTCAAATGTTTTGAACTTCATATTTATTCTGCAGAAACATTTCCTTATTTTAGCTGCAAACTGTTTTTTTTATCGCAGCCAAATTTCAATAAAAGTAAACGCTAAGTTAAAGCTAATAGCTTTTCCAACAGCACAGTTTCTTTCATAAAATTTGTGAAAGCTTACATTGATATGTATTTTTATGATGAAAATTAAATTCACGTCTAGCCTACATTTTCGAGTTCCTTCAAAGCATTAAATTGTCTTTTCCATCTTTGACAGGGATGCGAAATAATCATTTTTTTGAAGATTGACAGATTTATATTTCTTTTGGACATTTTATTTTTGAGACATCTAGCTTAAAAGAGATACATTACATTTTAATCTTATTGTTTAGCTTTCCGTTTTCGATGGAGGAAATATAAAAAAATTAAAAGATAGTTTGCCGCTGTGTTACCGTTTGCTTGAAATGGAAGTTAACAATACACTAACTAGCAAATTTGACTGCATTATTGTAGATACACACTATTGAAAAAAAGAGCTTATTTTAATTCAAAAATAGAAAGGGAAAATGGAAATATTTGAAGTGGAAAAAAAAGTGGAAACTAAGCTATGCTATTTTGAAATGCTTATATTATGCTCAATGCTTGATTAATATTGTGATACAATGAAAACTGAGTATGTGTTTTTTTTTCAGAAGCTATACGAATGAAATTTCTACGGAAATCTGATCTGTAGGGGAGAAGTCCAGCAATCTCGACAACGTATCATGATGCTTTGTCATAGAACATAGGTGGCAAAATAAACTAGTGACGTACAAAAAGGCAGCACTTGCAGAAATCAATAACACACATGCAAACAGCAAATCTCTAATTAAATATCAGATTATAGCTACAGAATTCGTTTTGTGGTTACACTCCAATGAAAGAATTCAATGAATTTAGTTTTTGAGAAGGTGTATTCACCTTATCTTACAATGTAAGTTTCTTAATAAAGCACTGAAAAATTTAGAAAGATCCCCGAAACTCAGTTCCTAATAGAGATATCATCATAATTCCTGTATTTTTAGAACCTTCATTTCTGCCACCAAATTAACCAAGAGCGGGGATCATTGACCTGATATCTTTTAAAATATCTGTAAAATTATTTTCCTTACTCTGAAACTAATTATGCAGGGATAGATACAATATTACAAATTTGTAACAATATTAAAGAGTAGGTTCATATGATAAATGTAAAATAAAGTCTCAAGGTTTGATTAATAAAGAATATGTAAAATATGTGATAAATGATAAATGTTTATGAAAAACGTAGAATATAATCTCAAGGTTTTATTTATAAAGAATATGTAAAATAGTTGTAAGCTTCACCCACCATTAATATTTACTCATCCATGAATTTTTACAGCTGTTAAAGCACAACAATTAAAGTAAAGATTTTGAAATCTTATTAAAAAAAATTTATTTCCTTTTTCACATCATGCTTCGAGAGACAAATTATATTTAACGTGCTTTAAAATATTTTAATTATATTTGGACTTTTTAGAATGAATATTGGACACAAACCAAATAGAAAAACAACATTAGCTTATCAAATCTTTTCTGAAAAATCTTTTGTGCCACTCAATGAAAATGTAACAAGAATCCAAAATACAATCATGAAAGAAATAATATATTCCCACTGGAAGGAATTGTGAAGTTGTTTTCTATGAAAAAAATTCAAATCACAAAATTTCCTGTTTTTTAATATACGTTTGAGAAAAGGAAAATTTTGTGACTGAAATTGTAAATACATAACAAAAAAATTAAACTTCGAAATTTTTAAAAAATTCAAAGTTTTAACATTTTTCAAAATTTTAACAAAATTTTTAATTATAAAAAAGTGAAATGACAAATAAAATGTAAAGTATCTAAAAAAATTAAAGAAATAACAATAACTAGATCTGGGTCTCTGTTGTTCTATAAGCTATTACAGAGCGAAGAAAGGAGATTTAAGTCGGTCGTTCAAAATTTACTTTCACTAGTTTAAATTATACTTCACTCATATAAAAATGAGCGCCTCATTTTTGTAATTTATTTGCATCAAAACAGTTGCCGGTTTTTTTTGTAGAGATTTTTTTTTGACAACATAAAGTCCTTATCTGGAGAGGCACAAATGTTTTTGCAGGTTTATAGAATTGAATTCAATATTCCCTCTTTATGAAAGATGTAATACATTTAATAGTGCTGACACGAATTATTCTTGAAAAGAAGGCAGTGCATTTAAATATTAGACCTTTGTTCCTACATCCTGAGACAAGTATTATCACATTTAAAATATAAGGCGATATATTTTGACCCATTGAATGCATGGCGCTCTCTCAGTAGCAATAGTTTCAAAAAGAAATACTATAAAATAACTTTAATATGTTGTCAAGGTACAGCTTATACAAAACAACATAGCGTTTATAGCAGGGTAGTTCAAAATATGTTTACTCGTACAATTGACTGATATCAGCCTAATATTTTGTTAGATTTGTTTTAGTTTATGATTACAATGGTAAAAATAAGAATTAAACTAAATATATTTAAAAATTTGGAAAATTATCACTTTTAAATAATTTATCAGCATTTGATGGTAGTAAATTCTTCACTAAAACTCTTTTTAAATGAATAACTATTAGCATTTATTCTTTTACCCTCTTTAATTACAGGTACATGTTATAAAATCTAATGCTTTTTAAAGTATAGAATATATTTATATCAATGTATTATAATATATATAGAGAGAGAGAGTTAAAAAATGTGACATTTATTACAATGTAACTGTTCTCGATTATTATTTTTTGAAAAATTCAACTTTCGAAAACACACTACTAGAGTTCTTTGCTGCGTCGTTTGATTTTGAATTCTAATTAGATAACTGTGAATTTAAATCTACACCTTTAAATTTTTATTTCTTCTGTGTCATGACGACTTGCAAAAAATTCTGTGTGCTGATTTATTTCAAAATATCTAGAAACTAAAATTGGATTAATTTTTTATCTACCCCATTTTGCCATTGCTTTTATAATCCAAAAGAATAAACCAGAATCAAATTTTGATATAAGAGCCTGCACTTTGAATATATATATATATATATATATATATATATATTTATATATATATATATATATATAGTGTGTGTGTGTGTGTCTGTGTGGAGAAAAAGATTGAAACCTTTTTTAAAAATATAAACTTAGAAAAATGCGACACCAGTCTTTTTGAAATTCCGGCAAAAATAAAGCTAATGAATACTAGCGACTCTGTAACGATGTTTTTTAATAAGCATTGGGTGAATTAAAATGAAACATAGACAAATCAACCCATTGATGTATTATATTATATTACAGAAGCACATTTGACAGAATAATATCCTTCAGTTTTTTTGGGGGGTATTTCAGGTGAATTCGGGTATTTTCAAGAATCACGGAGTAAAAGTAACCCTAATCAAACTTATTACTAGAAGGACAATTATAGTTTCAAGTGCGCAGGAATTACGTCAATTTTGAATCAACGGTAGTCTTTTTATAACAGAGTGACATTCTTCTATGATTTACAGGAGATACCTCTTACTCCATAATACCACATTTGAGGATAAAAGTTTCAAAACTTTGCAGTTCCTCTTGCAGTATTGAAAATCTGTCTTAGCTTTACTGTGTATATAATCTTTTATAAATTGTGGTGTTTGAAAACAGTGGGCAATTTTCGATAAAGCTGAAAAATTTCACTTATGTTGATTTCCGATATCGGCTCATAAATAATGTCAAATCTTATAAAACGAATACCCATTTCAACTAGACTAAAAAGTTTTAAAATTTAGATAAAGAAAAACTTATATCTGATATTATATATCCTATGAAATTATCCATTGTAAATAATAAATTTTCAAAAATAAATAAATAAAATCTAAAAATTTTAGTAAGAAAATTTAAGGTTGTTATTATGGATACTTTTTTGATCCATGCATTCAGCTCTTAAATTTTTTCGTAGAGAAAACATATTTTTACATATTTCTTTAATTTGCACGCATCTTTTGTTATCGCATGGGTGAAAGAAGTGAAATTAACTTCACGAAAGCAGAATTTAATGCGAAAACAGAAATGAAAAACGTAATAATCTTGAAATGAAAGAAATGTCTGAAAGTTCGCTTTTGCAACTGGTTCGGAATATTTTATCGATTTTAAGTTTTTAAATAAATAATTTATTATTCCGTTATAATGGACTGAAAATAAATCGACTTCAAGTTAGAGGCTATTTCATTCCGGGAAAAACCGTAGCACTTTTTAACGAACCGATGGTTGCGAAGGAAAAAATTAATTTGTCGATTAGCTGGATTTTTTAATGGAAACAGGTTTTATGTTCTTTCATAAATAATGTACAACTGCTCCATTTTTTGTTTCAAATGTAAATCTTCTTTTTTTTCTCTTCCGTTTGGTTTAAATGCCTGCTCCAAGGTAAAAGCAAATCCTTACTAAATATAGGAAATGGACTCTGGTTTTAAAAGGAGAGCAGCTTTAAGTTTGTTTTAATCCACATCAATATGGTCAAAATGGCTTTTCATAAAAGGATTACGATTTGTCTCAAAGGTAATTAGCATAACTTAAAGTGGATTGGAGTTCCGCTTAGAAGGACTGCCAAAGCAAAGTAAAACTTAATTTTCTTGTTCCCATTTTCGCTTACAACCATTTATTTTAGAAAAGGTATTAAACAGAGATTAAGAAAGGCATTTCAGAAAACTTTTATCGAAGTGGTGAAGGATTATTTTATTGAGTTCTTTTTCATTTCGTTTTATTTCATATAAAATATTATAAGTAAAAAACAGTTACGACTTTCTTTCCATATTAAATATTTAGCTCAATTAAGATCAAGCAAATCTTGTTAAAATATTAATTACTATTATGATGGAATTCCTTTATCAATTTTATTTAACTTTATGGAACACTAAAATCCTCGAGGGATAAAATTAATCGGGCTTCGAATAACTTAAAATAATTAAATAAAGCAAAATAATAAGTGTGAATAGAAAAATAACTAATTTGCAAAAAAATAATTTTTATTTGGTCTCGTCTATAGCCAGAGCAAGAATAAAGAATTCATGATAAAGCAAAGTTTGTTGTCATCTGATGATTAAAGCTGCGTTCGTAAAACATGAGACCTTCCTGGAGGACATTCAGGAGAAACTGCCCCCACATTTGTGTTTTTGTCGAAGGACCTCCTCCTTTCCATCCTCCAACAGACTTCAGCAAGCAATTTACTGTTGAGGCGCGCATGAGCCTACTGGTTTTTAAATAATGTAGATCATGTGTATAACTAGAGGATAGATTCCAGAAGCTACTTGATTCGCTTAATTTTTTTTTTGATATAACCAATCGGTAAAACATAGCAAATCCAATATAACTAGAATGATTTCGTTTATATAAAATAAGTTACTACAAAAGTAACACAATAATGAAATGGAAAAAATAATGCCAAATTTTTTGGGTATCATGTTAAGTTTTACATGAAAAAAAACAACAACTATTGAAAATATTTTACTGCAAAATGTAGAATATAAAAAAAAAATAGAAGATTAATCTTCATGAATTTATTATTTTACTATAATCTCGCACTATCTACTTAGTATAAAAGTAACATCGTTAATAATGATTTTTATCTTTTAAATAAGCTTTTAATAGTAGCATCTATTTACAGGGTGTCTATAACTAAGGGACCATTCTTTAAAGTTATCTACAGGCGAAACTATTGTTCAGAAAGTTATGAAATTTTGTATAGAACATAAAAAAGGGATGAGAATTTGTGTGAGTGAAGGAAAAACTTGCACGAAAACTTGTTCCGAAATTAATTTTGGAACAAGAGATTTAAATGAACGAAGAAGATGAATCAAAATTGCAAATTTTTGTCAAAGTCATACAGCATCTGTTATGAAACCTAAAAACTTTTGCTGAGATTTCGATATGTCGCTATTGCTAATCAGAATGTCCTTACAGTTACTAGATCGAGCTTTGTTAGTTAAATTGTTTCACCTAAGCAATGTTTCCGCAAAGGCTGCTTTCCTGAAATATTGGATATGAAATGTCCATTGACTATTAAAAATCTTCGATTAATGATAGCTACATTTGAAGAAACAGGTTCGTTTAAGGTTCGTTCTGGATGAAGAAAATCTTCCGCAGAAGCAATAGAGAAAGTTGCGCTTCAAGTGGAAGAGAACAGAGCTTCAAATGCACAGGCTAGTGCCAGTGTCCGAAGTGTGTCAGATGCATTGGATCTGCCTCTTTCAACTGTCCTGAAGATCATGCGGAGCATCCTTCAGGAGGTATCCGTACAAGCTACAACTTGTGCAGAGGTTGCTTCCAAATGATTTCGACATTAGACATCGGTTCTTACTTCAGTTTCTTGCTCGCTTTGAGGTAGGTGCAGAATGGCCGTGGAGCATTCTCTGGACAGAAGAAGCTCAGTTTTATTTGGACGGTTCGGTGAATACTCACTGCAACTGCCGAAGAAAGTTTGGGATTGAGAAAATCCACACTCAATCTTACAAGTCCCTTTGCCGTCATCAAAAGAAACGGTGTGGTGTGGGTTTCTGCATCATTTATTCCCGGCCCTTATTTCTTTCAGGAATTAAGCGCGAGAGGTCCGGTAACGTGCTCGATCACCGGACAGCGATATGCGTCATTAATTCAGAATAAAATCGTCCCGGATTGGCAAACCCATCAATGCCATCTGAGCACAATTTTCATGCAAGATGGAGCTCCTCCACACATTAGCCATTGTGAAAAGGACGTTCTCCATAATCATTTTACAGAAGAACGTGCCATTAACCGTCACTGTTGTGATGTGTGGCCTCTCCTGCCTTCAGACCTAGATACATGTGACTTTTGGCTTTGGGGACATTAAAACATCTGGTAAGTCGTAATAATCCAAAAACTTTACCTGATTTAAAAGGCAGCATCTCATAGCATGTTCTTACTATTTCCCAGAACTCACTAAGGACGACTGTGGAACATGCTATCTTACGATTCCAGATGGTAGTGGAAAATGACTTACCATCATGCTGAGCATGTTTTGTTGTAATAAAATTTGCCAAAAATATGCTAAATAGGTAATTTATTTGAAGAACTGCCCTTGGTAACGAAAGTGTGAACTATTTTTTTTATTCTCTCAAACAAATTCCCATCCCTTTACATGCCCTATTCAAAATTTCATAACTTTTTGAACAATAGTTTAGCCTGTAGACAAGTAGGGTCATTTAATTATGAACACCCTGTATGTTTATTTCAGTTTTTTTTGTTCGTAAAAAGGTAACCATCAATGGATATCATTATAATATAACTTTTATTAATAAATTAGGAATAAACTTTATAAGAACAAATTTTCCACACTGAAAAATAAATTAGGTCTTGGAATAGATACGAAATAAAGATAAGGCGCTATCGCGCTTCACTTGTCATATACCATGAATTCTTCCGCACTCAAACGGTTAATCCTTTAACAAATGTTTCATGTTAGTAAGATTAATTAAAAGACTCAAGCATATTTTTTCTTAAAGTTTCACTCTGTTTTGGGATAATTCCTCATCAGTCAATCTGAGGCTTTCTACTGACAGTTGAAAACTAATTTTCGAAAATTAAGAAAAGATTTCATCGCATTCCACTAGTGCAATTAATTTGAGTAGATTCACTAAAATATATTTAAAAAAACCCCCAATTTATTAACGATAACAAAGTTTTGGATTTCGAAAAAGTTACTTAAGATAAGAAAAAGCCACAGTAAATTTAATTAAAGAATTGCTTTTAAAAATAAATTTATGAAAATGCCCTAAAAGGCATTTTTTTCATTTCAGACAACATCATTATAAAGTCAATTGAAAAAATGCTAATTTAAATTTAATAAAAATGCTTTTCCTTCGAACCCATTTATAATAGAGTACTAAAAATGTATATTTTTTAATTGAATTTTTTTCTACTTTTTAATTTTTAACTCATTAGTACAATTTTTTTTAAGCTACTTATTTCAAATTCGCCAAAAGGTTAATTCACTAATTTTATTTGGTACGGAATCAAAATTGAATTTAATTCATCCATTACTGATAAAAGAGTTTTAAAATTATTAAAATGGTGTATTAGAATTGAGAAAACTGAAATGGGCAAAGTTTTGACATACTAAGAAGTTAATTAAAACTCAATTACCAAATTCTACCTTTACAAAAGGGAAACAAATAGAATAAAAAAAAGGCGTGATAAAAAGAGCAAAGAAAAAATTAATGGTGAAAGTATTTTGATTTTTGTTATGATTATTTTTATTGAGTTTTGTTTATGTAATATTTAGACACGTTTCTTATTTCCCACGAATAATAAGAAGCCTTGTAATGGAAATATATAGGAAAAGTCACAGATAAAACAGTTTATTTTCTTGAGGTACAATGTGAATTGCAATTAAATTTAAGGCATAGATTTCAGTACATTTCTTTTATATTACACTGCTCAAAACAATTAGGGGAGCAAGCAAAAAAATCAAGAAAACCGTGCGAGACAGCCACGTATTGGCATACAATGGGTAGTACAAGCGTATCCATGCGCAATACAGAGAAAAAGATAATACAATGGAATTAAGCTTTAATTCTTTGAAAATATGGAAAAAACATGAAAAGATGATTTAGGGCAACAATTTGGTTACATGTAAACGATAAAAAAAAGGCTCTGAATAGACATGATGCACGAGTTTTAATAGGGCGTGTGGTCTCCTCGAACAGCTAGGATTGCTGCACACCTGTTTGCCATGGATGCGATGAGGTTATCGATCATACTTTGGGGAATATTGCCCCATTCCTAAAGAAATGCAATCTCCAAGTCTGGGACAGTCACAGGCGGCCTTGGCCGCGCATCAATGCGTCGTCCGAGCATGTCCCAAACATGCTCGATTGGATTCAGGTCAGGAGAGCACGCTGGCCCTTCCATACGCTGTATTGTTTCAGCTTCAAGCATGTTCTCCACCAGACGAGCTCTATGCGGTCGGGCATTATCATCCTGTAAAATAAAGGAATCGCCAATGGCTCCATCGTAAGGGATGATATGAGATCGCAGTATCTCGTCTGCATACCTGCGGCCCGTCAAAGTGACATTCCGAATGATATGTGGGTCCGTACGTCCGGCTATGCTGATTCCACCCCATACCATTCAACCAGCTCGTCTGTATTGTGACCTTTCACGAACGAATGCGGGGTTATTTCGAGTGCCTCTCTCCCGCCATACCAGAACAGGTCGAGTGTCACACTCCAGACTGAATCGGGACTCGTCTGTAAACAGCACTTGGCTCCAATCATGTTGCTGCCAATCTCTATGTTCAGCAGCCCATCTTCTTGGGCCCATCCCACAGTGGCGTGGGGTCAACGGAATGCAGACCATTGGCCTACGTGCATAGAGCCCTCCCCCATGAAGCCTATTACGTACTGTTTAGCTGGACACCCTTCGTCCTTTTTCCAAGAACAACTGTCTTTGCAGCTGAGTAACATTCTCTGTTCTGCTCGACGGACTGCTAACCGTATATACCTGTCATCAGTTGCTGTAGTGGTACGTGGCCGACCTTGCCCTGGTCGACGTCTAACATTTCCTGTTTCTTGGAATCGATTCCACAGCCTTGCAACAATACTTCTGGTGACTCCAACAGCGTCCGCGACACTCCGTTGGTTTTGGCCTGATTGCAGTCGGCCTATGACACGCCATGCCATGGATTCCGGTAAATCACGTTGTTCAGACATTCTCATAAGTTTGTCTCAAAAACAGAAAGACTGCGCAATCAAATTTACAGTTACGGCAATAAAACAGACATTTCTGCAACATCCCGATTTCTGGCCTTATCTCCTTTTTCTGGTTTTTGACGTCATGAACTTTGATTTGCATATAAAGTTTTCTTCTTCCGTTTCCTGACAGGCTATAATTTATGGATGATTCATTTTATGTTACTTATTGGTAGGCATATTTGCGTAATTCTATTAAAACCATGTGCTCCCCTAATTGTTTTGAGCAGTAGTTTATAAACACAGGGGTTAAGGTTAAAGAAAAATCAAATAATCGAAATATGTGAACGAAATCCGATATATTTATATATGTTATTTTTTAAAATATCGTAAGATATCAGGAAACAAAGATTACTTTCAAAGATCTTCCATCACCTTAGCGAATAAATTAAAGGAAGAACAAGAATTCAAAATGGTGACACTTTGGCTTATAACTCTTGTTGGTTGATGATAGATGCCAGTTAAAAAATGCCTAGGGGTTTGGAAATAGAAATTGGATTGTTATAACGCAAAAAAGACAAAATGTGCTAGTTTTAACGTAGAAAGTAAAATATAATTGCCCTATGAATATGATTCTGGGAATCAGTGAGTTAATTCAGAAATAATTATTATAAAAAGTAAATCAAAATTTTCAATCAACTCTAAATACAGAAGCTTAGTTGTAAAAAAATATATTTACATTTTCTTAATTAAACAAGCGGAATTAAACACTCTTGGCAAGGCCGTGAACGCCATTAGGGCTTAGATATTTATTTTTAGACAAGAATATTTTGTTCTTTATAGGATAGTGAAGAAAATTAATTACATATTTTGAAAATCTTTTCTAACTGAATAGGGAAGTACTAGTACAATTACAAATAGGGAAGTAGTAGTACAATTTCAGTTATAGAATCACAAATGAAAATTTTTTCCCTTATTGTTGCGTGAATGAGTTATTGCATTTACTTGCAATCGAAAGTACAAAAAGAGACAGATTCGGTTCAAAACTTGATTCGGATCCACACTTTAGATGCTAAAACTAGTCATTAAACTTTATTGTTCTGTCTTTTTCTTGATAGACACGAACTTCTTTCGTAAGGATTTTGCTTTAAATTTAAAAGAAATATTCAAATTTGGCAGGAAGACCGCATATTAAATTTAAATTTTTTAGCTCAAAGCGGTTTTGGGCTATCGTGTTCACAAGTAAACAGACTGACATAATTCCAAAATTGTGTTTTTAAAATTCAGAGAAGTCTGGAATATTATTTTTTTTCTTCAAAATTTCGTATTTAATTTTTTTGAGGATTACAAATTTTTTTCTTTGGATATTTCGTTTATAAGAAAGTAGTCACAACCTCAACCTGATTATTCCTACACATCGGAAGGCACTGGGAAAAATTTGAATGACCAGATCGCCGCAACAGCAACACTGGCGGGAACTGTTGTTGAGTCCTAAAAGCCATCACGGGCTACGGTACACCCCTTCCCTAAGAAAGTAAGCAATGCCATTGATGGGAGGATCCAGATCACCACCTTTTCGGGTGCAGACAAGGATGACGAAAACCAACCACCTTACCGGAAGCTTCTCATCTCAATTGAGAGGTACCCCATTGAGGGACATTATAAGAAAGTCAGAGAAAAAAGCCTTTGGATTTATTCACGAAAGTGAAGTGTAACTTTTCTAGAAATTTGACCCTGAATATTAACTGATTCATATGCAAAAACTTAAAATGATTGTCATTTTACCTTAAATTTTACAAAGTAATTTACAGTGAAATATTCGCAATAACTTAAGAAAAAGTCTGCCTCTGATCCAGAGCTAAATTTAAAAATTACACATTGCAATTTTTTTTTCTTTCAGGAGTTTATCAAAGCTAAAATACAATCTTCTTTTCCTCTATACATATATCACGGAAATAATTTCTTCGAACCCAATTGTAATGAATGGCAATTTAAATTAGACTGGTGTCCTTCAATTTTAATGATCGTTTTCTGTTCCCATTAAACGATGTAACAAGAAGCATTTCGCATCAATGCGTCACTGCGATTTCAGTTTACTTCAAGTAATTAACTGACTGACTCGAGTCACGAATAAAAGAAGCTGCTAGTACGGAAACTGTGAATTGAGTACTATTCTATCCATCTGTACTTCTGGATTGAATCAAATGAAGTGAAATACATAATAAATATTCTGGGCCCCTTTTCTATGTTTGAAATGCTCGAACCTGTTAGAAGCAATGAATCATCAAGATTATTTCGAATATAAAAGGGATTAAAATATTTTAAGGTTTTGATTATCGTTAACTGGTAGACACTTCTCATTTGATCTTGGACATACGATCATTATAAATTGTCAGCAATAGATTCAGTTCTTTTAAATCAAAATATTTTCATTTTTTCTTCTCGGTTTTTTTTAAATGTTTTCATTTATTTATGACAATAAATGAAAACATTTAAAATGACAGATAAAAACGAAGCGTTTCGTTTTTATGACAGATAAAAACGCAGATTTTAGTAGTAGCAGATTTTAAGTAAATATAAGAATCAAAGATAGTAATAGTTCCATTACCATGTTTTTAATTTAGAAAAAAAAATTCGCTACTAAAATTCAAATACAATAATTAACCTATGATAATTTAAATTAATTCATATAATAATTAACAGGTGAGAACATTCTCCCTTCAACTCCAGACATTATTTTGAGTTTTATACTCAGCTTTGAAATATAATAATGGTATTAGAAATGAGGGAAAACTCTTATAATATTCCCTCGTTAAAAACATGAAACAAATAAAAATAGATGAAAGGATTTAAAACCAAATAAAAGTATTATTTTACATAAATTCTTCTCAATGGTTAATTGTTGATCATTAATACGTTGGAGAGTACATACCGACTTCATAAAATTTAGATTCCAATTTAATTGTCATCTTCTTTCTTTAGACTTAGAAGAATTAAAAAAAAAGGAAAATGCATAAAAGCCTATACAATGTTATGTGCCAGTTATTCAAAATGTTTGCTGGAGAAATCTTCATTTATCAACTGATTATAGCGTGGCTTCTCTAGTATGTGGAGATTTCAAATCTTCTGTTAAGAATATGCTTTGAAGCATTATTTTTTTATGAAATACTTAAACTTTTTTTAATGTTTTCACTGAAAGACAGTAGCATTCAACTACTTAACGCAGTTATTTGAAGTCAACTAACTCAGCTATTTAAAAAAAGAGCTCCTGCGAAGAAATGAGCTTGTACATATTGGCTGGGGATACATTCATTCGCACAGATGTATCGTTATATTTTTACATTTTAGCAGAGATCGGTGATATATAACTGTCATAATTTTTTCATTGATTTACTACTAAATTTAAACAAGAATTACCAAATCACAAGGTAATATTTCTTTTTCCTATCTTATTTAAAGTATCAGATTGAAAGAATATACCTTTGATATTCTTTATTATTTTATTTATATTTATTATTTTTAAAAAGCATAATGAATAAAATCCTAGATTATCAGTATTGCATTGATGTCGTTGATGTAGAGAAAGGAATTAATATTTGGGCTTAAACAAATATTAATATACTTTGCCAAGAGTCTAAAAGGAGTTCCCGATTCGTTATAATTTTTCTAATCTGTGATTATAAATAAAAGTATTAATGACAAAAATGACAGATCGATGAAATCTAATAGTGTCATTTTCAGATTTGTATGATTTCCAAGGGCAGAATAAAAAAAAACAATAAAACTATGAGACAAAAGAAATACAGAATAATTTTTTTAGATATTCGGATAAAATGTTAGATGCATGGTGTATTAACCCTGAAAAATTTATATTGCTCAATGAAAAGAAGGTAAAATTAAATCGATGTCTTATTTAATTTTTACAAAAGATATCACTTGTTAATTAATGCATTTTTTATACTGGTGAAAGAAAAAAAAGGAAATAATAATTCTTAATTGATATTCAGATCTCCGATAGCATTTTTATCCTTTACTAATCAGGGCGATTCTAGTTGTGCATGGCGATATGAACAGTTGCGTTAATAACACAGTATTAGAATCAACCGTATTAAATGCTTAATGCTGCATATAAGTCTTTATTACATTTGTGAGTCTTCTGTTCTTGGAAAGAAACTAGTGTTAATTAAAGACGAAAGTTCGCAGGTAATTTGGAAGGTACACAATCTCGCGTTATATTAATTTTCCAAAGAATTAAAGAAAGTAATAGTTTACATATCTACTTAAAACGCGAAACTGTTTTTGTTTTTTCTTGATATAGAGGTTTGAAGCTGCACTACACATCAATAATTAATATAACTGACATTTTATAATGTCCTCTCGCAGAGAGTTATTATTTAGTTTACACTGAGCAAAGCCTTTAAGCAAACGAAGTAAGTAGTTGACGGCTTTAAATAACAATCTTCCCGTTGACATTTGGGCATAGGACAATATTCTGTTTGATATTTAAGCACATGTACATTTTGATATCAAAATAAACAAATTGTTACTTAATAAAAACCGGTAAGAAAAATTTATTAAAAAAACTGGGACACGATTATTGCAGGTCCATTGCATACTGACGAATCGTTGCTAGCAATTTGGATTTACCAAAAACCACAGTTCTCAGACTTCTGCACTCTGTTCTGAGAATATTTCCTTATCGGTTTCAGCGCGTCCAGTCTGGATATGAGCATCTGCGCGTGGACTTGGCAAATGTTTTCCTCATCAGATATAATAAAGATGACAGATGGCTGATGCGCAAAATATGGACGGATGTGGCACACTTTTCTTTAAATGGAAACGTTAACATCAAGAACTGTGTTCACTGGGCTGACAAAAGCCTTCACGATGTGACTGTGCAGTGAGGTATGACTAGCACGTTTGTTCTCAGTCCGTGCTTCTTCGAAGAGGTCACTCACTCAGGTTTGAAATCATCTTCTGTCACAAATGCTCAGTATAAATCAATGTTGCAGAGTTATGTTATTCTTGAATTGCAGATACGAAATGCCATTAGTAACGTTGTATGAATGAAAGATGAGTCTCCTCCACAAATCGAACTATGTGTTCGATCAGTTCTGCAACAACACTTAGCTGATAAAGTCATCTCTCATATGCAGTTTCATGCCACCGTGATGCCCCGATCTCCCACCTATGGATTTCTGGTTCTGGGGTTGTCTGAAATCTAAGGTGTACACACCTATTCCCCGCGATGTGTTATAATTGAAAGATGCTATTACACGTGAAGTTATGCAGATTTCCTTCTTCCATGTTACGATCGGCATTAAAGAAGAAAAAAAAAATGATGACATTGAAGAATCAGTTGCAAACTAGAAACTACAAATATCCGCTCAGAAGCAAATATATATATATATATATATATATATGCACATCAGTGAGAATCTCTGGTTTGAATGATACAGAGGGAGCTTGAACTGTTTTAGAACGCTTTAGAGTCTGTTTAATTAATGTTTAAGATATAAAAACTATTTTTTAAGGGTTTTATATAATATCCCTTTTTTGGAATATAAACAGGTATCGAGATTTCAATGATAGAAAGGCTTTCCGTAAATTTTCCAGGTGTATTGATTTCATTCTTCTTTTTTTAGTTCCCAGAATCCATCAAAGGATGGATTTGAATATAGAAAAATCCCTTTTCAGCCAAAAAAGGCCTTATAGTCCATACACTAAACTTTAGAGAATTTCCAGAAATAAGTTAAAAGCATATAAATACAATAACTGTATCAGTCTTAATTTTTTGAAGGAATATAGCAGTATTTTTTGAATTCTGATTTGTAGATTTGTTTTGATGATTTTTCACTCTTAAAATCATTGATATAAAGGGAAGGAATTTCTTCGATTTAGGCTATTTTAGCATTTTTTCGATTCTATATTTTCATCTCCCCCTTGTAGAAAAAGCCTGAGACAGTCAGTTAACTTCTTACTAAAACTCTTACTACCGATGCAGGTATGTGCTTTTTTTTACTCTTCGTTTTCGATATCAAATAGAACTATTTTTGCTGTATACATTCAGATAAACTCATGCTTTACAAAAGTCACAATATAGTTTCGTTTATCTTATGTTAATAAGTTTTCTTATATGATTCCTCAAACTGTTCTCTGCTAATGCACGTGGCAAGATCTGATGTCCGATTTTTTTTTAAATTTTAAGTGTAAATATTGGTTTATTATTTTATTGATCGCTGATGTAAATATATTTAAGGTTTGGTTGATTAATTGAGTTTTGTGTCACAAAATGTTTTCTTTTTATCAGCGTTTTCATTTTGAAAATATCTGAAATAATACCTATCTTTTTAGGGCATCCGTTTAGAGGCTCCTTTCCATGCAGAAGTAGTGATTAACGGTTTCTTCCTCCCAGATGATTGATGTTGCTTATTTTGCTTTTAGAAATTTTAATCTCACGCATTTCACAACTTTTTAAATTATAAAATATGAACACTTCTCTTTGAACTCCTGAGGAATTAGGAACTTCTTTGAGAGTCTTGGCAAAGTATCATATTAGTATTTATTTAAGCCGAAACATTGATTCCTTTCTCTACAACAACGACATCAAAGTAATACTGATAGTCTAGTATTTCCAGGATTTTTTCATTGTACTTTTTACAAATAATAAATATAAATATACCAAGTCAAAATCAAAGGTATATTCTTTCAATATGAGACTATAATTAACATTTGAAAAAGAAATATTACCTTGCGATTTGGTAGTTCTTGTTTAAATTTAGTTGTAAATCAATAAAAAAAAATTAGCTTATCCTTTTATCCACATCTTGCTTATTTAATACTTTTGAAAAAATGTAGCCATATTTTGAAAAAAAATTTAGATTAGCAGACAATATTTCTGATTTCAAACAATAATTTTTTGCCAGACATTTTCGTTATAAACAGATTTTTTCTAACAATTATATATCGAAAACCTTTTTAAAATGTATAAACCCTCACTGTACAACGGGTAAATGAAATATAAATTCTACGCCTGCATGAGATATGAAATGCTGTTGTTGTAAAAAAACGCTTGAATTTCTCAGATATAGAAGGTGTTGACAAATTTTTTCAGGAACAATTTTGATTTGAAAAGTAATGCAGGTTTACAGTACTGCAATACATTTTTGTACTTTTATGAGTTTAAAAGGAAGTTTATAGTGATCATTTTATGAAATTAAGTACCAAATATATGCACTTTTCACTCAAAATAATTTTTCTTTTTCGTTCAAATCTGGCGGCTTAATCACTCTACTGTACACATTATTAAAAAGAGTTTTGTTTTTCCTCTATTTGTTTATATGTCAGAACCCTGGTCTGGATGGTTATAAGATTAACTGAAATTCTACTGTAACGGAAATTTCCATGAGATACATGGAAGGAATGAGAATTGGAATGTTTCATCACTTAGCAGAAGATGCATAAACGAATGAAAAGCATTTCCGTCAAATGATGAGACAAATAAATATTTTTAATCATTAGACATTTTTCACAATTTAATTAAGATTTAAAACTCTTTAATATATTTTTATAATATCCTTTAATTTTAAATTGCTACTTTTCCTCGACAAATTTGTGACGAAATATTGTCTTTCCTATTGCACGGCAAACGGCAGATTAAAAATTAAGTTGAAGTAGAACACTTGTATAACGCGAATAAATTTAGTTTGGGTGCATTGACAGCCTATTTTGAAGTAATAAGATGGCCATTTTGGGACAGGCATAGTAATTGTGAATCTTAACCAGAAGAAGAGGACGACATCCGAGCTAACAACCCCTGTCTTTAAACTTCTGCTTTACACTAACGGGAAGCCTTAAGACAAATGAGGCCAAATATAACGCACCCTAGGCTCGCATACATGATGGAATGTTTCAACTCTGCGGTCCTCCGGCCCCAAAGCCCAGAATTTACTACTAAGCAACTACTGTTGATTGCGTACATGCATTCGCAAAATATGCCGTTCTATAAAATGCTGTCAGCTTGTGTAAATAATTTATTTAAGTTAGATAAATAATTAAAAGTTCTTAAAAGTGATTAAAATATATTCATTTGTTCATTTACCGAGATCTTCCTAATGAGAATTTCTAAAATATATTTCCCTGTTTAATATTTCTGAAAAATCATGAATGTTCAACTATCATTGTAAAATCATTGAACTAAGAGACGACTTTTTGTCAAGTGTAATAGAACATTAAACATAAAAACCAACAATCTTACATTCTGCAAGAGTTTCACAACAATAAAAAATGTCACCACGGCATTTACAACTCTTTTGAATAAAAACAAGGAAACTATTCTCTCGTAGGGAAATCATGTAAGCGTAACCTTATATACGTATCCCTTTGATTAATTTTTACCCAGACGCTAATTAGAATTTCCGGATGAAATTTGATAGCTTTCTAATTTGAAGCTTGCCCCATCGAAAAATCTCAACTCCCGTAATGAGAAAAGTTTGAGATAAGAATTAATTAACCATGTCTATTAACTTGATTAATCGATTAATTACATTTGTAAGAGAGAGTCCTTCGATTTTTGTACGAATGTGCGAAATTATTCGAGTTGTAAAGAGGGAATTATTTTTGAGGATACGTATGCGAGAAATACGAAGATGTGGGCTAGTGTGCAATGCAAAAGTTTATCACGTTTTTATTATGATATCAACTCAAAGTAAAAAAATTGCATCTTAAATATATATTTTATTTATAATTTCTGCCTAAAATAAACGGGAAGAGTTGTAATAAATTGATTTGTAAGAATTTTCATTTATTAGAAGAAAAGACTTTAGATGATGCTAAAAACTTCTGAAAAGCTTTTAATAAAACAGTGAAGATATTTTACTGACAAAATGTGTTTTATAGATACATAGTTTTTACTTTTTCTTTTAAGAAATATCAAAGAGAAAGTAATGTAATCGTTAAATAAACACATTTTTCATATTTTTAAATACAAAATGATGTACTATTTTCATAAAAAAAGTAGATCTTGATGCTTTGGTGCTTTAAGCGTTCTTCAATCTAAAAAATGCATTTTAACTATATGTGTGTATTTGGAACACAACTCAAAAACAAACTGAGCATAAAAGAAATAAACGAAATTTTGTTTCTGTTCTTAACATTAAATTTGTTGATTACTATCAAATATTCAGCAAAATATACTTAAGGGGTGTCTGTCAGTTTGTAGGTGAACAAGATAAGCTAAAAATTCGAAGATGTAAAATTATGCCCCGAGTTCCATTGAACTATCACCAAAAAATGCAGATTATAAAGTTTTAATCAAATTCGCCAAAGAATGAACTAATATTGGTTTATATATTTATGTGCCTTTAAATACTACAACTAAAAACAAACAGAAAACGGAATTACTAAGATAAATATGTTTTTACATGTCGTTTAGTGACTAAAATTGTAGATTTGCATAAAGGTTTGGACAAATAAATTAAAAAGAAGCTGTCAAGATCATATTCGGTTATCTTTTTTTACATTACGAAACGCAAAATGTAATATGTTGAGTGTAAATTCCTACTTAGTGACTTTCCCCCCATCCCCCAACTTCCCGTCATACATTCAGGAGAAACCATCTTTTATGAGGAGAACTGCAAAAAAAGGCATCTATTATCTAAGCATACGAGAACGTCGAGGGAAGAGCATACGAATTATTTTATGACATATTCAATGCACCAAGTTTCTTACATGTATGTGTGCTATTTTTGACAAATGTAATATTTTAATTATGAGGCATATTTTCTAAATGTATCATTGAAATCTAATATAAATGTACTATACTACTAAAGAAAGAGAAGGAGCTTCTCATTATGATATTAGTATCAAATGGCACCTGTATCAATGACAAACCAAAAAAGTTTTAGATGGCACCTGTTTTCCAAATCTTTATTTTAGATGGTTAATTATATCACTAATATAGTAAAATTGTTTACTTAATTTAATCGAGTGTAAAATAAAAATAAATTATTATAGAGCT
Source organism: Argiope argentata (assembly GCA_026289955.1). Classification (NCBI taxonomy): domain Eukaryota; kingdom Metazoa; phylum Arthropoda; class Arachnida; order Araneae; family Araneidae; genus Argiope; species Argiope argentata. Next base: position 6,831,212 of record JAOUZG010010951.1, read on the forward strand.
AGACTTGAAAGAATAAACTTTTAAAATTTGTATTACATTTTTATGTATTGATAATCTATAAAAATGTTTACTTCTAAGAAAATAGTATGAACACTTAACTTATTTTCGAAGAAAAAGAGTAATATAAAATCAAATAAAAAATAATTTGCAAACAATGTTGAGTTCGAACAAAAAATAATTTTTGTACTTTCAGGTAGTTTGCTAAAACTATTAGAATTCAATATTGTAATAGTCTTGATAATAAATAAAACAAATAGCAAACTTGAGTCGTTTAACCGTTTTGTCAGACATGAAAAATTATGCTGTCGAAAATTTCTGTCGTTCAACAAGAGCTGCATAATTATCATCATACACAACATTTCCTTTTCTAATTTTTCAAGCAAACGTTTTCTTGAAGTTATCAAAGACTGCTCTGATAATTCACTGCTATAAACTAAATTAAACTTCAAGTATAAGAGTATTTAATAAAATTTTCTAGCTTTATGATGAATTATTATAGTATAGTATCATTAAAAAAACCTTTTTCTTCAAGAAACATTGTTTTCTTGATAAAATAAAAAAAATTATGAAAATATATGTTTTTCTACTTATTTGTTAAAAAAAATATAAAATTTTGTTTTCAAACAATAAAAGGAAATATTTTAAAATTTCAAAGTCGCAGTTTCGAAGCATGGAATTTAGTAGTTTGAATATTTACGTTTCATTTGTATATTTTCAACGCAGATATTTTAATGTAATTCAAAGTCTAGACATAATTTAAATATAATATTAAAAGATTATTTATAATATATTATTCGAGGCATCACGCGTTCGAGAAATTTGAAAGATTAGATTAACCCTTTAACGGGCACAAGCTGTTTTCTAGCAAAATTTTCATTTTTCATTATATTTGGAAAAAAGAAGCTCATTTATAACCAAAAAAAGTATTTTTGTTAAAATTTTGTTGTTGTGGCTGTAGTTATTACAGGGGTGGAAACACATATTTTCCACTTTCCGAAACAATCAATGACATTTTACTGACTTATTCAATAGAAAAATATGAAATATAAATAATTTCACAAGTAAATATGATTTTTGTAAACCATTTATTAATAGTTATTTCGAAATTTAAAATGTATTAATTACGCATGAAATAAGTGGTAGAAAAACCAAATACAATGTAAATTACCAAATGCATTATTTTAAATTATTCTGGTGCAACAACATAACAACATCTGGTGCTGGACATAAAGCATGTTCGTTACAGGTTCAACATGACACTTTTGTCCGTTTCCGGTTAGTTTTGGAGCTACAATATTTGCAAAACATTTTAAGGCGGTGGTAAGATATTTACCACAGCCTTAAAAAGGGTTAAAATGATGTATACATAAAAATACTTAATTTTATAAATATTAGTGAATTATTACATTATGTTTAATTATTTAAAAAAAACTGTGTAAGATTGCATATTAGTAATTGTAATCTAATTAGCAATTAATGTATTTTAATACATTCAACAAATTCTGTACATGCTTATCATGTTATAATGTAAAATGCAGAACAATATAAAATCAAACATTTCTTTGATATAGCACCAACATTACTATATATGTCATTAAATTTCAGAATTTTTAAAAATCAGCGTTGTAAATTACTCCCACATTTTCGATCAAAATCACTCTTTCAGGAATGTTAAAAGATAATTATGCATACATAAGACATTATTTGTATGAAACCTTTTTTAATTCCCTAAGTTCTTTCTTCTATAAAACGAAAGTTCCTTTTAGATCAAATATTAGCTTCATATAATCTGATTCTAAAGGAGTATTGCAAGACTATTAATAACGAAAAAGAATGAATAGAGAAGGAAATTTTACACTAGCAACCGTTACATCTATCTGTTAAAACCAAGATAAAAAAATAGACCTCGGAAGAAACCGTTCTGCTTGGATTAGCACAGCAATGAGAAAACATTTTATTTGCCGAAAACTCAAAGACCAAGTAACAAAAAAGAAAAAATGAATTCTATATGGGAAGGAATTAATCGATATTTATTCTTTCAAGATATACTGAATTATCCAACATTAAGGAAGTTCATTGAAGATTACGCTATTTCAAGGAATGCCCCGAAATGAATAAGATTCTCTCAGAAGGAACTTTAAATGAATTCGTGCATATGAAAATGAAACTGTCGATGCAGAAATAGAGAACGGTAACAATGAAGTTTAAGTTGAAAATAAATTTCACAATTTCTTACATAATTTTTGAAGAATAAATCCCTGCGGTTTTAGCAAAAAGCAAGATAAATAAAAATTCAAAAATGTACAGGATCTTCATTTCTTTTACTTTAATTTTCTCTAATAGAACAAGAATTCAAACTAATAGTAAATCGATGTATTAATACAAATATTTACCATCAATAAATAAAATGTATAACTTGTTTTGTCCTAATCAAAATTATCCTTCAAAAAATTCGTAATGTGCTGTTCTGTTTGTTGCAGAATATAATATAATTTTTGTAAATTTCATTAGATACGACATTTTTTTTCAAATACTTATTCATATTTAAAGATTCAATTTGCTTATATTGTTTGTTGTTTATACTAATGGCACTTGCCATGGACAAGGCAGATGATGCATCAGCGGATTTAAGTCGAAATAAGCATCTCTTGTTCGGAGAAGCACCAACTAGGGCACTCTTATACTCTTGCACATCCCTTTCTTACAGGGGCGCATTCACATGCCTCACAGATAGCTCACTGAAGAACAACCATGATAACTTTTTAAAACTTTTTAACAGCCATTTAACGTCTTTTTTAAAGAAAAATTTTTAACACTTATTATTTTGCTAGTTTAATGAAAATAAATAAATGATTTTTTTATCATTTTTCACTGAGATATGTGGTTAAAAGTAACTAGTTCTTTATGTTAATATATTAGCATTTTCATTGATAGATGTACAAATCTATATAAATGTTCTATAAAAGAATACTAACCACGTATATCCTTTCATCATTCAATAAACATTTGTGAAAAGAAATTTGCAATACAGAAGAGGTTTTAATTAAGACATTTGTTTGCAGTTGAGATGCCTCGAAGCTTCAATGATGATGTCAAAGGAATATTTAGTTCTTAAGTCATATGAATTGCTATTCCTTCCGAAAAAATTCTGCAGGTGGACATTCTTCTACAGCCTTTTTACATGCAAATGAAATCTTGCTAAAGGTCATTTCAACTTATGGAAAGTTTAAATTTAAATACAGTAGCGTAATCGTTATTTTCGCAGAAAAATAAAATGCTCCGATCGAAAGATGTTCTAAATGAGTGATAAAGAAAGAAGACAAATTTTGCACAATACGACTACGAAGTCTTTAGAAATGAGAAATAAAGGATACTTGTCGTTTATAAATTTTTAATTATATTATATATTAGAACATTGCACCACTTTTAAAAACTAATTAAATAGTTTTACTCTGTACATTAAGGATATTTTTAGTCATAAGATTATAAAAAATAAATTTAACACAGACTATGTCCAAGAAACTTGTACGAAAAGTAAAACAATTACACCTTGGTAAGCAAAAGGTCTATGTAAATAGAGGGAAGGTTCACCCCCGATGTGCTAATTTCAAACAATAATTACGAAATAGAGCGCGAACTTAGGCGTTTCTTTAGCAATCAATCCCTGAAATGAAGCAAATACGCTACCAAAAGGGATTTATCCGAAACTTTCTAGCGGTCTGTCCAATAAAGGTCTTATCCCTTTCTCCTTGTATAAAACTGTGGGTTTCATGCGAGTCCGTGAATACCTTGCAATGAGCAATAATTATGACATATTGATATGGAGTTTCGGAAACTAAAATGTCTGGATAAAGGGAGCTGTTATATGAAAATTTAAAACAAAAATGACATTGATTTTAATTTTTTAGAAAAGAAAAATCAAGACATTCTGGGTTTCTTGAAAGCTGCTGTCTACTATTAGTGTTGTTGTTGTTACTTATGGCACTTAACAAGCTCACTGACAGTTCTGTCAGTGATTTAACCCGAGTGAGCGTCCCTTGTTTTTTCAATAGCGTCAACTGGGACCAAGAGTACCACTTAGCTACTTCATGCGTCATATTCGCTTGCCCAATTCCTTTTTACTGGGGGGCGCATTCAGACACTTCTAGAAAATAAAACAACAATGTCGAAACCTAGGACGTCCAGATCACGGGGGAGACACTCTATCCCTTTGTCAGGACGCCGGCATTTAATATTCGTCGATTTAGATTCACATTCGCTTTAGCATGAGAACGAATATTAAAGATGTCGTTATATTTTTGCAATTAATCTCCAAATCATCTGATGGCTGAATAATGATTATGATCAGTTGATATAATGATTTAGCAGGAAGAAATAGCAGATAAAAGGTAATAGAGATGAAGATAGGGAGACTTGAATCCAGATGAATTTTAAAAATCCTGTTACAGTTGGTAATTTTTCAGCTTTATGTCTGTTGATCTTTGATTGTGTCACGTATTGGGAGAGATTTTCATTCCAATCTGAAAAATCATTATGATGTGTTTTAAAGGGATTTCTTAGTAAATTTTTCTTTTTTATTCTTCTGTGGAATCGAACTTATTATATAATTAAGTATAATTATAATGGAAGTTATATATAATACAACGTAAATTATTTCATTAAAACATTTTGAGGCGTTCAACACATTTCAAATAATTTAATACATAATGATTCACAAAATCTTAATCACTTAAGCTCTTTCGATGTGTGTTTCTTCATTTTGACACTGTCGATGTGTAATTTTTTATTTTATAAAAAATAAATCTTATTTGCTTTATTATGTTTATTTTTGAAAAAATTCACAATGCATCAATTTTTATTATGTTTTATCAATATGGAAATACGAAAAGGAAGAATAATTTCTGATAGTGACTGATTTAATTTTTAGGTTAGGTAGAAAAAGTTAAGTTAGGAAGACCAGCTCCTACCAAAAAAATTTAATGAAACAAGCATTTATTAGTCCTTTAATGCATTTTCGTTATTCTTAGCCTAAAGTACAAGTATGGGAGGGATAAACTTTTTGATTTCAGATAATTGGTCACCAACAACCAGGATAATCAAGCTGAACTACAGCTTTAGCAACAAGTTCGAATTTGCATTTAGTTTCTAGTGCTTTGTGTTATTGTTTCTATTTAAAAACCTTATTTAAATAATTATTATAGAATAAAATTACTTTTTCTTGAGTATAGTTTTTCGTTCCTCAGAAATATTTTATTCCGGAAGATAATTTGAATTAAATTTTCTGTATGCTTAAGAAATATACCAATTTATTGGTAATACATTTTTCATTCTGAGAAATTAATTCCTTTATGGTGGTGAAAATCAAAATATTATAGGCATTAAAAATAAAACTAGGATCGAATCTCCTTAGTTTCCCTTAACTTCACCAAAAATGGAAACTTTCAAAAAGGAAAATAAGTTTTCAAAAACTTGTCACATTTCTTTAGATATCTGAACACGACAATTCTCTTTCGATTGTTATTTCATTTCCTTTAACAAAGGATCACATTAAAGGAAATGGGACACGTTTTTAGCACTTCACTTCTGGGACTTCAAAAGTGCTGAAATTTTGCCAAAGGGAATTGAGAAAAGAACAAAGTGAACATACTTTTTGTCAAGATTTAAAATAAAAAAAAGCTTTAGAAATACATTTATAAAGATAATTCCTGAAAGACTTTCAGAAATGAACTCCAGATATCATTTTGCAAAGTAGAAAAATTCAGTCACTATATATATCTCTTGATTTTTTTAATTACTAAGAAAAAGGTTTGAATGACAACGGACTTTAATGACAATGAAAATAGATCATTCTGAAATAAAGCAAAATTTATAAGAAATACTGAACAAAGGAATAAATTGAAATGAAATTAGACACAAAAATATTGCAAAGCGAAAATAATTACAGAAGAATGAATATATCTAGATAGAATCTGATAGACCGGTAGACCAAAACAAGAAATGCTATCGATTTTTTAAAATTAATTTTATAAAATTTTAAATATAACTGTTTAAGAATAACATGTAATTAAAATATTCGAAATAAAACCAACTTTCACACCGCACTATTATTTCTTCAATGATCATTAGTAAAAGTTGTTTATTTTATAAAATGTCACAGGGTTGGCAAAAAAAAAAAGATTTTATTCATACTTATATAATTTTAGTACAGAAAGATTTAATGAATTGCATGATTCAACTTTGTGCGTATGCGCTTTCAGGCCTACATGGCTACATGATCGAAACCCGTTTCCATTGAAGTACCATGTGAATGTATTTACTAAATCTGATGTCGAGAGACTAGTTTGTTATTGCGGACATGGCGAATATTAATTCAATTTTTAAAGTCCCGATTTAAAGCAACTTGGGAGATATTTTTGAATGGACTCGCAATTTTGAACTGCTGTCAGATGACGAGAACGACACCTGAACTGAAACCCTCTCTGCAAATTTTCACATCACACCAACGGGAGGACATTTGGTCTTAAAGCTCATCAGACCAGCTCATACGACGATTCTTCAGTGGAATCGGATTTTGAACCTGCTTCTCTCGGGTGATTCAAACGAAACCTAATTACCAGGTTCTCACGGCTTAAACATGGCGCAGAATTCATGGTAGGTGATTGTGAGTTTAGGTATCGTTTTCACATTGCCACAATTTAAAATGACGATGTTTTTTGAAACAGCCCTTGTATTTGTTTAAACCAGGGTATAAATATGATTAAGGACTCATCTGAATGTTTTTTTGTCAAGCTAAATGAGATAAATAACTACAATCAAAAATGTAATATTAAAATGTAGTGGTGGTGATTCGTGAGGAATGTTTTTAGGTGTACACTCTTACGCCCGTAGAATAATAATTTAAGAATAATATTAATGAGAATTCTCACCTCTGGATTTTTTCATCTATTATTGGTGTGTTTTGATTTAAATGCCATATTTCGTTTCATACGTCGAGCCTGTTGAGTTATAATAATGGCAGATAAAATTCTAAATACATTTTTTTCGGAGTCGAGGATGTCCAAAATTGGAAATTTGTCAACATCTTGTGGTAAAAATTTTTGACTATTGCATTTTATTTTTTCGCCATTCTTCATACATAAAACTTGCCAATAAAAAAAGTCTCAAAATAATACTAAACTTAGAATGGTCTTTAGAAATCCGGAAGTTTCAAACATTTTCAAACCCGGAAAATAAAATAAGAATAATGATTTTTTTTGTTTGATCTTTTGATCTTTAAATAATTTAGTGGTCTGAACTACTTCTCTCCTTCGCTCACGCTATGTACTTGAAAATTGTAATTGTTTGCTTTTTTACCTTTTTAAGGATTCTGTAAGGTATACGAGCTTTTGCACATAATTTTGTGCATAAAATTGTATATTTTCTTCATACACTTTCAAATTTAAACTTACTTATTTCCTTATATAGGTCTTTGTTTAGAGGAAATAGCCTACTGTTTAGCGTCATTTAGTTGATCTCAATGTAGAAAAAATATCATTTTAAATATCAGATAAAAATAGATATATACCCTCATGAAGAACAATATTCCTGGATATATTTCTATAATTTATGCTTTCTTGTTTTTTCTATTTCATCATATGGTTTGGAGGGGATTTATTGTTAAATATATAAAAACTCAACTTATCAGCTTGCTTGAAATTAATTATTTTCTAAATACACTAATTCAAACTTAAGTATTTTAGCTTATGACTTGCGATGACTTTGGCTTTCCCATGCTATTCAGCATCTAATTACTATAATGCTCCAACTTCAGGTTGCAGTGTCACGGGAAAATTACGGACTTAAAACAAAGTGGCGCTCTGTTACATCTCTTTATCGAATGTATTCAATCTTTGATGATCTTTTTGATTCACACTTTCATGATCTCTTTTCTGTCTTAATTGGTGCTGTGAGAAAAACTAAACTGTTCTTTGTTTGAACTCCTTTAAAAGTCGCTAAAAGACTAACATGTCAAATAATGCCGAAATGAATGTTAATGATTTCAAATAAAGTTAGGACATAAAAGTAATCTTCTATCTATTTATTTACCATATTTATTTACCATAAGACACCAATTCTTATATTATAAAACTTCAGATAGGCATAAACTTTCTATTTAAAAGATGCTTTAAATCGCTTAAAAATTATATTTTAATTGTTCAAGACAATAGATGAGAAATATAAGAAATCAAACTTTATACAGTAACCAGGTGATAGTAGTACATCTAAACTATTTCATTGAAAATTACTAATAGTTTAATCAATCTATATTCTAGAATTATACGGTAGAAACTAAGTGTTGATGATGGAAAGAATGTAAAATCTTCTCATATTCTAGCTAGATTTCAAATGCTAACTATTTTCTTGTGATAATTATACATTGTTTCATTAAAAATTGAGAATTTATGAAAAGAGCTTAAATTACTAAAGATAGTTTAAATAAAACCATTGACCTCAAAATAATATTATTATGAGCGTTCATTTCGTTGATTTTCTACCACAAATAGAATTTTTTTAAAGTTTTATTTTCTTCTAGTTTCAAGAAAGGTAAAATTTAAGTTAAAAAGATGAAATTTTCAAGAGTGATAATTTTTCCAAACGACGAAAACCACCAGTATACGTATTTCTTATATTTTTCAAAAATGAACGATATCTCACTATTTCCTAAAAAAGTAGAAAAGATAATTTTGTTCTTATCTGTAGTGTTCCCATCCACGGCAAAATATATTTCATTCATTTTTCTTAAAAAAGAGCCATGCTTGAACTAAATTCAAGCAGCTTCAATGTATTTTTGCGAGCAGAAATACAATTCAAATCGTTACGCGACAGAAAATCGAGGCTTGTGAAGAAATTATGGGTACTTCGTAGCCGTTTCCTGCTTTCGTAATATACGATTTCCCTTTTCCTTGCATCGTGAAAGAATTTGGGGAACAATTTTCTTCCTTTTATGACCCTTTTTTATGTTATAATTTTTTGCGTTAATTGGAAGAAGGCTTTTGTGTACTAAAAACAATGATAAGACTTAATATTTGTTATTATTTTCGAAAAGTTTAAAAACTATGCGAGTAAAATTTGAAAAAGGCATTGATTGTTTTACTTCAACGATTGAGATTTTTCATTTTCTAAACGAGTTTTAAGATAATTTTTGTTTAAATTTATTGGTATACATAAATTTAACTGTTAGGGGTCAGGGATTTTAAGAAGAAGAACGGGAAGATTTTATAGTAGCAAAAGAAATACAACTTACATTTTTGATACTATTAAATTGATATTTATAGAATTTCAAGAAATATCTATTGATTGCTTTATGAAAAAAAAAAAAACCTATGAAAACGTGATAATACAATAAAAAATATAATAAATTGGAAGTGTTGAATCTTTTAATTCCAAGCAAGCTGCTATTGTATCGGCTTGAGATCGGTCAATAATATGCTAAAGGCAAAATTCCACTAAAAAACTCTGAACCTTTGAATATTAAATAATAATGACCCTTATTTTGAAATGACGCAGAAGCTTCGAGAGATAAAAATCATTTCGAACTCCATATCTACTCATTATCTGAACATGGTTAAGAATACAAGACCTGATCCACAATGGTCTAGCGTATTCTTAAGAAATTACTCTGCCATAGCATATGGATGTCTGGAAATCTGAATTACAGATACAGCAGATCTAATAATCAGATTGAGTATCATTAAATCTGCCGTATAATAGTGCTTTGTATATTAAAGTAATTGGCGTAAAATATTCGTCACTATGAGAAATTCTTGTATAAATCCTTCCTGAAGAAAGTAGCTCTTGTCATTGGTGATATGCCTGTTAAAAGGCAACACAACAATAATTATATCTCTTCTGAGAACCTAGATTCAACATTCACTGTAGAATTGCTTCTCATTCAAAATTTGAGAGGTCACATTTTTGGGGGGAGTAGGATGTCTCATCATTAGTGTAATTATGAGACCGAATATGTATCTAACCAATAAAAATGAATAAATAATTAACAATGATGAATTGATAATTTATGCAACAAATATTCTTGGCAAAGAAATTGCAGAAAATATCGTAGGTATTCTCTCATAGGTATCATCATTATTAGAAAACCAAATACCTTGTCAGAAAGAATTGTTGTTAGGATGCTTCAAAAACAATCTATGATATAATTATCAAATAATTGTAATATTATGGCTTATCGAATTTGCTTTCTTTGTGGTTAAAGGACCAAAAATAAGCAATTATAAAATTAATAAGCAATAAGCAAAAAACCTTCAGAAAATGATACAATGATGTATGCTTGTAAAAATTAAATCACCAAAGCTCCAAAAACTTTGTTAATTTATATTTATAAATTGATATTTGAAAATTTTCTGTTATAGATATTATTATTTCAACCGGCGTCCTGGCAGAGGGGTAGCGCGTCTTTCCATGATCTGGACATCCCGGGTTCGAGTCCCGGTTCGGATATGATTGTTCTTCCGTGTTCTACCTGTAAGGTGAGTGAATGTGCCACCCCTGTAAAAAGGGTCTGTGCAAGGGAATGTGATGAGTGAATAGCAAAAGTCATACTCTTGACCCTAGTTGGCGCTACTACAAACAAGAGACGCTGATTGGACTTAAATCGCTGACTACTTCAGTGAGCTAGTCCATGGTAAGTGTCATAAGAAGCAACAACGACAGAATTATTATTTCATATTATAATTTTTTATACCAGTGAAAAATCAAGGAAGAAAACTGAACATATAGAGTTAGAGCGATTCACCAATTTCAGCGATTCTTAAAGTTAAAATAATGTTTTAGATTTATTGTGGCTTTTTTATGCAGCTGGAATTTTAAGTTTCTTTTTTCAAAATTCTGAAAAAAAAACGCAAATATAGTGTAAAACATCTAATATAGTAAACGAAAGACAAAATTTTACTGTTCTGAAAAATAATCAGTGTATTTAAAAATACCTATAGACTATTGAAAAGTGAGAGAGTGTTTTTTAAAGAATTATTAATTTGAAGTAAAAAGTAAAAATTATTAAATTACTGCACAGAAACATGATATATGACATTATAGGAAATTAAAATAGAGATGAAATCTTTATTTTTTAAGTCATCTAAATTTTTTCAAGAGCTTTTTGATTATGAGCAACCAATCGATAAATAAGTTTTGAAATAAAATTTTAGGAGAAAATGAAATAAAACAATGTGAAGGGAAATGAAGTAAAAGTATCTTAATATTTTTTTAATGAAAGAAGGCTCTTAAAATTGTTATTATAAAAATGAATAAAAATCAATAACGTTTTATTAAATAAAGTTTCTTTCATTTCTTTTTGTACTAAACTCTTGAAGTCAACATTTTATTTTTAGGTTTTAACAAGATTAAATTTGATAATGTACAATGAAAGATAATTTTTAAAATCTGAACTATAATGCATGTACTTTAATAAAATAGATTCTGTATTATATTGTAAAAACTATTATGTATTTTGATAAAATAGATTCATTTTATTGTAAATTAATTAATGAAATAAGATAATGAAAGGAATGTCTATTAATGATCTTATGTTACAAATGTATTACAAACATAATGCTCTTAAAATCTAACTGCTCGTTGTCATTCGCAGCTTTCTGATGTCATGCCATTTTCTCCTTCTGCACAATTGAGCAGTAGTTTCAAAAAATTATTTAGCTTGGTGGATTTTCGGCTATTCTCATTAGTATGAATTGCATCTCATGAGCTTGAACTTACGAGCGTCAAAAATGTTGTAGAAACAAAATTTTCGATTAAATATTAAATTTATTTAAAAACATGAAGTTATAAATTTGCCTGAGTTAGAATAATTTAATCTTATCCTTCTTTACAAAATGTTTTTTAATAGACTTGAATTCTTGTAAATTGTAAAAAAAAAATATTTTATTCGATTTTATCCAAACGTATTGAATAACTCACTGAAGTGTATAAAAGTTTAAAAACAATAAACAATTAAAAACAATATTTTATCAACTGAAGCAATTGTCTGAAATATTATAATTATCATACCAAAATTTTGTTAGCTTTCGATTATACGTTGAATTAAGTGGAGTGGTAAATAACAAGCGAATGAATTTAAAAATGAAGCTTAAGAAAATAATTTTGAGAAATTTTCCTTAGTTTAGAAATTAAGATTAAAAATATCTAGAAGAAAAATTTCTGTATTTACAAATTGTTGGCTTGCTTTTTTATGTAAGAAATATTGTATAATTTGTTTACCTTAGATGCCTTTGCATTTAGATACCTTTCGTTAATTTCAGGTTGAAATTTTATTAAAAACCCATTTTGGGTTTAACAACGGATAGTTTAAACTTTAGAGAGAATGATTCCTCCAAAAGCGCCTTATTTTCTTCCTTCAGTTTACTCTTTTCTGGAAGAAGTATTATAAATTTTTCCAATTTAATATTTTTAAACACAAAAAACGATTCCTATATTGGAAGTAAAACCTGGCAACAGACCTGTGACATTTGAACTTCATACTAAAAGGTTTCACATTTTTTTATTGTCACATTTTGCACCATTATATTTGCAATTTTAAGAATTTTTCCCTTCTTCTTTGTCCTTCATTTAAACCATGCACAAAGTCGGAAGGGAAACATATTTCAAGCAATTTTTCCTTAAATAATAGTGTCTCTGTCTAGCAATTTTTTGTATCATTTTGTTGTTCTGTTCAGTAAGACTTATGATCTCAGAAACTACAATTATATTTTTGACAAGAATAGAAATTCTTCCTACTTAAAAAAATTCTGTAATGAAAGAAGAAATTCCATAGTCTTTTTAATTAACATAATTAAATTTCTTGTCTAGTTGATTTTTTACCTTATTAATCGTTTTTAGGGATTGTTTATAATGGAAATAAAAGCACATTTTGAAAACAAGGCGTTCAAGAATTTAAAAATTAAAAAATATTTTCAAGACGATTTTAAAGTTGAAAAATGCTCTCACTTTTTAAGTTTTAACTTGTATAATGTAATGAATTTATCAAGCAGAAAAATCATATTTGAAAACACGGATAGTTAAGAATTGCTGTAATACAGTCAGTTATAAATATTTTATAAACAGCACAAAGAAAAAACGTTTCCATATGTACGTTTCTGCAAAATAAATGTAATAGCTGTAATAAAGTTTTAACATCAATAAAACTGGCAGACAAATAAATATATCAAAAGAATAGATAAATAGAAAAAAAAACAGTACACCAAGAAAAGTAAAATGCGCGATACTTTCCGAAAATAAATTAATATTAATGACAAGTCTTATTCCCATTTACTTATACTTTTTCATAAGATTTCGCAATATTAAGTTCGGATTACTTTCATTTATCTTTCCTAACTTATTTCTTTCCCAAGTTTGGCAATGTTAAGTATATTCATTGATAAGAGCAGACACTATAAAACTTCTAATAAATGCATTCACATACATATACTTAAGTCTGTATATTAGTTAAAAAGTGCCTTTTGCTATAAAACTTCGGCAGATGTGAAAAAAAAATGCTAATACTATCAAACTGGCACACAGACAGATTTCAGATGTCACACATAAAATTTCCTATGGAACTATCATTGTCTGCTCTAAGGAAACGATATGCAATCTTCAATGTAAAACAGAAAACACATGTGTCTGTCCGTCTATTGGTAATAAGGAGGCATCCTGTCTATCTGCCTGTCACAAAACCTTTCAAAACGGTGATATCAGAGATACGAAATTTCTACAAATCCGTCTGAGACTCTTTTCTAGGTTGACCAAACAATTTTGAAACTTTAAAAGTCATTAGGGAATCTTTTATTTAAGTAAAGAAAGGATTAAGGCAAATTCCTCTGTAAAAGAAGTATCCTCAACAAGTGAACAGGATATTTTAAGTGGCCAAGTATTGAAATTAATTTGTAGTAAGAAGATAATAGAATTATAATGAATGAGGTTAAATTTATTCCTGATGAAATCGAGTAATAAAGCCAATACATTTATGAAGAGTTCATTTGCTGACAAAACGCCTGTCTGAATGAACCAAGTGGGCATCTTGTCAATAATTAAACAAAGATCTCTTACATCGAGATGAATCACATCGATCTAGAGTATCGAGTGTATTAGGAAAGAATAGGAGTTTTCGCAGATTTCATTGTTGCATTTTTTGAGTTAAACAACTATGTTTAACACATTCCTGAGTATCATCTAATGGTATTTCCATCTCAAACAATGCAAGATCGATTTCGTGCTCGAAATAGCGCGTTATTTGAGGTTCAAGAGAAAATCTATTGGAAAACGATTCATTTCACTTTATATTACTTTCCAATAAAACTGAAGTCACTCGCTCTGAATCGAGTTTACGTAAGGTATCTCAGTGGTAAGGGGACACTTGCATTTTCACATGTTTCTAATGTAAAAAAATATCACAAAAGACGCGTAATGGATTGGCGATTGGTAAGACAAAAAAGTGTCAATCGTTCTTTTGTTTCCTTTATCTTTCATTCTGCTTCTTTCATCGAGCGATTTAAATAATTACGTTATCTATTTCAAAAAACGTACGTCAATGCTTTATGTTTTGGATTCATGGAATGCGCTTATTCTGTAAACAATCGAAGAAATATTAACTATGATACAACCACAGGTATAACTTCTAAAATTAATTAACCTTTTAACAAATATTTTAAAAACCATTTTGTATTGCGTAAAATTTCGAATTATTCTTCATCAATATTCGTTTTAGATTGTAACGATAGTTTTTATTTAAGAGACAAATAAAATTTTGAAAATTTTACAAGTAGAGATTAAAGAAGAAATCCGAACTTTTTTCTTTACATTAGAATTCCATATTTACTAATTTTATTTCAAAGAATATCAAATAGTTCTATATTAATAACAGCTTTTCCAATGTAAAAAATTAATATTTATTTGTTCCATTTTTTAATAAATTTTTTTACTTTCTTGTAGCATTACACAGTTCCATACGAAATAAACGAAAAACTTAGAGCAATTGAAATTTATTTTTACAAATATTTGTATAAACTGAACTTGCTTTATATTTTTACATTATTTATCTCTCCTGTTCTTGCTTCCGAGTTGCCATATTGTTTTTCATATAACAGGGCAAAAAAATACATATAGAAACTAGAAAAATCAAGCAACCTTTTTTATATTACTTTTTTTTATCGAAATAACGTATCATGACTTCCCCACTGTATGCATTTAGTACGTTATTTTGTCATTTGATCTACATTGTTTTCATTTAGTCATTGAAAATACTTTTTTGAAGAAACGTAATTTCAATCGAATGATTTCTCTTCAAGATCAATGCTCCGTTTTGAAGTTACACAAAAAATAATAAGGCTAAGCCCACTTCCCAATGTTCAGATGATGAGATAATGAGGATAAACCATGAATGGTCTACAGTATTCAAAATATTTGAGTCATATGACTTGAAGCCGGGTGATCTCTGACAAATTTAAAAAGTACCTAATCCATTTATCTACAAAGTTTATTTTCCCCGATCTTTCCATTTAGAAGCTGTGACCTATTTATCTCAAAAAATGAGGGCATGATCTATTATCGTATTCCACCTGCACAACAAAACATAGCATTCATAGTATTTTATCCGGCAAATTACAATCCAAGTAAATGAAGCCATCTTCAGGATAACATCAATCACAATTTCTTTGTAAAATTCAACTTTTTGCTAAATCGTAATATATAAAGAGGATTCTGAAATTTATTAATATCGTTATTGATACTTTTTTTAGGTCTATAAAACAATCAGGCCTCTTGACTTACGTGCTATATTTATATGATTTCGGATAATCTCAAAAATATACTGAAAAACTCCGAAAAGAATTAATTATTTAATTTGTTTACTACTTTTTTTTGCTATTAATTGATCATATTTGTTTAAAAAGGCATAAATAAATACAAATTGTTATAAGTATCAACTGAAAACTCAAATTCTATGTTTTGTGAAAAGTATTAAATATTAATTAAAGCAGACTAATAATTACAAGTTAACATGTCTTCTTTATTTTTATTTTATATCAAGATTTTGGAATTTTTTAAGTGGAAATTCTATTTCTAGTCTTTTAAGAATGTTGAGAGTTTAAACAACTTGTTGGATTGAGGCTTATATAAATGTTAAACATTTTAGATTTATTAATTAACTTCTATTCGTGATAGGAAAATCTAAATTTAAGTGCAATGATTATGTTGATGATATATAAATATACATAAAATATACATAAAAATGATATATAAATATACGTCTATTACTAATTACATGTTTGCAATAATAATTACAGCAAATCAGATGCTCAATTATATATTTTAGAATGAATTAATTCACAATTTTGAATAAAACTCAGAAATTCTGTATTTCCAAAGAAAATTAAGGAACATCTGAAATTATCATTGATACTTATATCGAAAAAATGCATTTGCGTACATTTACTCTTTAGCGGGCCATTTATTACTATTAATGGTATACTAATATTTTTAGAATTGAGTTTGACTTAAGAAATGACAATCTAACAAGTTAAATGAATGAATGAATTATTATTTATTATTTTATGTGTTTATCAAATGATGGCAAAACAAATGAAAACTGGCGAAGTAATTTTCTACGGACATTTAAAAATAAACAAAATTTTTGGTATGTATACTTAACATGGCCTTAGAAAAGATTCATTTTATTTTATTTTTCTATTTAAAAGTTTTCTTTCTTCCTAATTTTAAGAATATCTCCAGACAATACGCGAAATAAAAGTCTCATCCATTTGCAACTTATCTCTTTATTTTACGCATCGTTTTTCAATGCTAAATGTCGTTTAGTTAAGAATTAACATCGAACGTCCCCTTTTTACCAAAAAAATGCAATGAAATTATGCATATTTTTATCTTTGCTTTATCATTTCACAGTTTATGATTCATAAGAATTACAAATCGAAACAGACGCCGTTTTCTCCTTAAATTACATCTATTTATTTAATAAAAGCATTAACTAAAAAAAAGTTAAAAAGCTGGTATTTTTTTACCCAAGGTTTTTAAAATACGTCCTAGATTTAATTAAAAATTCAAGAATCAGTCATTCATCACGAAAAAGAAACACCCGTATTTTATCACAAATATGATCACCCATTTTTTTATTTTGAAAACTCAGCTTTATCAAGATTTTTCAACAATGCAGTAAAGGAAAAAAGAAGCATTTGAAATTTCATTATAAATCTCACGACTCGACTTGGGAAAACTTTATTAATTTTATTTAATCCTAAAAGAACTAGCTCTTAATTAAAGACATATTTCATAACGAGATTTTATTCGTATTTTTAAAGAGAAGTTATGATAGCTTAAATACAAAAATTTAAATTTAATTAGAACTTTCTGAGTAGTCTGATTGTGAACACAGAAAATGTGAAATGTTTTTCTTTCTCTTTCTGTTAATGGTTTTCATTTTTTAAGATGACAAAACATTCTGTTCGTCATTTCTATTATCAAAAAAGGAAATGAAAACTTCTAAAATCCGTTTAATAATGCTTTGTTTTTCTTAAGTTTTTTTTCATAGTATTATGAAAATTTATTTTTCCTAATTTATTAATTTTATTCTTAATAATATGATTTAAATTTTATGATCGCAAATAGAATTATATTTTTTATGCATATAGATACGTTTCCTAATGACAAAATTCTTTTTTAGAAATTAATTATCAGTGTATTAATGGAAGAGATAAGTGAAATTCTTTTAAGAACTTTATAAAAGGCAATTATTTTATTTAAATCTGTTTCAGAAGAATTTTTAGTTAAAAAATGAGAAAAAATTTAATAATTCGTCTGTCTAAATTCAGTGGATAATTATGATTTATGAATTAAGTCACCAAAATTGAGAAAAAATGATCTATTATTTAAAAGTTTATATTTATTTCACTTTTTTACGGAATGAAATGGTAAAAATAACTACAACACATTTGTAATTTATCAATTTAAATTTTAGAAATCAATTTTTGTAATTATTTTCAAATGACTACAAGTGAAAATTTCCTGACTATAACATTAAACACAAAGAAGTATATACTCGTTTACAATGATTGGTAGTACAGTAATTGATATATTTCCAAATTATAGTGGAAATATTTCCTGTAAATCGTATGAAAGATTCATTTAGCTCATCATATTTATAAAAACTTCTTGATGTAATAAATGATGATTATCATGAGACTTTTATCCTAATCATATTTTGACAACCAATAATTTGAAATTTAAATGAGTACATTATAACTAACTTGCATGTTTATTAATTAATTGCATGAAAATTCATATTTTGATGATACTTTACAATACAGCTTTATATCGCCTGTTGAGAATCATAACTCTGAAAGTACAAAATTTAAGAGCGGTGAAAATAAAAAGGATTTTTTCCGTGTTCGTGTTTACTTAAGCGTTTACCACCTTTTAAAAGCAAGAATATCCTTTCGATTTCTTTAGATATCATTTGGCAGTCTTAATTCGAAAATAGATTTTTTGTAGTCTCCCCACAATGATTCCCAATACAGGATAAGTAATGAAAAAGATTAAGAATTTAGTTTTACTAATGCATGATAGAATAAAAGCTTTATACCAGCAAAATAATGCAATTTAAGCTTATACTTTGGCTTAGAATAGTATGATTGACTTGGGATAATACCCTGGGTAATAGCAATAGAAGACCTGGAGAGGCAAATTATTTTTATTTCATCTATATAAAACCAGAGAACCAAACAATCATTTACATTTTAAAATTTTTCATTAGAATATATGTGAATAAATAATATATCATTATATATGAATCTCATGAATTCCATTAGAAATTCATATAAATATTAAACATGACGGAGTACTTGCTGAATTACTACAACAAAGCAAGAAAATGATTTAATCAAATCTGTATAATTTGAATTATGATTTGTCTTATTTAATGTGTCACAATTTTTATATTTGTATTTATTGGAAGGTAATTTATTTTCTAATTCTGAAAAATATATCTCCAACTAGAATTTATTCCAACTGTGCCATTAGGTTTGTGATATTATAAGAAATATTTGGAGTTGTTACATTTTTTTGAAAATAAAAATGCTTACTAATACATTCTTATTTCCTCTGTACCTCTTATTAAGATTAACAATTTATGTAAATGTGGAGATAATAAACTGTTCATTTTTATTTACTAAAAGTGACTTAAATTTACGAAACTAGAGACGATTATTGACACACAGATGTATTCAATGATAAAATCCATTTATTTAAGGAATAAGCAATAAATATTTTTTAAAATCAAACTCTGTAAAGCTAATTGAATTTAAAAGATGAAAAATAAAGATTATATTCAAACATTAACACCAAAATTTGATACTATATATCCCTAAAAGTATTAATATTAAGACAAGTAAAATTAATATTAAGACAATCATTCTTTCAGATACGGGAAACAGCTTCTTTGCAGAATTATCGATAATAAATAGAACTGGATTCTGAATAACATTCTCTACTTTATTCAGAAATAATGAATACTTTTCTTTTGTCAAGTATATTTTGCGAAGCGAGGTTCTCAACATAAAAATTACGTCCCCAAATATCGCTTATTATTTCGATTCAGAAATTTATTTAAAAAAAAAACAGTGCCAGTTTTGCTCTCTTGGGTTTTAAAAAGTCAATTCATAGCAAAAAATGAGGGGAAATATTAACGATTATTCATGGTAATGATAATTCCATTCAATGACAAGGCGAATAATGCTAATTATTGCCATTAAACAATTCTATAATATATTGTAAATATTTTTTTTTTATTTTCACTTAGTCACTCAAGTTCTCTTGAAGCATACAGATGTATCGTTTAAATCTTTTTATTTTCAAACGAATAAAAAATTTATTCGTAGGAATAAAATGTTAGCAGGCTGAAAAAATTTCTCAGGACCCGTGTTCAGATAAAATTTTAATGATTCCTTTCTTCATATTACTTGAAATAATCATGCACAGATGTCGAAATAAGAATAATAGATGACAAATAAGGACCATGAAAATACGTTATTAAAGAGATTCTTCAACAAGCTTTCAAAAGATTTCAAAGAATTTTTTTAATAAACTTATTATTAAAATTATGAAACATTTCAATTCATTAGGATATACCTGTTTACATTGAAGATTTTGGAAAGATTAACAGCAGTTATTTAAGAAAGAAGTAGGTAGAAGATCAGAAATGTAAAGAATCATTTCGCAATAAACCAGAATTTGAAGTAAACATGTTTTGAAACCTATGAATTCCTTTGCATTTTAATGAGGAATTATTTTAGAGTCTAAAAGTTTGTTGCTTTAAAATTTGAGAACTCTCTTTTGAAGCTTACAAAATCTTGTATCTGTTACTTATTTTTCTATGTAGTGAGTAAGGAGATATCTTGTTTTGCAGGAAAGGAAAATTTAAAGCTTAGAATTTAATGCAATGGCCGTATATTCATATCTATTTTTATTCCATTATTATATTCAGTAAAATATCTGTATTAATATATTAATCTTATTAATGCTTTTGCAAATATTTTTTACTTTTATTATCTGCTATATATTATACTCAGATATTTGCTTTGGAAAAAAGGCATTTTTTCTTATTCTGAGGCAAAATTTGGTTTGCTTCCGTCGAATTAAAAATTTCTTTTTGAAAAGGAATTATACATTTTCAAGTAAAATGCTCGAACAAATTTAGAATTAAAATCTGAAAACGGCTGCATTTATATTTCAAATCAAACATGGCAGCTACTACGTTTTCTATATTTATTTTCTGATGATCGTAGTAGTTTTCATAAGTATTTAGAGTTCTTAAGATAATTGCTAAAAAGTTAGTATATTTAGAAAAGGATTAGAAAAAGTTCTATTTAGACAAAAAATAGTTCTATTTAGGCAAAAAAGTTATTCTTTATTGTCAATAACATTTTATACTACTCCATGCTAATTATGAAAAGGATTTTGGTAAATTTCATTTTTAATTTTTTTTAAATGGAATGTTTTATTACCTTACACAAAATTACATGGGCACAAAGATGATATTGAATAGAAGAAGATTTCTTTCTAGACAATTTGTCTTAGATATCTCATTGATTTACTCATTTTGTCTCGAAATTTCACGAAAAAGTGGAGGAAGATTTGAAAAATCATCTAGAATGAATTTCGAATTTATGAGATCCCCTACGTTTGTAATAAAAACTATTCAAAGTATAAAATTGTAACATTTTTTCTTGACATTTAAATACACCAAAATAAACACAATTTAAAATTTTCTTCATCTTAGAGTTGATATAAATAACATGCTTCAATATTTTTATTTATCTTAATGTTTAAATGTAAAAGTAGTTTTTAAAACAAACATTTGTTACTCTATTACAAAAATTAGAAATTTTAATTACTTCCAGTTTCGAATCTTTAAAATTCCTTACTATGAATATTATGTATTTGTAAAGTTCACTTCAAAGTGGCTTCACGCATTTGAAATCGAAAATTAAATGAATGATTGAATTAATTACTCCGTTCTGTAATCATGGCAGCTACTACTTATACCACGTCGAACAACTTAATGAGTTTCAGGTAAGTTCTTGAAAAAATTATATTTGTTTCCTTTTTAAGTTTCTGAATCAAACTATAAAGGTGTGAATGATTTCGTAGCAAAGATAAAATGTATTATAACCTTTAGGGAAAGTTTAACGTTCATCTGTCGTTTACAAGTTTTAAGCCGGCATCTTGGCTGAGGAGTAGAGCGTCATCCCCGAAATCTAGACTTCCCGGGCTCGAGTGTGGTTCGAACTTTGGTTGTTCTTTAACCTGTGTTCTACCTGTGTTGAAAGACCCCCCCCCCCCGCCCCTGGAAAAAATGTTGTGCAAGCGGCGTGTGAGTGTCATCTTTATATGAGCTATAAGTCTACCCTCGGGTGATCAGCAACCTTTACCCTCAGAAGCTACTGTACAAACTGCATTGCAATTAGTTATTTAATCGTGGTTAATAAAGAAATAACTAGTGGTAAGCATTTGAAAATTGCTTCATGCATCGAAGAACGCCGAAAATAAAAGTGAAGTGTTTCTATTTAAAAAAAACTATAATACAAGACTTTATTGAACAGTGGTGATAAAACGAAATTTTTCGAACAATCCTTACTTTTGTAGACTGGGGAATGTTTGATATTTTTCATGAAATATTTCATAGATTCTTTGGGGTCGCAGATTCCTTAATTTTACAGATAGAATATAAAGAATAGGAAAAGGTAAATC
This sequence comes from Argiope argentata, assembly GCA_026289955.1. Classification (NCBI taxonomy): domain Eukaryota; kingdom Metazoa; phylum Arthropoda; class Arachnida; order Araneae; family Araneidae; genus Argiope; species Argiope argentata. Next base: position 6,853,514 of record JAOUZG010010951.1, read on the forward strand.
TCTTCCTCTTTTCTGACGAATTTGTTAAACATTCTTTTAGACTTCAGAGTCTATGATTTAATACATTTCAATTCCTAGGTTTCTGATATTTATGCATATACTTCTTTCAATAAAGACGTCATACTAATGTGCAAAGAGTTTTCATGATTAAAAAAATCTTTTATCTTATGTTTTCAGAGGATTTTAATTGGGTTTAGCATAGTTGGTTAAGTTTTTCATTTTCCAGGATAACTTTTCCATCGCTGCTTCTTATGTTTTAGCTTCTTAACGTTTACTTAAATTATCATGCTGCCACAAAAATGGAATCCTAGCTATCAAGTATAGCGGTTTATGATGGTTTTGAAGTAATAGGTGTACAACTTTCCAACCCCGTTTCTCGACAGATGGCAGACGCGGTAAGTGCTGGTCGAAACAGGCAGATCAAAAATGTAACATAATAAGATTAGACACCTCTCAAAATAATTACAGCAACACATTAATGAAATTATGTTTGCATCATAAATCCTGGATCGAAGATGTCAGTTCTTGAGCCGGATTATAGCAGCCATTTTTGGAAACTTTTCTTCTCCCATTTGAAGAAAACCACGACAAATGTGCACTCAAGTACTCACAAAAAGTATGCTCTTTCCGAGGGACAGAGCCATCGACAATCCCTGCTACCAAAAATAGGTAGCAACTGATAAAAAAATCAATGGCCGAATATTAGTATGGGCCGTAGTAATTTCGAAAACTCTTCTTTTACTTTAAACATCGTGACAACCTCTACTCAAGACGCACTAAAAATGCTTCAAGTAAATTTAGCAAGAGCTAAAGCATTTACCAACCAGCATTATTTGACAGCAAGCAGTATTAAACCGGATATCATCCTAGTATAAGAGTAATACCAATAGGACAACAAAATCCTCGGAATTCCAAAATCATGGAAAATTTTTCCACAAACAAGAAGGCCACAAACAAGAAGGCTGCAATTCTCATCCTGTAATCTCAATTAAAACCTACTTTATTGGCAACAAAAGTCAAAATGGTAGCCTTAAAAATTCAAACATCCTCATATCCTATCACAACAATTTCTGCCTGCTCCTCAGCAGAACAAGATGTTCGCACAATTCTCCAAGAAATTCAAAAATCATTACCAGCCTGCCGGAGGAAAAGGTCATTAACGCAACACACTTTGAGGGTACAGGTCCAGCGACAACAGAGGAAATAAAGTCTCCGATTTTATTTCAGCAAACTTATGTTTTAAATAATTCAGATGTCCCACCAACTTTCCAAAGAAATAGCTACGTTGGCTGCCTAGATCTGACCTTATGTTCCCAATCAGTTATAGACTTCCGTTAACTTGGAGGCTCTGAATGATATTTTCTCTAGTGATCACAGATATATACAAACAGCAATAGCATCTACTATAAGTAACCAATTCCACAAAAGATAAAAGACACGTCCTAAAGATACTTATTATTTAGAAAATAAAACAGCAACAGGAAGAAATTCCAGAGAACTAAATGACGCTACAATAGTATTTCAAAAACCCTTAAGATTAAAAAGCAGTTATTATTAAAGAAACCAAACTGGTGTACAGAGAAATTAGAAATACATAAAAAGAAAGACAGAGCACACACACACACACACACACACACACACACACACACACACACACAC
>JAOUZG010010951.1:6855182-6869992 GCA_026289955.1 Argiope argentata
CACACACACACACACACACACACACACACACACACACACACACACACGAGAGAGAGAGAGAGAGAGAGAGAGAGCAGAGGGCGCCAGAAATTGAAAAGCAGTAAGGATTCTAGATCTTCAAGAAAGAAAAAACTGAGTTAAAAATCATATAAAAGAAGCAAAAAATACGAGTTTGAGAAATTTCTACAGTACAGCCTCCAACCAGTACGGAACACACTACAAATACCTCTTCTGCAATCAGTTTTCCCATCAGAAATACCATATCTGATAAATAGTGACACAAAAGGAAGTCTGAAAGAAACAGCACAAACCAACCGGGGCCAGATTTTCTCACTCTCCTGCTATTTCAACTAATTGTAATTTAAACACTTCGACGCAGCCACTTGACCCTTCATTGTCTCTCCAAGAAATTTCAATGGTGATAGACCACCTTCCGTCAGGTAAAGCTCCCAGTTTTGATGGAATTGACAACCTCTTTATTAAAACTATACACAAGCCCTTTCATAATATCTTTCAAATTCTCTTTAATAAATGTCTAAAATTAAGTTGCTTCAAAAATTCCTTGAAAATAGAAAATATTTTTTTTTCAGAAACAAGAAAAAGATCGAAGACTGGCATATTCATATTGACCCATTTCTCTCCTGCCAAAATAGGAAAAAATGCTAGAGAAATCCGTGACTCAAAGGTTAAATTACCATCTTGAAACCATCAATAGCCTCAGAGAGCGTCAACATGGGTTTAGGGAAGGCAAATCAGTAGATACTGCAGTCCCTGAACTGATAAAAAAAATTCAAGCTGCTAGAATAGAGGGAAAGCATGTATTAGTGCTCTCTATTGTTATAAAAGGAGCTATTGGCAACTTCCTTCAGAGTCTGGATGCCAGCACCTGTCCTTTAAACATCAACAGCCTCTTTCATGGACTCTTCCAAAACAGTAAAGTGACTCTATTGACTCCAGAGGGCAGAATAATGAAAGATTAGAAACAAGGCTGTCCTCAAGGATCATGCAGTGGTCCGGCTCAGTGGAATGTAGTATTCGCAGCCAACGAAACTCGTAGGAATTCGTAGCCAACGAAATTCTAAAGCAAGTCTGACCAGAAAATGTACTTATCCAAGCCTTTGCAGAGGATTTTGTATCGAAGGGGATACAAAAAATAGTTTTTTAAGAGAAACTCAACTTGCAATAGTCAAATTCAACACTCATTGTAGGAGCACTATAGGAGAAATGGCAACAATACAACGAGAGACAAGGCAAAGTTTTCTCCAGCATGACAGTCCTTGGCTACATGTTTCAAAACCAGTTCAGACTTCGAAATGCTAATTCTTAAAAATGCTAATTGGAAATCTTACTCCATCCGCCGTGCATTCCAAACGCTCCTTATTTCGACTACCATATGTTTTGATCAGTGGTACACTGCCAGAATGATTAGTATTTCGGTTCTTATGAAGAAGATAAAAAAATGGATAGATTTTTTGATCTCCTCAAAACGCTTATTGCGTTTCCGAGATGTTATTAAATAGTTACCAGAAATATAGGGGAAAAGTGGTAGCCAGCGACGGATATTAATTTGAATCATGAATACTCAATCACTTTTTATGAATAAAACCCAAATTTTGAAAGAATAAAACCTCGGTGGAACAGAAATTGTATACTTAATATTTCTATAAATTTCTTGCTTATATAAGTCAGAAAGCTAAAACGAGAAAGGAAAAGTAAAACAATGTTTTCCCAGTTTCAAAAAAAGTTAAGATAGTATATAGGTACAAAGAAGAAACAAGTGTAAGGAATTTTAAAATTGTAGCACTTTGAAAAGTAATGGAAAATTTAATTGCAAAATTTCATTTTTTAAACATGACAATACAAATTAAAATATGAAAGGATTACATACGTTTTACTTCCCTATTTAAAAAAAGTCTTATGAACAAATATTTTATTATTATTTTTTGACTTTAGAATTTTTATCTACTCAAAAATACTCAGTTTTGTGCAGGAAATATAATCTTTCCTGCACAAAACAATCATAGGCTTATTACTAGGTGTATATACACAAAAAATGAATATTTTATCAATCAATATTTCAAAAAATATGTTTTTGAAAAAAGTCAATATTTTATCTTCACATTTTATATTACTTTTAGAAGAAATGTATAAATGTAAATGTAAATAATCAGACAATACTATATATTTTCTGAATTTAAAATAAAAGTGAACAAGGCATTTTCACATCTTTTCTAGACTCCCAAGTAATTTTTTTTTCTTTTCTTTCCCAATACTTATTTTTTGGGCATTCATGAGAAAGAACCTTCAACCTACTTTATTTTCGTATGATTAATACCAATGAAATAACCAATAAGAGGAGCATTCAGAGCATGAGCTTGTAATAAAATCCATTGGGAGCGATTCATGTTTGATGCCTTTCCTATATATTTTTTCTTGACGAAGCAATTGATGTTTTTTGAGTTATTTATGCCATGTTTGCAGAATGTTTCTGTCTCGCTAACATAGAAAAACGACCTCTGATAGTTCTTAATGATCGGAAAACTCTTTCATTTCTGGCATCTTTGGTGAGATAATTACTTGGCCTGTAAAGAACAGATAAGAGATCTCATCGGTAACTCGAGGTTTGAAGATTGGCAGAATAAGAACAGACTACAAACTTTGTTCTTCTGAAGTTCTGTAAATGGAGAATATGATATGTCACTATTCTTCTTTTAGTTCAGCTCAAATACTCTATAAATCTTGTATTACAGCACTTAGGGACCGAGAAAAGGAAAAATAATATTTTAATACCTCTCTGAGAGGCAAGAAATCAAACTTGACTATAAGGAATATTCTAATGGTTGAGTTACAGGAAAATATGACTAAAGTTAACTTCACTGTGTGTTAATCCAAAGCGTACATGCTGAATTTCCAAGTTGCGTAAAAAAAGAGGACAGAATTTCGTGAAATCATACGAAATTTGTGTTTCTTAAAATGTTATTATTTGTTAAATTTAATTTTTTATGCGAATCTTTATATATAAAGTGCTTGACATATATTAATTAGATAATGAGTAAAATGATAGATCTGCATTCATAAAAATTCTAAGAATGAATGAGGAATATGTTGAGGGATTTGCCGCGAAACCTCAGCTTATTATCTTAAGTTTTACTCACAAATTTCTTAGAGGTGAGCTACCTTAAATCACAAAAGTTTTTTTTACAGGATTTGTTTCAAATAAAGTGTAGAATTTACATATAAAGAAGCACGTTTAAAAGATTAAAAAAAAACAAAAAAAAAAAAAAACAACAACCCATGAATATAATAACTGATTAAAGAGCATTGCGAACTATATCTATAATTATGTACCAATAACCAAAAATGAGTTTACTGATTGCACAAATCAAACAAATGCATCGTGGAGAGAAAATGTTTCAAAACAGTTTTGTAAAATGCGTAAAAAGATATTACATCTATAGAGTTTGCATACTAGCATTTTTTCTTCACACATATATGGTTTTCGTTTGAAAATGGTCTCTCTATCTCTCTTTACAGATCCATATAGCAATGGAAATCAATAAAATGAATTTTAGTTCTTTAGAAGCAGGAATAAGAAATGCGAGTCAGAGTCTTTGGTCATTTATATCTTTGAGATTTTTAATAAACTTGAAATTTTGTATTTCACCTTCTCTTAATCTTTGCATTTCACTACTATGGTAGATATATTACTCGCTAAAATATTTAGCTCAGGGGACTGAAGCAAAATAAATATCTTTTTTTTTGCTTCAGTCCCCAGCTTCAGTCAGTTTTGCTTCAGTCAGTTTTTAAATTTTGTAATTTAAAAAATATCCATCTTACGATTGCATTAACTCTTGCTTTTTTTTATTTAACTTTGCAATGTAACCTATATATCTTGGATCGCTATTTGAGATATTAAAACCGAGAACAACCTAAGTTGAATATCCCTAAGTAAAAAGTATTACTTCAGAAGTATATAAATTCATTAAAATAATGAGCCCTAAAAATTTTGTTCATTGAAAATAAATTTAACTAATTTTGCTGCTTGTCTCCAAACAATATTATTTCCAGCGCATGAGACAAAAGGTTCTCTTCAGCCTTATTTTAAATTTCCTAAATTTTTACTGTTTCAAAATTTATTCAACATTCAAAGTTTGAGATTAATTTAATTCCTAAAATATAAAAAATCCAATTTAAAGAATTTTACTTAAATAATCATCATCTGTTATAAATATAAAATCTCTTTCTTTTGAATGGACATAAAAATGTGTTTTTGGTACATAGTTTATAGACGAATTTTGTAGTTATTTCTGCAGTCAGTCAGAAGAATTATTCATCAATCTTTTGAAATTATTAATTAATCCAGGCATTTATATTTTTGCATTATTTGCAGTAATATCCTTACTTTTTTCAAATATATAAAGATCGACTCTTATATATTTCTAACATGATTTAAGGGTTTTCACTTCTTCAATGTATGGGCATAAAAATTAACCTATTTTGGCATATATTTTAATTTTAGTTTTCGAATATGAAAAAATATTTCACTTCGTAATTTTTTTCTGTCGTTATTTTTTTATTTATTTTCTAATATTTTTTAGAATCATTTAGAATCTTTTTAGATAATTTGGTCACAAATAATGAAATTGTTGAAAATGGAAGAATAAAGTTTGAAACTGAATAAGCGGTTAAATCATATTTCAAACTTGCCGAACGATTAGTTAGTGAATCAAATTATTTACATTGTAAGGATAACATTTTTAAAAGACATATAAAAGACATATAAAGACGTACTTTTAGTAATAACTTGTAAACTCAGATTTAAACAATTTGTGCCAGTTTGGAGACACACATTTTTTTGAAGATTGAGGTATATATATATATATATATATATATATATGACCTAAGGATATGGATAACATAATAACATAAAATTGCTTTCTTTCGTAAGAAACATGAGGAAAATATCGGAAAATGTGAACTCAAGATTTTTACGAACCTCTGTTTTTTGGATTTTCCCGTGTTTGAAAAATACAGAAAACATTTCGCCTATATATGAAACCCTAGAGGCCTATCCGCTCAACTAATTAAGCCAAAATTTTGGACAAGATTTTTAATGGTATGCACTGAAGATTGCGATGATTGTAAACAGCGCAGGGATCACAGTTACGGTTACAGTGAGAGAATTACAAAACTTTCGAATGACAACACCCACTATTTCTTTGAACAAATTGATCAACATAATCAAAAACCCCAAATGGCGTTGGAACGGTTAGCGTGCAACAAAAAATGCCGGCGTAAAGCATTTGGAAAGACGAGCATTATAAAGGCTCAATGACAACACAGAAGGGTTGAGTTTTGATGCACTTTGCATAATTCATAGGGCTAGACAGTAGAACCACCAATTGCAGAGCACCACGTACAAAGAACTGCTTGTGGAAAAAACCTTTAAAAACAGTGTGGGATGAGTATTTCTTCAGTCAGATGCTCGATTGTGCCAACAAGATGACGGTTACAAAGAAACAACGAAGTGAATTGTATAAAGCTGTTTCATCTCAAACGGATAAAAGGCTGCCGAAGCATGGGGTTTATCGGTGAAATCACAAGACAAGACGGGGTCTATGTTTAGTAAGAAGTGTTCGTGATTTGGTAAGAAAATTTGAAGAAACTCAATGCACTTGCAATTGACCTCAATCCGGACGACCATTTATTCCAGTTGAAATTGTTGCGGAAATGTATAACACGATTACTGAAGATCCATCGCATAATGCAAGAAGTGTTTGGATTAACCGAAAACCACAGTTCTCAGGCTTTTTCACTCCGTTATTTGGATGTTGGAATCTGGAGATGAGCAATTGCGTGTGGACGTCGCAATTTCTTTCCTCATCAGATATGATGAAAATGACAGATGGCCGATGCAGATAATATGGGCGGATGAGGCACACTTTTCTTTAACTGGAAACGTTAACACCAAGTACTGCATTAAATGGGCTGACAAAAACTCTCATGATGTAGAACCAGTGCCTTTACATGAAGCCAAAATGACTGTGTGGTGCGGTATGGCTAGCACGTTTGTTCTCGGTCCGTGTTTCTTCAAAGAGATCATCACCACAGATTTGAAATCATGCTCTGTCACAAGTGCTCTATATAAATCAATGTTCCATAATTACGTTATTCTTGAGTTGCAGCAACGAAATGTCATTAGAGACATTCTATGGATGCAAGATGGGGCTCCTCCATACGTCGCTCAATGTGTTCGACCAGTGCTCCAACAGTACTTTGGATATAGAGTCATCGCTCGTAACTTTGTAGTTTCGTGGCCATTACAATCCCCCAAACGCACTCCTATGGATTTTTGGTTCTGGAGTTATCTGAAATCTAAGGTGTACACGCCTGGTCCACGAGATGTGTCAGAATTGAAAGGTGCCATAAAACATGCAGTTATGCAGATTCCTCCTTTTATGGTACGCTCGGAATTGTCCTCCACAACCTCCGGAACGCAATATTCAGTCGCCTGCGAAGGTGAACACGTTGATAATCTGTAATTATAACTTTCCACCGAAATAAACCTTTTTTTTTCTTTTTCCTCTCTGTGTTGTCGTTTGTCCTTTATAATGCTCTTTGCAAATTCTTTAAGCCGGCAATTTTCGTCACACGCTAATCGTTCTAACTTTGAGGTTCTTCAATACGCTGATCCATTTGCGCACGGAAAAGTTTTGGGTGTTGCCGTTTGAACATTTCTAAATTCTCTTACTTTCACCGTAACCGTGATCTCTGCGTTGTTTAGAATCATCAGAATCTGTAGCACATACATTCAAACAAACATGTTTGAAATTTTAGTTCGATGGGTTGAACGGATAGGCCTCTATAGTTTGATATATAGTGGAAATTTATTTTTTATTACACAGTAGGTTCGTTTTGGCGTTATATCTGACTACCTGAAAACATTTTAATAACGCCGTTAGCTAAGCTGATGAAATCTGGTATATGCTATTTTGTATTTGAATACTTGTATCAAATTTTGAACGAAATCTAATCCAGCTGTCCACAATTTTTCGAGACGGAGGATAGCACCTATAAAAGAGAATATACTAGAAAGTGTCGGAGAAAACATTCCCAGGTGTTCCCTGTTAAAATCGCATCCCGAAATTCAACGAATTATTTTAGAATCTTCTTTTCCAAGAATTTTTTCGTTTTTCATATATTTAGTCAAATAGGTGTTTTGATGAAAAAAAAGATTTTGATAATGCTACTACCACTGTTCAAATGGAAGAAATATGAAAAACGAATGGTCCTTTTTGTTATTAATAAAAAAGGGATAAATAAAGCGTGTATCTGGTCTTATATATAAATTTACTTATTATAGTTCAAGTAGTTATTAGTCTGATTTGCTTATAAAGTATAATTTTTTTAGTTATTTGAATATATTGAAGGAATACTAAAGATGTAAATAGAATTTATTTTAAAATGAAAAGTTTTCTGTAAAGAAACAGATCAACGTATTTTTTTAAAGTATGAATTGTTAAACCAAACTTTTCTACTTAAATAATATCTACTTTTCTGTTAAAACTTTTCAAACAAAGCTACAATACTTCTTTTAAATGGCATTCAAACTAAAATGAGAATAGGGACTAACATTTAATCCTCAAAACAAATTATTTATATATATGTTACGTTGTCTCTTCGTCAAGAATATACAAATAAGAATTTTGTCAAAAAAATTGCTCAATATAAGATCTGAATTTTAACATTTGAGAATTATCTGTATATCGAATTCCTTGAGTGCAGATATCACTGTTACACGCAATCTCGATGAAAATAATAGATTTCAAGAGGGGAATCCGTAATAAGAAAGACGATAAAATTTTGATATTTCGAGATAGTGGCTGTCACGGAACTTAGGAATCTGTCCCATCTTGTTGTGGGTCCATCTTCGTTATATCCGTTTCGTCAGAAGTTCAATTTGCTTCGGGAATAGAAATGGAAATAGCACGGAAATATCCCGTTTTTCTGCAGATCATTGCTACTTCCATTCCAACTCGTCAAAGGAGGATTGAAATGAAAATTCCATGGCAACGAATCCTACATTGTAATCGTACAAGATGTGGATAGCAGTAGGGGAGAAAATAAACACATATTTTGAGAATAGAGGAATAGAACATAAAGTTTTAAAGATTCTTTATAGTAAAATAGCTGGTACCCGGAGCGTTGCTGCTGTAGAAGAATTAATTTTGGAAATATCGTTTGAAATTTAAAATAGCTGTTTTGTTTAGTTAGGAATGATAGAAAGAATGATATTTATTTTCTTATCAGCAACGAATATATTCAATGAAATTTAATGATGTATAAAAGAAAAAGTACAAATAATATTCATTCTATTTGCTTTACTTTATTATTCAAAAGCTTCAGGTTGGACAATATTTTTTATTTGTTTGTCTTAAACAAAAACTAATAACTTTCTTGGACATCCGACTCATAAACATCCAACATAAAACTGATCATGTGATCAAAGTGGATAATATAGATTCAATAGGCACGTTTGAAGTGATTACCCTTGTATCTTATTGATGGTGATCGAGAATGCAAGTCGAATGCGAAACTACAGTCTTTGAAATCAAAAGGCATGTCGGTAGGAATCATGGAAAAGTGTGGAATGAGCACATTTTTTCCAATCAACTTTCGGTTAAAAACAGTTGCTTCGCTTTTTGCCGCTTACTGATCTTTTGCTTCTGATGCACGTGTTCAGGTAACATATAAACGTTGCCTTTCGATTCTTGACGAATGTTGTTCAGATTCTAAAGCAGGTGGATCTGCAATTCGAAAATGATCTGCTTTATTGCTCGCTGTCATTTCTCGTTTGTTTAAGAAGCCTGAATTGGCTTATTTTTACTTGCTGCGCTGATAGATAAATTAAGTGATGAGTGTTCGGAGAAATTTTTTTTGTCGAAGCAGTTAAATTTCGCATACGCTTGTACAACCGAAATATCGTTTGTCGATTCTCTGAATAAATTGAAAAATTACTGTTTTTTCTAGAAAGTTTCCAATATATAAAACTTAACTTGATCGACTTTGATAATGATAATTCTATTTTATATGTGTGAGATAATGAATATTTATCTGAATGATGAATAAAATAGGCAGTTTCCGGCAGACAAAATATTGTACATACTGAATGACAACATCCTGTGTAGATAGCTATTCGTTAATCAGAAGTTAAAAAAATTACGCCAGTACTAAATATTTTTGATTTGATTTCATTCATATTGATTGGCATCAATGATAATAGTTTTATTTTGTTTGATATATGCTTGATTAACACCAAAAGACATGTACCATTTGTCGTTTACTGTTTGCCTTTTGTCACTTTTAAAATATCCTCCCGCAAGTGCAAGCAATTAGTTTGCAAAGTTTTATAGGAATCGGTTGAACGGTACAACAGCGCATAAGGTACGAACAAACAAAAACTGGTTATATATTAGGTTAATCTATTGATCTATTATAAGATTAACTTTCCAAAGTTAGTATTACAATGAAAAACTTGTTGAAATTCTTTTGTTTACATTTCAGTATTATGACAGATTTAAAATTATTAATTTAAACTTTCCATTTATCTGTTTAGTCTTTTACATATCCTTTGATTCATCCATCAGATGTATTAAAGATTTAAACTACTGATATTGCTCAGAACTTTGAATTGAGGAAACAGAAAAGTTAATTGATTATTTAACCGAGTTTTAAATCCTTTTTTTTAAAGAAAAAAGGTACGTATAGAGATATACTGAAGATATTAGGTACTTGATACATCAGATATTGAAAAAGATCCGGCATTTTTTGTTCTTTAAGGACCTTCAGACCTCAGATTGACAAATTTCAGTATTTCTTTATGAGCTGTTACAGTATGAAAGAATTTTGCAGACAGGTATTTGAAAAATGAATGACGAAACTTTGAAATAATTTAAAAAATCTATTGATCTTTATTTATTATATTCAATTACCTTCGAAAAAAAAACTTTTTAATTTAATAATTTTCTTCATGAAAGGACGTGTTTTTCTTATTTACTAATAAAAATTTTGTTCTGCTGAATACTTCTCAAGCTTATTGGGGTATCAAAATTTCAGATTTTATTATATTAGGTGCCACAAGGCAATAAAATAAAAACCGTAAAAGTTATGGAACAATAACCAATGAACTGAATTCTATCGCTATACCATTTCTTCCCCGGATAGATCAAACTGATAGAAATGAGAAAGTCTTCTTTAGCTAGTTGAACAAGCCACAAGCGTGATTGGTGGAGGCCTGATCGAAAATTCAATACCTGCACTTTCGATCTCTCAAATGAGTTCTCAAGTGGAAAAGACTAAGGGGCATAATACCACAAGATATCATTCGACGCCTTGGCGATCGATTACTTTGTCGAACGAACGATTATTATGAAGCACATGAAGGGGAGATGCTAAATCATTTGAAAATTCCTTTTTTTCATTACTTAATATGCATATATAGAATGAATCAACATAGGAAGTGGTGTATAAGTTTAAAATAGTATTAACAAATATTTTTTTCAATAAAGCATTTTGTAACACATCAGAATAAGAAAGACCTAATATCCTACTGCGTGTTTGTCTATTTTTCACTTTTAAGTTACACCAGGGTGTTTTTATATGGATCTCCTAACTACGAAGCATGGTTATGCACAATGAAAATAATGCGTCTCACGTTACCTCAAGCGCATCAATTTCACGCCAAAACTCAGGGTATTTGATTTAAAAAAAACCCTGCATACCTGAATATACTTGCATTTTATTGTATCTTGTAGCTTCGTAATTATCTTTTTGGAATTCCAGGGCCTCGATATTGCCTAACAGAAATAACATCAAAATTTAGTATTTGTACTTATTACTAGTTTAATTCAGTTTTATCAATGTTCCGCTTTGAAGCAATGTGAGAACTACTTTGGCACGGATAACCTAATTTTGAAGTTTGGTAGTTGTTATTAAATAATTGCACATAATGCAACATTACATTATAATTTTTTACATTTCCCAGTATTCAGGGGCGTGAAAATATAGAAAATGTCGTGTCCAAGTGCCAGCGGAATACAAGTTGATTCGGAGCTTACTTCAGAATCTACATAAAATTTCGACGTCAATTTATAATAATCAGCATAATTAGCAAAGTCCATAACCTTTTCAGAATTTCTACACATATTCTCAGAACGTCAACAATTATATTTCTCACGAGGAGGACATTTAAATTGAGATATATTTATTCAAATTTCTACGCCATATTAGAGCAAAGGCCTTTGATTTCTGATGTCATGTAACTGCACGAAGACCACATAGATTATTTTTTAGAAGAAAATTAGACAAGTAAGGTAGCTTGAAAAACTTTTTTTGAAACATCAAATATGAATTGTAGTGTACTTAGAAAAAGTTGAAATAACTTTGATTTCTGATCTATGGAACCTATGGCAAATATCTATTTATATACGAGATGTTCATAAAAAAGTAACATATAATTTTGAACACAATAATAAAAAATGGAATGAATGAAAATATAGAAAAAGAAAGTATTATAAATTTATTATTTTAAACATAACTGTTTTTCATACTAGCCATTTGTCATAGTGCAGGAATAGTTTGAAAATCTAGGTCTCAATTTTGGAGAACCTATCATACAAAAATAAATTCAAAGCTGTCATTCATTGCATCTTTTATTATTGTATTCAAAATTATGTTAGTTACTTATTGATACCCTGTCGTAAAATTACAGAGATTTTACTTACAGTTCTCAAGTCTTATCATATTCAATGATTTCAAAATAGAAAATTTCTGGGCTAAATGTCCATAGAATATATATACATTCAAAGTTTCTACCGGAACCAATCTGAAATTTCGACATTCAGAATAAGTTATCATCCTAGTTAGAAAAAATTACAAACACCCCAAAATTACCAAATATACCACCAATATGTCACCAATCATATCTATTTATTTGTGACACCATTGCCCACTTATACGTCCGGATTGTATTTACGAACGTAATCAACAAACGTTCCAGTCCCCCTGCAAGTGTCTGCTGAACGAGTATGCTATAGCATTGAATAAAGTCGCTAATACGCGAAAAAGGGCGTAAGATTAAAGTTGATCAAGATTGATTGAAATAATGCATTCATGATTATATAAAAGGCGGAATAATTTAGAAATGGGCCAAAATTAAAACACCCTCAAATTTGTAAATTTATCTATCGCAATAGGAAACAAATCTACAATGTTTGTAACTTCTGATGAATACTCATAAACATACTGTGTATGTATAACAAAACACCATTGTTTTCGAAGTGTAGCTTCTATGTGTCATTCATACATATATACATACAATATATATACATACAATATATATATATATATATATATATATATATATATATATATATATTCAGGTGGCTCTAATCTCGTTCCCATTTTTTCCACAATTAACTTAATGTTTACAAGATTGAAAAATCGATCTTTTCTGTATTCAACTTCGGAGGCTCGGATAGTAAATATGTGAACTGTAATCTTGATTTTCAAATTCAGGATTAGGATGTAACAGTACTTTTATCCTGAAAACGATTGCTTTGTAACAGTAAAGTATTACAGTATAATAGTTAATTCAACTTTCCTAACTTCTTTACACATTTTTGTTAACTTTAAAATCAAAAACAGTGAAAGTTAATACTATCACTATTTATAATAATCTAATGGAATGGAATGCAAATGCAATTCTTATAAAATACATTAAAGTTACAGTTCACATTAGTTCTTTAAGATTTCATTTTAATATGGATTTTAAGTTTTAATAATATTTACTTAGAAATAAATTTATGTTACATTTATTTTTGTGGTAATTTTTTGACAAAAAAGCAATTTCAACTGAATTAATTCATGACAACAAACACAGTAAAGCTTGTTCCATTCTTAAATTATCAAAAGAATTAATCATAAATTGAGAAAATTTTTATTATGCATTTAAAATTCCTTACATTTGAATTTTAAATAAAGTACTGAAGAAATTACAAAATTATTTGGCCCATAAATTTATTCTAAAAAATTCTATTGGTAATTCAAATTCTTCTTTATTAAATAAAAAATGGTAACCTTGCAAAATGTTTTTTTATATTTCTTTTAAAGCTCTAAAATTATTGCATATTTGAAAATCTGTATCACATTTCAGATTTTCTTAGAGAATCGTTGCAAGATGTTTGAATTTAAAACAGCAAACTAATTTATCAATATTGTAGGAAATAATAGTTATTTATTGATTTTCATACATTCACATTCAGAGAGCATTACAATATCTGACATTTGATATTCATTTTATAATACATATGCTAAAATCGTTTTGATAAAGTGTAACTGAACTTGTTATTGGGAATATTATTTTAATTTGAAACAAGTATTGAAACAAATTATTTACGCCGACAAATAATTATAATATTTGTTTTTGGAATAATATTAAATTATTGAGCAAAAATTTAGCGACGAAAATGAAATTATAAATTAAAATATATAGCGACACAAATAGAAATTATAAATCTAAATGAAAAGAATGAGGGAAAAATGTCCAATCTGATGAAATGATCCGATTTTTACTAAAAATAGAAAGTTATAAAATCAATATTCTTATTTCTTAACATGTTTGTGCCAAATTCGTATTTTCTATAGCAGCATCTCGTCCATTTGTTAATTTACAGTTTTCAGCACATTAAATAACTTTTAAACTTATTTTATGCTAGAATTATTGTAAATATAAAATGTGAAAAATTCTGCATTCTTACAGAATTAAATGAGTTTCAAATATGAGGAATATGAAAGAAATTTTGGTGGTTTGAATGCGTAAATTACCATTTGTTAATTTATCTCAAAAATATATTCAGACGAATGATCAACTTAAAAAAGGTAAAGTTGATTTTTGTGATGTGAGCATGAAGAATTTCTTTCGTGCATATAATACAGTAAAATGTTTAAAAACAAAGTGAAAGGAAACAGTTAAAAAGAGAAGTATAAAAAAAGTTCTAAAAGTTTTTAAAAACTTCACATTTCTGATGATCTTTACCACTTTGAAGAAACTCTCAGGATTTATATTAATAAGGGAGAGGTAGAAAAACCATTTTTACTCTCTCGTATACAAAACATAGAGAAAGTATTGTAACCATAAAAAAATTTGAACTTGACAATTTGACGAATCTTTATGTTTTCCATGATTTCTAAAGATAATTTGACATTCAATTTAACGTAAAAATTCCTTGAGCCAGACAGATGTTACTTGGTATATGGATCTGAGTTTAGTTATATTAATGCATTAATTCAAAGCAACGGACCTCTTAAATTTCAACTGCAGTCAGATGACGAGGAAGTCATATGATTTGGTACTTCCCTCTCCAAATTTCCGCATCACACCCTCGGGATGTTGTTTGATTATGCAGGGAAATCGAATCTCAAACTTGGATTTCTACAATTCCGAAGCCGAAACCTTATTCCCCGCCACAGAGACCCACATGGGTCTGAAATAAAACTTGTAGATTTCTATCAAATTTAGTATGAAATCCATTAACAAGTTTGTTTATATGGTTGTTCGAGAAAATGAGAAATCGATAACTGTAAAATATAAAGAGCTAGATAGAAAAAATTTGGCATATATGTTGAGCATTAAAAATGTAGATCCATAACAAATTTTGAAATAAATCTGTCAAGGAGTGGAACGTTTGCATTATGTTCTTTTTCATGCGTGTAAACACAGTAACCAATAAGCATAACGACTATATATATAT
>JAOUZG010010951.1:6870392-6883922 GCA_026289955.1 Argiope argentata
TATATAATTACATGTCAAATTTTGATTTCAATAAACCGGGAAAAAGGCGTCCAAAATATGTATTCTCCTAATAGATTCCACGAAAATGCTAAATTCATCCTAAAGATCCTTATTTCGTCGTTATAGTTCTATTCGTGGGCTTCCCCAATGTCCACAATTTTACACGAGGGTTTGGTAGAGAAATGAGATAATAATTCGGAAATATGCGAGAAAGTTTTGGGAAGACCAATCTTGCTACTTCTTAACAGATACGACTTCTGTCATTTCAAACAGTTTATCTGAAATGAAAAGCTATTTTAAGGGCTTTTTGGGCATTATTTGATATGTCGGGTAACAATAGGTCTTTAGAATCAAATTAAGGTTTTAATGGGTCATTAACAAAAAGGTTTCTGTATTTAATCTTCATTACCAGAAAATGACGCAAATGCAAAGAGATGTTTTTAAAAATAACTACAGTTGCGGCAAGGACGGTGTTCGTCGTTGATAATAACCGAAGTGGTTTAAACAGAATTTTCTATCGGTAATGACGGATAGAAAATTTATCGCATAAAAGCATCTAAGAATTTTAATGAATCCATTATGGTGTTTACATCCAAGCAATAACAGTAATCAGGTGAATGAAATGAAAGCAATTTATGTTTTTTCTCGAATCTTTAATCTACCTAACCATTACGAATCGCCTATTAAAAATTAACCGAATTATAAAACGCATCTTAGATTGTAATTTATTTTGCATATTAAGCCAATGAATATTCTGTTCATTGAATACCATTATTCTCTAACAGTAAACTTGATACACTCACGACTCCAAAATGCTATTTCATATTAACCATGGAACGATTCTAATAACTTATTTACCGCAGCAGAGCTCGCTCTAACATTATGTTCCGATGGAAACCAATCTAATGATTCTGTCTATTTCCTCGGTCTGTCCTTCCACATAGCGGGCGCTCGATATTTAAAATGGTTCATTTCATATGTTGTCGAGATCATTAAATTTTAATAGTTGCAACTAAGATAGCCGCCCGATAACAACAATATATTCATAAATGCTGAAATAATCTTTCATGGCTGCTTTCAATGGGTGTCTTTTTGGAAGGCAATTGTGCTATAAATCTTAACTTGCTTCCTCAATTATTTAGAACAGCTAATTCATTTCCAAAATATTGTATCATTGCCAAGAGAATGAAGGACTAAGGATAAATGTCTAGAATTAATGTAAAACTAGTTGAATTTCACAATATACTCGATTCTAAACAAGATCAAAGAATACCGTCTCTAAAAATTGAAGCAGTATGTATTAAATCGTTTGGATATTATTGACCAGGAACAGTTTTCAAATATCATGCTTCATAATCTTAAAATAATTGTTTGAAAAATTGTATGACATTATTATTGAGTCATAGGGAAACAGAATAAGAAGTTAATTTTTTAATTCAAATTTTAATCTTTTTCGTTAATTATTAATTTATCTATAAACCTATTTGTATATATCAAGATTCCAAATGTTAATTTTGTTCTTTGATTCTTAATCTTTTACTTTTTAAAATATGATAAAAGAACGATGCAGTAATATAACGAACGAAGCCCTGGAAACAACAACAACAACAAAAAAAAACCCTGAAATTTTCAA
Organism: Argiope argentata; assembly: GCA_026289955.1. Taxonomy (NCBI): domain Eukaryota; kingdom Metazoa; phylum Arthropoda; class Arachnida; order Araneae; family Araneidae; genus Argiope; species Argiope argentata. The sequence goes on from JAOUZG010010951.1 coordinate 6,872,026, forward strand.
GGAAAATATCAAAGTTTAAATACTTTTAACTAGCCTTTTTCAAGACTTTATAGATAGATGGAAGCATTAGTAACAAATTTGCTATCTCTGCTCTACCTGGTTGTTGGAAGTTTTTCTCTCAGTAAAAACATATATGTGGGCCAATTTTCCTAGAAATTTCTTTATAAAAGATATAAATAACGCTTCTCTATTAAATTTTACTTTCGCAATTCTGGTAGTCTTATTTCCAGCTATCATATTTACCCTTTATCATGAATTAACAACTTATGGACTTGGTTAGTTGTGCTAGATGCAGCGAAGGATGCCAAAATATAACTTATTTACGAATCTAGTAAGGATTATTGTTTTTTCGTTAATAATTATTACAGGCAACGACATTCTTGAAATGAATTATTTTGCACTAATAAACAAATAGATACAAGGAATAACTGCTACTATAGTGGAATTGAATGCTAAATTGATTTTTGATAAACCCACAAGAATCTATGCAAAGAAAAAAATATTCGAGAAATCATTTATTTTTCAATACAAGAAAATGAAGTTCAAAGACAAATATCTCTCCTCTTTCATATATTATTATTGTTATTATAATTTATGAAATCAAAAGAACTCTTCTTAATATTGATTCAATGTTTCAATTAAGAAGAATACAATTTTAACCATGTTGTTGAAAATGAGACGGTCGGTTCTTTGATAAACGCTTCAAGTATTGATATTAATTTGTTTTCTCAACACTTCAGAAAAAGAATAAATTTATAAGAAATCCAATTGATAAATTTTATTTTTTGACCTTATCATTTATGATAACGCGATTAATATTGGATATTGAAGTATTATCAATGCTGTAAGAGTAGAAATACTATTCAATTATGGTATTGTGCAAATATACAATATAACTGACGTCCATCGCATGACATTACATATCTAACTATTTTCGTCTAGTTGTAAATCTTTTACAAGACCATCTTATCATTTGTAATTTAAAAAGAAATTTACCGTAGGACTTAAAACTATGGCCTTTTTATGGGAGAAACTGGGGTATCATTGAAACTGTAATTTTAAGTAATATATTTTTGTTTGATTTTTGAAAAGTGTTTGCTTTTTATCTAATGTTTTGGACATATTTCATGGTAATTCACAATACTATTACAGCCGACAAGATGTATTAACATACACAAATGTTATCACCAGTTCCAAGTTTCTAATTAACACTTTGATGAAATTTTAAACCCTCAACAGCTTTTAATAATGCAAAACATAAATTTTGAAGGCTTTGGACGAATCTAATGAATAAATAAATAGCATAGCATTTTTAATGAATAAATAGCATTCCAGGTTATTAAAAAATGTTTTTGACATCTTCATAAACTTTTGAACGTAAGAATATTTTTATTTTTATTATTTTTAATACTTTGCTTATTACAACTGAGTTTAAAATCATGGTAGACATCTTTTACATTGATCATGCTTTAACTACAAGAAGTCATAAGTGAGAGTATGAATTGCAAATAGATACAGGTATTTTAATTAATATAATTATAATAAAAATCTTCCAAAAATATTTTTATCATTAAAGTTTTGTAATAATTCAAATTTCATAAGAACCGCGAGAAATAATTATTTAATTCATAGGGTTCTTTTAATTTAGTAAAAATGCATAATTCCAAAATAATTTATTTCATTATATTTTCTAGCTGCTTTTTGTGCAGCTGCAAATTCACATACATATCTTAAATTAATCTTTTAGGTACCTAAAGCGTAAAATCTACATTTTTTCGATTCCAATCAATTTTATCAGAAAATGAATTATTAATGAATCCTCTTTACTTCCTTTTATTCAAAAATTACTGGCAGGATAACATATTTGAAATTGTCCATTTATTTTCAAGCAGTTAATAATTGTGATTAGGAAGCAAAATAATATTCGATTTTGACAGACATCTCGTATTTCATGAATCCTGTTGCACGAAAACCAAATATTTAAAGAAAGGGCAAAAGGGAGCTTTAATTTATTTTTCAAAACCATTAGAAAAATCAAAAACGGAATCTTTTCTAAAACATACCAATAAACAAAAAAGTGCCATATCCCAAAGAGGGGCAGGCATTTCGGTCTGTCAAATTTCCTGACATTTTCTATTAGCATGCCAACATGAGGATTACAGAGGACGATTTATTCTACTGCTTTTCAACTTACTTGATTAGCCGGGAGTGAGAGAAGTTTTTGTTTGAGTCAGTTAAGCACCATATTTATTTTACTTTTGAAACAGAAGATATTTACAGTTCAAAGAAAGCAGCTATTTTGGTCAAAGGCGTCGAATTTTGTTAAAAGACCTCGTAATTGCTTTCATGTATGTCAAAATGAAACGAAAATATTTGTTGACGGCTTATGTTCTCGGATTTGGTTTTTATTTACATTCTTTTCTGAAAGATTTGATTAAAAGTTTATATCCCAAATGCTTTAGAAGTGATTTTTTAAAAATTAGAATTTTCTGTATGGCATTAAAAGAACTTTCAGATTTTAATTTAGATAAGGGTTTTCTTATGAATTATTTTAAATATCGAATACAATTTAATTATCGCGTTTGGAAAGGAACTAAACATCTACAATGTTGTTTTATAATGTTTTGAGAAAATCTAAATATAATTAATTGTATCTTCTTTAGTCAAATGTATTTGGCGATTAATATTAAAAAGCAATTAAAAACATCATCTCAACTATATAAATTAAAAAAAGCAAATCCATTTTTTATATAAAGGAGCTGTAAAATCATCTATGATAAAGAAAGAAGTCAGTTAAATTTCAGTATTTTAGCCTTACAGCAAGATCTATATCATAAATTCATATTTAATCGTGTGGACGAATTATTAATTTTCTAATGGTATAGATAATCGTTAATCACGATTGTACGCTTGATTATATAAGGGGGGGGGAACGTATTTCCCCAAAAGTGGAATGTGTTCTTATTTCCTTAATTTGTGCATTTATATATATACTTTATGTTATTCAAATTGCAAAGTTTTAACATATAGTATACTCAAATATGTGAAAGTTCTTTGATTTCTGTAGATAGAGAATGACAGAAATTATATTTTTATACGGGCTTCATAGCGAAAATCTAAATAGAAAATCGAAAATCTTCATAGCGAAATCTAAATTTTACACAAGGGGTTGGTAGAAGAATGAGACTACTATTCGGAAATATGCGAGAAAGTTTTGGGAAGACCAATCTTGCTACTTCTTAACAGATACGACTTCTGTCATTTCAAACAGTTTATCTAAAATGAAAAACTATTTTAAGGGCTTTTAGAGCATTATTTGATATGTCGGGTAACAATAGGTCTTTAGAATCAAATTAAGGTTTTAATGGGTCATTATCAAAAATTTTTCTAACACTCATCCATAAGAGACACAAACTTTTTTATATTCCATATGCATAGCCATAAAATTTTCTGAGCATTAAATCGGAGATTTATTGATTATTTATCCATACCTCTGACCTTTGTCAGAGCAAGATTTCCGTTGTAAAATTTAGAGATAACATACATATCAGAAAAATCAGTGAAAAAATAAAAGAAAAAGTTAAAGTTTTGCTACTAAGGTTGTATAAAAATGTAGTTTTAAGGATTTCTTATCTCTCCTCTACAGAATCTAAAATACTTTCGTGCAATATCCTAGTTTATTTAATGAAAATTTCTAACTAGAAGTGTATGCTTAGGTGCAATATTTAGGGGGAAAATCCTTGTTACAATTTTTTTGAGACATCCTGTTTACTTTTCAACATATATTAGCATAGTAAGAGTTTTGTTAGGTTTTATACAGAATTTCATAGAAGAAACTAAGTTTAGATTAGATTTCACACAATTTTCAAGAATTTCTGATACATAGGAAGAAATATATTTGATGATAAAATGTTTTAAATAAAATTTTACAAAATTTATCTATGTTACAAAAGTTATCTATGTAAATTTTTGTCCTGAAAGTTATTTATTTGGCCCATGGTTCAAGTAAAATTTTCCTTATGCATTTTTAAGGCCCCACAAGCGTTTTCAAAATAGATCTTTCATTCTTTAGGAAAAAGAGGAAAGAAATTTAAACATATACTTTGCTCTATTTAGGATGCCTAGTAAAGTGTCCTTTAAAAAAAAGAAGAGAGAGAGAGAGAGACACTAAACTTGACAGATTATAAAGAATCAATTTTGATTACTATGGTAAGTTAAAAAGCAATACGCTATAGTTTATTTCACTTGCCAATATTATTGAATTTCAATAAAATAATGGGAGCGTTTACCAATAAGAAATTGCCGTATTTTGAATATTTTATTAAGAATTAATCATAGATGAGTTTGATTCATAATTCACATAGTTCCAATGTTTCATTTGAAACTGAGGAGAAATTGCATTAGCAACAACGGATAGCTTTAATTTAAATGCCAGATTATAAATGAGCCATTGATTAGTTTCATTGTATTTGGTAAATTGATAAAATTTTAAATTTTAATCTAAAAATTCATGGGCTGAAGAGTTCTGTATGTAAAATAATTTAAAATGATATACGCTTCAGTTAGAAATCAATCGAACACTTTTTAAATTTGAAATATATTTAAAAGATTAATGAAGTCATAACTAAGAAGAAAGAGAAGAGAATAGGGAAGTTCAACATTTTTTAGAAATTGATAAATGTTATTTTTTTAGATAAAAAATGCGCTATATAATTGATTCTAAGAACTTCTGATAAAAGTGAAGTTTAGTGTGCCCCTTGCCACGCCAAGGATGCCAAGTCGCCAATAAAGATGGCGGACAAAGTAAACAAACAATTCTGTGAAATAATTACTGTTACCACTTTTTACAATATAATTATGATTTTTTTACAGATGGGTATTGTTTTTTTTCAGACCGGCTGCGCCGGTCTGTTGGGCGCAAAGCAAAAGTTAGAACATGCGATGCCTTCGGCATCTGTTGAAGGCACCGGGCAGAATTTTTTGAATTTTTTTTTAAAAAACCACCCTACGGCTTCTCTAGCACCCGGGGCGAGAACCTATAGCTTCGCTAGCACATTGAATATAAGGATTGTGTGACAGGATTGTAAACATTGCATAATCAAAAGAGAAAGAACAGAGGAAGAAGCGATCAAAACATTCTCCATACAAAATTTCAAACAAGCATTATTTCCTAAATTCATCATCTCGTAAAAAATGTATATAGTCCACGTACATTTCATCTATTTTGCTGATTTGAAATACTGTCATTCTTTCCACTATTATTGCACAATTACCGAAATAACAAATTATCGAGGAAACCAATCGTTTGAGAAAAAAAGAATTATCAGAACTGAGAAGAATTCCATTGCATCTGACTTTTAAAGTAAGAATGCAGACGATTTCGTAAACTACGATTTCAGACGATTTCTTAAAGCGCTTATTGACAATTAGTAATTACAAAAGAATAAAGTTCGTGTTCTCATTAAAAATAAAATTGCAATGTCTTAATAGTTGTAAAAAAGCTCTTAACTATAATAAAGAGCAAAACTAAAAACTCTCATCGATATTTTTATTACTTTAATCGATATTTTTATATTTACTTTTAATTTAACATTTTTCTAAAAATAGTCGTAGTTTATGTTCAACTCAACCATTGCTAAAAATAGTAAACAAAACAACATTAGGTTTGCTAAAAGAGCGTTCCGTTGGTTGACCATATTGGCGACACACTCGGGGGCACACTAATGACCACTTTAACCAAAAATTTTTGGGTTTTCGATTGACTATTTTTTTCGAAATTATTATTTAACTTTAAAAGTAGCTGTGGATACAGTTTGTTGCGGCCCCTTTTTATATAAAAAACACGAATGATGCATTAAAATAATACACAAATGACGCCTTTCTAAGTTAAGGGGATCATTCTATATTATTCTACAAATGTAATTAATGCTGTTTTCTTTAAAAGAACTATTTCATTTCTCGCCCCCCTTGAATAATTCAACCGGGGAAGACACATACCAAGCCATGGTCACAAAAAATCTGTAGCTTTAAGATAAGAAGACCCGTACACCAACCCATACAATCGTTACGAAACGGTAGTTGGTGTTAAATCATCATAGTAATTGATTAACTTAACCAAATTCTGCAATACTTAACTAAATAAATTCTATATTATGGTTTGGTCTGTGAGCACTACAATAATTTTATGTCTTCATTGATCTAATTAGACTGGGATCTACTACTTATCGGCGATTTCGAATCCCACAAATACTCAGCTGTGATCAGAACTCGAACCGACCACTGCGGGAATTGAACCCACAAAATTTGGATCGGCAGACCAGTAAAAGTCATTATTACGACTCTTGGCATAATTTGATCAAGATTCACATTTAAAGAAGGAATGTGTATTAAAATTCACACTCAACTGTCATCAATAATAATGCTCAGTACTTAAATTTGCTTTGTTTATAGTACATACTTAAATGCTTCTACAAAAATTTATAAAACAAAGAAACCTATAGAGATTTATTCTGAAATAACGATAAAAGTTCGAAAATAATCTTTAAAATCAACCAATCCTAAAACATTTTATTTATAAACGTTGTTCAAGATGTCCACTAAAACAAAGTAGATGATGGGATCGGTGCCGATTTAGCCAAACAGAAACAGAAAAAGTTTAAACTTACATCAAAATGATCCTCTCAAACGTATCTTGTGGAGCTGTAGTGGAAAAATCCGGTTTTAGTTTTTCGTCTCGTTTTATAGCTCGGCACCATTGTTTTCGAATTACAGCATCTTTAGGCATCTACACAAATACTTTAGTTTGTGTAGATACTGGCATATCGGTGCATTTCGGAATGTTGCAGTAATTATATCTTGAACTCATTTTGATACTCAAATGTAATTACATTAAATAAAAGACAAATTCAACAAATAAAATTACGGAACAAGAAAACCTGCTCATATCGCCAGCTAGTCAAGTTCTAAACAAACTGCACACAGCAACTGTTGCATCACATCCGCTAAGTAAAAAATACGGAGTGTTATTCAAGAAATTTCTAAACTCGGATTTTCAGTATTAAATTTTTAAGGAAATAAGCTGAAGTTTTCAAAAATACTGCTAATTTTTGCTGTTTCAAATAATTTCGAAGCGATTTAAATAATAAAAAAAGTGCTAAACTTCTCTATTAGCTTTAGCTTCAAATTTAGATTTTAGAATTAGTTTGACATAAAATTTTTTGCTGAAATTCAATGAATTTGAATTTAATAAATTTAGTATTATTATTGTTTCATACAGCAATAAGCAATAAAATGAATTCTATTTTAAACAGCCGAACAGGTAATAGTCACAGTTTTAACAATTACAGATCAATTGTAAATTTAGCATTGGCAGAAGTAATCAATTGCGAATAAGAGTTAATTTTATAGACTCTATAAAACTTTTTACTAATAAACAAGTATGTATTAGCTTGAGTTACATTATTAATAATTACAGCAAATGCGTATATCAATCATATCAGTTTCATAGGACAGCAACCGATGGCTAAAACAGGCCCAAGTATCCTTTGAATGGGGACGATATATACTTGAAGTAATTTTTAAAACATAAATTTAGTGAAATGATGGTACTTGGAGTAGTTTTGAAAATGATTAAAGAAAACATCGCAAACAAAGAATTTTTCTTTCTTACAGCTGGAAGTATTAGCTTATCTATAATACTAATTTAGTCATGCAATATCTCTTCTAATTTTAAAAGTTTCTAAAACAATTTTTATATATATTTTGAAAATATGTTTTTCCTTTCATATAATAAAACCTATTTATTGTTTATTTAAACATTTAACTATATACTTTTATTTCATTCTTAAAGTTTGAAGATTTGATTAGATTTTGCGTATTAAATCAAGTAAATTGGTCGTTTTTGTTTCTAGGTTTTGAGTAACTTATAGCTAAGATTTTAATTCATACCTAATCAATGATGGGAAGTTTTTACCTTTTGAAATATTACTAATTTTTCATGTCGTATAATTTGTTGTATAAAATATATTATAGATATTATCTTTACAACACAATGCAATAATATTTGAAAGTTTCATTTTTTATATTATTTCTTTGTATCAAGTCTGAACAAAATGCCTCGATGATAAAGAGTAAACCCCTATACACAGATCTTTGATGTTGAATGATTCCACATAGGACCGGAAATACTTTTTTATTCTGGAAAAATTCTACTCTCTAAAAAAAGCCAACTAAAATTATTTACTAATAAATGAAATAACTATAAAAATAAAGTGAAGATATTATTTATTCTAAATAAATTAATATATAATTGATTAGACAAGTATATTTAAAGTCTCAATCTATTAATCAATAGTTAAACTTTTTTTCCTACCATAGAACTAATCCTTAAAGTTATTATACATTAAAATTTTTGAATAAATATGAAAGAGAACTATTTGTTTAATTTATTACCTTGTATAATTTAAAATAACTTATTCTTTGTTTTCAAAGTCGGACTTTTGAAATCTATTTTTTAATCACTTCTTGGGAAGCTAGAGTTCTAAAATTTTGTACAATTTTTCCGCCCCGATGAAAATACGACATTTTAATTTTCAAGAACATAATAAAATTATTTATCTAATAATTTTTGTTCAATATGAAGCGGACCATCTGGTTGAGAATTCATGAAAAATTTTATTGCAGAATTACGTAATAATTATTATCTATTTAATAAGGTATCATCAAGGACCACAAAGCAGAAAATAACGCACTTTTTTAGAAAGACCATTCTATAAATATACCGAATTACACAAAAAACTTTCCAAAACTCGGGGCATAAAGGCAAACGTTGTAAAAGTGTACTTGTAAACAATACAGAAGAGACATTTAATCTTTATATATCAGTAGAAAAAAAGTTCTCAAATATTTATCCAAAAATTAAAATATGTTATGCATTGTCTTAAATTTCAATGTATATGTAAAAATTATGAAAGTTTTACAAGTAGTAACGGTTTTCACTTTGACAGACATATTTTTGATGAAGATTAATTTTTGTACAATAATAAAAGTGCGCTTCATAGAAACTTTTTTTTGCATCAAATTAACATTTAGTTTGGATGCAATACGTAGTCCGTTAGAGATTTGAAACACTGATGCTTTCGAACTCGGAGTTACTCTCACATCAGGAATCCGATACCTAATCTTCACATTCTGTCAATGTAAGGATATTTGATCAATGAGGACATTTCACATACATCAGGTTCTCATAATGTCGGCTATATTGGAATCGGCTCTCGTATCTTCAATAATCCAGCCAATGCCTTATTTATCGTAAAAGTTTAGAGTGTCATCCATTACCTAGTTTTTTAAAGCATTGAAAAATCCTCACTATTATAATAATGGGCCAAAGCTTAAAGTAGTAGCGAAGCTTGATATATATTTGTGGCACAGGTGATAATCTCACTCCCCTCCTTCCTCTTTGAAGTAAAACTACACCAATTGAAATTTTCTCACATACTTTAATAAACGTGCTTGTGTATTATTAATCATATGCCATTAGCGGACAATAGTTATTAAAGAGCCTATTAGAGAGCAATCTTTGGCTATTAAATACTGGATGCATGTAATAAATTACAAGAAAATCGAATGTGTATTTTGAATAATTTTTCTGACCTATTAAAACCAAAATTAACACACCTCTATTATTGCAGTTCCAAAATTACACACCAATTTCATATATTTAAACCATTGCAATTTTGAGTTATCGCGTTTGTATGTTTTTGAAAAGACAAAGCAACAGATGAGGAACCCCTTATAAATTTGGATCCATATTTGATACATATATATTATTTAGATGATAAATTTGTGTAAAAAATTTATTTATCTAATTCTCTTCGCTTATAATTAAAATGTTCGTACAGCTGGAGCAGACTTTTTCTCAATAGATTTTTTCAAAATTTGATAGAAATCTACAAAGTTAATGAAGAGACTAAATTTAATCCATTTATTGAAAGGGCTTCTGAGTTATCGTGCTCGCAGACAAATAGACATTATTCCAAAAATGTGTTCTTCGGCCTATGAAATCTGAAGACCTGTTTAAATCTGTAGCTCAAATAGTTGATGATTACAATATTTTTTTCCGTATAAAAGATAATTATTAAAGGTTTGATGCTGACAATATCTTCATGCTTATTTTGAACCCTTATAAATTTCCCTTTTTTGACAAATTTCAACAAAAGGCAGATTGTTGTTTGTCAGTTAACGGAATCGATGTCAAAAAGTGAGAGGATAATGCTATTAGGTTAAATTAATAATGAATTCTGTTTACTGAGCTTTAAAGTTATTTTTGCATATTTATAGAATTATAACTATTTAATTTAAATCTCTGATTATACATTAGCTACTGAGTGTATTTAGTTGCCTGAATTCCATTTCAGCAAACATACTTCGTCCTATTTAGTTAGCAGAATCGTATTCGCATTCGTTCAGCATATCCGAGAACATAAAGATCTTAAATTTATGTACAAATAATTTCCGAAATAATTCCGAAATTGAATATGTTTCTGTAGAATTTAAAAACTCAGAATTTCTGAATCACGAATGAATCCAATTATTCAAAAATTAACTGATATTCATTACAAAGCTTTCCAGTTTAAATTAACTGAATACCATTTCGCTTTTTAAATCACTTTTCATTTATCCATGTAGAAGCAGTGCATGTTTAATGTTATAAAAATTGCAGCATTAATGATAGATTTACTCAAATAGAGATGTTACGCTGAAAACATTTACAAAACCTTTTGCTAAAATTCATAGCCATTAAAATATTTGATTCAATTAGATAAATGACACTTTTCTTGAGCTCCGGCTTCTTCACAGGTAAAGGTTTAAAAGAGAAATACTTTATTTAAAATATTTGTGTTTAAATTTCTACTTAGTTTAAAATACTGTCGTAATGCTATTGAAAACATCTGTTTATATGGGCAAAGCTATTTTACAGATAACAAATATATACGATATACAACTAAAAAGTGTTAGATACAATTGATTTCATTATAACTAAGTGTATATTATACTGAGGAGTATTCAAACCAATATTAAATCACTTTTAATTAGGGAAAAAAGGAACAGCAACTTTAGAAAGTTAATTAGAAAAATAAATTACACTGATCTGAAAGATTAAGAGACGGAGATTGAAATTCTAATATTACGAAATAGTTTTCGAAAAAGGCAAACAATCGCGAGGCCTGAATCACTTTGAGAAACTTCGAATAAATGTAATAAATTTAAATCCATACCAAATTCATCTTTAGTTCAAATATATAACAGAATATTAAATGTTATGAAAGAAATAAGTTCATTAGAAATAAAATAAACTTTTAAAAGAATTAATTAAAAACTTTTAAGGCTGAATTTATTTTCTCAAAAATGGAATTAAATAAATTCTGAGGAAATAACTCTTAGAAACAATTTAGAGAAAGAATAATAATTTTTTGAAATTTAAACTATAGTTTTTTTATAAAGTAGAGGTAGACTTGAAATATTAATTGGAATTGATACAGTAGAGAAATGTCATTTAAATGTTAAAAATAGAATAAATAATAATTATACTTCTCTTTTATATACATCAACAATTTCAATTTTTGTATTCCTTATCGTCAAAAAATATATTTATCATTCCTTATCCTGATCATTCCTTATCAAAAAGATATCCATTTCAAACGATATTTCTAAAATTATTTCTTCTGCTACAGCAACGCGCAGGATACCAGCTAGTTTGTTATAAAAATGACAAGTAATCCACAAACACTTCATTATTTCTACAAAGTAGTAGCTGAATCAATATGACTGAAAATTCCCGAGCTCATCTAAAATAATAATAATAATAATAATAATAATAATAATAATAATAATAATAA
>JAOUZG010010951.1:6883932-6895049 GCA_026289955.1 Argiope argentata
AATAATAATAATAATAATAATAATAATAATAATAATAATAATAATAAACGTCACTAAGGATATCTTATACAGTATGGCCAAAATAACAAGTGGAATAGTGTCAATTGCTACTTCAGTTTTGTATCTGTCGACTTTGTGCTTATTTCTATTTGCTTTTAATACTATATAACGATAAAACTGATTCTAAAAATTCTTCAAGGATAAAAATACTATGACTACAATTTGCATATTTTACACTACATTCGGCTGAAGTGGTCATCCAGAGGCTTTCGCGCATACTTTTCGATAAATATATGTAGTATTATTAAGCAAGCGCTTTAGCGCGTAACCATGAACAATTAAACGTTAGAATATAGATAATATATAGGCGAAATAAAAAAAAAACTATTTAGGCCACATTTTTCCCGACTGATTAAAACCATATGTTGAAAGAGTACTCCAATTTTAGTCACAGAATCGCATTAAATTATACATTTAAGCCAATGCAATTCCGTACAGCGCTTATATGTTTGTGAAAGTACAAACAGACAGATGATCAACACCTTAATGGAGTTCTTTCTAAATCAGATACATATCTATATTTTAAATGTTAAATCTGCGTACAAAATTTCATTCATCTACATTTCTTCATCTTGTAATTATTGTGCTAATTTATACTTAGACGGATGAATTTAACATTTCCTCTGAATGAATTCCATTTAAATTTTGATAAGAAATAAAATTTGTTGCAAAGACTAATATCCATAATTCTTCCCTAGTTGAAAGCTTTTGAATTGCGGTTTTCCCAGACAAAAATTTCATAAATAATTTTTTCGATTTCAGCCTGGTTTAAATCAGAGGTTCGTTAAAATATTGATGTCGAATTTGTTAATGATAACATTTTCTCCTTGTATATTTCATGTAGAGAGCAACATTAATGGTACAATGTGGCTTTCTATCATTACAGAAACGCACGAAGAATAAAATTAGGTGAGAACTGCTTAAACAGATTAACATGTCAGTAAATATTTTTATAGCAACTATTTATGATAAAGTCTTAATAATTTATTCAATTATCGAGAGACTTTACACTTACACAATGATAACCATAAACCTGTATAGAATATTATGAGACCAAATCTTTTGTCAATATTTGTGAGTTAAGGAGAAGTTATGGGTGAACAATAAATTATATCCTTTCAAGTCTTTAATTTATAAATTATATCAAAACATAATCCATGGATGAGAAGTTTTAAGTCGATAAAACAAATGAACGCAAAAATGATTATAATGTATGAAAAAATATTCATGTTTAAAACTTAATACGCCAAGGAATGAAAACTCATTTACCAATTGATTCTGGGATAAATGAGATATCTTACGTAAAGCTTAGATGATGTGACAAAACGTGAAGTAAGTGATCTAACATCAGAACAATTACAATTACTTTAAAATTAACAATATTAATGCCTTGAGCGCAACTGTATTCATCCAGAAAATTAGAGAAAGTTGACTCATACAGAAAATGGGATAAAAGCTCACCAAAACAATGAAAAGTAATGAATTCTTGACAATTTTCGAAGAATGAAAAGCAATCTCAAGGACTGAAAGTAATATGACATCTATTCTTTACACCTGTGTCTTTAAGAAACAGTCAGTTCATCACTGGAAGAGAAAAAGCTTAACTGTAAAACTTTTATGCTATATCATCATTTTCTTTACCTTACCTCGATTACCTTTTCGTTCATCCTCTGATAAAATAAATTTCCATGAGACTGAATCGATTGAAGGGCCTTCCAATGAAACTCTGACTTGAAATCAACCCCTGGAGGGGAATCATTTCCAAGTCTAGTCCCATTTCGAGTCATTAAATCGCAACCCTAGGGTGTGCAAAAATTCGTATAATGCTAGTTATTGGTCATATATCTTGAATTAGTGCCTGTTACAGCAAGATTGTTTGATTTTAATAGTAGTACAAACGCCAAGTAATTAATCGACGTGTTTTAAGCAACAACAACAAAAAGAAATTAAAAGAAGTTCAAAACGACTTTTGAAGGCATACTTTTATGTAAGGAATATCGGATATTGTACTTGGATATGCTAAAATAATGCTCATAAGATTTTCTAATTTATTTTTTACCAGTTTTATATTTGCTTCAATAACTAGTGCTGTAATCATTGCAATTCAGACAATTGCCGATGTTGGAATTAGCGCTCTTTATGGATTTTGAACAAGAAAAACTGATCTTAGCATTCAGATACGCAACAGTTTTCCATTTTAGTACTTTTATCGATTTTTATTTTTGTTAAATTAATGGATGTAGCTTTGAAGTCATAGTTTTGATTAAAAGACTAATGATCGTGTTTCATTCGCTAATATTCAGACAAATGTACTATCAAATTAATTAATAGAAATAAATTCCAACCATTAGATTAATTTTAAAGTTAGATAAAGAAAACAATAATTTGTTGTGGGATAATAATCATTAAGCTTTCAAATAAGGATATTATGAAATAGCGAAAAAAATGCTGCTTGCAAAACCATTTAACAGGTAAGCTCAAAAGTTCATTATTTTATTGAAACAGGGGAAATTGGTCCTCATGGAAATTTTCTCACAAGCTCCCCATTATTTATCGTTTCCCTACTATCCCTACATAACATTTTGGACCACCAACAGGTTGCATAACATTGTCAATAAACATTAAGAAATATATATTTTCGTACTTTTACTGAATCTACCGCGCGAATATGCATTTTAAATGCTTTGTTTCAAAACCGATTGAATTCGACATGGAACTACAATTGTTTCAAGACCATATGTCAAATTAGATAAAACTCAAGTAATTGAATTTTCTTAAGTTATTATGTTTATATGCAGAAGAAAGTGAAATATGAGATGATTGCATCCCTTTGACAGAATTAATTCAAAATTTAGCAAAAATGTTCATTTTAGACGTTAAATCTTTGTACGAAAGTTTTTCAATGTTTTGTTGTTATCGACTTCATGTCACTTCAACAGCTAGATTCTGAAATTAAATACAATGAACTTTCATTGTATTTAATTTCAAAAACAGTTTTCTGCAAAATATTAAAAAAAATTATTACGTAATGAACATCAATAAATGACTCTGAAGCCTTGTATAAAAATATTTTTGATTGATATAAATTTAAATTTGATAAAAGCGAACAAAGGAATTTTTAATGCAGTTTTTATAAAATGAAGAAGCTGGTAGTATTTTGAAGGTAGTGTTTTGGATAGTATTTTGAATTTAATCCTAATGGATTAAATGGCTTTTATGCATAACAAGATTTTACAATGGAATAATAGACACAATTTTTGAAAATAAAAACTAATGTCGTTCTTTTGCGAAATTTTGTAAACATCTGTTTAGGGTTTAGAGCCTCAATGCAAAAAAAAAAAAATTAAGAACGATGTCTATGTTTATGGGTTATTTATAATTATATTATTGTTGTATTAAACCTTTTCAAGAAATAATGTATATATTTGTACATTCTCGGTTTATAATTAATTTTAATTTGCATATTAGCTTTGCTGTGATTTAGCTATTTAAGTTTTATATGGATGAGATATACCAATGATTTTCAAATAAGAATTATGTTTCTTTATGTGAAACTCTTCTGCATACCCAAACAACAAATCAAACAATTATTTATTTGTTACATATTTGACATCGCCGTAATTTTTTTTAAATTTTAATTTTATATACAATTTTTCAGTTGCGCTGTTCAGTGTGAAGCTGTTCCCCAAATTCTCAATCCTCGAATTTTATAACATAGGAAATTCCTTGTGGAATTAAAATTTTTTGTTTATAGCTTTTTAGAGGCTCGAAACGTCAAGAATCCTTCCTTAGAGATAACCAGGGTAATAATCAGCATCTACCTTCGTGATGTTAAACGTCATTCAATCGATGTTTTAAAATTAGTTCCCTACTCTCAGTAAAGCATCATGCGCATTATTTCCGGCAAAATTTCCCTATAAATATCAAATGGCATCGATTTTGTCTCTATTGGTGGTAGTTATTTTTACAAATTAAATAATATTTATTATTTATTGAAAATTTATTATAAGGATGTAATTTTTACGTAATATAACTACTCCTGTATCTATATATTTTCAATTCAACTGACAAACATACCATATCTTTAGGCAAGGACCGTCAGTCTTGCTAGTCATATATATTTTCGATACACTAAGATTTTGGATCAAAACAAATGATCAAATCTCCTGCGACTAAAACTAACCACGTTATAAAGCTTTGAATTTCATTAATTCAAGAAATCAGTGACTATCTCAAGAAAACCTAGTTTGCAAATTTTGGATCTTTCTCAAATATCACTGAAATGTTTTAAAATCGTTACTGTTTTATTCATCTCTAGGGTTCATTCGTAAGGTATATTCATCAATCCATTTTCCCTTCATATCTATTGTTGACATCTGCCTAAGAAGTAGAATATATACAAAAAAGTTGTTTTCATGTTTATCTCTTGTACTTGGTTTCGGAGAATTTATAATCCTTTAATCATCCTTTAAGCTACTGAATACAAAATATGAGTAATCTTGTATATAATGTTGGCCAAGTAGTATCCATGAACTCGTAAGGAATTGACTATGCTTGGATTTAAAAGAACTATGAAAGTTGTTTTATAATTTTTATGCAGATTTTACACTTTTATATTCGCAGCTTTTAATGAAATTTCCTTGTAATTATTTCAAAGCAATTGACTTTCAAAATGCAGATGAGATTTCACAGTATTACGGCTAACCTCACATTTTTCCCCTTAAAATTCAAATTCTTTCTATAATGCTTATATTAAAGAACAAACAAACAACTCCCTAAATTAACTTAGCAAAAACAAAAAAAAAAATGCGAACCAAAGCAGCCATTTCTTAAACGATAATTAATTGCATTCCAACAGATAAAACTTTTCTAAAAATTTCTGTAAGCTTTTAATAGTTTTCTAATATCAACCGTCTAAATAGTACTTTCTACGCGAAGCATTTTTCTTTTTCTCAAAGAATCTAATAGGATTAGTTTGTTAACTGACATCATAAAAGCGATAAAAAATAATCTGAAAAGCTTTGAAAGGTATAGGAGTTGTTTGACGAATTCAATGCAGAGCTTTCGTTGACTTTTAGATAAACGATCCTTTTGAATACATTAGGGCTTAATTAACCTGGCGGAGGAAAAACTAATACAAGGGCAAGAAAGCATATTCAATGCTTGAAGTGGTCCATAATGAAATATCCATTTAAGAAATTGGTTATCTATATTTGGATGAAATTTTGAATTTAATTCACAGATGATAAGTTGGCAGGTTTATTTTCTCAAAATGGGTGACCCTATGAAGGTTTCAATTATGTAAATAGAGTGAATCTGCGTCCATATACAAAACCGATGCCATGACACAGCAGAGGACTCGCTTTTAAGTTACTCTAATTTCTTCTATAATATGAGGACTGTTGGAATAAAAAAAATTAGATAAAGATATTTCTATGTAATTTATTTATTTATCAAGACATTTGTAACAGTTTCTGATATAGTACTGTTTGCTACAGCTTTCTGATACCTGTCGTTGCTAAGTGTTAGCTATACGAGTTTATTAAACTGTTTTTTAAAAAAAGCTCTTAATGTTCAACATATGTTGTAACTTTACGTGCCATAAAAACTTCTAAATTCCGTAAAAAAGCAGCAAAGTGATAGATACTTTTGTAGCTATACGAGTAAATCACTCAGATGAACTAAAACGCATATTAAGCACAAACTGACAGACATTCAACGGCAAACTCGCTACTAATTCTTATGCTTGAATGAATAGATTTTCTACAAATATTTCTTAAAAGAAAATAAAATAAATTTCTTTGAAAATAAAATAAAGTTTCTTCTTTTCTAATCGAATTACAGTTTTCATAGATTTCTGTGAGGATTTAGCCATTCTGTTTAAAGAATAATATGCAGTAAAGGCCACTTAGCCTATTTCATTTTAATTAGTTAACTAAATTATTCCTTACAGTCAGTATCTTTGTACATTCCAAAATTCAGGTTCCGAAATTATCGATTTAATAATCCACAAACTTGGGAATAAGTTGAAAAATCAGAAGAAATTTTAATTTGCACTCGGCCCATTCTGATTTAAATTTTGTTCTATCAGCATTTTATATCACCTGAAGCATTTCATCACCGAATTCTCTTTTATTTTCAGAGCACCAGGCACCTGTCTAGTATAAATCCAGGAGCGTGGTTTTTTAAGCTAAAATAATTAAGGCACCTATATTAAAATAGTTTCGTTATTTTGTTCTGCGAAATGAAGTTGAAAACCGCTTCTGCGATAAGTGTGAATATTACGTGATCCATTTGAAAATGCAAGTAATCAAAATTGGTTCATGAAATCAGTTAAAAAGTGAATTAAATAAAAAATAATAGAATTAATTTGCTTTGAACTCATACATCACAGGTTATACTTGAAGAAAATGGAATAGTTTAATTAAGTAAATTAAAGGCAAAAAAAGCTTTAGTAGCAATAAGCTTTGTCAAATTATGATTACATAAAACAAAACTGCGACAAATTGATAGACATTTGTATATGCATTGAGTAATCATCGAGTTTCCTAATGAGCCTTCTAATGAACAGAAAACTTGCTGAAGATTTCATGTAAAATAAATGTGATTCATACGTTTCGAACAAATACTTTATTTATCTGACATTTGTAACACTAGACGTATCATATGTTAAAAAACGAATTATGTCTCTATTTGGTTAAATAAGTAATCAATTATGAACACAAAATATTTTATATTCAAATCTTGGACAAAAATCAAAATTAATTATCAAAACAAATAATATAAAACCTCTTTAACACGAGACGAATCCAATTACTCATAGTCAATTATATTGAAAGATACTATAATTATATTTACCATTATTTTAACTGAATAAAATAAAAAGAAATTTATACGAGGAAGGTCCTGATTTGTAATATGAATATTATATTAAAAATTACATTTAGTCTAGCATGGCTTTTACTATAATTTAATACCAAACAACAAATGAAAGATATAGATTTCTAGCAATTTCTTAAATATTTTGTAGAAATAACTACAAAAAGAAACCATTCTTCCGCTAGAGAAATTATTAGATTATCTTCCTGCTCTCCTATAATTTTCATAATGAGCCTTCTAATGAACAGAAAATTGAGTTAGCGTAATTAAATAAGTATCAGGTTTTCTTTCTGATGCATTTCCTGTCAAATGAAGCCTCTGTCAGGATTGATGAGGTGGGAAACTTATTTTCACGTGCAATTTCAGTGTTTAGACCTATTCACTTAAGCATTTTTTTAGCGATTAATTCCTTTGTTTATTCCAGGTGTTGACTCAAATCCTATCCATGGCCTAATGGGTAATTTCTAAACCATTAGAGGTAGGTACATACTTCCACACGGAAAAATGCTCTACATGACAAAGAATTATGTTATTTGAGTCATTAAATATATATTACAGAAAAAAAATGAAATCTAAAGTTTTAACCAATTTCTTAGCATTATTAGAAATTTTTTTGGCATGTTCATTTTTTATGCTTAAAATTTTGAACTTTTTAAGACTTTCCTGCGATTAAATCTAACCAATATTGCAAAAGTTTGGATTTTATTATTTTAAGTTAATCGGTAGACGTTTAGAGAATTGGTTTGTTTTGTATTTGGTCTGTTGAACATACTGCGCTAAGCAGGTAGTGTTAAGCCACCTCAAGGAAGTTCTGTGGTTTTATTGGCGAATCAAAACTGAAATACAAATGGCCTATAATTGTCTGAAATAATCATATTAAATGTTTTGTAATTCCCTTAATTTCAGCAGTAAAAGTGAGGAATATTTTTATTAAATAGGAAAGCGTGTCGTAAATATTGTACTAATCTCGTGTTATTGGTCCAGTGGGTTATATGAAATTTAGATATTTTTTTTATTAGCATTGAGTGTATTGCCTCAAAAAGCTAAAATAAAATTCTTTGTCATTTTGAATATTTTTCTAAATATATACTTGCTTTGAACGGATTAGAAATTGGATCACAATTAAGTTGAACCAAAAATAAAGCAAATCTTCAGGAATTTAAAAACTAGCGAACAATTCAAGATAAAATTATTTATTTGGCTGGTATTTGAAATTCTACATTTGCTATATTTATAAAGAATAATATTCAACTGAATGATTAAAATTGTTTGTACTAGACCCCCCAAAAAGCTTTTTTCTTCCTATGTATTATTGATGACACATGTTGTGCAAAATGTATTAATGGTAATTTTAAAATGACCTTCTTGTGTATGGATGATCTTGCGTCCGATAACTTTCATTGTGAATTATGGGCATGTTCACAATACATTTCGCTGAATACTTAAAAATTCTTCTATGTGCGAATATTTTTACACATTGTACAAAATTTACGTGTTTGCTGAAAAATGTTGACTTATTAATCCTTTAATATTATAGATTTCTTTCTTTACTTCAAAAATATTCTGTTTACATGAATTACAAAGACGTTTTGTTGAGTATTCTTCTGAATAAAATAATATTCCTCGAATATATTTGCTAAAAGAATATTAATATAAACAGCGAGATTACGTGAAAATTAAATAATAAAGCTCGCAAACCCAAGTAATCCTAATAACTTTTAGAAATGGAGAAGTAGAATTTCGTTTAATGTAAGAAAATATTCCAATTTTGTAAAATTTTAAATAAATGGTAAGCATTTCAAAAGCCTTAAAAATATATTAATAAGAGGATAAAATATACCTTTCTTATTTGTGCAGATAAAAAAATAGCATTCTATTACAAGTGAGGTCATAAAAGTTTTTTAGAATGTCCAGCATTTTGATGAGGATTTAAAACAGATTGACGTCTTCTAGGGTAGATTGGCTGGATGGTTCAAGTTACTTTCTGCTAATTACATTCTTGAATTAAATGTAAATACTTGAAAACGTTTCTAATGGATTGTTTATTAAAACGAGAATAAGGTGAAAATATTATGTATATAATGCGAACAAATACTTAAAAACTTAAAGAAATATCTACAAAGTTTGGAATACTTGGAACTATTCTCTCAGTTATTTTATCTGGTTTCTGTAAACAGAAATGTTTTTAAGCTTACTCGAGGTAAAAAAATTAAGAAAACTGTTCGTTTGAGAAGCACCCATAAAGCACCCTTTTAAAAAGTCATAGACGACATCCGTTACGATTGCTGCATATATGCAACTTAGCAATTGGTTCTCGAGAGAAAGGTAGCACTTTCAACAAAAATGAAGATATTCATATGCAGCATATTATATTTAAAGCCAGATATTACAGTTTATCTGGTGATACTTGGTTTAAAATAATAATTTATACAACATAGAGTAAATTAAATGCTATTTAATGTTCCCTGAAATAAAAGTTACTTGAAATAACTGGGAATATACGTAATAATATCATTCATAATCAAATAATAGTTCTTTTAGGATTAAGAAAAGGTTATTTTTCGTTCAAGCATTTCACTCATTTATTCTAAAACGAGGTGGATTAATTACCCTTACTTATTCTGTTGAATGAATTAAATTGCTGGAATTGGATAAATATACCATTTTGATTAATAACTCACTTTGAAATACTTTAAAGTAGGGTAACTGAAGTAAAACTTGTGAAAGGTGCAAGTTTGACGTGGATTCGGGAACGAAATTTAAAATAAGGGTACTTCAAATTAAATCTATGAATTGAAAATATGTTATACTTTAACAAATGTGATTTTATTGAAACTAAATTCTGTAGACAAATGGTCCTTGCTGCCCAATATTCAATAATAACAAAATTAATAAAAATATTATTGAACACATTAACTTATAAAAATGCGTAGTGAAATATGACATTTGCAAAAATGTGTGGCTGATAAATACTTACTATCTCTGGATAGGAGAGAAAAAAATCTACAAAACTGTTGATTACAAAGTACATGATGCAGATAATTTTGTGATAATAAATCCTATTCTCTTAAAGAGAAACGAAAATTTTAATGCTTGGAAATCCTGGAAGCTGGTAGATGACGCAGTGTGTAACGATTGCTTTTTCAAAGAGCATTAGAAACATACTTTCCGAAATTTAAATATCATAACTTATTTCAGAAAATGTTCGACGAGTTTTAACTATATGATATTTTGTTATCATTCACAAAAATGAAGCACGACACCTTTCTGGAAATGCTGGATATATAATTTAAGAGTTTCATCCCAAAGGCACTGTATTCAGAAAGGTGCAGTGTTCTTTATATCTCTTCTAATAAAGATTCTATTTCTTCTAATAGGATCTAGATGACAGAATTATTCTTACTGTTTTCAAAATTACTGAAAATACTAAATTTTGATTCATCACTGAATAGGATACATTTTTGAACTTTCTAAGTTAGGTGTTGATGGCTCCATGGAAAATACTGTGGAGGAAGCAATATGGATTCACTGGGTTGCTTTATCTTTATCGTGTTTCTATTTTGTATGAAGAATTTTGCTGCAGACTTTTGTAACAAAAAGATCATGGGGAACCCTTAACGCTGTGTCTTATTTAAAGCTGAATTATACCAATATAGAACAGGTGTAATTTTTTGGGAGGATTCTTACTTTAAAAGGCAGATGCAATGGAATTTTTCGCAGTTCTGGTAATTCTTTTTTGGCTCTAGCTGTTGGTTTCCTTGATAAACTGTTACGTAGGTAATTGTGCAAGAATAGATGTCGGGTAAATGAAATGGAAGACAGTAATCCGAACCTGCAGAATGGATGAAGGGTGAGTGAAATATATGTGTGTGTTTGTGTTTTAACAAGTTGATGAAGTTAGGAAAGGCTGATTGTTTGAAATTGGAGAATTGTTTAATTGCTTCTTTCTCAGTTATTTCTCTTTTTTTTGATTATGTACTGTTTTTGTCATTCACACAGTCGTTAGGTTAAATGAACTAGAGAAGCTACTGAATTCCCGATCCCGCTGCTAGCGAGGCCTTAGGATGTTTTAAGTTAAAAAATTATGCCCGGTGCCTTCTACAGATGCATGCTCTCACTTTTGCTCCGCACTCAACAGACCGGCACAGCAGTTTTAAAAAACAGACAATACTTATCAT
>JAOUZG010010951.1:6904737-6942578 GCA_026289955.1 Argiope argentata
TTATATATATATATATATATATATATATATATATATATATATATATATATATAACAGAACAGACCTGCATTCACATTCGATCAAGTTTGCAGGAGTACGTGAATTCTTCAAACATCCGGTTGCATAGCATTTAGACCTCTTTCAAGCAACCTTTTACATATCGTCGTTTTTTATGTTTTCTTTCCCTTAACAGGGTGATTTAAAGATTATGATGATTTAAAGATTAAATGGAGTTACAGCTTTGTTGCAACGTGAGCAAAGTTTCAGGTGTCAGTTATGTGAAGCAGCAGCAATTCTTAGCTTACCTTTAGGGTGTCTTTGAAAAGCTGAAGTATAAAAATAGAAGAATATAGAATCTTGATTTTTTTCCTCTCAGAAGAGATATTAAGATAAAAATATAAATACACATCAACTTTATTTGTTACATAAGGTGAAAGTTTTAAGTAACAAAAACTATAACCCTATAGCAGACAAAGGCTCTAAAGTGTTTTCCTATTATGTGATGTTTTATAAACTTTTTTTTTGATGTTTTGGGTATCATATCTTTCTTTGCTGCATAAATGGAGACAAACCTTTTCCATATTCGCATGGCAATGACATTTCTAAAAATCCAATATATTGTCTTTTGGTAATCAGGAAAAAAGCTTTAACATTTCACCGAGTATTTTAAACTCAGATCCTTTCGATTTTCTAACATCTCAGGTTGTTAAGATTGTTAAAATTCGTTTCTAATCTCAGTTTAAATTTGGTAATGGACGACAAAAACTTTTTTTAATGAATATGTTGATTCTCGGGAAGCTCTATAAAAGCTGTATATTTACAAACTAATATTTTTTAACAACATTTTCTGAAAACTAGTAGACGAAAATGGCTGTTGTTTGTTTTAATGACACGATTTCTCTGATATACAAAAGGCTTTCGCAGATTTGCATGTCACAGTAATATTTTTTGAGAATAATTCAATTAAAAGGGGATAAAATATATTTATAACCAAATAAATTTATTTTGAACATTAATTCAGTTAATTTTTTTAAAAAAATACGCCTTATCGCTTACACAGTTATCATTTTAGCTTACCAAACGAAAAAAAAAAAGAATAGCAAATTTTATAAAAATTTTCCAGTAATAATTTCAAACGAAACTTTTTGATACATTCAAGATTACAGTTTAATAGAAAACAAATGTATGAAATTTGTACGGCTGTGCATGTCATGAAATATTACCTTCACCTATGTACAAATAACTTTACATTTTGGAAAAAAAATAACTCTACCGCTTAATCAAATCTATTCCATCGTTTATTTATGGATGTAAATTGTAAGAATTCAGAAAGAAATGAATTTGGAAGGTCACAAATGGGCATTGATATACATTTTAAAAATTTATTTACTATGCTAAGAGATGTATTTATTTATTATCTTAAGAATTTAGATACAAACGATTCTATAGCCGTCATTTTTATCTACATTAACAAGCACTAGACATTTATAGATTTCACTTAAATCAACCAGTGAAGAAAGATAAATCAGAATAACTTTTGTAGATGAAAGTCTTTTAACAAACATTTTCCAATTCCAACCCCATACCTGTATAATATTCAACCACAAAAATCACCAGACATGAATGCTGAAGTGTTAGATAACAATTTTAGCCATAGTTCAGTTTATCAGAAGAGAAATAATGAATTGTATTTTAAAATTAGTTGCAGCTACTTCTGCTTATGGTTTGGTTTTGAGCTTTAAAAATAAAATACGCATAAATATTTCTAAATTTTTTTCGAATCAGTGATAATTTTACTTTTTTTGTGCAAATTAAATAAAGCCAGAATTAAAATTATGTCATTTCAGATGCCTCTCTGAATGACGATTTCTCGGTTCTAGCTTTCAATAGACTTCAAAATTTATATGCATGTGAAATTTTAGATAAATAGATGGTCAATCTCTTGATAGATTTTGTTTCACTGTTTTATACTTATACTTTATATGATATACATGTCATCCAAATTTTGTCTGCCTAACTCGTTTCATTTGATAGTTATTACGTATTCGGACAGCTAACTTTCATTTAATGGATTTCTGTCAAAATTTGATAGAAATCTGAAAAATTGGTGGCAAGATCATATGCCCTTTTTGTTCATCTAGCTTAAAGGGGTTTTAAGTTATCATGTTCACAGATCGAGAGACATAAATACCCGAAATGCGTTTTTTGACTCAGTGGTCAGAAATGTGGCGATTCGTCAAAATCCCAAGTTCGATTTTTTAAAACTTTCTTTTCTCTACAAATTGATAAATTTAATTAAATGTGTTAATTGCTTAATTATCTAATTGTATGGTCTTATGCTTAAATATCTAATTGTAAATTTCCATCAAAATTTGGGTTTGATCGGTGAAAGGAAAGAGTTATGAATGCACCCTCCATTCTTTTCACTAAACATAAAATAAACCGCATCATTATTTGTATGAGCATGAGGCAATTGAGACTCTTTAGTTCTTATGTCATTAATTGATTGAAAAGAAGCTATTTTTTATAAGAAAATAAATTTTTATATTCTATTTATTGAGAAAAGTGATATAACTTGCTTTTAGTTTGTTTTCATATTTCAGTTTAATAACCATTTTCATCATACATCGCACAGAGTATGCCATCTATAGAAATCTCTTTTGAATGGTCTAAAGAATTTGGGACACTTCTTAGAAAACAGCTAAAACTATTGAAATTTTTAAAATTTTTTCAGAATTCCCTACAAAAGCAATCATAGAAAATGTCGAAATAATTGCCTGTTTGAAATCAGCCGTTTTGTGTCAAGGGGACTTCTTGCACCCAAAAAAAGTATATAAATTGGTGGTTTCTTATCTATGAGTTTTAAAATATGAATATCAGTCATCATTTTGACATTTATCCTAGATTTAAAAGGAAGTAAGTCTACACATATGGATATAATAATTCTTTTCCTTTTAAACGGTTTTATAAAAATTTTTCTTTCTTGATCCTGTTAAAATAAGTTCAAAAGATCCGAATATCGATTTCCTTTTCCCTTCTCAAGATGTGTTTTGGATATATACAAGAAGTTAAATAAATATTACAATTGAGGCTAGAAACATTTCTGAATCCTGAATTTGGGTTATCATTAATTAACATTTTGATGGCACAGGGATTATTCCGTCAAAAGGTTATGGTTCAAAATTGAGAATTTTATTGACAATTAGAGCCCATGAAACATTTTAAAGTGGAAAATAATCCATATATATATAATAATAATATTCAAATTCCTTATTGTGGTTATTTTAAAAGGAATTCATTTAAGTGGTCTTAATTATTATCATAAGTCGAGTCTCTTAAGAAAGGTTAAAAGACTTTTAAGTGATGTAATAATTTTAGTGCTCATCATCCGTGAGATTAAAAATCGTTTTTAGTGCCAAAGGAAGCGTAAATTAATAGAAAAGAAATACAAATAAAAACTGCAGTATAAATCTCAAATTTTACACTTGCCTAATTGTGACACACAAAGTAGTTATAGTAGTTCTTCATTGCTTTAAGCATGTATTTCCCCTTTTCATTTCTCTAAATATTTAGGATAACTTATATATGCTAAGGAAATCTTTCTAAATACCTATGCGGTTTTTTGCCATTATGTAGGATGTAAGTAAGGTTAAAGTGGAAAATATATTCGCTAGATGCTTCTGGATATTAGAGGCACTTACTAGATTGCTTGTAGTATTTGGACAAAGCGTGCAATTTCGTAGAAATTTTTAATTTAATCAAATTTTTCATTTTTTATTTAATATGAATTAGTTAAATATTGAATTTCTGTAAAGGAAGAACAGAGCAATCTGTGTAATTTATATTATTATTATTAAACCATTGTGCCTAACAAAAAGTATCGAGTAGTTTGCCGAAATAAGTGAATTCCAAAATCTACTATAACTTGAAATATATAGCAACTCACGGGGAATCAGCCATATTTTCAGATAACATCACGAAGGTAATTATGTCTCTATTTGAAATTCCTTGGGAGATGGAATTTGCAAGTTAGGGGGATCATTCTGATTTGGTGTATATATACGAAGAAGATATTTTGTTTGACAAACTTTAAATATTGATCCTACTTTTGGTAGTTAGATGAAGATATTTTCTCAAAACTCTTGCATAACTTAAGAATAGAATCAAAACAGCATCTTTGAAAAGTGAATATCTTTTGTTGGATACTAGTTCGAAGATGCTATATTATGCCAGTATCTTCTACAAACGCGGATTGAAGAATGCTCCGATTTTAGCTTTTTATGCAAATAAGCATTTGTTCAAATTGGCTTTAACTACTGGTTGAATTTTCTACTCATGAAATTGACAGTTACAAACTGTGAATTTAACTGGCCTGAACAGGAATTAACAGACACCATTGTCTTAAGACAGATAATAATTTAAGAGCTTGTTACATAACGGGATTAAATATTCTCTGGCTTAATGGTTATGGGGCTTTAATTTTGTTATCAAGGTGGAGGATGCTGTGTTCAAAATTCGATTCCACAGGAAAATAGTAATGTAATCAGGCCTATTGCACGTTAAATCTTATCGATGTCCTCTTGCTATTATAGCGAGAATTTTTAAAGTTGGGTCGCAGATTCAAGTATTGTCGTTGTTATCTCGCCATAGTTCCTAAATTTCAAAATTAAGAGACCCTTCTCATGAAATGGAATCACCATCAGCATAGAATTCAAAGGAAGCAATAGTTTTTATAATGAAGAAAAATCAATTTTATTACTAATTTTTGCGCAAAGAAACTTTAAAATACTATACGCTTGGTGTAGCAAAGTTTTAGTCAAAAAATTTTCTTAGAAATTAGGAAATGCTTGTTCTTGGTTTTTCTCTTTGTCAAATCTTACCTTTTTGTGTATGAAGTACACCAAGTACTTATAACTGCAATTCGAGATTTGGACGAATATTCATGCTTCAGATCTCCCTGAATTTGAAAAATGTTGAATTTGAAAATGAACATTTGGAGTCACACCAGTATAAATAGACATTCAGAATATAATTGCAAATGATAATACTTATTATGTTAAAAAAATGGGACCTTTAAAATAATTTATTTATTAAAATGTGCTATTTGTCAAAAGAAGAGAATGCATCAGTAATATCTAATGTCAATAAACTGTTGAACGAATGAAAACGTTTTAATTATTCTAAATAAGAAAATAAAATAATAACAATAATATACAGTAACATTTTTTATTCAATATTGTTTTTACTTTTGTATAGATTAATGAGAATCAAATAGAAGTGGAAGAATATACAATCATGTTCATATAAAAATTCACCTTTCTAAAACATCATTCGTAAAAAAAAAGGAGAGAATGTAATTCTTTGTTTGATAATTTTGTTATTTAACTCTCTAAAGTAACTTTTAGAGAATTTTACAATTTTCTGTTCATTAATGAATAAAATTTAAAATTTGTTTTCATTATAAGAATTGTTTCCAAATCTTTCACTGCATTTGACAAATATATGTATTTTTAATATTTCCTGCCTAATTAATATATCGAGGTTATATTTTGAGATTAATATTCCCTTTTCAATTCGTAAAATACAAACAAAAACTGTTTATTACCTTTTATATACCTTTAGATTATTTTTTGGCATTTATTTTAAATCTTGAAATAATTAGAAGAGGATATTTATTTCTTGAGGTAGATGATTTGGAGTAAATTATTTATAATAAAAAATAATGATATCCAAAAATAAAAGATTTTAATTATCTGCAGCCTGTATTTATAGAAATGATACATTATTATTTGATTTTTATGCTAAGCAGATGGTCAATTTTTACTTTCACAAAGATTTGAAATGTTTAAAAACTATACAGTTCAAAATCGAGTATAAATGTTTCTAATGGATAAGTTTACTTTTTTGTTAAAAATAAATGTTGATTATAGTTGTTAAGATTGAACAAATACCGTTTGTAATTATTATGAAATTAAAATTAACAGGTTTTAAGCCAATTTACGCTATGATTTACATGGATTTTGACATTTTGAACTTAATATACCTAAGGGGAATAGATGTGAAGAAATAATCATAATAATAATATTTTTAAGAAAGTAAACTTTTAAAAACAACTTTAGTATATTAAAATAAAAATATTTTTTATTAAAATTATCTAATTTTTTTGAATTTTCGATATTATTTATTACTATAAACATAATGATATTAGTAATCCTTTTTATATGCGGATGAAACCACTAACAAGCAATCAATTTGAGTTTAAGTCTTTAATTAATATTCAAAGTCTGAAAATATTAATAACTTGTTTCCACCTAGAACAAGAGGTAGTAAAAAGAATGCAAAATAATATTTTTATAAACATGAATCATGTTAAATGAAATAACGTCAAGAAAATTGAATATAAGAATTTCGTAATAACTTCATAAATACGGTATTCATAAGCATTGGTAATACTATATATATAAATTTTATATGAAGCAGAGCTTAGTTAGCGTCGATTCTTAGGTTATATTTGTAATCTATTGCATTTGATTTAAAGTTCGGGGAAAAACGAAAAATAAAATAAAAACATAAAAGAAGATGGAAAGTCGTTTGTTTTAATTAATAGAAAAAGATGAAGAAAATTAATATCCTTTGTGAAGTCCTTTCTTGCTGTTGGGATATGCTCTCAGCCAAGTCTTTGAAACTCTTCAATTACCTCCTTTCATATATTTAAAAAAGATGCTAATTATCTTTGACTAAAAGAATAATTCTCATTTCTTTCTTAATACTTATCTTTTCGTAGATAAACTGTTTCCTTGTTAACTGAATCCACAAATATACTGAAAATTATTGTAAGTTGAGACACAAAGTAAAGAGGCAGGAGGTTTTTTTTATAGATTAAATAATTCTAATTTGCAGACTCACTTTTTTATATGAAAAGTTTTATAAAAATTATGAAGTGACAATCAAAAACTAGTTTATCCAATACATAGTGACACGTTACTTATCACTGAATTGCTTACCATTACTTTAGGCGTTCGGGAGCAAATCTATTTCAATTAAGATAGAACTGCTACAAGCTTACAGAAGAAAAGCGATGTCTTGTAAATTCCTTCGGATGAAGAAGAAAAGGCGGTTCTAGCTGTGGTGGTGCTAATCTACTAGCAAAGATAAGCTTTGCTTTTAGGGAATAACTTTTGCCAGGGTTCACAGTGATTTCTCCGGACAATTAGTGATAAAGAAAAAATTGCAATAGGCATTCTTCAGAGAAAGAAATACTGGATTGCAAAGATGACTTCTTTGCAACTTAGTAAATGTCTCTCTCTAGTTAGTCTCCCCATTAAACTAACATGCAATAATAATAGCATTTGTATTTTCTAAAATTTTGGCAATTGACCTTACTTTTAGTAAGGTGATTCTATTCAAAATTGTAATATTAAATGGTTAGTTTAATATTAAAGGGTTCTTTAAAACTATAGGGTAGAATTGACATTTTTATGATACTTAATTAAAAATCTGTTCAATAGGTATGAAGCAAGATAAAAAATTATTATACTTTATTTACAATAAAATGTCTATTATTAATAATTAAAAAAGTAATATCATTTAAAAGATTCGTAATTTTCTCGAGTAGTGTTTTTATATTCAAAATGCACACTTTTAATTTCAATATGGGAATAGTTTGAGATTTTGTGCTTTTAGGTCAGAATGAAAGACTACCACAATTCTCATTTCTTTACTTTTAATTACCGCTCTAGTGCACCAAATGTATTTTAAATTTTGGAGTCAACTTGAATATTACTGTCTGATTCACACTTGGAGCGAAAATGCAAAAGAAACCAAATTTTTCAATTTTGAAAAAATTTAAATTCATACTTGAAATGCAAAATTATCAGTTTTTCTAATATTGAAGAAGTTTGGAAGATATCATTCATAATAACATATATATTAATATAAAATGTATGAATAATAATAAATAAATACTATTATAATTTTCCTTAAATAATAGTCACATATTATTTAAGAAAAAATACAGTGGACATAAATTAAATTTACTAAATGAAAAATAAATGTGTTGTGAATGCAAATTTGTCAACAGAGGGAAAAAATGTAAGAATAAACACGCAACGTAAAACAATATCCAGAATATTTCGGAGAAATATTTACATGAAATATGAAGAATTCAAGGGGATTCTGAAATTTGTAAAGGACCAAGTAAGAAATCGTCAGAAGTTGAAAGAAAAAATTCAAAAAATATTGAGAAGAACGAATAAGATATTTTGCTACCCAATAAAAAAAAGTTGGTTTGGCCAAATGAAATCAAGTGAGATACATCTTGAAACTCCGCTGACGCAATAACTACCTTTTACCTGGTACAAGGATTATCGGTCTGCGTATGGTTAAGAAATGTAAAGGTTATACAAATCCAGGAATGAGTAATTACGATCTATCATTCTCGAATACTATTTTCATTATGATCTTACTACATCATGCAGTAAACTATAAACTTCTCCATTTTTTAAATATAAATGTCGGGTATGTAATGGTCGGGTTTTTAATATAAATGTTGGGTCCTTATATAGACGACAGTAATATTGTCATTCAATAGTAGTGATCAGCCACTAGTTTTCTATATCTTTTGTGAGAAATGCGTTCAAATTAGGCTTTGTTGTTTCGATTAGAGCAGTAGTTATTATTGATTATTGCTGATGAAATACCTTTCTAATTTATTCTTTTATTTTCACTCCATCTCATCATTTAACCAATAAGTGAACATATACATATTTGCGTTTCTTTTCTCATTCGAGAATATTAAGTACAAAATTCAGAAATTAGGTACTCTGAAGGAATTTTAGCCTAATTCGTCAAAGGATTCTTTTCTCAGAATGTATGTAAAATTTTTTGAACAGTATGAATCCGTTTCTTTACTTTTCCCGTTTTCTCAAGCAATCTCGTAGACAATATATCGTTGACTTTACTGGAATTCAAATGACAGCAACAGTTAAATATTCAATACTCCTCTGCGATAATTGCAACAGAGGAGTATTGAATCATTATCTCCAGCATCTCATGTTCTTAGAGATATATCAAACAACAAGAACACATGCTAAAAAGTATAGTTATAATCGTCCAAATGCAACTGCGGTAGAGGACAACTCGTATCTTGTCTCGCATTTGAAAGAGACAAAATGGACAGTGTTAGAAATTATGACACAAGTAAGCAATAGAGAAGGTCAACATTTTTCAGAAATTGCTAAATGTTTTATTTTTAGATAAAGGATGCGTTAAATCTTTGAATTTTTCAAGAAAAACCAATTAATAAAAGTTTTTTGATAAAAAATATAACAAAATGAAATCTTCAGAAAATGATGCAATATGTTACATCACCGAAACGCACTGCGATTGGTCGAAGTGATCGTGACGTTACTGTTGCCGAGACAAGGTAAGCATACTTTCAGTTAGCACAAAATTGGTGTTATTTTCTTATCGGTTTTACATACTCTTTTAATTTGATTTTATTGTTTTTAAGTGTATTTTTTGAAATAGGTGTGTTTGTTTTATTATATTGAATTTATTTAATAGCTTGCTTTAATTTGGATTTATTTAAATGTATGCAAAACATGTAAAATAAGGTTTTATCTATTTATTTTTTGCCCTATGGTTGAATGCATTAGTTCAAAATTATTATTTTATGTCCTAACTGTAGTTTTGAGTTTATATCAACAAAAGGCTGAGTTTCTTATATTTCTTCCTTTAATCGTAAAAATTTTACAATCTTCTTAATATATAATATTTTATGTTGATAAAATATATATAGATTGACTAAAGATCTTTAGACATATAGATATTAACGATAAGATTGAATTAAAATAAAAGAAAAACAATAATACAGTCAACGAAATAACTATTATTCTTTTTCGTATTCCCTTTTTTAAAATAAATTACGAGCCACTGATTTTGAAATTCCTGTTTTATGTGGTGTATTTATTTAAATTTCGCTTCTCGTTCATTTTACCGGCTCTTTAATTGAGCTTTAAAATCTTAAAACTGATTTGAGAATTTATTTTAAAATTAAATAGTTTCTTTTATAAATAAGTATGATATGCTAAATGAAGGTAAATATTTTACTTTAATATTTTCACAACGTTTTAATAAATTTAATATTCTCAACTGTGAACGGCTATGATTCTAAGAATTTCGTTATGTTTTCGATTTATTATTTAACTTTAAAAGTAGCCATGGAGACTATTTATAGTGGTCACTTTTTTGAACCCCCTCCCACGAGAGATGAATTAAAATAACATACAAATGATGGCTTTCTAAGTTAAGGGGATCATTTTATATTATTCTACAAATGTAATTAATGCTGTTTTCTTTAAAAGAACTATTTCATTTCTCGCCCACCTTGAATAATTCAACCGGGGAAGACACATACCAAGCCATGGTCACAAAAAATCTGTAGCTTTAAGATAAGAAGACCCGTACACCAACCCATACAATCGTTACGAAACGGTAGTTGGTGTTAAATCATCATAGTAATTGATTAACTTAACCAAATTCTGCAATACTTAACTAAATAAATTCTATATTATGGTTTGGTCTGTGAGCACTACAATAATTTTATGTCTTCATTGATCTAATTAGACTGGGATCTACTACTTATCGGCGATTTCGAATCCCACAAATACTCAGCTGTGATCAGAACTCGAACCGACCACTGCGGGAATTGAACCCACAAAATTTGGATCGGCAGACCAGTAAAAGTCATTATTACGACTCTTGGCATGATTTGATCAAGATTCACATTTAAAGAAGGATTGTGTATTCAAATTCACACCCAAATGTCATCAATGATAATGCTCAGTACTTAAATTTGAATTATTTATAGTACATACTTACAGAAATATTATTTATAGAGTACATACAGAAATTTATAAAACAAAGAAACCTAGAGAGATTTATTCTGAAATAACGATAAAAGTTCAAAAATAATCTTTAAAATCAACCAATCCTAAAACATTTTATTTATAAACGTTGTTCAAAATGTCCACCAAAACAAGTTAGGTGATGGGATTGGTACCGGTTTAACCAAACAGAAATAAAATTTAAACTTACATCAAAATGATCCTCACAAACGTATTTTCTGGAGCCATAGTGGAAAAATCAGGGTTTAGTTTTCTATCTCACTTCATAGCTTGGCTGTTTTCGAATTCCAGCATCTTTAGGCATCAACACAAATACAATCGTTGGGGTAGATACTGTCGTACTGGTGCATTTCGGAACAATATAGTTATTATATCTTGAACTCCTTTTGATAGTTAAATGTAATTACATTCAATAAATAAAAGTTCGAAGCAAAAAAAAAAAAAACCATAGACAAATCGCCAGCTAGTCAAATTATTATCAAACTGGACACGGAAAACAGTTACGTCACATATGCTAAGTAAAAAGTGCGGAGTATTTTTTAGAAAGTTTCAAAACTCGGAATTTCAAAATTAAATTTTTATTAAATAAGCTGAAGTTTTCAAAAATATTGATACTTTTTGCTATTTCAAATAATTTCGAAGCGATTTAAATATTAAAAAAATGCTGAACTTTTTTGTTCCTGAATGCCTGATATTAAGTTCTATAGTTTTAATCTATTTACTGATGATCAGTACGGTAACATGAAGCCACTCTCAGTGAAAGGGACCTATTTGGAGATGGTAGAGCTGTAGGTGGTTTCTTCCCAGGGAAAATATTATGCTCAAAATCTGTATTGATCTTCACATATTCCACAGATGTTTAGCCACTGATGTTTTCTATTCCTCCTTTCCTTTCTCTCCTCACGTGCCTCTGTTTAGACATTTTATATATAATCTTCTAGGACAACACCTTCTCCTTCATCATACACTGATAGTCCTAGCGTGTTGGAGAATTCACATATTTAGTAAATATGAAGAATTCACATATTTAGTCAGTGAAGTTTTAAGTTTTAAATTCAAATTAAAATTAGATTAAGAATATTATGAAAATATTTTTAATTATCAAATAATAATTCATTTCATACAAATATTATGAAGATTACCGTTTTCAAAATTATTATAGAAATATTTTTTACAATTTTTTTGGCTTGTTCCTATTTCGCCTTTTAAGGTAAATTAAATTGAACAATCTATATACAATTTATCTATCTATATAAAATATTAACGTACATACCACAGAATTTGATGTTATAGTTTATTATTGACAGTCTCTCTCAGGAGCATCTCAGACAGGAGGATGAGAAGTTTTCTTTATTATGGTTGATTCGAGCCGATACAAAATTGGTATTGAGTCGGTTATCCCCTGCCGATGATGATATGAGCGTCCTACGATGGATTGTGTCGTGGCATGGCCAGTGATAGTCCTTAAAACTCATCCAAATTTCCTGCCTATGCTGTTGCAGCTGTCGGATCATACAGATTTTTTAGTGTATTTTTTGTATTGCCTGAGTAGGTGTTTTTAATTGCTTATTGTCGAATGGTAACAGACAAACGTAAGCAAACCTCTGTACTAACATTTCAGATTATTTCATCAAATAATTTTATTGTGCTCTTAATTCGAGTCTTTCTTTAATTGATTAATGGTAATGGAAAATATTGGAAATGCTCAGAAGAGAGCTCGTTATATCACCGAAACTTTCAGTCAGTTATAGGAAAGAAGATGTAAAAGTAATCGGACAGATAGGAGGTTTAATCCATCCAGACTATAGGCTTAACTGTCATCATTTCAATAATCTCTATGATTTGCCTATGAAAACTGATGCTCATATTTTTTAAAATTATTATCTAGCAAAAGTGGTTTTCACATTACTTTAAAATTCAGGAAAGTACCTTTCATAGATGTCAAATTAATTTTCGTAAATACTTTTTTCTATTACAAATAAGTAAATTTAATTCAATTTAATGTCAAATTCATTTTTGTAAATATTTTTTTTATTTCAAATAAGTAAATTTAATTTAATATCCAATTTTTAACACAGTTTTTAATATTAAGATTTAGTTCTAAACCAATTTCCAAATATTAATCCCCCTTTTTTTATCTATGGAGAAGACAAGAAAAAAATTATATTGTTTGGACGTTAGCTCCAAAACAGAACTTTTATTTATGCTTTTATTTCGTATATACTCTTCAGATATATATAATATGCATACAATAAAGATTCTGACATTTTGTTCATTATTACACATTTACTAATATCCATTATTACTCATTTTACTATGTATATTTAGCATGGAAGGACTGCTAGAAAACTGAATTGTACTTATATTGGCTTCAACAGTATTAACAATTAAATCATTAATCATAAATCAATCTTTATATCAAAAAATGCCTTTTTGCAACTGATTATATGCCTATCTTTGAAGGTTTAAAAATTAACTGTTGGGTAAAAATTTGAAAGGACACCTCGCATGAAAATTTAATGCACATTCTTGTTTAGTGGTATTAAAGTTTTAACCAATACCAGATCATCAATAATTATTTAGAATCAATTACATATTATTTTTATCAAATAAATATAATATTTGAGATTCAAAATAAATTGAGTGATTTGAATTTTCTTTCGGAGGTGGGTAATATTGAGGTAATCTACGGTTTTGATCCACAGATTCGCATCCTATTGATTATCGACCTGTTGGGTAACTGTAAATGTATATCTTAACTGTAATGTATATCTGTGCATATATAAAACCCAACAGTAACAATAATCAGCAGAATAAACAATTTCCTTATGTCGATATGAAATAAAAGCCTTTGTTTTTAAAGTGGTGTTCACCTTATCCATTTTCTCTTCCACCACATCATCATTCGAAAATAAATTAATAGTAATTTAATATAAAACTAATGACTTACATAAATGAAAACATTTTTTACTATGCTTTTATTAGAAAATTGATATTTATATTGGTTACAATGTTCTGTAATCAATAGATGAAAATTTGGTTAAATTTTTTGAAAATGCTAATAGACGTATATAGTTTATCTCACGGTTATCAATTATAATATCATACCATTATAAAGATATTCTATGACTATTTCTAAACGGAACATGTAATTTTGAACTGTGACCTTAAACTGTGGGTCAATATCCCTCTCTAAATTTTCAGAAGCCATCAGCCTGAAGATTTTTTAACAACGGCATTACTGTCATTAGATTGTTGATTCTGGAATTTTTAAGTGGAAATTAAAGGTACTGTAATTTGGTACTAAAATTATGTATAACCCACAAGAATTGCAATGAAATACTTTATGGCTTTATAACGGAATCAATAAGACAACACATATTCAAAATGATTTGTCATCTAATTAGACAAAAAATTGAAAACAGTTAAAGAGTTAATAGGCACCAGCTTTAAAAACACCGTGATCTTTTATTAAATTGATAATCAATGCGACTACATCATCATTGAAGGAAAAAAATTCTGTGGTTTTAAAATTTTGTTGAACATAATTTTGAAATATCTAAATTGGAATTTTACTCATTCAACCAGGGAATTACTTATTAAAGACTTCCTTTAAATGCATAACTTGTTCATCTAAAAGAAAGAATAGTTTAATATGTTTTGGATTTAATAAACTTCTTTTGCACAAATAAATTAGAAGTTTCAGCAAAAATAAATTTTCATTTTTAATTTTAAACTCGTTTTTTCTGCATATTGAGAGAAATTAACTGCTTAACTGCAATGATTTAAAAACTGTAAATGTCTTCTTACAGAACATTTCCCTATAAATATATCGAAAAAGGTCCTGGACTCAATGAGAAAGAAAAGAAATTCATATGTCTCACGCACAACTTCCAATTAATTTCCATCCTAATTATTATTATCACTTAAAATAGATTTTTAATAACGCAAGACTGACTAGGGTTATTAAAAATCCACACACCGCAAGCAAAAGAAAAAAAAAGCTTGGAAATTCAACGGTGTGATTTTAAAGAGAATATCACAAGTTAATTAACAAAATTCTTCAAAAAAGAAGTTGAACTTCTGCTTTATAAATGACATGAAGTGTGTCAGGCGGATGCGCAAATGCTTTTATTTACACTTCTCGGGTCGTTTACATTTTTTTCTTTGAATTATCATATGTTAATAACAAATGTCTTATTATGAGATCTTCTAACTAAAATTTTAACTATCAGATCTTAAGAAATCGGATGACGGTAATGTTGTTTAAGGCCGACAAAGATATCGCTAATTTATTTTAATTGATTCAGCTCTCAAAACAATTTATTAAGAACTAAGTAGAAATAGTTTGACTTACACCCGCCTTGTTTCTGACAATTTTTAGAGGCGCATCCAATAATTAATATTAAAAACTTTTGGAAAGTTTATAATAAATACCTATTTTGATTTGAAAAAATTATTGAAGTAAAACTAATTAAATATGATCATGGGATAAAATTCCAAATCTAATTTGGGAACTAATATTTTGTAAAGTACAAATATTTTACTTGCAGAATAGATGGTAGGAAAGATTTGACCTGAAGAAATGTTTCAAATTTCCAAAATGAATTGTTTATTCTTTATATAAGCAATTTTGAGGAGCTCTAGGCTGCGAAGTTTATATAAGTTTAAGGCATTCATTTTTGAAAGTAGGATAATTTCAATCTTGTCTACAGCGTTTTCAAAAAATCCTTAATCTTATTGAGAATAAGAATCTGTTTACACTCCAGACTCCTATTTTTATAAATGGAAGTATTCATAAGACATATGCAAAACGTGATGGAGGCAAACCAAACTTGGAGGCTTTTTTATTACTCAGTATTTTCAGTCCTGATTGACATCACGTTTCATGTGTATCGTGGTTGTAAAGGAATTCAAGCTAATGGAATTAAGTCCAAGAATTTTATAAATTTAAATATCTTTCATGCTTAGTACTTAAATTGAAAATTAAGTAGCTTTTATTTGATCAATTACAATATATTTTCCCTCTCTTGCACATTGACGAGAATATTAAATAAATCAAAAGCTGTTTGTATTCCGATCTTCTTATTGTCTTTTGAGACCTACATTCTTATTAAGATAATACATTTGATGGAATGCAGTTGCTTCATGGATAACAAATGTCAGAGAAGACGAATAAACCTTATTTAGTCGTTTCTATATTTCTGTAGCTCATAGTATCAGAAAATATGCTTGTGCAGAT
This sequence comes from Argiope argentata, assembly GCA_026289955.1. NCBI lineage: Eukaryota > Metazoa > Arthropoda > Arachnida > Araneae > Araneidae > Argiope > Argiope argentata. The sequence continues at coordinate 6,920,887 of JAOUZG010010951.1, forward strand.
ACTATGTTTTTTAGAGATATTAATGCTGTGCACTTTGGCGGGTATATTTAGATATCGTTTTATATAATCTGAGTAGACCATTAAAAAGTGTTATAAACGGAGGAAAAACGTTGATAAAAGAAACGTAACATTGAATTGACACATAGTTAGAAGTAACATAGTTTTTCTTTTTGGAAAGCAATATCTAATTTATATATTTAAAAAAATCCGAACCAATTAAACATAATAAAAGCTCTTTGAACTTAATAAATAAATAATCTTAGTTGTCTTCAGCTTTGAAAGAAATAGATTAAAAAGTGAATTTATCCTCTCACAAGACTTTTAGGAGACACTAATTACATTTACTTTCTGACATTCCAACTTTCAATGATTATGGTTGTTGATTAAATCCCCAGATCTTATTTCAATTAAGCACATTCGAAATGTATTGGAACATAAAACGTAAATTTTTTATAGGTAATTTGTCGCTGGAAGAGCATTTTCCTGGAAACTTCTCTTAATGCTAACACTAAATTTCGAATTACGGGAGCAGTGGCACAGTTATCAGATTTTGTCAGTTTTCTTGATAGAAGTACATTTTTTTATTATCTTATAACTCGCACACTTTTTTCTCGTATTCTTTATTATGTTCAAAATTTTGAATATCAGTAATAATTTCTCAGGGAGCTATTCTTTTTTTTCATAATTGTTTATCTCTATATGCATGAAATTATACAAACTATTTTTAACTTTCTTTATGTATTTTCAAAAGTTCTTTTTTATACTTTCTTGGGAAAACAAAATATTCTAATAGAAATTTTGTATAAAGTCTCAAGCTTCAGTACCTCAGATATTTCTCTTGCTGTAATCCTGCTGAAAAAGAACCAATTCGTCATTGAAAAAAATCGTCATATATTTTCTTTCATCTCATCTTTTATCCATTTCTATCCTTAGTTTTTAAAAACCTGAACAGGTTTTTACTTTTAGTTAGTCTTTTTCTTTGTGATATTTTTCTTCTTTTACAGTCTCCTGTTTCAAATTTCAAATTAACAATAAAGTGGGGGCAGAAAATTCGTTTTCAAGTTAAACTAACTATATGTAAAATAAAAAAAATGTATAAAAAATGCACTGAAATGATGAAGAACCTTTATGTATCAAGCTGTTTCTTATTAGAAGAATTCTATTTATAGAAGTTTTAATTCTCGTTTTTTGTATTGTTACACATTTTATGAGACGAGTAATTTCATGCTTATAAAAATAAAATTTTGTAATTTCTTTTCACTTATTTCTTACGGTACTTTCTTCTGAAAAGGTTTTAGAGTACTTTTAAAATTTCCAGCCTTTAATTAGCAGACATTCGAATAATTTGAATTAAGTTGCTTCCGTGGGTTTGTTTTGAGGTTTCATAATATTATTAATAATTAATTAATAAATACATAAAAATGAAAAATTTCCAGTAATTAAAAAAAAGGATTTTTATAAAAAAAATTATTATTGCCCTAAAAATGTAAGATTTATTTACTTTTTAATTAAATTATGGATGTAGCAGACATTTAATAGAATGGAAGGACTCTGATGACAATATTAAAAATGAAGTAGAATGAAATATAAAAAAGATTGACATTAATTATAATACATATGATAATTACAATTAAAACTCAAATGTTATTAGAATTTTTCACTTCGCATGTCATGCTTTTATGATTTTATTTCACTTCTTTATTTTGAACAAAAGTTATATTATGCTTTTCAATACATTAATAGAAATGTATTTTTAAAAGTATTTTAGCTTTAATAATTCATTAAAATTGCTGTTGTTAATATCTTTATTAGAAAAGCAAGAAAACTGTGTTTTTTTTAGTTAGCTGAAATATAATTTGTGATTGTTACTGTTCATGATTAATAATTCAGTTCTGTTCGAATAGTAGAAAAAGGAAGTGCGTATCTAAGGGATGGAAGCATTGATAGTAATGCTGCATAATAAAAAAAATATGATAGTATTACAACTAATAATGTTGTTGTTGTTGTTATTTATGGCACTTGCCTATGGACAAGCCCCCCCCCGCTGATACAGCATCATACAGCATCAGATTTAAGCTGAAAGGAGCGTCTCTTGTTTTTGAAATAGCGCCAACGAGGGCCAAGAGTACGACTTAGCTACACACTCACCACATTTGCTTGCACAGCCCCTTTTTACAGAAAGCCGGTACAACTAATAATAAATTGTAATAATGCTAATAACACTAAATTATTATAATAAAAATGATCAATTTTCATAACAATCATATTAATTAATTAAACTACTACTTCTAATAGTAATAATAGATTTTTGTAAGAATAATAAAATTATTTTTAGGCAACGCATTAATACAAGAAACGTAGCAATAAGAGAAGAAATCTTTGCTGCAAATCTAGTAACAGCAATGAAAAAAACGAAAGGTTTAATCTCCCTTATCATTTTTATAGTTTCTCTCTATCGCATTCACTTTCAAGAGTGCAATTGTTGACGAATTTTATAAACACTTCATATAACCTAAATTGTTCCCTAAAATTAACAATAAGACAAAAACCGATAATTAGTTACTATTTGAGAAATTTATTTAGATTCTTTGATGTACATATAAAGTTATGTTCAATCTTAGAAGTAAGGATGAACTAACGGATTATCGTAATATTCATAAATAATAAGTTGAGTATTGTCTAAGCAAAATACATCCACAGTACAAGCACTCCATTCACAAGGAAATATATCTAGTCATAGAAGTCAGAACTGATTTCTTATATGAATAGCTTTTATACGTGCCATGGAAGCGAGAATCAGCGTACAGATATGAAGCTTTCTCAGTCTCTACCTTAACGTGACCTTCGGTTGGGAGGGAGAAGAAATAGATTTCTGCTATAAGTAACATCTTTATCATATTCACATAATTATTTTCATTTGCCTTCATTTTTTTCGAATAACAACATTTTTTTTATATTCAGTTAACGAATAATGAATAAAAAAGCAAACTTTTCCCTTGAACGTAATGAAGGGGGTGGGAAGAAAAGTAACTATATTTCCTAGATACAAATGTTAAGAACGATTATAATTTCATCATGCCACATGATCCTTGGAAAATGAGCCTTTATCTCGGGTAGGTGACTAATAGTATTTAAGAGGAAAATTTTTATTAAAATTATATTATTAGAAGGTTAATCGGGATTGTAGATTATTTCTATCGAAGGTTTTATATGACTACTATTCAGTATACTGATAAAATATCCCATATTTCACCTTTTCAGAATAACCGTGGAAATTAATGCATTCTAATTTTGCGACAACTAGAATTTGAAAGAGATTTCTACATTCAAATAAAAAGTGTCCATTCTAACTATGGGAGTGAAAAATTACCTTTCATTCAGTTTGAGTCAATGAATAATCATCTAAAAAATTACAAAGATTTAAATTTTAGGCATTTTTATTGTCTCATTAATCATGATGAGGCAAAGTATTCTTGATAGTGAAACAGTTTTTTAAACTAAAAAGGCACTATTTCAACCCATTTATTACGCTCCCCTAGAAAGATCTGCAAATTAATGGGCAATGCTTACTTCAGATAATTGTGGAATTTGATAAATATATAGTTTTGTTTTGAAGGTCAAATTTATGATATCCTACTTGTTGGGTTTTTAGGCATACTATTCAAGTATGACCAAAAAACGGAAAATCAATTCGAAGGCAGATACAACGCAATTTTTGATTTATAATTTCATTTATAAAATAACATGACATATTTCATTTATTATGATAATTGCTGTATTCAAACACAGATAAATTTTCTGTTGCCGTATTTCATCTTCGTATTCAGAGAGGTCTAAAACTTGAAAGCCAATTGATCTTTCCTGCATTCGTGCTATAAAGCTGGTTACTTTCCGTTATTTTGAATAATAGATTTGATATGGGTAGTAAAAAATACAAGAAGGCTTATAGACATCTTCTGAATAATCTACTCTAAGAGAGACGCTAAAATATTAATTCAGATCCATAATACAAAAAGAATTTTTTTATGTCACACTGTATTAGAAATAACAGATATTCTTTCATTATGAGCCGTATTACCATTTCCTTATCTTTAAGATATTGATACATTCCCAACGTTTCTTTCAGTGAACTTCTGCATGCTGATTGACAAAATTGAAGCGCTTCCTGAAAGAAAATTGCAAAATTATGTAACACTTCAACCACCTGAGATATCCTTAGACTTGAAAAACAGCTTATTAAACTCACTATAATAGATTTTTCATTTGGAAGCAATTAAGTTTATATACACCGCCTCTGTAATATCTAATCAGCGTGAGTGATTTCCCCGAAACTTAATAGCATACCCCGTAATAACTGCATTTGTGTATTAACCTTATGCCATGGGTGAACAGTAGTTATGAAAAAGTCTAATAACATGCGATTTTGATCATTTGATTTTGGAGATAATTATCTAGACTACGATTAATACATAAGTACCAGAAAAACGAATATGCATTTTGGATGCCTTTTGTCTGCCCCACTGAAAACAAAATTTGACATAGAACGACGATTTAAGTTACAAGAAGACATGCCACAAATTTCATATATTTAAGTCATTGTGCTTATATGTATTTAAAATCACTGACTGATCGGTGGTCAACCTTTTGATGGATTTAGTTACAAATATGATACATATCCACACATTAGACGATAAATATGTGTCCTAAGTTTTTGTGCTGCTAGACTTTCTAAATGAATTTCGTTCATAATTCGATAAAAATCTCTGAATTTGATGTAATGTCTAAATTTAAAAATGCATATATCCAAACTTTTTTCAGCTAGTGTGCTCCTAGGCAGGAAGACATAATACTTAAAACAATCTCAGGGCGATCTGAAACGGGGCAATTCGTTAAAATCTCTGTATTTTCCAGCGATAGCAATGCCTTATTTTCCCCAACACCGATATAATGGTACATTTTTAACCATCGTTTACTCTGGCTTTAAGCTAAAAGCAGTATAAATATATTTGGTTATTTATATCTTTTCACATGAGAGTTTAAATTTGTAGCAACAATCGACAATCGATAGTATTAAGTTACCCAATTGGGACTTAATGCTTTCGTATCGATAAAATTAGATTAACAAATAGGAGAGATAGGGGGAAATTAATGATGTAAAACGTTTATTTTTTTATAATTTAAGTTTTGAATTGCATTGTTTCTCTTTGCAAGTATTATTAATATAATCTTCTCTTATGTAGTAATTAGTTGCATAATTTTTTATTTCAATATAAATATATTTTGTTACTGTTAAATAAAATGTAAATGTATGATGTATTTAGTAATATAAATATATTAACATTTAAATATAAATATATTATTTTACAGTGGTTTCAAATGTATTATTTTAATGATGATGTAAAAATGTTTCTTGTTAAAGTACAAAAGCAAAATGACAATCCGGATAAAAGTTGAATACATTTTCATTTTAGAACGTAAAAAACAGGAAATTAATTTAATAGACTTCGTTAAGCATGTTTTCAGGAATATTTAATGAAGAAAGAGTTTTAAATTATAGTACATAGTAAAAATGAAAATTAATGTCTTTTCAATGACAAAAAAATGAGCACAAACTTCCCTCTTGAATTATTGCAACCCTTGTGCCACATGTGTAGATGCTGTAACATTCTGTTTTTTTTTCCTTTTGATGAGTCTAAAATAGATCTTGGAATAAATGGAGGAACAGTTCTGTATTGAATCATTCAGTTGATATAATGAATGTCAGGAAATAAAGTTTTTTCTTTATAGTAATTCCTTTTTTGCGTTCCAAGTCTATTTCCATTGCTGCTTTAAAAGCTTTTATGTCTTATATTTTTCCATCTAGAACTAAAAATCTACCAAAGGTGAGAATATCAAAATATTATCGGCGTTAAGAGCCAAATAGAAAGCACTAGAAAGAGCATGTCAAAGTGATCATTTTACTCCTACTGAAAATGTTAAGAGACTTGTATATTTTGTTAGGATTAACCAGAATAAAATATTAACAAATATTGGTATTAAAGACTATATTGTTTATGGTTATCTTGTATAACAAAGAATAACTACATGTATTTTCTGCTGATAAAAGCGAATTTACTTTCTAGGCTTTAAAAAGTACAGCATACTAGTCAAAATAAAAGAACTCCATATAATAAATAACTAAATGGTTGTAATGGATTCTCTATTCAAAATTTTAGTATTTAGTTGTGTGGAGCTCTAACAGTATCTGTTAACTGCTGAAGTTTGAAGGATATGAACATAAAATAAGTCAAATTTTTGTATTGCCTCTCTAGCCAACCAGTCGTGGTCTCCCCAATAAGAAATCTAAGAACTTATATTCGAACGATAAAGATGATGCTTGATATTGAAAATTGAATTCATAATGACAATATATTTATTAGGATCTTTAGAGTATGACATTTAACACTTTAATGCTTAGTCTTCAGTCTTTTTTCTAAATGTTGTGTAAATTTTTGAAATTTTCTAAAAATTATTAAAACTGAAGCCCTTCTCGAATACATACTCGAATTGGTAATTTGGCATTTATTACTCAGAAAAAGTTACACTACTTAATCCTTTATTCACTCGGGGAATTAAAGTGCGAAGATAGGAACTGTAATCCCCTAATTCCGAGTCGAATCTTAATTGATCGATATTTTTGGTGAAGATGCAATCTACTGTAATAAGGTTAAACATGTTGAGGACTCAGAACTTCTTTACTATGTATGGCAACCTGTTACGTAGATTGGCAAGTGCATTTCGGAGTAGAAGTTATTTTTGACTTCAATTTTATATTATTATATCATATATTTTTAAAAACTCTTTCTTAAAAATGTTTAAATCTCATTATAAAATACTAAATTTTCTAAATAGTTTCATTCTAGAGATTCCTGTTACAAAATTTAAAATAAGAACAGAAAAATTAAGAATAAATTTTCCATGTTCAATTGTCAATAAAATAAGATATAAGATATTTAGAGAGGGCAGTTTTTTCACTTATTTGGGGGTTTTTTAATATAAGAATGCCATGAAATTCCGCATCAAATGAGTTGGATTGTAGCTATTTTAGAGTAATTGTAATATATTCTAAAGTCGTTATATGATAAATGTCTTCTTCATTTGAACAGAGATAGTCAAATAAAAATTGTATAGTAATTTATAAATTTCACGGTGCTGAAGGAGATTTCTGAAGGAAGGATTCTGTTTCAGATGTTATTTTCGATAGGATGGAAAATACACAATCGAAAAGTTTATAGGAAAAGTTGAACGGAAGTATTTTCTTCGGGGAAACTTAAATAACACTTATCTATTCAAAAGAAGCAAAAGTCTATATCAAAAAGAAAAATTTTTATATTATGTATATATAATTTGAGACTAAAATTTTTCCAAATATATTATAATTCTTAGCATTTAAATAAGTATTACCTCCTTTTCAACTATTGTTTTTCTGAATATATTCGTTTCAGATATAAGTACTCAACAAACTAACCGAGTTTTCAGCTATAAGTTTTACTTTTTTCCTGTGAACATTTTTTTGAATCTAAATTGCTCCTCACTATTTTTCCCCGTCATACCCTTTCAACATCACTGATCTTTCAGGAATACTTATGGTGCATTTTCCTTTGCTGCAAGTTTGCCCGAGGCTTTCACAGAGCACAAGAGACTACTTTTGCAAAAGTTGTTTTCTTTTCGCAGATACAAATAAATGACATCAAAGTACCCTCTCCAAATAGTATCTCCACTCTAAAGAATACACGTTCGCCTTCTCTCTCTTAGATAAACATTTTTATACATTTTTCGGAGGAACTACACGTTTATCATTTGGTAGACATTTTTGGATATACTTGGAATAAAGATAGGGTTGCCTTTTAACGTAGGAATAAGTTTAAATCTTGTGGTAAGGAAAGGATTTCATCTGAATCTTTAAATCATGTTTTAGATTCAAATGCTAGTTCTTTCAGTATTTTATGAAAAAGGCTGTTTGATGAATTGAGGAAAATAGTGTATTCATTTTATTAAAACAAGTAAAAATTCAATTTATATTTTATTAACCCACAATATCAGTTATACTAATCTTTGTAGTTGTTTCGAATCCCCTAATAAATGAAAATGTCCGTCAAAGGGATTGACCAGTGATTCCTTTGATGTAAATCCCATCAATTTGTTTGGGATTTATATCAATATGTATTCGATATTCATTGAAGGATAGACAAGCTTTCTTCAAGAATTACTGAATAATATTCATTCGATCATGAACATGCAACCATTGCAATAAAGAGAGGTCTTACTTAGGGGCATCTGCTTGTTATCCTCCTTCTCCTCCAGAGACTGTTTTGTTTCACCACTCTACTGTCAATAAAGTATTTTTCTGCTTCGTTTCCTAACGCATGCGTACTCCCTAAAAACAATATTATATCATCTTTCAGTTTATATTTTCACAGAACTGAAGCAACATTTTGTGAGCTTAAACTTTCCACATTAATATAGATAATGAAGCATTCGTGGAATTGATGAAACAAAGAAAACCTAATAAATGCTTATTTTTAAAAGATTGAAATCAAAACCATCATCAAATAAAAAATAATGTTTGTGAAAGAAAATAATTTATATAGAAAATTCTTTCAAAGAAAAAAAAAACATCATTGGTAAAAAATATACTTCTTTAAGCATTATAGCACTTAAGTGTGTGTTCAGCACCTTCCTTACAATTAAACTTAAGGAAAACGGTTTTTTAAAGCATTTTTTATGAGTACATCTAAAGGTGGAAATATTTTTCAATTTAAATATTTTACATTTATTGCCTGTAATTCATAATTCATTGATATAAATATTACATGTTCTTGAAATCAGTTATCTTGGACCTCACTTTATGATATAAAGATTTAATTGAATAATTCTGTCAATAAATGACTTCAAAAATATAAAAATTCTATTAATTATCGGCAGTACAAGATTTCAAAATTTTTTAATGCTAAGTTATCAAGGGAAGACTAAAAAGTGATTACAAAATTCTATTTTTGCTAACATTATAGAATTTAATGAGATAGAATTGTTTAATAATGACTAGCCATTATATATCCTGCTTAAAGGAAATAATTTCGTATTGACTAGCCATTATATATCCTGCTTAAAGGAAATAATTTCGTTCGGAATTTCTTGTCATGTTTTAGATTAAAACGCATCCTATTTAAATGACTGCATTTATAGCTGATTCCTATTGGTTTTCAAATTAAAATAGTGTATGAGTATCATAATTAAAATGATATTAACATTGAACATTTTAATTTATAATCTTATTAGTGAATTGTTTATGTAGCGTAATCATATTTCCATTTTACTTAATTAAAAAGTTAGCGAAAACATCGAAGAAAAATGTGAGTCAGAAACCAGAAAAGCAAATCTTGGCTTACCTCTGAAATATTTTACAATATAAAATAATAAAATAAAAAAGTAAATAATTTTCATCGTTTTTCGTTTCCTTTTATTTTTTTTAATTGAAAATGTACTATCGTAGACGTGTATTATCATTTTGAATATTTGTATTCAGAATGGATAATAAAGCAGATTTCAGTAGGGGTAATAAATTCTAAATTAGATGTTATAAATGCATCTAAATTTAGCTTAGCATGGTATGAAATTTGGAAAGAAAGATTAATTTCACAATTTGGTTTGGCTTTGAATCTATTGAAATATTATATGATCCTGAATTAAATGTGAGTAGTAATGAGTTTACACCATATGCAATTAGATTCAATTACTTTTCGAGAATTAGAAAATCAAAATTATTTTCTATGCACCTTCCAAAGTTCCTAGAATTGTATTCACTTTGAAGTCTGTATTGAAGTTGAAGGGTGTATGATGAATTTGTAATTATAGCATCAAAGATATAAATCTTCAAAGGAAAAGTGTCATAATGAGAAGGTTCCTAAGGAATCAAACATTCTTCATTTAATGAGAGGAAAATTTTGAGTAAAAGTCAGCTTTAGTTTCATAGTTCAAAATTGTAGAATGTTTCTCCTATTCACGAAACTTTCTAGTTAGTAGAATTATGAGATTTTAGCGTTGCATTTACAGTATTCATACAAATTTCCTTTATTCATTATAGTTAGTTTAAAGATTAAATTTTATGACCAAATACTTAATTTTCAGTTTTATTTGAGAAAGCCTTTTGAGCAGAATACCTTCGTAAACTAAAATTTTTTTTTAAAATCCGAATAAATTTTGGGTGATTTAAAAATCCTTTTTTCATGATCTTTGAGCATTTAATATCCTTGTTTGAAGTAAATTCAGGCCCAGTTGATGTATAGCAAATGCATTGCACTTACATATTATTGAAAAACATCCATTACTTTATAGAAGATAACAGTTTAAATTGAAAATAATGTGAAGTTACGCTTGCTATGAGCTTACAAACATTTCAAGTAAAATGACGTCATGAAATTACTATTTTTTCATATTCTTTATTTTAGAGGAGCAATTCCCTCTAATTATTTTTCCTGATTATCATAGTTTGTATTTTTGATTAGTTTCATTGAAGACAAGAAAAAATTATTTGGGAAAATCAATGGTTTTATGTTAGAAAATTTAAAAGTTTGCTCTTCTTAAGTTTCGAAATCTAAATTGAAAATCTACTTCCTTTTAATCAAAAGTTATTAAATTGGTGGGATTCAATTTTAGAGATAAATTGTAACTTTCGCGATAAATTATTAAACTTTGATAGCATTTACATTCATCAAAATCATTTTAATCAAAATTAATGTGCTCAAACAAGAAAAAATAAACAGTTCTCTATATATGTTTTAATAAAAAAAATTCTATGTATTAAAAATACAAATGTTTATTAAATTTAGCGTCTATTTCACCCTTACAAACTTTATTAAAATCAAGATTAACGTTTAAATGATACACAAAGACAAGTAAAATAAAATTTTAATAAGATTTTATGAATTATTTATTGTTTTTTAAATATGAACTGCAGACTTGTTTTGTTAAAAATAATCTTTATTTTATACGAAAACTTTTCATTATGAACAAATCTATTAGTTTCAAATGATGCACAGCAGATTCAATAATATTAGAAAATGTAATATAGTTTATAAAAAAATGTTATTCTTTCAGTGATATAAATAAGAATTGTTCTTAAATCTTCAATAAATCAGATAAAATATAAGTTTCAAAAACGTTCTAGCATTCGAAGTGTTATTTGCAGACGAAAAAATCGTTATGGATGAATGAAGAAAAATAATATTTTTTGAATCTTCGTTGTTTGAGAAACAGAAGATTAGGATTTTCTAGCATTTCAATTTTTTTCACCATGTGTTCTTTGGATGCCACCAGTGTTGTTGTTCTATAACATCTGCTTACTCAAATAGTATCTATGAAAAAAAATGAGTATTTTACTTAATTCTTTTGAAATGAAAATGCCTGCAGAAGATTGATGAATTTTAGTATTAAAAATTCAACACATGTGTGCGAAAAAAGACTAATAACATAAATGAGTCACAAAAATATCAACGAAGAGGGATTCTTTCACTTCATCTTCATTACTGTCCAAAGAGGCTGTTTTTTTTCCTAATTCATTTTTACAAGTAGATTCTCTAATCATTAATTGCTCGATGCTTTCTTTTAAGCATAATAATGAGCTTAGATTGACCTCTTAACTATCCATACAAATTCTTTTATCAAGCATTATTTTTTGAAATGTAAGACCATAAAACATTTTCGTGAAATTATCCAGGTATAATCAACAAGGCTATGTGGAATGGTAGCCGTAAAAAAGTAATCAATTTGTTCTGAATGGATGGGTCTAATGTTATTTTTTTAAACCTCGCAGACAGAGAAAGCTCAGCTTTTTGAAAGGGTAGCATGAATTTCATACTTTATTTGCTGGTTAATCTAATTTAAGTAAACTAGACTACCTTTTTATAGTTCTCTTGGATTGTAATAAAGAATATAATTTTTAAAATGTATTGATTTCAAATTTATGTTGTTTTTATTTGTTGTTATGTTGTTACATGTTGAAAAATTTAAGAACTTTGAGTTAAAAGTTCTTTGAATTCTTTTGTAATTGATGACTTAACTTATCTTAAGAGACCATTTTAAGTGAATATCTGTTGAATGAATCTACATTCTCTAAGCATGAAATACACATACAACTATAATGGTTTCTTTTTTTACTGTATATACTAGCTCATTTAGCATTTCATTTTTAGCTTATTAGCATCCATTTAGCATTTTAGCTCAATACGCATTTCATTTTGAAACAAAAATATCTTTAATTTTAACAAAAAATCTATTAAATACGCCCCATAATATTTTACATTTATAAACAAAGAGAATTAAATAGTTTAAATTCTCTTTGCGCGAGTGTGCTCCAAACAATACTATACAAAAGCTCTTTTTTATTTTTTATCTCACCCTAGTAAAATAAGGATTTTATTTAAAGTCTCCTAGTAGACAACAATATTTGTAACAACAATACTCTAGATATATAATTTTCCCAATGTAGCTATGTAGTTATCAACAACTGCACTATATTTATTTTGTTTGAAAATAGAACCTTTCTTGAATTAAACACATACTTAAAATGATGAGTGAATTGTTCTTGAACAAATAGTTAATACTAAGAAGTCGGTTTTACTTTTACGTTATTAAAAAAAATTCTCTTAGACTCATTACCTTAATAAGAAAATTTCTGTGCATGAAAATTTCATGATTGTTAGAATAGTAAGTCTGCAAAAATAACCTGTCTATAAAAATAGTCGTCTACAAAAATAGTCAATCTGCATCTACAAAAATCGTTACTTTTTAATTCATATTTATGCGAATATGAATAGTATTTGCGGATTCTTCCGAATGCTTTTGAAAAGGTAATGATTTTATACTTTAAAAAGATGAATTTCATTGAAATGCATTGAAATAAATTATCTATGAGACAGTTAGAAAATCAAAATATAATTATAATAATTCTCCGATAGACAAGGTTCATTTTCTGTCAGAAACAAGCTAATATACCTTCCTATTTTCTGATTTTTCTTCTTTCTAGAAAATACTTCAATTATTTCGAACTTCTAAGAGTCCTTTTATTAATGGAACCTTAATTACTATTTTATTACTTGAATCTTAAACTATATTTTACTAGGGAAAGTCTTCCCCTGAGTCCGTGGAAGGTGACCCCTTAAATGTTTGTGATTTAAATGCCTTTATCAACAGTCGAACTCAGTAGATTCAGCATCTTGACAAACTCATAAAAATAATAAAGATATTTACATTATAGTATAAAAGTAAGGAAATCAGCAACCAAAATTTCGGTGTTATTAATGAATGTTTCTTGACCAATTGAGAAGAAATACAAAATTTTTTAAATTTATAATTAAAAAAAATGAATTTGTATCTAGATTATATTTAACCTGGCAGATTCCTGCAAGGATAAATATTCATGGGATTTAAAATGTGCTTTCAATACACATTTTATAAAACTCTAGTCAATTTGGATGTTATCCGTTTAATAATATGAAGAAGATTTGGATATTTGTTTTTAGTATATGATTTTTTAGGATGCAATTGAAAATGATATTTGATATTTAAAGTAAAAATTGAATTTCTCATTTTTATTAATTAGGATAAAAACATTAAAAAGATTTAATTATTTACATAATTATATGGAAATATTTGTTAGGACTATTCAAAAACCGAAGCAAAATTTCTTAATAGTCTTTGATTTAAGTATATTTAAATATAAGTATATTAACATTCAAATAATAATGTTAAAAATTTAATCTTTAACTAATTTTCATTTTTCCTTTGTGTTTCGGTGTCCCGATGTTTCAGTCTTATATTATTTGGTGTATCTTTTCATGAAAGAAATGGAAAAAAAAACATGAAAAAATTATAAGATAATGAAAAACTCGTAAGAATTCATATTTTTCGAAATTGAAAGTAATATATTTTTTAATTATGTAAAACAAATAGGCAATACATGCTATTTTGAATTGTTATTAATTAATGTGTACACTGCACATTTATTTAAAGAGAGTAATTTACAAAGGACATTTTGTATGTTGAATGATAGTTCCACTTAGCATCAAAATATTGACAATCATATTATTTGTTGATGGAATCTATAGGATCAGAATTAAATAATAGCGTGAATTCGAAAAATATTTAGGAAATTAGAAATACTTTTTCACCATTGAAAAATTCGATGTAGCTGAATCCGATGAGTTTTGTATTTTTTTCATAGCATGCTCTGAAAACTAAATTATGCTAGAAATGCAACATGGGTATCATCATAATTGGGAAAATATTTTCATTGCAGGAAGAAGTGATTAAGTTTTTCTGCCCTATCTTATTTACGTATAGCACAATACCAGACTATGTAACCATATTCGATTCCAGCACAAGAGGAACTCTTCAAGAATTTCGACTTTCCGAAAACACTAGTTCTTGGTAAGTAATAAATATAACGGAATGATGTTTTAAAAGCAATAAAGTTCTCTTTCGCTTCATAAACTGAAGTTAATTTGTCACCGTGAATAACAATATTATTTTTTTTGCCCGAATAAGATCTAATGAAACAAATACTAATCAATTTTATTAATCTAATTATTTCTTTATATAATTTGAGTTAAGAATATTACAGAAACAGACAGAATATTACAGGAAATAGCATTCTTGTTTAATAAAGGACAAAACACCCCTAGAGAATTTGTAAGATATCATAACGTAAATTGAAATCTGTTTTATTTCTACATTTTTTAAAATTTAATTATAAAACAGTATGAAAATATAATAACATTTACTAGTCCATACAGAAAATGCCTTTGTACATATTTCTTTAGAATAGTTTGAAATCGATCCTTTATATCTAGAATGCATCGTAAAACTTTAAAAAAAATCTAAGAAATTTCACACCGAAAAACAATTGATCTAAAATGCTGTGAACATTTTTCGGTTTCCTCGAAACGTTCTTTAATTCATAATTCTTATCTCCTTTCTTTTGTGTTCGAATGAAAACTCCTATTCCTTGCTTCCGAAGCGAAATCGATTTTTCTTGGACTTCCCATCTGAGGAAATGATTTGATATTACTTCCTGCTGCGTAATTGTCAAACTTATTTCTTCACTGAGTGATGCGTCATCTCCCATCGTAACGGAACTCTTGAAAAAAAAGTATAGAGAATTTAAAGTCCCAATTAACTTTCAATCGATTTCTTTTTGTTAAAGGATCACTATGGTTAAAAAGTTTTCGTTAATCTCTTTGATATCCCTTATGAATAATGCATATGATTTGCTGAAAAACTGAAGGAAAGTAAAGAATTAAGAAGGCAATTGAACTTAAAAATATAAAAGAAGAGTTTCTTATTTTGAAGAAACTTTGATTTCATCTAATTTATCTATGTTTTAATTCCAAATTCTTAATCTAATTAATAAAAATTAATTCAGCGCTAAAAATAGCAAAGTCTTTTGACAGCAAATTTCTCATAAAAAATGCTAATATATTTCATTATTACAAGTTCTTGATTACAAAGAAATCTTCCTTGTCATGAAATGTTTCCTTTAATCTGCATAACGTGCATTTATATTCTCTTTGTAATGCAAAGAAATATAATTGTTTTGAATGCAAGAAAAATTTTACCACTGCATCCTAGACAAAAAAAATTATCGTATTCTAGAAAGAAATTATCACATTTTACCAATAATGATTCCTCCCTTAATGATAACTTTCTTCCAGTTGAAAGTTTGACGCTAAAGCAGAAAACCGCCAAAGAATTCAGCTTCCGTTAAGGTAAGTTTACCTAAATGGATTAAACTTTCTTAATCCTATCATGCTATATGCAAGATTAACTCAGATAGTAGAGGCATCAATATACATTCTATCATTGACTGCTCTGATACAAGCCCCACAAACTTTTCCTTATTGCCGGTATGTTGCTCAGCATTTTCTTAATCAAAAACAAATATACAAGTTGAGTTTGATTAATTCTGACAAACGAAAAAGGGTGATAGAAGATCCCACGGGGATCCTGAAACACTGTAGCAATCCTGTCTTATATCCAACTTTTGTAAGTTATGACGAATAAATTAATTTTCTCAACTTAGTGAAAAAATACAAATTACAAAAAAAATGGAGCTTATCCCTCACAAAATAAACAAATTTTCTCAAAAATAAAATAAAATAACATTCTTTAAGATGACCAGTTTCATGAAAATAGGTGGATTTACAGCCGAGTAATAAGCCCTGAAACATTGGCGAAGTTCAAAATCGAAATGAAGTCTCAAGTTTTCAATATGAATTCCGAAAACAACTCCACTCAATGGCACTTGAAAAGAATTGCAAATGCTCATTGCTTATCAAATGATCTTGGGAAACATGTAAACAAATTAAGCTATCACCGATCATTCAAAGCCATGCTTATAATCTGAATCCTGTTCAGACCAATGTCAATTGTTCTTTTAAAAATGCCTTTCTTCAATATCACTTTGAAACTGCCAAAGAAGTCTGCCAAGAAGTCTTATCTCTATAAACCTGTGTAAAATGGTACGGATGGTATTAGCTTTCGTGCAAGATTTCCATTGCTGTTCTTTGTGAAATTCTACCTTCACTTTTTGCATGCTTGTGAACTGACAGATGGATTTTTTTAAACGTCGACTTTCTAAACTTTCCTGAAGGGTGAGGGATAGACGATTATTACTTTTTGAGACATCTTACTATACGAATCAGTCTTCCTTAGCTTCTGGTGAACAGCGGCAAATATAGAAGAGTTAAGTGTACAATGATTGAGCAAGGCAGACGATATTCTTCATCGTTTTCCCTGGAGTTGTCATTGCAAAATACGTACACAGAATGAATATCTACGTATTCTTCGTATGTAAAATAAGAAAATCCCGTTAAGAGGAAAGTAGTAATGGGTACAACGTGGGAAAAATGGTCGTGATAAAGCGACATCCTGAAATGTTGAAGCAATAACAGTCACGAACGTCTAAAAGATTGTTAAGCTAATGGTTTATTTCCTATAACTTGCCAACGGTTGGAGATGGGACAGGGTTTCTATATTGTTTTATGATCCCCATGGACTCTTATATCAACCTCTTTCGTTTGTCAGAATTGATCTAACTTACCTGTATGTGCTATTACATATTCCGTGAATAGCAAAGTTGGGATGAAAGACTTATTTTGTGATTTTCATAATAGTTAAAAGTAAATTTAGTCCTAAGTGTAATAAATAATAATGATTATGAGGAGAATTTTTAAGTTTTTGACTAAGAATTCGTCAAAATCGATTTCTCTGCATTTCTTCTGCCAGTGGAAAGTATCAATTTTGAAAAAAAAAACGTGTTCGCATTTTTTTAAAAATGATTTTCAACGCAGAGCCTAGAATATGATGGCCAAAAAAACATAAAAACTACTTTTACTAAGAGTTATTTAAGATATTTTTAAAAGGTAAATGAGATGAATAAATCCAGTTAGCAGTCTAAAAATGAACAATTTCTGAAAAATAATTAAAATTACACTTCATCTTTGACATAGAATTATAAATGTCAACTGCAAGCAAACGAAATATATATGATCACTAGATTTAACTGCAGCGATTGTTAAAAAAATATTGTATTTTTTTATGTGTACTCGAATAACTTTACCGGGATATTTTAATTTCATTAGACCGGAAAAACTTTTAACTTCAGTTAATTCAATCTACTTGTGGGTTAATGCATCCACTTGCAAGTAATGATATGTCAGTAAATCTATAAACATGACTGTCACAAAGAAATCTGCAATTATTTTCTGCATGATTCTACCATTAAATGTTCTTTATATTTTTTAGAAATACTTTTATTAGTTATACTCAACTAAATATGCTGTTTCAAAATTAAAATTAAACCTAAAACCCTTTTTTTAACAATTTGAAAAAAAAATAATGTATAAAAATTATGAGAAATATCTATAATATACTTATTCCGAGAATAAATAGACCTTTAAATTTTTTTTTACAGTTATCCAAATATGAGAAAACATATTTTTTTAGAAAGAAATCACTTAGCGATATATGACTACATGAAAATTCAAACTATGTAAATTACTGTAGTAGTGAAAAAGTACATTAAATATAAGATATTCAGAAAAGAATTTTAACCCATGTTTTGATAATACAGTGTGATTGCTTTAATGTTCGTCGATAATAAAAAGGGAAAAGTTTCCAGAATGAGAAAATTGTTGCTAATATTAGAAGAGCATTATTTAGTAGTTCTAACCGTTTTGGCTAGATTTATAGATAGTAAGAGTTTATACGGAATATTTTAGAGGAATAAAAAGCAAATTCATCATTATTTTTGTGTAAGATAAGAAGTAAAGAAAGTTGTTTTGTGAAAGATAAGAAGAAGAAGTATAAGTACTAAAATTCTTATTTTCAAGGAATATTTACAGCTTCAAACGCTGAGCCGTTTTATTGATATTTCGAGACAATTTCTATTTTAAATGCAATACCTTAAAGTCTAAACTGGAAAATGGCTAGCTCTTTTTTCACATTTTAAAGGAAATATATCTTCAAATAAAAATGTATCTACAAAATATTCCTCTGATTTTTAAATGACACTAATTTTAATAGTGAGAGCATTAATTTATTTTGAAAAGATAAGAACATTTTTTAAAATCAAATTTCTTATAAGAAATAATAATTAACTCCAAACTGGAAAACAAAGTTTTTCACTTTTCATAATTAACCGTCATATTCTATATGCCTGCGAGTACTGTTTGACAACCATCCGACTTTGAATTTTTCCATCCATAGACTTTTTAATGTGCTTGCTTGAATTTTTTTTGTCCACGTTTGAGAGAACTGATCGCTGAATGGCTGTCATACATGTTCGTCATACATGTTTTAATTTCTCTCGCGATGACCACACGAATTGAGAAATGATACTGAATCCCTTTTTTCAACATTTTGCTAACTCTCTAAGCGAAGCGATTCGTATGATTTTTCAAATGTTTAAAGAAGATGCCATGGTGGGTTACATAAATCAAGGAATGGTTCAACTGATTTAAAAATAGCTGCACATTAGTGGAAAGTAACCAGTATTCTGGGAGAACTCAAATTCCTCTCAAGACATCTGTTGTTGGGTGAATGTTAAATCCGGTAAAAGCCATGACCTGGCAATAAAAAATGATTAATTGCAACAGTTCTTCGCTGAATCCATGACGCAATTTGGTGAAAATGACATGACTTCTGGATAGAGCAAAACTAACAGTTGCCTCATAACAATGATTTTGTATATTTATCGTGCCTAATTCAGAATTTCTTCATCAACCTTCCTATTATCCAGATATGACTCCTTGCAACTTCTGGTTGTTTCCAAAATTATAGACGACACTAAAATAATTGCTTTTTTAGAATAGACAGGAGATATTACTGAACACGACGATCGAGATTATCATCATTGCAAAAGAAATCTTCATGGCATGTTTTCGGCTATGGAAAAAATGTGTGAGCTTCTTTTTTGGAGATGCAAGAAACTCACTTTAAAGGGGATTAGAATCCGAATTACATCATGCAATTTTTTTTTCGGTTTAAGGGTGGATACTTTTTACAATTTTCGTTTTTAAAGCTGGGAACAGAGGAAGAAAGTTTCAAAACTATGGCAATGTCAGTATTTTCTAAGAATCATTCCGTGGTATTAAATTCCTCAAAAAGGAAATAATTCACTGCAAATGTAATTTTCAGAATAATCTATTTCTTTTTCTTTTTCTTTTTTTTATTTCTCAATCTTTTAAATCTAAATAAAGATTTTATTAAAATACGTGATCAAGGAAAAAAAGACCAATAAAGAAAAAAAGAAAAAAATAGAGAAAAATAAAACTAGTTTTTTTTATGATTCAAAGATCCAATTTGTCGAATCCGTATAAAAGAGAGTGGTCATGAATCAAACGACTAACCGCGTATTTCTAAAGGAAATCCAACACCCATTCTTATAGATTTCTTTTCTTACGCCTCTCTCTTAAGCTAAGACAAAAGGAAAGCAATTCCTTTACCCTGTCAAATCGAACAAAAGTAATATTTTCAAAAATCAATTACTTCAAGCTAATTGACTATCAACTTACAAAACATAGCTCTATTATTTTTCTACTTCCATAGGTTCCATTATGCAAATAAGATTTCCTTTTCCCCTTTTTTCTCATAAAGCGTGTAGTTTTGTAAAAAAATTCAGCAAATCACCGTGAAAAGGATTTCAAAATATTTTTTGTATATTTTTGAGAAATTACAGAGTAGTTGTTTCTTATCTCTGGCTTAGAAATTTTCAGAAAATGGTTGAACGGAAAAAAAAATATTCATTTTTCATTCAGAAGAGTCAATTTTCCACACAAGATTTTTCCCGACAATAGAAGAAATAAGGAAAAATAAAGCATCGAATGATTTTGCAAAGTTCATAATTTCTACATCTTTTGCTGACTTATTAACGATTAATAATTTCTCAGTTTTATAGTGAATGACAAATGGAATGAATTTCGTTTGTTTGTTTGTTTCGTTTGCCTTTTTTCAATGAGTCCTTTTGCTCCTCACATTTTAAAGGACAAATTCTACAAAAATAATCATGTTCAGAAATAAATAATCGCACACAATTTCACAATCGTTTTTTCTGTCCCCGGAAGGTCTAAAACATAACAATTTATAAAAATTTCTGTAAGGAACTTTTAAAAATCCTAATATTTCCTCTTTCCATGTTTCTTATATGAAAAAGTAAGAAGAAAGTCATGGATCGTTGATTGGTGGAAATTTTAGATATATGGAAAATAATATAATCATTCATTCACTAATAGGATTTCCCAACTTTTCCGGTGTCCTGGGACAGAGGTAGCGCTTCTTCCCCTTGGGACCGGGAATCGAGCCTGGCAGTCTCAGCCTCGATTCCTGGTCAGGACATAGTTGTTCCCCTTGTGTTCTATCTGTGAGGTGTGTGAATGTGCCCCTCTGTAAATAAGGGTTATGCAAGCGAATGCGATAAGTGGAAATCATCTTCATATCAGCTAGAAGTCAGCTTTCTGCTTTCGGGTGTTCAGGGGTCAACAACCTCTGAAGCTATTGCATCCCTCCCGTTGTACTGCAGACATGTCATCATCACCATCATCAATTCCCAACTTTCATATTTTGTACCTGAAAGATTTGTCTAATTATATTTGAATTACGTCTAGAAAGGAAAACATTTTCATAATCTGAGAAATATGAGTAGATGTTTCAAAGTGAGCGCTGTAATTCGAGAAAGTTGTTTAATCAATAACTAACTATAATTAATAATTATTGCTTCTTATTTAATAATTTTCTAGTAACTGAAATTAATTACTTTTTTCATGTCAATATGAAATTTTTTTTCTTCTAAAATATTTTTACTTAATGAAACATTTGTGACAGCAATTAGATAAATTATATTTATTATGTAATGTTTTCATTGCAAAAGATATGACATAGTCAATTATAATTGCAGTTTGAGTGTTCATCGATTGTTTATAATATATTCAAAACGTTTTAGAATGGCATTGAAAGGAATACAAATCTGAATAAAAGGCAGAAGCGTAGCAAAAATTACAGATCGAATTAAGCTAACTTTTGTACTCTATTGCACAAAATTCAAATTTTCAAATTTTATTTATATATATATATATATATATATATATATATATATATAT
>JAOUZG010010951.1:6942978-6984206 GCA_026289955.1 Argiope argentata
CAACATAAAATTCGAATACAAAGTTTAGTTTTTTTTAGAAATCTTGAGCATAAAATATAGAAATAACATAGAAACTCAGTTAAAATTTAGTTTTATGTATTCAAATAATACAGAATTTAAATTAATGCAATTAAGCGCCTTTTGAATCACTGAAGAAAAAACTTTTTAAAGCAATGTTTTAAAAGAAGGTATATGCTTTTGGCTAATTAATTATTACTGATTTTTCTTGATATTGAAACAATAAAATTAAGAGAAAAAAATACCCTTAAAATTCAGTTAACTAGTTAAAGCCTGGAAATTAAGATTTTAGTTTTTAAATCATTGATTTGATTTCAATTTTGAAGATTTGAATAAAGAATATCTTTTCTTAGTATTTTTCTATCTGCAGGCGAAGAATGTTCAAAGTTCAATCTTATCTTCTGTAACATACGTTTGCTTGATAGTATGTTTGTGCAAAGTGGTCCCATATGTTTCTTGGACTATTAAGATCAATCAGTCAATAAACTTGTTTGTTGTTTTGCTTGTAATGGTAATTCCCATGGACACTCTCTCTGATGCAGTCAGCGATTTTTAGCACAAGGTGAGTCTCTTGTTTTAAGTAGCACCAACTAGGGCCAACATTACGTATTAGCTACTCACTCATCACTTTCGCGAGAACAACCTCCTTTTAACAAGGTGTCAAACATTTCACAGATAGAACATCTCACATATGTCACTGATAAAATAGAAGAAGAACGACCATGCCCGAAACGGGACACGAAGCCAGGATGCCCAGATCACGGGAAAGACGCGCCACCCTTGTGCCTGCACGTCGTCATCAATAAATTTAGACGTAATAAGCTAAAACCTATTGTCGTAAATTCTTTTTATTAAAAGGTGCAACAATATAAGCTATTATCAGTACAAATAATTAAGAAATCTATGTAAACTAGATTCAAAATGTAAATCTTATTTGTCTAAAAATTGCATTGAAGATGATAGCATGCTATGAAAAGTTTGCTTCTAGAAGTAATGCTTAATATGGTTAAAAATTCCTCATAAAATCCAATACCAGCGCAAAGAATATCACATTTAAGTTTAGCTGAGTTTGAAATAAAGAAGAACAACTAAAAGAATTGTGGATGAAAAACAGGAAAAGATCTTCGATTCCAAGTAAGGTATCTGAAGCTGAATAAATCAAAAATCCGAAACAAACAGATTTGTTTAAATTTCCGTAACAAATTCTTAGCGAGTGTTACAAACCACTTGCTGAAAGAGATGTCAACAATTTTGGAAAGCGGATTCTACGACTTCTGCATCCACTCAACGATTCGCTCAGACAGAAAAATCAATCTGATGTTACCAGCCTTTTAAGAATCGCCGCAAAGGGATTTACCAGTGAAAATGCGTAGAATAGGAAAGTTCTACACCGGAAACCAAATTGCATAGTAAAAGAATTTCGAGCCCCAAAACATTTTGCATCAAATAATCGATTCTAAATTAAGGGAAAGTGGGTTTTAGAAACTCAAGTGAATTTCTGTAGGTAATTTAAAATGATAATAATGTCAAAATATTGAATAAATTTTCTCAACAATCGACTCGATAATTTTTAAAGTCAAAACTGTGACTAAAATAAATATTCCAATAATTCACTCGAGACTGAAATTTTTCGAAAACTAGTGTGCCTCATGATATCTTACCTACATGCCATTTTAGACTAGAAAATATTTAGTTATTGCAAAGAAAGATGTATTTATCTATCGAATATTTGATTCCTAAGCAATATATTATTATTATTATTAGAGGTGGTAGTAATAGTAGCAGCAGCAGCAGTAGCAGTAGTAGTAGTAGTATAGTAGTAGTAGAATAAATGAAGTTCTTACTATATTAGGCCAATAAGCATTTCGGAAAAGCTAGTCATGTTTTCTTGATAAAGATAATACAATATTAAAACTTTGTTGTTGTTATCTACAAATGTTTTCTTATGACAATTGTTTCGAAATTTTATATTTCATATATTGATAGGAATGTAGCTTCATAAAAACATAGCTTTATAAAATTAATTAAAAAATAAAATTATCAAAACTAAATCGCATTTAAAATTTAGAAAAAAAATATATTTAAGTTTATATTTGTATAATGAAAAATTCAGAAGATAACATTTAAAATGAGTATTTGAACAAATATTATAAATTTTCTAATCATATTTTGGCAAAATAGCTTAATTAAACGGACAGATTTTAATTGAATGAGTTTATATTTTTGTTACCTAATCTCGAGTTTTTTCAAGCTTTGTAAAATTAATTACCAAAAGCATATTGTAATTAAAATAAATAATAAGTCACATTATAATTAAAACACATTACTTTCTTAAAGATTTCTGATTTTTTTATTTATTTTTGAGCTTTATATTGTCCTAAAAACTGAAAAAAAATTAGTAGTTAAACAATATTCAATCAACTAAACAATATAATTCAACAGTTTGCTCAGAACAAAGGAAACTAGAAATTGTAACTGAATTTGGGAATTAGAAAGCAATTTCTCTTTGCCTTTTGCATCAAATAATTTAAATATAGAGAAAATCTAGACTAACTGTAAAAATTCTGAAAAAGAAATCGTATTTTTAAATGTATTTGTAGTGAATTTTTATAATCATTTTTTAAATTTAAAATATCTATTCATTTATAATGTATATGTAATCATTCAATAGCTTTGAATTCATCACAGTTCAGTTGGAATTAGTGTTAAATAATTTTATGGAGGCTTTTGTATAAAAGTTATAAAAAGATTTTCCTTACATAGGCTATGTTTTTCAGAAAACATAATAGTAATCCAATTGATGATAACTGAAGTGATCCAAGCAATACATATATGACCCACTAACAATGTAAAGAATAAGTTGAGGAACCAAAGGAATTTGACATTTGAAACGATTTAGTATAATAAATGATCAAAAGGACTTTTTTATTCCTACTAGTGCAAGATTTCCACAAAGTTGATTCTGCTCAAATGTTTGTACAAATTAGCATAATTAATAATAATTCATTACTTTCAAGAGAAAAAACAGTAGAAATTAACCAATTTTCTTTATTTTATAGCTACTTTAAATTCAATATAAAGTAAGTACTAAAAGATAAATTCATTATGTCATATATCAATATGCTTATCTTCAGTTTAACCCCTCAAGAAATGATAAATTATTCTAGAATTGTCTTCTCACATTTCAAGGCTGTCGTAACATGAAATTTATCTGACCAAAATAAAATTTATTGCAACTTTTTTTTATTGATGCAGAAATTTCAATGCACGATAACCATCCAAAAGAAAAAAAAGAAATGAAATTGCTCAAAATATAGTATTATAAAAATGTGAAAATGCAACTATGAATTTTTCTCACGGATTCCTTTAAACGCTATCTTTTACATGGACACAAATTTCTTTAAAATGGTGTTTCACAAATATAGGAGATGCTGTTCCTATATTTCACCATAAACTATCTAAACTAACTATTTAGTATGGCGTCAATCTTTCGCTTTTACCACATTTTTTTATTTTTAATATAAACTTTAGAATATTTATTATTGACAAATACCTATATGTATCATTATACATTAATTTGGAGGGTATTAAGAAAAATATTTTTGTTTTTTTTTATTTCTGACTTGATTAACTTGGGTGTTAAGTAACTAAATAGCACAAAGTTCTTTTGTGAAAACATTTTGTCTTCATTTTCGAGCTTATTATAATGTTTTTTACAAATTTATTTTATAATATTTTAAAAAATAGTCTTTTTCATTATACTCAGGAATTCAGTCAATTATTTTTATATCGCAATGATGTCATAATAATACATAATTTTGAAACGTTAGACAAAATTCAAAATTAATGTAGTCAATATTTAATAAATTGATGCATGACTTCGTCTTTTTACTTCACAACTGTCACATATTCCGATCAATACATCAAAACAGATTTATGCATATCAGTCCCATGTATAAAAGTATTATTCCTCATTACAACATACTGCAGGTTTCATTGTGACATGTTAAATCTATAACTTATTTATTATAGTACTAGAACAGATACAGGGAAAATGTGTTAATAAATAAAAGAAACAAAAATACAGAAGGTAAAGTAATTATGGCGTTGATATCTATAATATGATTTCAAAAATTTTAAGAGGTAAAAGTTTTGAACTATAATAATTTTTCAAAACGGGGCAATCCTTAAAAAATTGCAATTTCGGACGAATCTACATGTTTCTGACAGTTCCCCACGAGTTCGAAAACCACATTGTATCTATCTATTGTAAACAGGGGTCAGTCAAAAAAGCTCTCAGCTATATGGATAATATTCGGAAGTCTGCCTGCCTAGCGGTGCAAGAATCAACATTGGACATATCTAGATGAATAAAATTTGGAACATAGATTTATCATTCAAAATGGAAATTCTTATCAGATTTTCAATAAAATATATCTAAGGGGTGATTGTCTGTCCTTCTGAATTTTACCTTGCTTGTAAACAGAAAAACTCATAAAAGAAATGATTTAAATCAATGAAATTGACTTATTTTAATTTAATTAGGACTCGAATTTTGCGGAGAATTTTAGTTTTAATCAGTCGAGAAAAAAGCAGCCAAAATACATATTCTGACAATATATTCAGTAAAAGTACTCAATTTTTTCCAAAGGTTTCTATTTCGTAACTAGGATTCATTAATGCTATGCAAAGCACTCGCAGACTTATTCAAGACCCACAATGATGTATGGGATGATGGAGAGAAAGTCTTTTTGAGGGAGTACTCAAAAATGTGTCGGAGCAGCTAAACTCGTTAACCTCTAAAATGTAGATACCTACCAAATTTGTCATAAAATCTATCAAGAAGAGGCACGTTTTCCTTCTCGTAAGCATGCAAAGGCTATAATTAAAAGTAGTCATTTAAACATATGCAATCTGGTATGTGATTTTGTTACGAACATTGTAATTCTGTATTGAATTTTGGTTCCAATCAGTTGGAAGAATAGCAAT
This sequence comes from Argiope argentata, assembly GCA_026289955.1. Taxonomy (NCBI): domain Eukaryota; kingdom Metazoa; phylum Arthropoda; class Arachnida; order Araneae; family Araneidae; genus Argiope; species Argiope argentata. The sequence goes on from JAOUZG010010951.1 coordinate 6,947,986, forward strand.
CAAAATCCGTATTCGATACTCTGGTATTTGCATAATAATCGCATTCCAGGAATTAATCGAAATATCGCAAGCTAATAGAACTCTTTCATAACAATTGTTTCCTAATATCTTGCGGTTAACATTACACAATTATTAGAAAACTTACGAGAGCATTTCGGGGAGAACACTTTTATTAGTGTATTTCAGGAAGGCAAAAAAGGCTGTTTTTGTCTACTACTTTGAAAAGGAATGAACAAGAATGTTTCAAATATTTGCAGAGTAGAAAAAAGGGAAACTTCTGAAGAAACTGTATTTTAAACTATGTAAAGATTCGAAGTTAAATTTTTAATAGCAATGGCTTTTGTTGCTTTAGAGGAATAAAAATGAAAACAATTTATAATTTGTGACTTATCCCTTTTCGTAATTTAAGCAACATAATAAGTATTTTAAAGACAATAAGTAATAAAATTTGTAAAGACTTACAAATTCTTAAGTTTTTGTTTAAATAGAAGATTGTAAATATGACTTTATTGGTAGATTTTTGATTTTACAAGCATTATCACATTTTATTTACCCTCAAAATTTTGAAATATGCTTAGTCGTTAATAAAACAAATTAAAAATAAAATTAATTTTTTATTAAAAATATTAATATTTTTTACATTTAGTGTTTTTATTAATATTTTTAACGTTTTAAGATTATTAATATATTGAATTTATTTCGTATATTGAATAAAAACAATAAAATGTATTTTCAAGCTAATATGAATTTTTTTCCATATTTGAAAAAATTAAATTTTGCAAAAAGAAAAAAAGAAATTTGCACGTTATTCAATACTTTTTAATGCTGACTCATTATCTTTACATCTGCTTGAAATTCTCATTTATCATTCCCTTCTGTATTTTATCTCATCTCAACAGATGTGATTTTTTCCTTTTCGTCCTCAGTTAATTTTAGGAGTTGGAAAAAGTAGCAAAAAAAATGCTGTTTTTAATGAAAAGTTCTTAAATTAGAAACATCTTACTTCATCTGCAAAGCAATTAAAAAATCGTGTTTTTCTAACTACTTCTCGTGTCTCTACCTACATGCTAAAAACTATTGACATCTTAGACTGCGCTTAAAAGAGTTAATACTTCTGATGTTTTGAAGTAGTATTAAAAGGAGGATTTCAATGTAGTAGATTAAAAACTGTATAAATGATCAGGACATAAGGCTGCGTGGTATTATTTCATGTGAATGTCGCGTAATTATTTTCATTAGAATTTATAACAAGGTACTAAATTCCTATAATATCAAATTCGAGAGAAATCTAAATGCATCACTTATACACATTAGCTATTTATTGGTAAAAATTTTCGATTTAGTGTATTGAAAGTCTCTATTTAAAATGAAAATACATCAGAGAAAAAGCAAAAGAAGAAAAAAAAAACCAATTAAATTATGCAACTGAAAATCTCTATTTTGTATACCCATAAAAAATCATATTTTGTATTTGAAAAGCTTACAATTTCTATACTATTACTACTGTATACTAAAGTAAGAACAATAATGGTATTCTTTAGAATTTATCTTTATTTGAATTTCTATTTGAAATATTTGAAATATATTATCTTTATAGATATATATTGTTTGGTAGTGAATTTTTAAATATAATTGCATGGTTTTAAGATAATGCACTCAATTTTATGAATCAAGTTTAAAACCTTTTTTTTTTACTGACGGTACTTAAAAGTCACATTTAAAACTAGCATATACATTCGTAACATGACTATTTTTGCCGTTGGTATTCAAAAGAACATGGAGAATGTAATCCAGATAGAAAGCTAATAATTTAAGCTAAAAGTAGAAATTAAAAATATTTAATTATTAATTAATTTAATTAAGATATTTCTATTTATTAAAATTTTTCTTTTGGGTTCTCTGGGCTTAACCTACAGGGAAATTTAACTACTGGTGCAAAAATGAAGTTTAAAAACTGATGGTGACATAATTAGGTAAATAAAGGATTAATAATTTAGCCTTTGATTTCATAAAAATACAATATTCGCAAAATTGTGCTTAAAATAGTTCTGGATAAGCAAATTTAGTTTAGTTATATTAACGACCCATTTTAAAGAAACACTAATGCTATTTTGAGATGGACCCATCAATATGAACTACGGTCAGATGACGAGTATGATACCTTAGCTGGTATCCCCCTCTTAACACCTGCGGGAAGACGTTTATACTTGGCGAATTTAACGTGTCCCAGGCAAGGTTCTCCTACGAAATCGGGTCTCAAACTTAAAACCCTACAGTTCCGAAGCAAAGATCTTACCATCAAGCCTTCGTGGTACCTAGTTAAGCAACAGATTTAGAAATTGCTTTCCTTGAACACCAAATTTCTTTTTGGTAATTTTGTTTTAATAGAATGCACTTTTAATGAAATAAGATTAGTAATGCATAAATATAATAACAGAGTTTAGCTTCTAGAGGGAAACTATCTAGATTAATTAGGACAATTTGTTAATATCAGGAGAAGACTTACATAAATATCGTATAGTTTATAGTATAGTTTTTCTTATTCTCACACTTCATGGAAAATGGCTTTGACAAATGTAAAGAATTCTTTCAAAAGTTTTAGTTTTCTATCAGAAGATTGCTAAAAAATATATAAACTTTTGGATCTATAATTGTGGTACACAATCAAATGTTGTGGTATTATCTTAGAATTGAATTTGATATCTTATGCAAAAATAAAATTCCATCAATCAGCTGTATTAATAGATTTACCGAGAAAGATGAAATATTGGTTTTTCTGTGCTGTAATAATGAGTACAAGCAGCTTAGAAATGCTCTTTGTCTAAATCACCTGCCACCATGATAGAAATAAATTACTATGATCAGTTATAAAATTATCAAAATCATCAAGTGAATCAACTCGTTCATCTCAGTCATTTCCTTAAAATGTAATCTTTCGTGTCTTTTTCTTGCTGCATTTGTGTAGATGTCATTGTAGAAAATAGGTCATTTAAATTGTTTAATTCTTGCACGAATTATTCATATGATATTATTGTTTAATTTAAAAATGAATATAATTTTTATAATACTTTTAATACATGTTGTAAAATAGCATTAAAAATATTTAATTATTTTCTAATTGGTACTGTGTTTGGGTTGAATAAGCATATATATTTTTAATAATTTAATTATTAGTGCAGTAATATATTCAGTGAGTGAATTGCTTTTCGTTTTAAAATGTACAGATATGTAAATTTTCTGCATCCCCCCAAGAAGCTTAGATCATACCTTCCAAAGATATAATTAATCAAACTATTAATTTTTTAATCACAAATAAGAATGCAAATACTTACATATCAGCACATATGACACATTGAAAAAATATCAACAAATACAAAGATTATTTGTCTTTTTTTTTCATCTGTTTTACTTATTAAACTCAAAAACTACTTAATGGAAAACAACTTAAATTTTTACAAAACTGATGTTTATAATTTTAGAAAGTAAATTATGTACTTATAATTTTACAAATTAGGGAAAGTAAATTATGGAACCTGCTTATAAATATAGATAATTCAATAGCATAAAAATGTATGTGCATACATTTTTATGCTATTATATGCGTCTCTGATCAGTGCGTTCTGCCCTTTATACATTTGAAATAATTAGCAAAATTGAGAAATTAAAATTTATTTAGAAAAGTCCATTCAAAATGCTTGAAAACCGAAAAATAGTTTAAATAATGCATTTAAATTCAACCTCACTTTTAACTAATATCTTTTCCTTTTTTTTAATCAGGAATTTAAATCTCAAGAATAACATTCTAATATTGAATGAAATGCTAATTGCATCTGGCATTTATCAATTAACATTCGATTAAAACGGAGTAAAGAGGAAAAAAAAGATCTTAAAGAAATGAAATTTCAAATTATTAAAGAAAATTTCAATCGATTGCTTGGCAAACGTACATTTTATTAAATTCTCAGAATGTGAACTTTTACAAAAGGTTGTGCATTAATGAAAGAATAATTTAATCTAAAAAGGAGAAAGTTCAAGAATCGGATTAAATATGGAGCCTCGTTTTAGTTTTGACGCTGATGAAATATCGATCGAATATTAAAATTTGATTGGTGGAAAAACTTGACTAAAAGTAACACTTACTTATTAACTGAAAATAAATATACCAAGAAATCAATTTATTATTGAAAGCGCTCGTAATATCTACGAAGTTAAATTAAAAGCCATATGCAGTATGCAAAAACAATATTTGCAAAATATTCTCAGAATGATATGCATTGAAGATTTTTAAATATTATGAACAAGATTTTTTTATGTTTTATATCCTCCCATAATAACTTTTACAATGGATATTAAACTTGAACTTTTTTGAAATTCGATAACAAAAGGAAACATCGGGATTCTTAGCTTTCCATTCTTTTACTTTGAAAATTTAATTCAAACTGTTTCACAATTATTTGACTAAAAATATGTAATGTTGAAACAACTGTTATACAAGTTGATATATTTTATTACATATTTTAGGAAAATATCCCCAATAATAAAGCGTATTTGATTAAAATTAACTGCATGAAATTCTTGATTTATTTCAGGTTAAATATTTTTCAAATTTAAAATGTATTTTAAGATATAAACATTTATTAAAATACTTCCATTCATAGTTCGGTATCCATGATATTTCTATTACATGATCTTTGGGGTAGAGGAATAATTGTTAGGAAAACTATTATTGAAACTCAGTCATGAATTTACTTTATTTCAGAATCGACGATACATTTCGCTAACTTTATATTTTCATTCACTAGTTACTCGCATTGTTACGCTCTTAGTTAAGAAAGCCAAAACCCCATCCAGAACTAAGAAAAATAATTCTCAATGTAATACTTTCACAACATGTGGATTCCTCAAATTGTATAAAGTAGAATTTTGCAAACTCAATTACCTTTCCTAGAATCGTCATGGATATCACATACAATTGAAAGGTGATTAATATGATATGGTAGAATTATTATTTTAAGTAAAATGCTTACTTAAGATATTACTTTATACCACTAACTCCACATTGTTAAGGAGAAATACCAAAATCCTTCTTTTTTCTGAGTGGTAAGCTCAACAGACTCAATAATAGATAAAAATGTTTAATTCAGCTTGGAAATACAAATCTACGATAACAGATCGTAGGCGAAGAATACTACAATAACAAAAAACTCCCTCAGAAAATTTTCGGAACTACTTAAGCTTAGCTCAATCGATTCATTCAATATTAATCATAACTCTCCTTCTCTCGTTGACCGTTTTTATAGAATAAATGACAGGGTCTCGAAAGTTCTAGAAAGATTACTCATAATCATTATATTGCCAACATTAAACTTTCCTAATTTCATGATCATTTGTTTTTGTTGGAATGATATAAAATACTTTCAAATCTGTAAAGAAAGGGTGTCTTTGACTCGGCATCCTTTCAGCATCTATCAGATGTATCCACAAAAACATCTGCCGGTGTCCTGACTTAGGAATAGCGCGTTTTTCCCGTGATCTGGGAGTCCCGGGTTCGAGTTGTGGTTCGGGTATGGCTGTTCGTTACCTTGTGTTCAATCTGTGAGGTGTATGAAAATGTCCCCTCTCTTTTAAAAAGGAGTTTTTACAAGTGAATGTATGTTCCATCTTCATATGAGATAGACTTCTGTCCTCGGGGGTAAGTGCCTTTGCCCTCAGAAACTATAGCACACTCGGTTTAAATTGAAGATAGTTCGTCAGCCGGTTCATAAGGTGTCATAAATAACAACAGCAATATTAAAGAATCTTTCTAACTAAAACTTCACTTTAAAATTATTGCTCTGGAAAGTAACATTTAAAATTCATTACAATTCTTAAGAATCTTCCCTTTAACTTCTTGGGCCGGAGCTTCTGGCTAGTTGCGCCCCAAATCAAACTCAGTTTGTCGGGTAATTAAATACAGAATTCATTTCCAGCAACAATACATATATATTACATACATTAACACCTATCTTTATCAATAGTTCACAAGTAATTTTGTAGAATTAAATGAGAGTTTCACAAGGGGAAGGTGCTGTGTTATAGATAAGTAAGAAAACTCTTTGTAAGAACTCGTCTTTTCTCTGAGATGAAGAGAAAAGACGAAGTTCGTGAACTCCCGCAATATTCGCTGTTACAATTAACCTGCTGGGTTTGCCAAAATCATAAACTAATGAGTTTTCTGACGTATCTTCTCCCAGAAGACAAGGCTGCCTAAATAATTGAAGTTCTCCCAAATCTCGGATGAGTTTCACACTTTCGACGGGACGAGTTGGTCTACACGACGGTACCAATTTGATTCACGAAGTTCATAAGAACATCACAGGGGCTCAGCCTACAGGGTGAGGCTGCCTACGATATAACGCAAAATTCTCTCCGGAGGATTGCACACAAAACTCCAAGTCGAATTCCCGATGCTCCAAACACTGGCACTCTCTCAGTCTTCAGCCGGCGTCCTCCGTCCTCTTTTTTTTTTCTTTTCCTTACCCTACTCCTTTTTATTTGGGTTTTTTAATTTGGTCTCCAACTACCAATAAGCATATTCCCCAGTTTTTATTTGACCATCTAACCTAAGATACCTTTCCAATCAAATAAGAGGGAAACGCATAGATTAGCAAACCACAGGTGGTTTAATGCGACCAGTAGATGAAAGAAAGTTCATTTCTTCTCCGGAACCTTTTTTGTCGTTCTAAACGGCTGGAGCAATTTATCCATTGGAAAGGACATGCATGTTTCCTTCCTCTTATGTTTTCCAAACACAAAATAATATACAAAATATTACAGAGATATTCTTATATTAATTTTATACTCTCTATAACAAAAAAAAATCGACGCACTCAGAAGCAATCATCCGATTACTTTGAATACATGAGTATCGTATGCATGAGTGTTTGGATCAGATATGCAAATGATTAAATTTTGGTGTCCATTGAATGAATAGTTTGATCTCCAATGCATCGGAACTGCACATCCAGCAGATGTATATAAGGAGCAGTTCTTTGATGGTTGTTAAAACTTTCGGTTTGATTGCGATTCAGATTACCTTTCACAGTTTAAAAAATGCCTCGCCGCAGGGCTCGTGTTCATTACGAGCAACTGTCAGAGTTTGACAGAGGTCGTATAATTGGATTGACTGGTTGGACAAATCGGAGAATCAAGCGTCATTTGAGTCGAAGCGACGTGGCGATTCGAAGATGCTGGCACGTATGGGTAGAAAATGGCAGAGTTCAGCGTCAGAACGGTAACGGTTAACCTAGGGCCACAACAGATCGTGAGGACAGAGTGATTGTCCGATCAGCAGTTACAACGCCTTCTTCATCTCTATCAACCATCAGACGTTCAGCTCCAACACCAGTTTCCACCATGACCATTCACAGACGGTTGATACAGCAAAATATTCGCTCTCGCCGACCGTTACGCCACCTGCCACTCATGCCTGCACAGTGCCAAGCCAGGTTACAGTGGTGCATGGCTGGATAAGGTTGGAATGATGCCGACTGGAGACGTATGGTCTTTAGCGACGAATACCTCTTCCAACTGTGTCCTGACGATCATCGACTTTTTGTTATAGAATGTATATAAAAGTATATTTCGTACACAGAATCTATTCATGATTGATATTCGAGCCATTAAGCATACGATATCTTGATGCTTTATTTATGGAGAGTAAACATGTGTCAGGCTGGCTAATCTTATTATACTTTTTTTAAATTTAAATTTTTTTATTTTGATGTAACATGAGTATATAATCGAAAATCAATTCAAACTTTCGGTTTGGAAGAAGTTAGGTGTGGCGCTTTCATTTTGCGATCAAAAACAAGACATTCTATCATTGATTTCTTTGTTAGCGCTCAATAGCTACGTTCTGTGTCTAAGGTACATTTTAGAGCAATTTTAATTTTCTCTTGTTGAATGGTAGTACTTTCATCGATTTCAGTTCATGAAGAATTTATATTTAAAATCCAATTTCTTTTTGAATTTAGATGATTAAACTTACTACAACAAGTGATATTTAGTTTATAGCCTTTTATTACCATCCATTAAGTAAATTTCTTCGCAGCTCCATAATACGAATTTTGTGGATATAATATTTTTTCAGACTTTGAGCGAAACGATGTTAAGTTTGGGATTCAATAATTAATTACAAAATGTTATATTGTAACATTTAATGTAAATGTTGCTTTTAATACTTGTAGAAAAATATATAGGTATCTAATTTAAAAAGAATTAGGATTTTTTCCTTTTGATTGACACTATTTTTCAAGAGTAATTAATGCATCATTTCGAGGAGAGGGATTGTTACGTTATCAGTATATGTAAAATTATCTGACCGCTCTGTCAGTAAGATATATCTTGTGAGCCAGAATCTGTTCTATTTATGAATTTATTTTGGATTAAAAGAATACAAACTGAGTTATCATCAAAGAATCAAAATAATTTCATGTTCTAAATTCAACTTTATTTAATTTAGAAACTAAAAAACTGTGAATTAACTTAATATAAAATTTTTCTTTCCTTTTGTTAGAAAATTATAAAAGTTGACAAAAAAAAAAACACTTTCTGTGAGAAAATTTTTTGCTGTTTGTTTCATTAGATTAAACGAACTTATTGAAGCGAACTAAGCGTTTGAAATGATGGCAACGTTATATTTCAACGCTATTGTTACATAATTACAATTTGCTGATTATTAAATACAGAATTTCATTTTATTCTATATTTGGCGCTATTGAAAGGCAATAAAAAATTCTTGTTTTGTATCTAGCACTGTGCAGTTTCTGTTTTATCCATGGGATCAAGATCACAACAGTCTAGGTAGACCTATTTCTATAAAAACATTCTAAATATGATGTATTTTTGTTTCAGTATGGTAATTAGTTTGCTTACATGGATATCCCAATCTCATAAAACATTGGAATCTCAAATTGGAGATAGATCACTAAGCCTTATGCCTGTAAAAAAGTTTTTAAATGTACTTTTATAAGAACGGCTTACATTTCTGGAGAAGCATTCTGAAATACGAACGAGAGTGGTCCTCCAAAGTTTTCTTATGTACTGTAATAAATGTGCTTATGTATTACTAACTGAAGGTTATTGACAAACAATAGTTACAAAAGAGCCTATTAGTATGCGATCTTTTGCAATTAATGGTTGAGATACGGTTGTTACACTAAGGCGAGAACACTGATTGTATATTTTAGACGCCTTCTTTCAAATCGACTGGAAGTAATATTTATCATAGGGCGACGTATGCAACTAAAGGATCTCATTCCAAATTTCATAGATTAAGTCACTGCATTTTTGAGTTATCATATTTACTAGTTTGGGAAAAAACATAGACCATCAGATGGTCAATTTCTTGATGGATTTAGTTCCAGGCTTAAAAGGCACATTCTAGATACTAAATCTATGTATGAAATTATATCTCTCTACTCTCGTTGTTTTGTAGATATCGTGTTAAACTATGTTCAGACGGACGGACTTCGTCTAGTTTGATTTTGTTGTAAGGATCTTAAATAAAATTAAATAAATTTATTTGTTTATTTTTAAGTGTTTTTGAGTTATCATATTTGCAAAAATATAAACATAATTAACAAAAATATGGGCTTCAAGCTTGGGGAGTCTGAAACGTGTCAAAATTTAAGGTTCACATTTTTTGGTGCTTTGCAGTAGCTTCTCATTTTACTCTTCATATGCGAGAAAGATATCCAAAGATAGAATTTCTTGCAAAGTCGCAATTTTTCAATACATGGTGATACTTTTAACTATATAGTATTTATTAAGTCATATAAAGAAACAATTATAATACTTGCAAAAATAGGGGCTATATGTAATAATATTAAGTTCATTTTTTATTCATAATCTACTTTTAATTAAGTTATACATTCAATTCTTAATTATGAAGGAGCATTTAGTATGGTTTAAGTTTTTATACATTTCAATATAAATTTCCCATTAATATAATTCAAAAAAATAATAATCTCGTAAAAATCTTTTTTTTTAAACTTTTTTTTTTCTTTTTTGTTTTTTCGAGTTCAATTGAAATGTCGTTCTTTGCATTGCCGGTATCTCTCTGAGACTCAATGGTATAGATGTAGGTTTTTATATAAGCTTCCTTATATAATTGGCTTCAAAATTATAAAATATATTTTGTATTTAATCCACACGAGGTTGAAAATTATTTGCTACAAACATTAATATTTATTTGAACATTCAAATAATTTTCTACGAATTTTAATATAAAATATATTTTAATATATGGCTCAAATTATTTTCTTCGTCAATCTCTAGTCGACACCCTAAATATTTTCGTGATCGAATCTTCATAGTAAAATGTACTTTATATAATCGAAAAATAAATCTTAACGAATTCTAATTCCTGTTGAAATTTTCCCATGCCAGACATTAAGTAAGTGGTATCATCGTAGAATAAGAGCGTTCATCCGTAATTTTTTTCATATTTATTTAGAATTATAGAAAATCATATGTATTTAGAATTATAAATGCATTCAATTTGAAAAAGTGAAATGTAAGTTTAACAAGCAAGTCTTGAATTACAAAAATTCCTTTAAATGTGCTTTGCTTTTAGAAATATGACAGGTATGAAATCCTGTTTTATTTTTAAGACTTTAATTTCTGTCAAAATAACTGTCACGCAGATTACTAAAGAGAAAATTTAAGTTAAAATTTGGATCCTTGTTGAAAAATCATTATATTCGAAAATATCTCTGTGCTATAAGAATACAAATAAAAATGAATGTAATATGATTTAAAAGTATCTCAAATAATACTTTAAATAAAGCAATGCTCTGATTCCTTCTTATTCCTTTTATTTACTTTCTTTCATAAAGCGATATGATTTTCTATCATTAGTTGACAAATCAGAATCCTATTGCATAGATATACACTTTTTAAAAGTCGAATACCATATCACAATTAGGAATTTTTTAAAAATGCTTTGATAGGTTCATAAGAAGTAATATTATTTGCTTTTATTTACAATTTCTTTCAAATTCCTATGAGGAAAATCATGATTATGAAAGAGTAGTAAAATGGAGTAGTAAAATGCTACAAAATCAAATCAAAACACTTTTTAGATGCTCACTTATACAAGAGATAGATGGACATTATAAATAATTCACGAAAGAGCATGTGTGAGTGTAATTCAATAATTTTATTCTGATAAATATGTGATTCCAAAGTGAAACAAATCCGGATTTTTTTTATGTTTCAGATTCGTTTTCCTTTGGAATGACAAAAAATAAAGTTGTTAGCACTTGTTTTAGGAATTTTACTCTTTTTTTCTTGATCACTTTTAAGAAAGAAGAAATGCGAAAATGAATAATTTATTTAAAATATGTGCTTTCAGTGCTACAAAATCATCTTTTTGATGAAAAGAGGCAAATTTTACATATTTTAAAAAAATTGTTTCATAACAATTTTTAAAATTCTAGTTATGCGGAATTAGATATTTATCTAAATAGAGAATTGAAATAGAGCAAATGGATTGTTTTTATAAACTTCAAAACGTGTTATTTTCAATATTTTCTTTTGCAGAGATTTTGAATTTTAATGAGCTACTAAATTCAGATTAAGTTTCCAGAGCATGAAAAAGTTTTTTCGCTGCCTGCATATTCCATATAAATTTTCTCAATGAGTTATTTTATGTTAAATTTTAATGGATTTGAGGTAAATTATTTTAGAGAAATCTTTTAACTTAATAGTCCCAGATTTCAGATTTAGGTAATATATTTAAGGAATAAAAGGCAAAGATAGTAATCTATCTTTTCTAATACTATATCGACTATTGACTAATATATCGCACATCAGATTCATTATATGATATTTACACATTTTCATGAATAAATATTTTATCCATGTTTCTCTATAAATGCTCATGATACGATGTAATACGTATTTAAAAGGAATTTAAATATTTAGTATTTTCTTAAAAATCGAAGGATACATATCTTTGTGCTATTTTAACTAACTGTATTCGTCAAAACTAAACGATTTCGAATGTTGAATCTAAAAACTTTGCAATAATCTTTGCAATTTTAATGGTTTTTAATATAAGAAGGATTAAGCCACCATGCATTGAAAGTATAATAAAGAGATTAATATTTCTTATAAGATACTGTAATTGTAAAATATTTATATTTTGCATTTCTTGACAAAATAAAATCATAGAACTCCAGATTAAATATCAGATGTTCATGAACCATAATTTTACTCAAGAACACAAACATTTTTATACATTTACTACAGCAATAATAATCGCATTTCTTTTGACAGTTGAATTGTGAATTAAGTTCAAATATATAAAATGCCAGTCTTCCACAATGACATAAAAAGGAGTTTAAGTTTTTTCCTACATAGATACTTCATTTTTTTATTTAGTATGTCATATCAAAAAGTAGCAGTATAAATTAAATGATGAGAATAGTTCAACATTTTTATGTGCTTGTATAATTATCATTATCTTTCCAGCAATATAATGGCAAAAAGTTTTACTTTCATTTAGCCAAGAACCAAGAAACACTAAATAAAAAATAATTTGCAAAAATAAAAAGAAATATAATAATTTTTTTTTAATTTTTTAAAAATCAATAAGTGCTTAGTTAATATTAAAGGATTCAGCCATTATAAAATCTATGTCGCAAAAAAAAAACTTTCAAATGTTATTTAAAATTTACTAATACAATAAAAAAAGAAAATTGTATTGCTTCTGTGATATATATGCAATTCTAATTTAAAATTGTTGACGGCTATGATAAGATGAAGAGCTAACCATATACTTTCATTGTTTATGTAGTTTGAAAAAAATATATATCAATATCCCTTTTAAAACACAATTAAATATTATTTTTGATTGATTTTATTAACTAGAGAAACTAAAGACGAGGTTAAACTGTTTTCGAATTTTTCACTCTTAGCAATGAACATTTTTCATGAAGTTCTATAATATCTGCTTATTTAATTACATAAAAGCATAAAATATATAATATTTCATTCAAATCTATAATTTGTTGAAATTATAAAGTAAATAAAATGTTAATGATTTTCAGCATTATAAAGTTCGTACATGTGTACCAATAAAGGTTAGTAATATTACTGAACGTCAAAAAATTCCAGAGAAGAATTATCACTCCATCTTAATTATTGCTCAGCATCGCTATTTTTTTACCTCTTTAATCCTAGCAGATTCTTTAATCATTAATTACTCGATTATTTCTTTTAAGCATAATGATAAGCTAGGTTTGACATCATAACTATCCAAGCAAAATCTATAACGATGCATTTTTTTTAGAATTTCAGACCGTTTCATGCATTTAACAAGGCATTAATTAACAAGATTATTTAAGTGGCAATAGAAAAGTCAATCTATTTGTGTTTTAATGGATGGATTTAAAAGTCTTTTTTTTAAATTTTATATATGAAAGAACAAGATTATTGAGAATTTCAAAGAGTGTAAGCAGAGTTAACGCTTCATTTATAAGTTCTTTTTTATTTGTTTTAAACCAGGTTAAAGTGTCTGGGGTATCTTTTTTGTATAGCACATGGAGTAAAAGCAGGATTAAATACGGGATTTTATCCAATAAATTGGGTTTTTTAAATGTAGTGTTAAAACAATTATATGCAGTATACCCCAATTTGTCGGAAAGTTTTTGGTTTAAAAGTCAATTTCAGCTTTAAATTTCTTTTCATTTTGGAGCATAATTTACTGTAAGATTTTTTGATAAATTGACACTTTGAGTTAAATTTTGAATTTGATATTTTGGTTCAATATTTCCATCAATTAATAGATATTTTGTTTCTATAAAGAAATTTGATTAAGAATTAAAGATAACTTCTTTAGAATAGTAAGCAGAAAGCAATTGAAATATGTCTCCAAGTTTAAAGCTCGTGCGCGAGCACATACACACACATATATTTCAAAATGTTTTGTCGAATTACCTGGTTAAAATATATGGTAATTGTATGTAAATTCAACGAGGAAAACCATTTTAACAAATAACCCTAAGGCAGGTTAAATGGATGCTAGCAAACTGACGACAAAATTGAAGAACCCAAAATATTCGAGAAGCTTAGGGATAGTTCCATTAGAATTCGATTTATTTTTGATTCATTGATTGATTTAAAGCATCCCATGTTCTGTCAAGGGAGTTATAAAAGTGTTACTAAACAGACGAGAGATTCAGTCAATTCAGTTGCCATGAAGCAAATAATTGAGTGAATTTTCTCTAGAACTTTCTTTTCTGTGATTTGTGCTGTTTCGTTTGTTTTTTTGCTGTATTCATGTTTTCATTTAGAATAAAAATTATTTATCCTGTTACTCTGTCTTTCGAAATTTTCAAACTACGCCCACTGGAGGGACATGATTTTTTTAAATAAATAAATGTTTGCCGAGCTACACACACACACTCACACACAAATATTTATCAAAATGACTGACTATACCAATTCTTTTCAACTCCAGCTCGAGGTGAAATAATATAATCTAAAATCAAAACACAGATTCTAATGAAACAGTCCTTTTTATCTGATTACATATGTGATTCTCTACGTGAACTATAATAAATATTGCGGATATAATTTTTTAGCCATCCTGCTATTAATAAATTTTTTATAGTAAATAAATTTAGAAAAAAAAACAGTTTCTTGCTTTATTATATCGTAAAGGATTTAAGTTTCTTTTGATTCAGTATGCAATTTTAGGATCAGTAATAAAAATTTTCATAAATATTGTTTTAAGAAATAATGCATAAAATTTTGCTTAATAAATGCCTTCATTTCAAAATTGAAATATTTTGATTCAAGACATCTGTACCCTTAATATCATAATGCTATAAGAAACAAGAATGAATTTGTAACAAATGTAATAAATATCTCGTTAAAAAAGCATAAATCTTTTTGCATTTATTCTTAATAAGCTGCTTCAAAAAGTTTATTCTTATAATCTTACAAATAGTATTTAACGAATCTTTTATCATAAATGAAATCCTAAAAATTAGTGGATATGCTTCTTTACAGAAAAATTTAGAAACAAAATATATCTTTTTGAGTCATTTTTGATGTATTAGGGTAAATATAATGTTTCTACTCATAAAACTTTCCAATTTCAGACCTAAATATATAAAAATTGTCGTGACCATTTTGTTTCGTGTAAAGAGAAGTCAAATGTTAATTATGAGATTCACTCATAAAAATATTTTTTAAAAAATATTTCTACTTTAAACCTCTAAAAATATTTTTTTTAAATTTTTGAGTCGCATCCAAGTCATAATTTATTTTTTAGGATATATTTGCTTATTGTAACAATATGTCAGTATAAAAAAAACCTAAAAATACAATTGACATAACTTTATTTGGATTTCAAAGAGCAATTTATTTTTATTTTTATTGACACATCTGGTGTTCTTGTTGTTTTGTTAACAAGAGATTAGAAAACTGTAACAAACTAATGCAAAATGAATTGTGCAACTTTCTTAGAAATGAGCACCGTCATTCTATAGTGCTGTAACTTTTTTAGAAATGTTTATATAAAAAGATGGAAAAATCTTTGCGTTATAATAATAATTTAAAAAATGTTTATTATATTATTTTTATTTTTAGCTTTTGTATTTGCGATGGGTGAGTATATCTTTTATTCGTCTTATACGTTCTTGTAGAGCATTAAAACATTTTAAAAATTTTCAAAATATTTTTCGGAAAATAAACTAAATCAAATCTCTTGTGAAACTCACAAGAATTAAAATAAAGATGTTTATAAAGATGTGAAATAAATAAATACAAAATGAAATACATATTTGTTCTTTTCACCTATTTTTATTTTGAAAGAAGAAATTTAGTACAAATTTCGTAAATTTCATGAAGTCAGCAAATGCAAATGCAGTTCAGTTGCAAACATTACATTCAATATATTATCTGTTGATGGAATTCAACTGCTTTGAAAAAAATATCAAAGTGAATTCGAAAACTCTCAAATCGTTTGAGCAAACAGAAAACTATTTTAACCATTGAAAAATTCAATTTATCTGGACCTAATAAGTTTTTGCTGCTTTTATGATTGAAGAAGAATAAATAATATTTTTTAAAACCATAATTTTGCTTGATTATTAATTATGATTCCATATATATTAATGCAAAAGAAAATGCTATTTTTTATACGTACAAATTTAATAGGAAGAACCCTCTAGAAATATGTCATTCGAATTTACTTTCCTTTGATTTTTATTGCTATATGTGCCATCAACTTTTCATTCTATACATTATTAATATTACCACTTTGTCATTATACACAAAGCAGTAAATACAGCACTTATGAAAAGAAAATTGAAGTACCAATATAAATAATCAAAAATTATTATTATCAATTGAAAATATACGAACCTTCATTTCTTTGAAATTACAAACATAATTAAAGTAAAAAATGGGCTGTGAAATATGTTAATGAATATAAAAAATTAATTAATTTTGGTCTAATCAAATAACCCTTGAAATGTAATGCAGCATCATTGAACTAAAATAATATTTAATTTTATAAAATTACTTTTGAGAATCTTTATGGAGCAATATTAAATGCACTTTATTCTTACGTTCAGAAGTTCTTTTAAAATTCCACAATACAATGTAACTATAGAAGAATTGTAAAAAAAATCGGGAGATTTTCTTCTAAATAATTCTAACTATCAATTACTAGTAATTTTTCTCCAAATCACTATTAATTCACAGTTTGTGTCGAATCAAAAGTTTTTATCACCTGCTTCCCCAAGTTAAAACAGTTATTTTTCTTCAAATTTCCTGTTTGACAAAATGATCTGTCGTTGCTTCTTACAACTTAATTACAAATCTTATAACTTCATTGTTTGATGCGTCATATTGCATCCCAACAGAATTCACGACAGAAAATTACAAATCCCAGAACACTTTCTAACATTTCCTGCTTTGTTGATGTTTGAACTAAAATATACACATGCTTACACTGATATCTTCCATGTATAGCTTGAAAGTTTTTAATAAACCAATGTAAGAGAAATAAAAAAGTAGTATCTGAAGTATTAAACGAATAATTTATTCGCTAGAATGTTCTTTAGAAAATTTCTGATTTGTATTTTCAATTCCAGTCATCTGATAGATGAATCTTCTATCACCAAGCCTAATGAGATTTCTGATGAACTTGTGGAACAAATTGCTCAAATATTTATTATTATTATTATTATTATAAATATACTTGAAATTTCAAGTGAGAGACATTTGCTTAGGTTTTTGTGATTTATTCTATTTTTAAAAATTATTAAAACAATTGCATCATTTTATCTGGAGCATGAATAGGCTACACGTCTTTTAGGGCGTTATAATTGAACTTTATTCGGAATTGATAAAAATTTCGAACTTTTACAGCATTGAATTTTGGGCCCTTTTTACATCAGACCGTTTACATGAAATATTGCCAGATTTCTGCCTTGCCATAGTTGTTTTTACATACTGCGTTATGTTTTCTCTTTTTGTTTCCTAGCTTTTACTATTTGGATATGAAGCGAGTAGCAGCAATAGTATCTTTGAACCATCATAGATATAATCAGAATCATGGTTACAAGATACACCCCATCGATCAAAGAAAAGATGAGGCTAGAATATTTGCCTCTTGTTTTGAGAAATTATGAGAAGACGAGCAAGATCGAAGGTAGTACCAAAATCGTTAATCAAAGAAGCAATGAAGCTTATATATTTATTTGATTTTTATTTTCTTGTATACTTCATTAGAGAAAATGTTATAATCGTCTAAAAAGTTGGAACTCGAGATTTTCATGAATCTACCCGTTCTGAGTTCGAAAAACTATGTTTCTATTTATCTGTGAACCCGATAACTCAAAACGCTTTCATATTGAAGGATCAAATTTGGTATATGCACTTTAGGCGAAATTTGTAAATATCTACCAAATTATTAAAGAAATTCATTCTGAAGAAATCTATCTGCCTCATTATAGGAATAAATGTGAATTGTGAATTCGATAACTGTAAAAGTTAAAGAACTATATAGTTAAAATATGGAACACTGGTTTATCACTTAAAGCGCAGATGGCTATCGAATTTTAAACCTGCCATACAGTTGACTGTTTTTGTTCTGTTCTTTCACATGCATGCTCTCATAAATCGTTTCAGAATAGCTCATAAATCCAATGATTTAAATTAATGAAACTCGGCATGTTTCCTTCTAAATTGAATTGCAGTTACGTAAGCCAAATTTTGGTTTTAATAAGTCGGGGGAAAAGCCTTCCAAAATATATTCGTACGATAAATTTAGTAAAAGTGTTAGACTCATACCAAAGATCTATATTTTGTAACTATTGTTCACCATTCTTATGCAATGCATTCATAGACGTACTCAAGGATCACAATTTTATATAAGGCGGGGGGAGAACTCAGGAGACTCTTTAACTAAAGAGTATACCAGAAAATTTCTGAAAGACATTCTTGCTGTTTTGAAGATTTGAAATCAAATAAAAAATAATAAAAACGAGTTGTTTCAGATGAAAGTAGCAATTTTTGACGAGCTTCAGATCCAAAATATCCTGAGGTAAAATATTAAATTTAGAAACAACTTTCAACTCATAAAAATGTTGGTCGTTAAATCTTATTCTTTATGCTAAAAGAGGTTAAAGAGTTGTAAATATTGAACTAGTAATTTGTAATTGTATTGAAAGATTAAAAAAAAGGATTTGTATGTAAATAATAATGCATTCTCATAAGATTATGAAACATTTTGAAAGCTGCACACATAATATAAAAATTAAACATATATGCATTCTATAAATAATGATAAATCTAAAAATCATACACAAAACTAAAACCAATTATTAATACCCCCTAAAATGAAATCATTTAAAAAGAACATACTTTTTGAAAATTCCTTGTTTATTGTTGTGGTAGACAAATAAAAACTACTTTGATTGAAAGCGTCAGTATAGGTCACAGACACTACCATAAAGCCAAAGCTAAATCTGTGTCAATCTACTGAGAAGTGAACCGAGTTGTTTCTTGATTACCGAAAGGTAGAAAACTGTTCCAGCGAGTTTGCCATTTACTTATTCAACTTATAAGCTCAATTTGGTCGAAACTGGCACGTATGAAAGTGGTTATATCCAGATAGAACACAAAATATAGAATATTGGGAATTAGCCGAATGTAGGTTAACTTTTATTTATATAACTGCAAATATGTGCCTTTGTGCTGATTAATCGTCGATTCACAAACAGATAATCTCATACATATCACTAAGTATGATTAAGTAAATAGCTCTAAACATGAACTTAGTATCTACACTGAAAAAATTTCGATTCTGTTGTTCATTGTGAAGTTATATAAGCATTAGTTACATAAATTACTTTTTGAAGAGTGATTTATTTATTAAAGGAAGTACATAATTGACATTTTTTTTGAAAATGTTTATGTTACGTTTTTTTCTTAGGAGAAAAGAAACGCTTTAAGAAATTTTTAAACAGGAGCCATTACTATATCTGGTTTATAAATAGCTGTTTAAGAACTTTTAATGATAGGATAGAATTGAACATATTTACAGATCTCATTGAAACTATACATGATTAATAAATACGAATAGAAATGTGTTAGTAGGTAGTAGATCCTACTAAATCCTTTATAAAATCTTCAGGCTGATGTCAAAATTTTCCCTAGTGCAACAAAGCTGAAAATTTTTTATAAATATATGGCGTCGACTAAAAAATTAAAAAAAAAAAAATGGCTCACATCGTAAAATAGTCTCTACAAAGAAATTTAGCAGGCGAATGAACATCTCTTCCCTACAACATTCTTTTATGTACTTTAAAACGGTGCAAGTAAATTTGAAATCCAGGTAATTTATCAATATTTTTGTTGTTGTTGTAGTTACATATGGCCCTTGCCATGGACAAGGGCGCTGATGGCCACCAACGATTTTAAGCCGTATGAGCATCTCTTGTTTTTAAAGTAGCGCCAACTAGGGCCAAGAGTACGACTTAACTACAGACTCATCGCATTTGCACGTACAGCCTCTTTCCATGGGGGGGGCATTCATTCTGATCACAGATAGTACACTGAAGAAAAACCTTGTTCTAACCGGGATGCCCAGCTCGCGAGGAAGACACGTTACATCTGTGCTAGGACGCCGGCTCAATACTTTTAAAAATTATTACTGAAAATAGGAAATAAGTTTTGCAAGCACAGCACGGTAGTTATGGAAGACTTATTAATCAGATTCAATATTTTTGTTCAAGAAATTTCATAATTTCATAAGATATTTGAAAATTTGCCTCATGGAAATACTAATAATTGTTTGTGAGAGATTAAAATCTTTAATAAAATAATATTTTTTATTGAAGGCACACTTAAGGAAATTGGATGTTAGAAGACCTTGTTATTTCAATATTTTAGGAATGGTAATTCTGAATATTTAAGGATTTTAATAAATGCCATTGCCATATGGGTCTAAAAATTTTAAGTAACTCACATATTTTAATTGATATTCGATTTATTATCATATATTACTAAATAAAAGTATCGATTGCAAAGTTTGCAACCTTTTAAAAAAATTTATCTTACAAATTTGCTTTGATAATAATCAGAATACGAAATACAAACTTGCTAATAATGTAATAACGAATAGTTTATTACTTATACACTTATATTGACGTCCCATTTTACGGCAGCATTAGGGATATTTTGTGACAGACATCGCAGTTTTTAATCATGATTAGATAAAAAGGACTTTACCTAACTGGCACCCCTTCCGAACTTCCGTGCCACATCAGCGGAGGGACATTTAGCTCTGGTTGACTTAACGTGCGTTAGACTTGCTTGCATGGCGAGTGTTTTTGGAATCGGTGTCAAACCTGTCAGTCCCCAAGAAACGACTTTATTACCGAGGTTATCGAGCAGATCTTCTTGGTACTTTTTCAAAAGAATAGTAAAAGGAATGTATCAGAATTCCTTCATACCAATTCAATGTCTCTCTCTCCCCCCCCCCCACACACAGAGAGAGAGAGAGAGAGAGAGAGAAAGTGATCCTAATATAACTGTTTAAAACTAATTATTGAACAGTGTTTCGATATTCGTAATTTAAATGTAATATTTTGTAATTCAATGACTTCATAATTTTAATCGATTTCTATTTTTCTAATTTCTTAAATAATAAATAAAGGAAATTATTTTAAAATTTAGGAGGAAATTACTGAAGATAAAAAATAATTTAGAAATTTAATCAGAAATAATGTTGCGCTAGTATCATGTAAGTTATTTATTTTAATTTTTAAGATTTGTCTTTTAAAAAAATATTAAATAAAAAAAGAAAATGCCATCAAATTAAGAAAATACCTCTAAAATTAAATAAAATCAAACTCAGTGATAAGCAACTTTGTTTGAGCTTCTATAGTAAGTTTTTAGTGAACCTTACACACCTCCTACTGAAAGATACGTCAACACCCTTTGAAAGTGGATTTTAAGATGATTGCTTTCCAATTTATGATTCACTCTGTCAGAAAAATTCATCTTCAGTTAATCACCTTTTCAAGAATCTATGCGAGGGATTTACCAGTTAAGATTGCGAAAGAACGTAGAATAAGAAACTTCTACAGTGCAGACAAAATTACATACCAAAAGAATTTTGTACCCATATAGGTTATGTACCAAATAACCAATTTTAGATTCTCGTGAAAGTTGATTTCGGAATTAAAAATGAAATTCTGTCGTCAATTTAAAATCTTAATAATTTCAATATATTGAAGCCGATAATTTTTAAAGCCAAAACTTTAATTGAAATGAGCATTATAATAATCAAACAAATGAGAAAAATAAATTTGTAGAGGAGCCACAGATTTTCAGAATTGCATTCTTCAACCCATCGTCAATTTTGGATTTGCTCAAAACAGATACATCTTTTATTAATTTTAAAGAAAGTTTAATTCATTTCGCGATTCTTTGATTCTCTCGAAAAGAAATTAATCTAAATTTATTCGGTGTGAAAGTTTTTAGAAATGATAAGCGCTTTTATTTGTTCAAAGGTAATAAGGATGGGAAGATTAAAACTATTGTTTATCAAATAAATGCTTTCATATATTATGCATAGCATGAAATTTATTTGAAAATGACTGGCAGTAATCCAAAGAAAAATAAAATTATCCTTTTGAATGTAAACATAAGTAGAAATACGAACCCCTTCGTGCAACCTTCAATCTTTATTCCCTTACGATTTGACAATGAACTAAATGGTAAAGGAGATGGATATTTAGATAAAGCATGCATTTAAAAAAATAAAAATAAATCTTCCCTACTTGATCTCTTATTTATCTTTGATATATTACTTTAAAAAGGCAATAAATAAATGAAAAGAATGAAAAAAAAGAAAGAAAAGAAATACTATAGTCATGTTTCATTATCGTAAAAGGAGTGGCGTGTAAAGCTCTTTTTAAATAAGTACTAATAAGTTTGTAAAATTATGCTACCATTTATTTACATTTTTAAAGCATATTAACAAATGACAGATACTATCATTATTAAGCATCAATATAATAAAATTTGTGTGCAGTATTCGATGAAAAATGTAATGTATTTGAAATATTCGATGAAAAACGTAATGTTGGTAAATAAGGTTGGTTTAATAGCGCAATGCTATTTTTTAATAGCATTGCGCTATTAAAAAATTGCCGAAAGCGAATACTTATCTTATATGATAAAAACCAAAGGCTACTCCGCCTCCCCTCGAAGGTATTTGAAAAAATCTGAATGATCAGGACACCAAGACAGCATTGGCGGGAACTATAGAAAAGTCCTTAGGGCACTCCTCTCCTTGTACAACCCTTCCAGTAGGATGCGAGTCATCAGTTAAAGGTAGACAATTCCACGTCATCTCTGTATTCAATAAGGCAGAAAGAACTAACCACCGTACCGAAAACTTCTCGATTACATTCCCCGAGGGATATGCAATACGATAAATTGAATTGCACATTCACTCCTCTACATGTTGAGAGAACATAAATAGGTCGTCATGTTAATATAAATTTTGAACGCTATTTTCACATTTCAAGAAATGAACTCGTATAAAATGTTAAAGAAAAGAAATATTCTCGGGATTCTATGCTAATTTATTATGTTTCCATCCACATGGAATTTTCATTTCTAATTTCTATCTACATTTGGTTTCATTTCAAAAAATGCTATTTTCCACTTCACCCCGAATTTATTTTTAGAATTCGGGAATGCAGGAAGCACAAAATAAATCTCACTGCTTTTTAATGAATTTGTAACTCTTAAGAAAGATTTCAGATAAGAAACATTTTTTTCGGCTGAAAAGCAATTAAAATAGAGCTTTTTTTGTGTATTTTTATGTCTCTACTTACGTGTTAACAATAGCTATTAGTAGCTCTTCAAACTTCTAAAATAGACACTTAAAATAGCTCCCATTTCTCGTATTTTGAACAGGAATTAAAAGTAGAATAATAACTCAGTGCCTTAAAAGTTGTATATTTTGTCACAACGAAAATATGCATGGCATTTAATTGTGTTTCTCTAATGAAAAACATTTTTCGAAAGAATTTATAAAAGCCATCCACTTTCATTTAACATCAAATTCATAAGAAGTGAAACTGTAACTTTTATAAACGTGTGAAATCAATTGTGAAGTTACATTAAGAATTTCCACATTTAAAACGAAAATACTTTAAAAAGAAAACAATAATAAAAAAAATTTAACGATATATCCAAAAGTTTCAATTTAGGACAAGTTTATGTGACCTCAGAAATATAGCATTGATATTCTTTGTAACAATTCTTTTATTTGAAAATTTTGGGAAAAAATTTCAATATACCTTGTCTATTGAGAAAAAGAATATTAAAAAGTCTAGCATTAGTTTCATCATATTATTACTTTTTTAACTAACCTGTGTCATTGTAAAAAAATCAATATCATACAAGCACATTCTGAGAAAAATTTAAACCAAAAATATTAGAGAATAGAGGGACTATTTCCTCAAATATTTAAGAATTTATTTTCCTCAAATATATAAGAAAAATTAAACAATCAATGAAACACGTTTTGATTGAAATTCAAGTCTCTGGCTGAGATGAAAAAAATTAAAACATTAGAACTGAACAGGTGAATGCGATGACGTAGATATAAGTTTCTTTCTTCAATAATTGAATAAAATTTAGAAATTTAGAAACACGATGGAGCACATTTTTCTAATGAACTACGGCTCGTCGATATAAATACGAGTCTAAGTATCAGAATATTGTTACCACATTTAAAGTTTCTTGACTTTATAACGAATTAAAAATGAGAAAAATTTTGTCTCATACTTTCATTATTTTTTTCCAGAAAAGCAAGTTTAAAAAACATAAAGAGTTCCTCCAGATGCCTTTGTTATCAACCAGGCTGCATCAAACGATAAATTCAAAGATTTTAATAATGGTAAAATAATCAATATTGTGGTTGTTAAGAGTATTAATTCTTATAACAAAATAGGTGCTTTAAGATTTTACTGAGTAGGAACTGCATCAAAGAAGATTGAAATATTTACTTTCACAATTTTGCAAAGTGAAATTTCGTTTAAAAGTTCTTTGAAACCTTTATTGGCAGTTAAAACCATGAATTTTAAAGTATTATTTAAATTTTGTCACAAAATTATTATTTTTAATTTTAATCAAAGAATTGCGAATTAGAGTTTCAAAATATTATTAAGATTATAAACACTTTCCAGTTTTTCTAATAATTTAGAATATTTATTAATCTTTCAGATATATTTATGGATAAATATAACTTTTCATAGTTTTTCTAGCTATGCTTTGACAGTTCTTTTTTTTTTATATTTTACATTTGCATGCTTTATTACATTTTAATTAAATTTTTGGGATAAAATACATTTTTTAAAAAAGTCTTTCGATGATTAAAATTTTAACATTATTTAAGGATGAACTTTTTAGCCCTATTTTATCACATAATATATTCTATTTAGTAAGCATGTTTTCAACTCAAAGGAACTTTATTCATTTTAAACGAATGAATTTAAGAGAAAAACAGTAAAATATTAGTTTTTTTATTGAAATATAATTTAGAAATAAGAATATAATGGAAAGTCCATTCAAAGCTACAGGGACATCATGCATGATCAAAATTAATAATCTAAATTTTTTTATGCATATGTATAAATGAAATGATTAGTAACCATGAGCGGAAAAGTTGGAAATACTTTTCTGTTTCTAATATAAATAGAAATTTGAAAGCAGAAATAATTGTAGTTATAAGTATGATATAAACGAGAATAATTTTTCATCCTTCGTTGGTATGGAGCAGTAGTTTGAAGTGAGGGTGCCAGGTTAGATATCGTCCTTGTCATCTGAACCCGGTTCAAAAGTATCAGGGGCGTCCCAAAACAAATCTAATTATGCTTTAAAAACGGTACGTAAATATAACTGTAGGGAAATAAGAATATTTTTTCATAGGATATTTTTAAGAAGTATCTAATCTGACAGTCGAAAATTTATATACATTTTCTTTTAATTTAACACAGCAAAATGGAATGATTTAAATTGATATTTTAAACAAAATATATTGAATGGATTCATAATTTCAATAGGCAAAAGTTGAAAGTAATAATAATATATATAAAGGGAATTCATCAATGCTAACTAATTACTAATAAGCCTGTACTAAATAATAGCTTAATTAAAATTATTTGAAATTCATCGTTTTCACTTGTATAAGGCATAACGTATGATATATTTTGCGTCGAAACACTAATGCAAAATATGTCCTTTAATAATATTTTGTTATTTGATTTTTGTTTTATTTATGATTATAAAGGTTATTATAACAATTATAATTATGAAGGATGAACTGTATGAAGTGCGACTTTGAGTACATAAAAGAGCATCAATAAATTTTAACAAACACAAATGACCCTTTTCTTGTTACAAAATATAGAATTCATAGTGGATAGATTGTAATGAGAAATAACTTGAAATAGCTTGCAAAATTAAATAGTTACAATCTTACAAATTATTTATTAAGGAAGTAAAATACCTATTTTTCAGCAATTTGTTGTATTCAGTAAATGACATTATATGAGCCGAGAAATGAGATTTTGGGGAATAAAACATCCATTAGAAATAAAATATCATGGAAATGGAAAGAAACTTTTTTAAAACCTGGATTTCATATTTTTTTAAGTTGATGAAATTTATTATGCGTAATCTTATATAACAACAGTGCCTAAAATGATGATTGATTCTAGAAACGTATTATCAGTAACATTTAAATGCCAAATAAAATGCTATCAACTTTTCGAAATTTCTGAAAGGGGTTTTAAATGTCTCATTTTACAGGCAATGCGATTAAAACTTAAATTACTTAAAGGTTTTAAAAATGTGATGTAATCTAGAAGTACAAATGAGCTGAAACTTTATAAAACTCCATAAAATGACTTTGCCCTTTGATTTATGCTCAAATTTAAGTATGTTGCAATTTAAAACATTTTCAAACTTTTTTCTTATTAAAATGTTCATTAATGATAAATATGAGAGCAAAATGTGTAGATTAGCTTAGATTTTCCTAACAAAAAGAATTTAGGTCATGAAATATTTTTAAAGTGCATATCATGGTATTTAAAGGATGACCGGAAAAAAGCATCCGAAAATTAAAATTAAACGACAAAAAAAGAGGGTAAAGGAATATACCTCAAAGACTTATGTGATTTTTGAGACATAATAGTTTTTGGAGCACTGATTTCTGAAATATCACCGTCTTTCTTTAGAGAAAGATTGAAACTCTATGAAGCCAATAAGTATAAATAATAAGAAAAGTTAATTTATAGCGTCTGGATATCGTAGGTATTCAAAAAGTCAGTAACTGTGCTTGAAAAATCTAAAAATTGATACTTACAATTACAAATTTCAAAAAAAGCACGAAAAAAAACCAATTCGAAATTTCTCTTTTTTGAATTTCTATTGGCAGTTTAGAAAAGTATGTTTTTCAACGTCATTTTATATATATGAAAATTTTAAATCCTAGTAACAAAACATTAATTCTATAAATGCATGCATTTTTATGTTTAGTTTTAAAATGAGTGTGCTCTTCGGATTTTTTTGTATATATGCTCTCTGTAATTTTAATAATCTATAAATATATTTCTAATAATCAAGTAATGTTTTGCTGCATTAAAACTGTTATTTAATATTTCATGGAGTCTATTTAACTACTATTTTTTTTTAATTTTGTCTTGTTTTCCTGAATAATTTTTAATGATTTTTTTTTTGAAAAATATATAAAAAATTTAGGGTATTCTGCAAATATCGATGTAAGTGTTACCCAAAACAGCACTACTTCCCTTTTATTAAAAAAATAAGTTAGTGCACATAAATATATTTCCTCTTAAATTTACTGAAAAAAACTGCAGACGTTTCGTTTTCTTAAGGCTTGTAGATAACAAAAGGAATATCAAAGACGAAACAGAAAAAAGATATTTGTTCAGAGAGGTGTTAGTGTATAATTTTAACATTCGAAAAAACATTTATAGACTAAATTTAAACTCTTGGAAAAATTGATTGTTTTTCAAGGTATTAAGAGAAAAATGTTTTATGCAATATTCTAATCAATCTAACTAAGTTTTTGAGAGGAAAGGGGATTTACTTTTTCCCAAATGTATCCCATTTTGCAATTATGCATTTAGCCTGGGGAAAATTCTCGGCAAAAGGAACCTTCATTTTCATAAATCAGTAGCATCGTTTAATTATAAATGATAAGCTTGCAGTTTTATGCTCGAAATGACACATCATAAAACCTGATTTCCAAATCAGTCGTCATTTCTAATTAGATACATTTACGGGTGTCTCTGAACACATCATTACGTTTCGAGGAAAAGAGCAGAGATAAAGCTAGGGTTGATCTCTAAAGATATTTTTTTAAAAACATCTTTCTCATATCTTATTCTCTTTGTATAGAATGATTCCAAATGCAATAATTCTATAAATAACACAACTTATTAAATGTTTCTGAAGCTCAGAAATATGTTAGATATTTCATGTAAAGGATTTTCATGTTTAGATATTTTTATGTAAAGAAATATTTCAAAAAATTATTCAAAAGCTGTTAAATTTTCAAAATAAGGTCAGAAAATTCCGGGAAATAGTCCGTTTAGAAAACCTTGAAAAACTGAAACTATATAAATTGTCTATCTAAAGGATTTAGATATAAGTTTTATAAAAACAATTGAAAAAAAAGGTGTATTAGTTTCAGAAGATTACTTGGTTCAGTAAAATTAATTCTAAACGAATAAACCTTCCAACAGCTTAGGAAGTTAGCCAAAAATACCAATATAATCAGGAAGATGAAGTTGGAAACTGAATTTCACCGGTTCCCCATTGAATGCCTAATTCATACTGTATACTAATTCTTGGCAACACATTATATTCAAATTGTGATTCAAATTATGTTAAGGCGAATCCTCTTTCACTTAAAATATAACCAGAAATTTAGAGCAAAGAGTTTTTAGTCCAGAATTTCTGAACAGTATAGTAAAAAAGCTGGGTCTTTTCTGTGGTCATTATCAATATAATTAAATTTGAGACATGATTACATTCAGAATACGTTGTGGATTTGGGCCTGGCACTTGATCGTAGGTGAAACGCTCTCCCGTTAGTTTGGTGCTGAAATTTAAGAAGAGATGCCAGCTCAAGTAGGGAACTTATCGTATAATTGCAGTAAAAATTTCTTGTTACGTCCTAAAATAAGGCTAACATTACTATGAAACGAACATAAAGAAAATTAAAATGTAAAAGTATTATACTGATTTTTTTTACTAGAAGGCTTTGCCTCATTAAGGAGACGAGAGATAAATACAATTCATTAGTAGACTAGATACAACTTATTTCACTATAAAATTTTATGAAATGAGATTATTATAACTGAGATAAATTTACCAAACTATTTCCTAAGTGAGTAGCAACTTGTGTTCACCAGATATCATGAGCGGACTACTTTGTGGGACGAATAATCCGTGCGATAACTCGCATTGAAACCAATTAATCAAATTTGTCCTAATTGCATAAAGTGTATGATACAGTACCTCACGAAATACATATCTTTATTCACCTGTTAATATCCATCATAACGGTAGCGGTTAAGAAAATGAGAAAATGTATTCGGGCAGAACTTATGCTAATGAACTCTCTAATAAATAATTTCTGAAAATTTCGATTTAGGAGCTTAGTCAATTAGATCTAATCTCACTTGTATTAAGGGAATAGCAATGTGTTCGTGAGAATACGAAGAATATTCACTATACAATCAAGGGTAACATTATCATTAAAATGTTAAATACTTGTACGGCACGAAGATCAAATTCACCATATCAAACTCTGTAACTAATTGTATCGTTTTACTAAATTCGTGTGATGTATTAGATAATTCTTCACACTGGTAAGAAGCCTTTTAAACCAGTTCGGTTTGATTGTCGGTATTCGCCTTTGTATCGTCGGTTGTCTTTTGTATCAGCAAGGTTTGAATATAAGTAATTATACTTAATTAAATTTTAAATTAAAATATAAAATATGTATACATGCATGAAATTTAGATTATTATTTCATATTTGACCCCTTTTCTGTTTGACAAAAGGTTCACATCATTAGTGAAGCAATAAAAATAATCTTTAAGATCACAATAAATCTATCAAGGCTTAAATAAAAGTAAAATTCACTTGTAAAGGTGCTCATATTTGCTAAACAGTAAAAGTGACGTGTATTTGAAATTAAGTAATTGACATATTAGTCATGAAATCGTACTACAACACAGACACATGTGAATAAACAGTTGTAAAATCTATGCATTGCTGGTAAACATAATCATATTGGTAAAGAGTGAAATTTTGAATTCTGCTGAACTGAATATTGCGGCATTATTGTTATAATACACGATTCAAAACGTTATAACATGCAATAGTTATTCTTAATTTTAAAACGAAACGTTAAAACTAAAAATTTTATTAAACCTCAACCCTAAAATTGATGACTGTTATTTCTACTGGGGATCGAATTTCAAACAATTAGATACTTTTAAATAAGAGAATTAAAATTATATATTTTTTATAGAAATTTTTCAAAAAAGTATTATTGATGCTATTGATGGATTTATTTTCGCTTCGTCACTATTTCTGGCAAGAAAGATGTTTATGAAAGGTAATTCAGATATTAAAGGATAAACTTTTTGTTGGGTTGTCTATAAAGGTAAATACATATAATGCCGGCTAATTTTTTGTTATTTTGGCATTACATCAGTAGACTATCGAAAAAAAAATTCAAAAATTCAATGCTGAAGAAGTTATTTGTGGATCTTTCAAAACCAAGCTGTGTCCTCTAACTAACTCATTTATCGATGTTCGTTAGCTGCCAGCTGTGTATAAGAGTTTTCTTTTCAAGATATCATTAATTTTCTTTTGCCGAATTGTATTATTGCCAATCTGTCGGCTGAAATTTATGAAGAATATATATATTGCATTGAATTTTATCGTTGGTCATTTAACTTACCCCCAGGATTAAAAAATGTTTTACTGTTCGCAAATAACACAGGATAAATATTACTAGAACAGAATAGTCATTATTCCTTATTATAAAGCACTCATGAGCACTTCCGAAAACTGTTGTTGAAACTTTTTATCGAAATCATGTGATAAATATGAAATTTTATAATTAATCAAAATATAGGTAAAGGTAATGTGTACAAATAGATACAAATATACACAAGATACACAAATTTATCATATTAGCAACTACCAGAAGAAATACATGGTTTGGGTTACATTACTGCTTTAATTCATTTAGTTTTTCAAAATTATGAAACAATTTATAATAAAAAAATTAATAATATAATGAGATATGTTAGAATGATCTTCTTTCTTATAAAAACCTAGCATAAGGATAGTTTCCATTTTGTAATTAAATTTTGATTGTAGAGGCATGTAATTACATCTATTAATACATAATATAATATTAGTTTCATGATGGTTTTATATTCGTTACATTCTTAATTACAGTGAAATATTAATTTTTATATTTTATAATAAATGGATGGATTAAAATCAATTCATTTCTTCAGGAATATTTTAAAAGGATGCTAAAGTGAGACATTATTAACTTTATTCGAGATGACATATTTCAGAGCGAATTGGCAGGCATATTTATTTCATTATAATTACAGCATCTAAATTCAATATTAATGAAATTTCCTATTTTTTCTAAAATTTTAATGCGTATAACTCTGCTTTTACCCTCTATTTTCATGTTAAAAATGCAATTCTACCTATTTTTTCAACACCCAACTCAGTTTCCGCTTCCTATATCAATTCAATTTGCATTTTCCACCCTCTTACTGGAAACTGTTATGATGGAAATAAAATAACCAATAAACACAAACAAAAAATAAAAAGAATAATTTTAAAAATTTTACCAAACATTATATGAATAAATATTTCTAATTTTAATTATATTTTTTGTTGAAGGGAGTACTTTTAATTGCTTTTTCTAATAATTTTAGTGACCTCCTTTTCACTAAATAAATCATGGGAAATATTTATTATCAATGCAACTTGTCATTTAAATTTTTTTATTAATATCAATTTTTATTTTTTCTCTACATATAAAAAAACACTCAAGTACAATATTTCTTAAAAGGCATATTTATTATATAAAAACATATTTCTCTCTCTTGGGAAAAATGTATATGATATTTACCTTCGTCCATGTAAATTAAGATAGCATTTTTCATTTCTATCATACTGAATTTGATTTACTTAAGTAAACTAACGGCAAGCCTCCAATGAATTACGCAGTTTCACCATAACTTATGGGGCATAAATTTTTTGTAAGTTAAACTTCTGGATTTTATCGTGCCCATTTCTATCATAAACATATCATATATGCAAAAACGAATGTGTTATGCTTTATTTTATCAGGCGAAAATATAAAATATAGCTTATTTCGATCTTGCATCGATAACTTATTTCTAATCTTTTTTTTCCTTTAATGCATTTGCACATTGAGATTCCTCGCATAATTTTAAATTTTCATATAAAAATATTTAATGCTCGAAATTTTCATAGAGATATGGAAATATAACTTTTCCCTTGATAAAAAAAAGTATCCGTATTATTACTATTATAGTGACGCTATATATGGAAGACAGGACCAGGATGAACATGTTAACAGTTTTTTTTAGAGTAAGTTGTTTTTTTGTGGATAAACTACCAAAAAAGCATTCACTTTCCGATAGGATAATTAGTTTTATTTTAATATTATTACTATTATTATACTATACAATAAAAGAAAATGCAAAAATATTATCTTGTTCTAGTTTCGAGGTAAGATGCCAGTCGTTATAAAAATGGAATATTCTTTTAAAAAACTTTTTATTTTTAGACGATATAAAACAATGTACTACTTAATTAAACATTGTAAAGCAGGTTTAAAAATTATTTGCAGGTATAAAGTTGTTGCATTTAAAATTCTAACTCATCAAAAATTAATAATTCAAAATCAGTATTTTTCACTATCAAAAATGCACTTTCTACTTTTTACCTTTTTAGGCAATTTCAGCTCATGTCATGAGAGTCAGCAAACAATTTTCAGTTTCTTAATAACAATTCAATTTTCCTCTTTCGAGCATCTTGCTTTTATTAGTTTAAAAGTTTTACAGTACATTATATATTTTGTTTACAATTAGTATATTTTCCAAAGGTAAGATTATTAAAATACTCTTTTAAAAATATGTGACTTATATTAGAATTTGAAAAAAGTTTCCAGGACATGTTAATTATGATAATCTCACAAAATTAGTAATAAATATAAACTCCAAATGAAAAGTCTTTTATGAAAGGATTAACAAAAACACGATATAAATAAATATTAATTATAGAATCTGTACTCTCAAAGAGAGTCATGAAAAAACATATATATTTCCTGTTAATCACGGATGTTGCAGAACTAGAAACGTATGATAATTTCTTCGAAATACAAGGAAATAATAAGGAACTGATAATAATGGTTTTAATATGTGAATTTTTAGCCTCTAGAAGAATGGAGCGTAGGCAATATCCGTAATGTGACTTCAGTAATATGAACATAAACTGAGTCCTTCTCTAGTCCCTCTAGCTTTTTTACTTGCTTCGGTTTCTCAAAACAATTTAGAAACTCGTTCCATTACCAAGAAAAAAATGGCAATTTATTTATTAATATCTTAAAATATAAAAAATGAGATAAAAATAAAAAGAGAACCAAAATTGTGAAATGTACAGCTTAATTCGATAATTCTTTTATCAAGTTAATGTACGCACTTCTTGCATATATAAATAATTTTAATTTACACTTTATTAATATTTTTGAAACTAAGTTCCTTCCAGAGAACTTGGTGCATTTGAAATATTTATTTTAGAGTATGTTATTGAAATTTTTGATAGGACAACATATTTTATTAAAATAAAAGAAGGCTTTTTCTGCACAATGAATTATTATAAACTATAAAAATTGATTAGGTTACTATTTATGATTATTCAACTGAAAAAGGATTTTATTATTTTTTAAATGTCTTCTCTTATATCGAATGCAAATTTTCATGTCAAATTATTAAGACATACAAATTTTCTTAACACTTTCAATGACAAAAGAAGTCAGTTCCGTGATAATGCAACCACATACGTCATAGAACATCAAACTGCGAGTTTTATGCTGTATAATTACGTTATTTTTCTTTATGAAAGCTGTACATGGCTTTCAAAATTAAGTAAATATTAATTGATTCCAATTATCTCTTAGTTTGGATTTAAAAGTATAAAACTATGTAAACAAACTAAAGTAACGACAAAATTTGAAGTTCTATATTTGCTTTAATGCTAACATGGAAAGCCTATATACTTACTGGCATTTTTCTTTATTTCTAATCAAAAATAATATAAGGACTTATAACGATACTGTCTACACCTTCTATAAAGTTAATTCTTTGTTATCGACAGAGCTTATATTTATTTTATGTATTTAGAATTTGACTAAACGATAAATATATTTTAGGTTCACTTGTCTATGTTTATAAATTTAGCTTCTTAAAATTTTGGTACAGTGCGATTTTTATTTTTTTACACGGATAATAATACCTCTTAAAATAATGCCCTTTAACAGGATATCGCTCGATTAAGGTATCCGACTGGGTTCGGAGCCTTAATTTTTCTGTTCATTTTTGTTTTCAAGTGGGCTCTTTCGGAACCTGTTCATTCTCAATGACCAGTTTGGATTACCCACTTCCTTCTTGAATTTAATTTCTGATGCGTTAATTCTAAGTGAAATAAATTCTTTTAAAAACACCATATTTTTTTTCACCATATTATATATTTCTGCTAAAGATTTCTTATCCAAATTAACTTCCTGCCGAGGATTCATCAGAATTTGAGGATGAAACCCTTTAGGTATGATTATTGGTTCTCGTCACCCGGGTGGTGAAATAGAAAGGGTGGTGGTCGGATACCTCCTACTGAGGATACCTCCGGTCAAGTTCTAAATTGACCGGATAGGACTGGAGATTAGTTCTCGTAAATGCTCTATTCTATTTTTTACACAGTAACAAAGAAAATGTAATTTATAGGGCAGTTCTGGATTATTTCTTTCTTTCTATATGACAAAAATGTTGCATTTGAAACATTTTAATATTTTTGATTCTTGGATATTATAATAAGATCAAATTATTTCAATTTTGCCTTTTTTAAGAATTTCTTTGAAATCAGGTTTTTCCGCATCTCCATGAGAGCGAATTTCTTTGCAGCATTTTATCAGTGTGATTAACTTAGTATTGTGCCCCTTTTTCTGACAGCATCTTATTTTTTTCCTTATTTCTCGTACGTCCTTAGATACAAATACACAAATATTTTTAATTTTTTTATGGCTTTCTCAAAAGAAGATACTTTTTTAGGCTTTGAATGTTTTAAATCTTCATGAGTTTTTAGGCATTCCCCTTGTTTTCAAAACCAATATGTTGCAGATCAACGTAAAAACTATATTCTTCTTTTAAGCTTTTTATCATGAATTAAAAAAGATTTTTTGATAATGATGAGAGAGGAAACTTATTGGATTCTCTTAATTACAAGCTAAGCAATGTTGGTTGAAGTGTAGAAAGCGGAAATATTGATTAAAAAGCGCACCTGAGAAACCTTAGCGAGCTCAAGGTCCATGCATGGAGGAAGGAAATGAAGCACGTGTCTTTTAAAGCCAATTCTCTTTTTTTAAGGACACTTTTTTAATATTTGTTTAAAAAAAAAACTAGTGAAATCCAAGATTTCCTAGTTGTCATTATTCGTTCCTTACCTTGCTTATTTGCAACGTCACATACAAAATTATATATCTCATAAATCTGTGAAATAAAAAGGTTCCAAATAAAATTCACTTTTCAATTTTGGACTTTCTCTTGATTAAAAAAATTGTTTTTTAACTACTTCTGTCTATTTTTGTTGAGGAATAATTAAATATAGGATTTTATAATAACAAAAAATCTTATATTGCAATAATTTAATACATGAGAGAAAGTCAGATTAAATCTAACGCGATGAGCTTCCATCCATGTAATCTGCATACGTACATATTACCTTTCACAAATAAAAGTTGGTTATTAATAGTTTTGATGCTACTTCGCGACGAGTATGATTCGAAGCACGGGGGTTGATGTCGAAGGAGAAAAATAGTACAATGAAGAAGACAATGAATAAGAATTTTTTAATAAAAAAAGGAAAGTTTCGAAAATGTACTTTATATCCATCAAGCATGATTGATTCTCCAAGAAATATGCATTTTCTGATTGACTATGTTACGACGAATACAAGAATGAAAAATTCTTATTTGTAATTTTGAGGGTAATCCATTGAATCCGACGGGTTTGCAGAGATTCGATTTCACTATATCAATACTATTATTCTGGTGGTTCATAAAAGTTTCAGATTCCCAAAATTTTAATAAAATTAAATCTACTAGTTTGAATTGTTTAAGGTAAACTTTTCTTAAGTATCATCAATTACAGAGAAAAATAATTGGACTTGGCAGCTAAACTTAAAGCGGGAACTGTACTTTCAACATTACATTTCTCTCTCTCTCTCTCTCTCTCTCTCTCTCTCTCTCTCTCT
>JAOUZG010010951.1:6988837-7120585 GCA_026289955.1 Argiope argentata
TATCTATCTATCTATCTATCTATCTATCTATCTATCTATCTATCTATAATTTAGCATTTGCGTGAACGAATAGAAGAAACATTTGAAATTTTAATCAATTTATTTAATGTTTTAATCTTTAGTTTACCTATAAATATTTACTAAATTCTTTAGGTTGCCTAAAGACATTTTCTGTAGAAGAAGCGTTGATAAAACTGATGTCTCTTTGCATCGTGATGCAAATTCAGAAAAGACTAAAAATTTTCCTTTACGGTTTTTTTAGCATTTGTCCATTTAGGTCAAGGAATATTAGGTATATTTAAAAGAAGGTTGTAATCGTTAAGAATTTTCCTCCTTTTGCTCAGAGAGTGAGAACCTGCTGAATTCAGAAGTTTTACAGAGCCTGGGCAGAATTAATTAAATAAAAAACGAGAATTGGATCTGAAAATAAGAGAACATTTCAAAATAAAGTTAATATGAGCTAAATCAAGATAAAGATCTGAAAATTAACTAAGATTTATATTACATTTTTAAATGTCATTACATACATGCATATATATCTTGTATTATAAGAAAAACGTTTACCATAAGATTTTTTTTAAATTAAAGAGCTAAATTGGGGAAAATTAATGTTCCAAAATATCTAAGGAATTCCTGTCCAAAATTGTTGAACTACTTTTGCATTCACAAACACCTGAGTAGAAAAGTAATCGAAATTTTCAAAAGGAGTTTTTAAGAATTGACTGTCGTCAATTTTCATCTTGATAATAAGTTTTAATATGTTAAAAGCATTTTGATTAAAAGTATGGTTTAGAAAAATTTGAAATTTAATAATCAGCTTGCGTCCAGCAAGAATTCTCAAAATTTTTACGTGGATCTTAAGAATTATTTTTAATGAAGATAGTGTTCATAAGTATTGTTCTTTAATAAAATTCTAGAGAGACAACTAATATTCTCATTTATTTAAAAACTCACAAGGAAATGTTTTTCAATCAGATATTTATCATGCCTAAAACTGAATATAATTGTTTTCAAACATCACAAAAAGTAAAGTTTAGTTGGTGTCTCAGTTGAAAAAAAGAAATAGTTTTCATGCTCTTTTCAATTTTAAGAATTGTTATTTTTTTGATAAACAGTTCTATTACATAAGTAAAAAAATAATTCCTATGGCACATGTACTTAAACAATTCTAATTAAATTCTATTTTGATGTATCTTCTTTCCATTTCTTTCGTTGAAAAGAAGAATATTAATATGGAAATGGCTGCTTGCTATTTGAATGTTAAGGCACAAAGCTTTAATATTTTATTTTAACGAGGAAATATTTTAATTATTAAGAAAAGTTTTTAAATCCTGAAACATTAAAACAATGTTTTAAATAATATTAGGAGGTCTGATTTTGTAAAAACACATACATATAATTATGTTATATTTGAAGAAATATTACATATTATGCAACAAAAAGTTAGATAATTTTCAAAATATTCTTCAAATTATTTTCCTTTTTTACAATATAAAGTAAAGAAAGTAGAATCATCGTAATAGTCAAAACAGTTGAAATTGAGATTATAATGATTCTCCCCATTATAGGCTCCCCTGAGTCGAAAAAACACATTTTTAGAAATATTTCTGTCCTCAATCTAGGTCTATATCAACCTATCTCCTATTGATACGATAATTTATTGACGCTTTGAAAGGGATGAAATAAATTTTGTTTACAGACTCTGCACTTAATGTTTAGTCTCTTATCAAATTTTGAAAAACAGTCACTCAGAGAAAGTCTGCCTATCTTTCTATTCGAATATAAAGTAACAAACAAAAGTAGTAGATTAATACCCATTGGTAAACAGATTTAGCGTTTAAAGTGTAAATATTTGCTGTATTTTAAACGAAATCTGTCAATAGGTTCATAGTTTGTAAGTCTGCACTTTTACACACAATTATTCAAAATGTAAATTATTCAAAAAGTATGATATAAAATAAAGAAGTATGGTATACGGGCTTAGAGGTACAATTGTGACTTTGTGCTTAATTGATCTTAGAAATGACGCTCTAAAAACCTACTCATTTTTCTAGTACTTGTGCATTACCCTCTCAAATTCGGCTATTTACTAAAGATAGTTGTTTAATAGACTTTTTTGGAGCCCTTATTTGTCACTTTCATGTAGTTTATAACACAAAACTCCCAGGTTTATCTTCTATACAGCGAAGCAGGAAACTCTTAATTGTGGAATTCTCACAATAAAATTCTGAGCATTAATAGCATTGAAGTCTTGTCCATGCCCATAAGAGTGGAAATGAAGAGACCTTTATTACAGAGTATATGAGAAAAATTCGGTGTGACTCCTGCTCGTTTTTATTTCTAGTAAGCGAATATTTTTTATTGACATTTTTCTCCCAAACAAGAATTGATAACAAAAGATTTATCAAAATTAGAAATATTTAACTGAGCCCCTTTCTACCTTAGAATTTAATTAATTTAAATTCTAAATTCCATGTATTGCTTAGTATTATTGCTTTAAATAATGTTTTTACCGAATTATTTATTGACATATTCCGACTATTCAGATTTATATATCAAAGAAAAATTGCAAATTCTAAAAATGTTTGAGAAAAGGGAAGCACTTTATTTTTCTTTGAAATATTCGATGAATTAAAATACATGATAGATGACGTTTTTCAAAAAAAAAGTTTGTTTTAGATCTCATAACAAATGGTTATATTTTTCCCAAGGAAAAAATTGGTAATTTTTCTTTGATGTAGTAATGTCGCTCTCTGGAGGCTTCAGAAGTTTATTAATGTACACTATATGCTTTCGATTTTATAGTTCTATGTTCTAGTAAAATAACTCGCCATTTATTTTTGATCCTGAACAAAAAGGCAACTAAGGAATTTATGAAAGAATCGCATAAGCTGACTTTTAAAATCAGCATTTTAAGATGAGAAATTTATTATCTAATAGAAAAATTCATTATGGTTTATAAAATTGTATCATGAAAAAATGATTACGAACATTTTTTTACTTATAAGCTTTAAAATTTCCACACATGAATATGGATTTTGAATCTTATATGATCGTAAAAACAAAAAGAATTGTGTCGTTAGATAGTCAGAAATTAAAAATGGTAATTTTAATAAGAAATCTTTATTATTTTATAAGAAATCTTTATTATCAATGATAAATTCAACTTTTCCCTAAAAGATTATCTAAATGCTGTTGTCTCTGATGTTAATGAATTTTCTCTAGCCTCATAACGCTCACTATTACACGTACTTAACTGCCTATTGTTTCAATCTTCAAACCGGCACACTGTCTTCGAACTTCGTCGGTCTGATGCCCCCTACTTGTTCATTTTTTTAAATCCTCCAGTGGAGAATCACCTTTCTTGAATAATTTTAGAAATATTTCTTTATTTAAATAAATATGTGTAATTTAAATTTAAAAAATGAATTATTAAATATATCTCAAAAATGAAGAAGATTGATGGCTTAATAGCATGATGCTTTATTTTTATTGAAAAATTAAAATAGAAGTCAACTGTGAATTAGGAAGAAATCATTTAAGTTCCATAGTGGAAATAACCTTGAACTTTTTCTATGAGATAATAACAAACGCACTTTTTCAGTTCATATCCATATTGTATGCCATATTTGTAAAGAACCTCCAGGGAGATTTTCTCATATCTAGAAACACTTGATCAAAAAAGTTCAAGGATATTTTTTATCCCCAGTCCCTTTTCTCAAAACCTTCAATCATTCATATTTTCGATCTCTTTTCCTTTGTGTCGAATGAAAATTTCCTATCGTGCACTTTCGAGGCGAAATCAATTTTTCTTAGACTTCCTATCAGAGGAAATGATTTCATATTACTTCCTACAGCGTAATTGTCAAACTTATTTCTTCAATGAGTGATGCATCATATCACCTCTCAATGGGACCTGGAAATGGAATTCTGAGAACTCGAAATACCGGTTAACTTTTTTTCCATCTCTTCTTTGTTGAAGTTTCACCTGGAGTATAAATTTATTCGTTGATCTCTTTGACATCACTTCTGAATACCTATGTGATTTTGTTGAACGGCTGATGTAAGGGGACAGGTTAACCTCAGAGCAATAACGATTTTCATTTATTCTGGAAAAGGCTTTGAAGAATTTTTAAATAGGGTTTTCTTTCCCTTTATGTATAGTTTCAGTGTCATTAACATCTCTTTTATTAGCTGTGCCATTATGTTTCATTAATAATATCCTCTTGAATTCCAAAAGTGCAAATAATAAGTTTTTCACGTTTATGTAATAAATATTTTCTATTTACTGTCTTATATGAAGAAAGTTGAATCGTTTTTTGGTACCGAACATAAATATTCGTTTAAATAAGGATTTACAAATTATTAAGGAAGCGGGGATTATAGCAAGTCGTAATTATCTTATGAATAAAGAAATAGAAAAGGACTTATTAAATTTGCAGAATATTTCTATCACTTTGCATTTGCTAATCAAGTTTAATATCAAAGACATATATTGCTTGTCTTAAAGAAAGTTTTCTTCATTGGAGGAAACAATTTTCAAATTTACCTTTCTATTTTATTAACCAAATACAAAATAATGAAATAAAAAGAAAACGTCTTGCTGACTTTTTGTTCACTATTTGAAAAAGAATAAAATGAATAAATTGTATACTACGCAGGATAAAAAAAAACTTTTGTTACTAGCATTTTGTGTTAAAATCGTAAAGTAGTCAATATTAAATTTATAGTTGTTTCTAGAACAAATGACGTATACATGTGTATAGACAGAGTTCAAGGTTAAATTTTCTGTCGT
This sequence comes from Argiope argentata, assembly GCA_026289955.1. Taxonomy (NCBI): domain Eukaryota; kingdom Metazoa; phylum Arthropoda; class Arachnida; order Araneae; family Araneidae; genus Argiope; species Argiope argentata. Next base: position 6,993,633 of record JAOUZG010010951.1, read on the forward strand.
TCCGCATACTCAAAATATTTTGGTATGATGGTAAATAAAGCTGAAAGACCGGAAATACATTTGACAAAAGCCACTGCAAACTGATTTGATGATGTAAGACGTTTCTTACTTTAAAAAATTTATACTATTTAAGATTTATTGCAATAGAGAGAATACGGCCTAATTTTGAGCAGAAGGCTCCTTACTGTTCTAGATTTTGTGAACAGATTGCAAAGAAAAATCAAGTTATTTCAAAGAACCCCCAACAGAATTTTACATCATGATACCTCAGCTGAGGATTCTGTTCTTGATGGTCCTTGCTCACAAGAGAGCCAATTCAACAACTATAATGTTATCAGTTGCGCTGCAGTTAATTTTGATTGAGTTTTTGAAAAACTATTTATACATGTGTTTAAAATGCAACTCGCTTAGTACATGTTGAGTAAGCAAACCTTGACCTCTCTCATAACCTTTTGGTAATAATTAAGTAAACAAAACTGGAAAACTTGAAATATATTTTGAAATATTTGATGATGTAAGTGAACAGACATTATATAGATTCTGTTCAACATAAAGTTGTAGATAAGGCTACGATTTGAATATTTGCGTTAACAAAATGCTTCGTTGTCTTTTTATTTAAATATATCTTTCAGGGTTTTTTTTACTGAATCATAGAATGAAAAGAAAAATATTCTTATCTTCAGTTTATGAAGCTCAAAAAGATATCTAAGGAGACTGTACTTTGAGTTTGAATTTCACATTTTCAAATATATTTATGGTATTTCCACTGGAAAAAAGAAAAAAAACTTATAAACATCTAAATATCTGTGAAAACTATCAAAAACACAAACAGTGTTTTTGAATAATCACCAAGAGAATGATCTACATGCAAACCGCAACAAAATAGAATATATTGTTCACTTCTTATAGCATTTAAAATCCCTCTCCCGGTTCACAGTTAAATTTTTCCTAGTTATCCGATCCCAATGTTTTCGAATTTGGGCTTAAGATTTAAGCTAAAGTCTAAGCTTTAGAATAATTTCAACTCCATACAAAAAATAACGGTAAAAAGTAGTTGTTCGTAACTCTAAAGTCTAAAGCGCTCTCTATCGACATTTTTTGAAGTTTGCCTTTAAAAAATTTTTGGAAAGAAAAGGTGATATAAAGAATGATTTTATCGAAAACCACAAACGAATCGACCTATTTTTCTATTTTTAACTATCGTTTGAAGTTTTGGACTTTAAACTTTAGCACCCCCTAGCTCCTACAGAAGATGCTCATGTCCCATGGTTGTCACTGAATAATGTTGGTTTTCATGTCCCCTACCTCCCCTTAAAGTTTGTGCCAATATTAACGGGACACCCTGTATATATATATATATATATATATATATATATATATATATTGTTAAGTTGAAAACGCCTATAAAAGAAACATTTCTTCAGTAGTCGCTGAAGTTTTATCAGGATTTTAAATAGTTTATAATTCAATCTAATTTTTAAGAGGAATAGAATGTTCAATTAATTTTTTAATTGATTTGAAGAGTTTTTAAGGAAAAAAATGTTAAGTTTACGAAAAACAAAATGCTAAAATTTAGCTTTAATAGCGAAGTATTTTCATTATTTAATGGTCTGTTGGAGAAAAAATTGGACAAATCTAACTTAGTTATTTATTATTGCATTTTAATAAAATTGTTGCCAATGGAAATTACTCTAGAGATCCAGTTTTCTTAGAAAATTCGATTAGTTAAATTAAGAAACATAGTTAATAATAATTTCGATCTTTCCCATTACGGAATCAGAAGTTTTTCAATACTTCGACTAAATAAGCTATGTTTTTTTTATATATGCATTAAATGTCCTTCGAAAATTCGTGGAAGTTCTTTTGATATAATTACTTTTGTTTGCTTAAAACAGTGCTTGAAAAGAGCCAAGCTACTATGAACCATATATTAAATAAAACTCAAGTTTTTAAAAGCAGAAACCTAATTTATTTCCAAGAAGTTTTTCACCGGCATTTCAAAAGATTAACCAAATAAGCTTCAGATTTTTAACATAAAAATTTATTATCATATTTCAACTAATTTATAATTATTATTGGAAATTTAAACATTTCATTACTTTTCAAAATATCTTACAATCCGCCTCTAAGGTTGATTCTACCCTTAAGACATTTCAGAAAACCCCTGCATCCTTTTTTACTGTGAGCGACGTACATTGATTTTAATGTTTTTAAATAAAAAAAAAAGCTAACTGGAAATAAACTATGGGTTTAATCTCATTTTAAGCCAATCAATTTATCAGATATATTTTAAGAAAGAAATTCTATTTTAAGATCGGTGTGATTGTTAATCGGATAACAAACACACTGAAATTACTTTTACTTAGCAATAAAAATATTATATGTTTAGGTTTAAACGGATTTCTCCAGTATTTTAATCTGATTAATTGAATAAGTAAATATTAAGATTCCAAGACTCAGATATAAAATTTAATTTCACGAAGAAAACTCAATTGACATTGTCTGGTTGAAGGAACTGCTTACAAAGAGACAAAGCATTTTAAATCAATTATTTTAATTCTTAGAATTTTTCAAAACTTTGTTTTAAACTTCCTTGAAGTCGGGAAAAATCCCTTTCTATGAATTTTGTCCAATTATCGGCAAAAAGAGAAACTAAACAATTAAATGAATTACAGTGACGAAATTTCGTATGTAGTCTTAACATCGAAATTGTAGAATTAATTTAAGTTTCTGGAAAAATGTGAATCACTATGTCTGTCCGTCCTAAACTGCGTACGTGAAAAAGATAACTGAAAAAGAGTTCAGAAGTGGATTTAATTTTTTTTAAGACTCAAATATCTGTCAAATTTTGGACCAATGCTGGTTACGTGTTTTAGCCCGAGTGTTGAAATATGAATACTTAGACATGCAATATTAGACTAAATATTAGGATATGAAAAGTTGCATATAGTTGAAACATTTAATCACATTTTCTATTTAAATAGTTAATGTTCAAAAGAATTACTTATTATTTTTACTAACAAGAAACAAATAATAGGAATTAATTGCTATACAGGCATAATATGTCGTGCGGGCTAATTTTTCCTAGAAGTTAACAGTTAATTGAAACTCCATCTCACATTGGAACTGGTTAGTTACATACAAGTGGAGAGAAATAAACTGGTGAGAGAAATAAACAGACCTTTATAGATAAAAAAATCCCTTTATTTTCGGATAAAACGAAAGATAAATCTCAAATTTTATATAAATGAACATAGATCTTCGCTGCCAACACTTAAAAATTTACAATAAAAAATTTGGTGTTACCACCATTTTTTAAAATATTAATCATATCATTTAAAACAAATTACTAAACTACTGTTTGGCACAAAAACTGCTCCACATTGAAGAGCCGCCGCATGACTACCCCGTCATTCTCGCGAAGGGAGGCGAAACTTTTCTACAGTACCTAGTATCATAGTGTTGATGTTCTTGTAACATTGATTCCTCAGATGTGCTCAGAATGAAGGCGGGCTTAAGCCAATCCATAGAAACAAGTTTCTCTTGCCCCTTGATCAGGATGATAAAGTCTTTTGAAAGACATCGTACTACTTTGAAAGCACCTTCATATGGTGTCTAAGTATTTCTTGAACGTAAGTCGGTGCAGTAACATATGATTACATGTCTCAAGATCCTTCGGAACGTAGATTCGGTGACAACCATGACGAAGAGGAAACGTTCGGCTTATGGTTCTAAAGAGATACTGCAACCATGCTATGTAATAAGGGCATCTATCAGTACCTTTCTCCTTGTACAACTAACTGCCATGGTAATCGAAAACTAGATCTATAAACTAGTTCTGCACCAGAAGCATTGAGATCCTCACAGAGAACAGTACGGATTCCAAGTAAAACCAGTGGAAGTGCATCCAACTCGTTAGCTTGGTGCATATCAAAACCTGCTTCAATGTACGATGGAAACGTTCTCTTATTTAATTGTACTGTGGGTTTTAAGACTCAGTACGAGTTAAACGTACACTAATAAGTTTTGAAAGAGTCTCAATAAGCCCCGATTCAAATTGCTCTCCCCTATCACATGCCAACCTCTGAGGCGTGCCGAATCGAGAAATCCTAGCAGGAAGCACTGAGCCATTTTCATCGACAAGAATTCAAGCTGTGAAAAAAATTTAATTAATTAAAAACTTATTTTTGACTTATTCCATATTTGACTGTTTATGTTTTTCAGAAAATAAATATAGTTTTTAGTTATGTTTTTAAAATTAAATCTTTCCAAAAAAGAGCTCAGAGTTTACATTAAATCACTAATGATAAACAAATCTTTTTATTTTACGTTTAATAATCACATTCTATAGGCATGCCCACTACTGTAAGTTAAATAAAAATTAAAATAAGAAGATGAATTTAGTTACGTATGTATAAAGAATTTGTCTTTAAAAATCATATTAAGTTTCATAAAAAATAATACATCTTTTTCTTTAAGAAATATTTATATTATGACTTTATTTTCTCTTGGGGGGGGGGAAGGGTTTAAGCATCAAAATTTCTGCGAATGAACTTGATAGAGATAGATGATCCAATAAAGAAAGAAATGATAAAATTATCGAGGAAAAGGCACAGACATTATTTTTGAAAATGTTTTTTTTTTAATGTAAGGATCCAATTTGTGGAAAACAACAAAAGAAATCGAAAGACAAATCAAAAGACTTTCCAGGTATTATTAGCATGAGTTCTTTTCTCGTTCTACATTTTTTTCTTATACACTCCCTCCCCCTCTAACTCAAATTGAAACAAAAGAGAGATCAACCGTGAATCCAAATATACCCTGTCAAATTGAACAAAATTAATATGTTGGAGAATCAATTACTTCGAGTTAATTGACTATCCACTTACAAGGTGTTTTAATACAGCTCTGTTATTTTTCTACTTCCATTACTTCCATTATGCAAATATGTATTTTTTTCTAATTTTCTTCTGAGGAAGAGCACCGTTCTGTAAATCATGAAGGAAATGACTTTAAAGTATTTTTTATGTAGAGGAGAGACCCTAGTGTGGTTATTCTTCATTCTCAATTAGAAATTTCCAGCCAATCGTCAAATGCAAAAGAAATAAATTCCCCTTTTCTTAAATGAACTTAAATTTCCATAGAGATTTTTCGAAACACATACAGTAAAAGTAGAAAGCTAATAATGTTTGCATATGCGGAAATCTTACTTTTTATATCGTTTGTGATATTATAAATAATTTCTATTTCATAATTCTAACTGATGTTTTTTTTCATAATTATGATAAATAATGAATGAAACGATAGTTATGGATATTAAAAAGCAAAGCGAAAAATTTAAAAAATAATGAAGGAAGTTTCATTAAAATATTTCTTTAAAATTAAAATCACCGACAATGATCCCTTAACAATTAGTTTCTTTACTAAATATATAGGTTCAGAATATTTCTTCTGAGAAATACTCGTATTCTATAGGATGGCACTTAAAAAAAAGGGGGTACTGTTAGTTGGTATCTTTAATATACTGACAGCCATGTGAATCGATTATTCCCCACTACTAATTAATTCAAATTATCCTAGCCACAAGTATAGAAATCGTAGTGACGAATGTTTTAACGTTTACAAATTTAGCCAGTCTTTGTAAAATTGATACCGAAATCGTAATTTGTCTTGTTATTTTAACTGGACATCTGCCTAATATTGGATGTTTCATTTTTTTTTAAATTTTTATCGAGCTTCCCCAAACGCCTGATGGAGGAAAGCATGGCGGGGACTCGGGACATATGGATAATGTGAAATCTCCTCCTCCCCTTCTTTAAGTGTGATTGATTGGACACCAATGTGCTTGCTTTGCTAGCAGGATACGTTACGTCGAGAGATTTTCTGAAAACAAACTCCAGGCATCAGAGCATACATTTGCTTTGTAGGCATCAGCTCCTTATTTTTGTATATATCAGCACCTTAAGGATATAGATTGTCATTACATCTTTCGATAGGAGGTAGGGATATTTGGACAAGAAATCCAGGTTCTCCAGTACTTTGAGATATACGAAATTTAAAGATTTTAGAAGGAATGAAAGCCATGTTAGGAATTTACGTAAATTTGTAACTTAATCAATTGTACACTCTAGACATGGATGAGGCTCCTTATAGTACGGATAATTCGAGCTTATTTATTTTGAAATCTACATTTCAAAAAAATTCAACTTTTTCATATTACCAATTATATTTGAAAGGAAAAATCAAATTCATAAAGGAAAGAGCCAATTCATTAATTCTATCAAAATCATAAAAAAAATTATCTTTACAAAAATCTCCAATAGTTATTTTTAAAATAAAGTTAGGCCATCAAACTGTCTGTTAAAAGTTATTTATTTTTTCTCTATGCATTTATTGAAAGTCTACTTTTAATTAATACATACGAATTATTTTTATTATAAAATAATTTTCGTACCATAATGTCCACATTCCGAACCTAAAGTTTCTTTTATCAGAACAATTGAAATGATAAATGAAAAAGTATTATCATTTCTGTTTTTATTCTGAAATAACGTTAACATATAATAATCTTTTTTATTAATACTTTTTGTTTTAAAAGTTGATCTGATTTCCTTATTTTTTAGCCGTTATGATAATAAGAGAAATACTACTTTTAGATTTCTAATTAAATGACAGTTCATGCAAAAATTAGTTACTTCAAATAATGATATGCAGTGCAAAAATTAATGTGCATAAAAGTTTTATTCTGTGAAAATAAAATGTGTTTCAAAAAAGAAAAAAAAAATTAAGGATGAAATGAATATCTTTCCATCAGCCCCTATGAAATATAGTTCTGTTAAATTTGTCTTTTTTCTTCTGTATCTCTTAGGTTTATTACTTATTTCCATACTAAAATACTTCCTTTCAAATATTTTCTATTTGAATCAAAATTGGATTAAATAAAACACAAAAAATTTATTATTTTGGAATACAATGAGTTTATTGCTGTAAAACAAAATTTATAAAAACTGTCATAATAGGTATATAAAGAATATTTATAGAAAAATAAATCAAATTTGCATATATTGATGGATTTTTCATTTAATTATTATCTTGAGAAGTTATTCGCCTTCCGAATGTAAATTTACTTCATAACTTTGGGGTTCCCAGAAATATTTACGTAATTTTAAATAAAATTCCGGTTAAAATTATATGGGTTTTTTTTCAGTAGTTATTTTACCATTAAAACCTGAAAATATATTTTTGAAACGTATTTTATGGAAGTGGAATTATTTTACTTTTATCTAAATGCTCTTACTCTTTCTATGTCATACCTGAACAAATTTAGGAGTCAGTGCATTATAATTATGCCTCATCATAATATTCCAGAATTACGCAAAAGGAATTTATTAAAAATTATATTTGGGCAATGTTTTCTCACACAGCGAATTGAAATGTAATTTTAATATTACTTTCACCTTTCTTTAAAAAAAGTAAAGGAAAATTCTATGATTTTTGTTATCTGGATAACTAAATGAGAAATTTTAATATTTTATATTCTCATTTTGTCAGCCCCTGCATTGATTGTTATAACAGTTTATACATCTCTGTTTTCACAATTTATTAACGTGGGCATTGTTAAATAACAGTAAATATCTGTTAATCAAAAATCATTCAATAATTTTACTGGCAATAATTTACAAATTAATATAAAATTCTAACTTCCATTCATTAATCAAATTTTGAGAAGTACTGGAATTAGGCGGATTCACTTATTTTATTAAAATAAAATCCAAATATCTATACCTTATAACAAATTAATGACTTGTTATTGTGTGTCAGATTTTTATTTATATTTAAATTGTTTATTCCAGTAATTACAATTGTCAATTAACAATTATTTAAGGCGAAGTACCAATAATTGCTTTTAAATGTATATAGTTCTAGCTGAGCAATTGAAATTTTATACGGCCTCGAATTTAATAAAAAAACTTTGGAAAAGTTGAATAAAAGTAAGCTTTTTATTGAATTCTGAATACAATTTATAATGCACTATATAAATTCATAAAACTTGAATTATTTTTTAAAAATTGTGTTGCCTTTTAATTATAAATTTTATTTTTATTATTTAAAAAATATTATACAATTTTGTGAATAAATTTTTTTTTGACTTATAAACGATGTTCACAAACACCCTTAATATTTATTTTTTATGATTTAAGGCTAGAATTTTGAAATGAATTGTTTTCAGTAAAATTTCAAGGGCATAACTTAACTTTTCCTTTCGTATTTCTACAGAATAGTAATTTGTACTAATATATAAATGAATATGCAATTTACAATCAAATATTATAAAAATTAACTCTAAATATAAACTAAAAAATTATGGCTCATTTTTTGAAATGTTTTAATACTATTAAGATTGCATCATCGGTTTGGAACACAATTAATCGTAAAAAGTAAATTCCTTTGGTTTATTATTCAAGCTTGAACCGCCAGCAGTGAGAGATGTTGCTTTGAGTTTGTAGTTGTAAGGTTATTGGATAATTTGGGAGGTACGTACTTGGTGGGTATAATAATGTTATGGTGTCGTGTTTACCATCTCTACAATGGTGGGATGCACAGCCTACTGTGGGTGGTTGAATACCCTTTGAATCCATACATAATTCTTGCCTCAGATATGTCAGAACGATTAAACTTCAACTATCTCGCAAGTCTTGGCAAATTGGGTGTGCCACCACCATTGTGGTGGTAATTCTAATTCGAAATATGTTAACCTAATTAAAGAAAGCTGTTTTGTGTTATCTTTAGTATAATATTTCACAATAAGAATTATGCAAATTTTAGACATAGTTTGGCCAAACTTGGATATTACAATTTTAAAGCTGTAATTATTTTCAATCACTTAAACACTAAATGTTTCTAAATAAAATGAATAGACAATCTTCTTTTTACGATACCTTACTTATGAAATTTAATTCGAAAAAAATCTTAACATGATTTTAAACATAGAAATATAATCTAAAAATTGTGGAAAGAAAAAAAAGTTATTTAATCCTGTATGATTCCTTACTAGTGAATAAACCAAAATTCGAAGATCAGTAAACTTGCTTGAATCCATACAGTAAATTCGAGAGTACTTTTTACATGTTATGCACTAAAAAAATATCAAGACTTTGGGAAGCGATTTTTACGACAATTGCCCTCCATTCTACAGCTTGTAGTGTAAGAAACACCAAAATAAAGTGACTTTTTTATGAATTGACACAAAGGAATTTTCATTGAATGTTGTGGTTATTTAAAGAACTGGAAAAGAATTGCAAGTCAAAAAAATTTCAAAGTCCAATATACTTTGTGCCAAATAATTGATACCATACTAAGGGAGAACTGATTTTGGAAGATAATACAAACTTCTGCTATCATTTCAAAATGCAAATAATGCCAACATATTGAATAACTTTTCTCAATAATTCAAAATATTGATAATTTTAAGTCAAAAGTCTTACAGAAGTTATTGTTCTTATAATCTATCCACTGAGAGTTAAAACATTTTGAGCAAATAGAGCTTCTCATGTTTATTTCCACCCATCTCGGAATAATAATAATAAAAAACTAGATTCTAAGAAAGTTAAATCTAACTGTAGTGGAGAGGATTGTGTTTTGTATCTTGTGTTTAGATTTGTATTTGTGATTTAAGAATTTGAATAGAATACTTTTTTTTGGCGATTAGTAAAAATTTACTTTTGTAAAATAGACCAAAAAAATTCTACTTGCATGGATTTAATACCTCTTAATGAGGATTCATTATCTTGCCATCTGTTTAAAATTCTTATTTCTCCTTTCTTTTTCTTCACTCTTCATTCTCAACTTAATTTTATTTCTATGATTCCTTGTACCAAAAAGAGATTATATCTTAATTCTTTTTGGAAGTAAATATTTTAGAAATTCTTAACATCTTTCCTTGTTGAGTGACAAAAGTTTTAAAAATTAGTTATGGTTAATTTACGTTAACTGTGTATCGCAAAAGGATTTTTTTGAGATTTTGCATTTTATGGATTTATGGAATTGTAATTGTCTGTATTAGAAATATTGAAAAGTATAATTATCGAACTCAAATTTAAGAATTCAAAAAATATACGAATTGTAAGATTTATCAATTCAAAAAATTTGTAAACTTTAAAAAGATCATTTTCATATAATTTAAGATTTGCCTTCAAGAAGAGTTTTAATTAAGTTATTATATATTGCGTGGTATGAATTAATTGCTAGATGCCGTATGATTTTTAGTATTTTTTTAAATAAATGAAAAAAATCTTTTTATTTTGATGAAACATTTCCCAAAATCACCCATTGCGTACGGAGCTTAGTTGTAAGTAGATCTTTGTTATTTAAATACTAGGACAAAATTTAAATCTTTACTTCTTGTAACAAAGGACAATAAAACTTTTTACTAATTTCTGAGCAAAAGTCATTACTTTATTTTCATGTAATTTATATTTTTATAATATTTTTCTTTCCACACAATTTTGTAATTGAAATGGAAAGTACGATTTTCTCCCCCCCCAATGCACCCCATTCCCCCAAAAGGAAGCTTCTAGTGGAAGTAATTTTTTGTATATGTATTTGGGACTATCCTTTGAAAGTTCTTGAAAATGAAAATGAAAAGAAAAAAAATATCTTATTAAGAATTTTTAGTAAGATGCGCCACTACAAACTCAGAAAGAGTTTTGACCTTTATTAAAATCTTTGAAGTAATTTAAACTAAGGGAGATCTCCACAAGCATTGCATAGTTCAAAAAAGGAATACCAACAAGAAAAGAATATATATCTATATATATCTATATCTATATCTATATCTATATCTATATCTATATCTATATATATATCTATATATATATATATATTTAATTTCATCAAAAGTTTTGAATGTTTGCTCTGCGGTGTGTCCAAAAAAGTTTAAAATACATTGTAATTCTTCATCTATTAAAAATAGATTATGTGAACTGCAAAGTTATAGAAAATAAGAGCTTACAAGTAAAAATTATTTCTATTTAATTTCTCAGAATTTATAATTTTTAATTTTTTACGAGACCCTTCTAAAAAATTTAGTCATTTAGAAAGTTTTAATTTTTAATGCAATAACATCATTACAAAGAAAACGCATACTTGTATCTTCAAACTTGAATGAATTTTTCTTAACTGAAAAATTAAAGCGCTTCATAGGGATTGTATACAATATCAGAAATAAAATTCTTTACAAATTGTAAAAATATAAAATGTATAATAATATTTTTTAAATTTTTTTTGTTTAGGGGATATTTACGTCACCATCTCGTATTCTTAGTTTTTTTTAATGTTTAGACTAGCCAAACTCATTTGTAAAATGTAAAATATATACATGGAAATAATTTGCTGCCAAATTTAACATAATTTTTCAAAACAACATTATTACAAATTAATTCTCACACGATTAGTTCTCTTTCATTTAACCGTAATTTGGCCATTTCAAATATTTATGCTAAAATATGATTTTTGAAGCTGCATTTTGAAATGGAGACGGTTTTATTTTATCACAAAAGCTCTTTTTTAAAATACATTTTAAAAAAGGTCAATCCATTTGTACGCATGATTCTTTTATTATATGCACCAACTGTCACATGCGTACTGCTGCTCGCATAGGCAGACCATTGTTTATCTCTATCTATTACAGCTTTATTTAAGGGATTCATTTGAGATTTTTTGTCGCAATATATCGCATTTTTTGTCTAAAAATTGATGATGATGATGATGTTTATAATGCCATAATTCATTTTTTTATGTGTAGCAATTTCTTTGGTTTTTAAAGATAAAGTTATGTAGGTGTTTTCTAATGGTATTGACTTTCTCACTGGCTAAATTTGTCTAGATGTGAAGCATAAATTTTTTTTTAAAAGATGTCATTTTTGGAAAATAAAAGGCAATTTTTTTATTCATATAATTTTATTATGTAGCTTATTTTGAACGATTTTGCTCTGTACATTCTCTGCTTATCTCTAATGGGGAAAGATACTAAACCGTGTTAATCTTTTTCGAAAGCCCTGTATAAGGAAAGGGAAAAATGACCTGTTTGATTAGAAGCCTGAGGTTAAACGAAGAGTGTTATCAGCAATATATTTTGCACACCCAACAGAAGTTGTATCGATTTCCCTGGAGACACTTCTGCTTGTGATCTTTAGTCGACCATAGTTGAAAATTTCCTCCTTTTAAAAATGAAAAGTTTTATCATGAGTTAATGAGGAAAAATTTAAAGTTTCTAGAGCAAATTTACTTGAACTTTGCTTTGCGATAAATATATTTTAAAGGTCTTATGAATTAAGAAAGAAGTTCATAAAAGATTTCAAGTACGAATCAGCATTTAAAATTAAAGTCGATCCTTTAAAGCAAATAAATGGTCCTAATTATTGTTTTACAAGAGCCAGATTTTTTCTATACTTTTATAAGGAACTCTGAATTTAGCAGCTTAGAATTCATCATAAATTTTTGGTTCATAATGTAGCTGCAATTTTTTTAATAAGACATGGAGAAACACAAGAGAATGTATAATAAATTATGGGTTAGAAATATGAATAGTAAAAAGGCAAAGAATTATTCAGATATTATATAAAATCCTTTGTTACATGCATAAATATTTCTAATTTGTATATTTTTATCTTTTTCTTCACATTCAAATACGAAAGATAATACAGAGAGTATTTACAAAATGGATTATTTTCCAAATAAGCTTAAAATGTGTAAATTCATATTCCTTTAATTACTATAGTCAACATTTGTGCATTTTTAAGTTTTAATTATTTTATTTTTAGGTTTTAGGTAAGTATACTTTTGTGAGCAGAATATATATAACTGTCATTGATGTTACTTTATTTTTACAATAACCTGTTCATAATAGCTATTTTCTACCAATGTTATCAAAATTAAATTAACTGCTACATGTTTCATTTTCTGTATTTTGTGCTTAGATTTATAATTGTGATTTAACAATTTGAAAAGATAATTTTTTTTTGCGATTAGTAAAAATTTACTTTTGTAAAATATACCAAAAAAATTCTGCTTTCATGGATTTAATATCTCTTAATGTGGATTCATTATCTTGCCATTTGCTAAAAATTCTTATTTCTCCTTTCTTTTTCTTTACTCTTCATTATCAATTGATTTTATTAGTTGAAAAATGCAGGAAACGTAAGAATCTAATGTTTTTTTAATGAATTTGTTCATCTAAAAGAAATTTTTACATTAGGAACATCTTATTTCAGTAGAAAAGAGATTAAGAAATTGTTGTTGTTGAGAACACTTTTCAGCCTTTTTGTCCACCTGTTTACAATAGCTGTTAAACACTATCAAGATTTTTAGATTTTTCCTAAAAATTGTTTTAATTCCTGATATTTTGAGCTAGATTCAAGAGAACATCTTGAGTATATAGAAAATTAAAAGGAATTTTGTAATTGAGATGTACAAAAGTTTCATTAGCATTTATTATTGAAAAACTGAAGAAATATTTTCATTATAATTTTTTTGAGCATGTATGATAATTTAAAGGTATTTTTGGAAATTCTGCTAGCAACAGCTTATACACATTTGAAAATTATTAATTTAAATGGAAATTACATTTGGTAGAGTTAATAATATAGTCGAAAGTTGCTCATTAGTTTACTGTTAGTGTACTTAGGTATATAAAAGTGTAATGTTTTTTTATTTATTTTAACATTATGGAAAACTTCTTTCATAACGTTTTAAATGCTCTGTTTATGAAAAAATAGTAATATCCGGTAAATGGGTATGATTTTACTGAATTCTGCTCGATTCCGTTAGTCGCTTCCGTTATTTCGCTTCTGGAGAGCAATATATAGCTAATTTTTTAAAGTAAGCATTGTAGAACTAGAAGATAAGAATACAAGAATTAAAATACCCAAAAAGTTTAAATGAACAAATTTATGTATTTTTGTATATATACGAAGGAAATAACTAGAAAAGTATGGAATAACAAATATAAATCACAGAGGGAGATATGAAGAATAATTAGAACTTAGTTATCAATAAAACATAACTTTCGACAATAATATAGATAAATATTTATTCCCGCTTATACAAAATTGATGTAAAGTTACATATTCCATAAGCCAGAAAATAATTTGAAATATTTCCACATTATTTTTGAAAATTTATTCCGCCTTATTTGCTACAGAATTTAACATAAGGTGAAGTTTTAGAGACTTAATATTCATAAAGTTATTAAGAAACATATTTTGGGAATTCTCCTCAGAGGTTTCACGAAATAATAAACACTCAACTTTTTTAAGCCTTATGATAATAATGGGAGCCTGTTTACGTTTCCTACATGTTTATCACAGTTCATTCTCTAGAATATCTTTGTAATATTTGGAATAAGAAAAATAGCTGATGAAACGCGACGGTTTCTTGATTGGAGATCTGTAAACAAGCATAGTTATTAGGAGTATCTAAGATAATTGTGATATCGGAGCATGTTGTTTCGTAAACAATGTCTCGAGATTAAAGATATTTCATGTGTACTTTCTCGTATCAAAGGCAGAAATAATAAATCTTAGGAAAGAGTGCATGATATGCATTTTACACGGTCTAATAATGGAGATGGAGGCTGAAGCAATTAACTATTACACGAACAGGTGGCAAATGAGTGAAGATTAGAAAATAAGATAGGAAACTGGGAGGACGGATCTCATTGTATTCATTTGCATGGAATTACTTGACGATAATGTTGAAAATAAGAATTAAAAGGTCAACATATGCAAATCATAGATTATCATATTTACTTTATTTGTGTTGTTGAATTCATTGTTATTTCTGATTGTAATCTATAATATTGCCAAAATATAGATTTGATTGCCTCGATACTGGATATTTTATGTCTTTGAATTCAGAAAACTGTATTTTTTGGAATGTTTATACTCATTTTATTCAGCAACTAGCTGAAACAGCCATAATATCAATAATAATAATTTATGAATACGATGAAATATACTCTTTGAGAGTCACTATGATAAATAAATCCTATTTCTTTCTTTAATAGTGAGGGAAATTTTTTCTCTTGATAGTATGTTAAGTAAATTTTAATATTTTCCCCATTCTTCTTATTTTTAATTTTAGGTCAAGAAAGAGATGACCCTAACTCCCAACTGAAACTTTTCTTGCATTGATGGAATCAGGTTTATAAATTTTTCCGTCGTTTTCCACATTCAATAGTCTTATTTCTGTTGCAGCCCTTTTGATAAACCTGCGCGTTATCAAGGGTTACAATGTAATTCTATTTATATTCTATTAAATAATTTTCCTGAGAGTTTCTACAAAATGTTCTCGTTCAGCTAAATGCACCTGCAAAAGATCGTGAGTATTATGTTGTTTAGATTTTTTATGCTGCAAATACTGGTTTATAATTTTATTTATTTTTACTACATATATATTTAATGATTTTATGATTGATTTTTTCATCGGTGGATCTCCTGTTTGTTATCAGATATTTCTTTTCAGAAGTATTTGTGGGGGTTTTCATTTAGTTTTTAAGGTTTTTTTTTTCTTGAGTCTTCCTTCCATGTTGAAATAAGAAGTGATGGTTATTAATTTCCAAAAATTAACATTCCTTATTTTGAATTTGTAATTATTAGTACCATGCATTTCAGTTCTGAAATATGAATATTTCCCTTTGAAAAACGCAAAAAGACGCCCTTCAATCCAAAACTTGTTTAGATGCAACTTTTTAAAAGAAGAATAATTTTAAAATTACTAAAGGATATTTATAGTTTGAAATAATAAGCAATTGCCAGATATGTTTACTTCAAAACATTTGCTTTTTAAAAATTAATTATCGAAATCTTTCTGAAAAATGTCCCTCTCTTTATACAAAATGAATTATTTTTGAAGAAAGAGGACAAATAATAATAATAAATTATACATAAAGCTAAAATTCAACGAATTTCTTCAGTGGGGAATAAGATATATTAATAAAATAGACATTTCAGAATTTATTTAGTTCTTGTTTTCATAACTGAAATTTAAATTCCTGATTCTGAACCTGTTGGGAGTTGTTTCTTCTGGTATTGGGAAATGGCAAAATAACAAAAGAATGCCTCGAAAACATTAAAAATAAAATCAAACTAAATATAAAAATGAGAATGAAAATAAAGCATTATGCTATAAACATAAAAAGATGACAATACAAAAATTATTAAAGTAGGAATAAATGTACATTGGCGAATTAAAAAAGTATTTTAATATTAATTAATGTAGAAAGTTTATCAATAAATACATAATGTAATAAAAGTGTTCGAGAAATATGCATTTTAAAAATTAAACCTGGAATTTCTTCCAAAAAATAAATAATTGAAAACCATTGTTGATATATCCCATCCATGTTTTAATTATGCGCTCTTTTTGGGCTATTATTTTTATTTTTCAATTATATAATAAAATGACAAAAATACCGGTTTGGAATCGAATGAAATGCGTCATTACGACCGACATTAGTCAGTTTAAATTTGATTACCGTTGTCTGCAAACTAAATAGACGACATGAAAGAATAGAAATGTCCGACTATTCAAAAAACCTCAATAGAATTAAAATCTGATTGTTTAACATATTCTTTATTAAACTGTCAAAATATTAACTTCCAAAAAAGGTTATTCGTTAATGGAAGAATAATTTGTTTGATTATACGCGGAGAAGCTAAATGAGTACGATGAAATGTAATGCCTCATTTCCTCCTCGGTGTTGATGAAATATCGATCGAAATTTGAAATTTGATTAGGAAGAAAAACATGATTAAAAGTAAGACTTGCTCATTAACTAAAAAATGTTCTTGGATATCAATTTTTTTTGCTAGCTATCTGAAGGTAATTTAGGAGTGTTAAGCGGCATTCCGAATCGACAAAGGACAAATTTTTACTTCTTTTTTTATGTTTGCTAGGTTTTCAAAGCTTATGAATAAGCAGTTATATTCTTATCAACTTTCTCTAAATTAGTTTTATTTAAATTAGAATCCCGAATGTGTTTATTTAAAAAAAATAAAATTAACAATACACAAATCATGATCTTTTCAAATTTTCTTTTACAAAATTATTATTTTTTAGACAGTTTGGATATTGATTTGGAGAAACAAAATCTTAGATTAAAAGATAATAAATTTCAGTTAATATTTACGAAAAGTTTTCTAAAGGAATTATATATTTCTTTAAACAGTTATTTGTAGATTTCAAGAACCTCTTCATATATTTCATTAATAAATTTTTTCATATTCATTATAATTTTAATTAATGAATTGGTCAAACTCTACCTCAGTTACAACACATATTAGTGTATAGATTCGACTTCAGTCTTTAAAATAATTCAAAGAAATTTACAGAACTTGGTTTGATTTATTATTTAATTGACCACTGTAAGATATTAAAGAGATTTCTAAATATTAATGGTGAGAATCTTAGTCTGATTATCCATGTTGAGTTTGTTTTAGCCAATGGACTTGTTTTCAGTCTTTTGACTTCTTGATCAACAAAATAATCCAAAGAAATTTACAGAATTTTATTTGATTTAATATTTAATTGACCACTGCAAGATGTTAAAGAGTTTTCTAAATATGAGTGGTGTGAATCTTAGTTTGATTATCCATGTTGAGCTTATTTTAGGTAGTAATAACTAAAATATCAAAAAGGCAGCATTTTGAACTTTATCAGATTTAGAATAATATATTTTTCAAAAGCTTAAAAATAAATCAAGCTTTTCATTTATTCTTAAAATAATATAATATACTCAATGGGATTAGTCACGAAATATTCTCATTCTAAGTTATTAAGATGTAACTATTGGAAACGAAACTTTCAGCCTTGTTTCGGTTTTTATTGATAAGAAAGAAAAATGTCGAATAAAAATATGAAATGATGATCAAATACTGAATAAAAATATTCTGCTATTTGAGATCAAAATATAAGCAGAATTTGAATCCGAATGAAAAAAAAAAATGCTAATCCGAAGGATAAAAAAATACTTCTCTGCTTTGTTAATATCAGATATTTTTAATCATTGTAAAAACAGGTCGGTCACGCCATCATCGTGAATTGCAGAGCATAATTTCTTTTGACTATTATTATAAGAAAAACATTAGGAAATAAATATTACCTTACGTATTAATAAGATGCTGCGAAAATTTTATATGTTTGGGTTGCATTTAAAAGTTTGTTGATATAACATTAAGTCTGCTGTTCACTAAGTATTGTTCAGAATAAATTATGAATAAATAAGGCTACATCCAGCTGGACATGCACAAATGAATTTTCAGCTGGTTATGATATCATGAAAACTGACTGGACAGAAGGCTCTTCAATTACTAATAGCAATTAGATAAAGGGAGGAAACAATGATTTTGCTCTTAAAACGCTATTATATCATTATAATTATCCGACTTCGATATTTTTTATATTATTTTTGGATGAATTTTAAGTGTATTTAATAATCTAAATTTTGACACACTTGAGTCTTATACAAATTTTGCTTTGGATATTTGCATTGGAATAATTTTATTCATTTTTTAATGCACACTATAGATTTAAAATAGCTAATTTTTTCATGGAAACTTTACCTTTCTGATAACATATTTTGTGACATATGAAACTTATGAGTATTGGCATTTATTCTTTTTCCATGCTTTACGCATTTTTTAACCTCGAATATTAATCATCCAACCTCTGGTGATATTTAACTTTTTGCACATCAAATCATGAACTATTTTTTTTATCTCTATTTATATCCATCGCCTTCAAAATAAGTAGAAGCATTTCTAAAACGGAGAGGATTACTTTCTCTATGTTCCTTCTGTAATAGCATATCTTTCCAACTTGTATAAAATGATTGAAATCCGATTTCTCCATCACCTGAGGTAAGAGACATCAATTCGTTTCAACAGAATATTAAAAAAAATAATACGATGATAAAATTCCTGATTATGGTCGCAGAAAACTTTGAGGTGTAAGTGGTTCCGAAAAAAAATCGAACAACTTTCATCCCGCGATCATAAGATAAATATTCCCTGTGAATTTATTAGAATTTGGAAGGTTGAGCTAGTTTCATTTATCTGGAAAGTGCAGATGCAATAGCGGAAATGCACTTAAGTTCTTACTATTTTTGAGCTTTCTGGAAACAATTTTCTGTTAACTTAATAGAATATGATTGAAGAATTTGTGCTTTTAAAAATTCATTGAAGAAAAGAGAATTGAATTTATTGTAGTTCATGAATCTTTTTGATTAAGGAAGCAATGTTGAAAAATCAATAAGAAGGTATTTTTTAGAATTTGTGTGAGTCAGGAAATATTTTAAAAGGTATATTAAATCTTTAGAACAAAAGGGAACTAATACAACCATTAATCCAGAAAACTTTCAAATTAAAAAAAATGTGTCATTTGTTTAAAGGTTGATATTAAGGTTCATGGTTATGTGTCATTTGTTAAAAGTTGATATAAAGATTCTATTGATTTGAAATCAGGCAGTGTAAAGGGACATTATTTGGACAGTTGCAATTTATCACTTCGTTTCAATCAATCATAATCGAATGCCGAATAAGAAAGCTTTGTTTTTATGCACTTTTATTTAATTTGCTTTATTTTTATAAATAAAAAAATTTCAATTTAGATTTTTTACTTATGAGCGACTATTGTTTCGAATTTCTGAAGTAATACATTTTTTTATTATTTTGAAACCTGTATTATCAGCTAATCCATTAATTTAATTAATTTTTTCTCCAATTAGTGTCAAATGCTGTTAATGAATTGTGTGAAAAACTATGATATTCCATGATATTTATAAATATTGGGTATAAATTAAAAACAAAAGATAGGAAAAATGTTAAAATTAAAACATAATATACTTTTTGATACTCTTATAAAAGTGAAATATTAAAATCTCTATTTGTTTAATATATTTGGTGCTAGAATTGCTACATTAAAATTAAAATTCAAAACATTAACGGTTTCTCCTATATTGTTAAAAAGCGAAATTTCGGACTTTTCTTTTTAATTATAGACCTCAGTTTCTATCCGTTATAAAGTAAGGCAGTCTATGTTTTAACTTTGATAACTGCATTGTATAATTCTAACAAATTTTACTTTTCTCCCTTTTTTAGACATCTTAAATATTACTAACAGTTTTAAGGAATCAATCCAAAAAGGATAATACTTCCACTTATCCTAATATTGCTCCTTTTTACTTTTCTGTTTGCACCATCTCTTACACTATCATTAACATTTAATAAATCTAGGATACTGCGTAAAATTCTGTTGAAATTGAATGACTGTTAATTTGCTTATGATATTTCAAGAAATGAGGTTATTAGAAACATGAACTCATGCAGCTATGAACAAAACAAAATTATTTGAACTATCTTCCTGTGAATTTGAATTTGAAGAGTTTCCTCTGGTTTCCGAATTATTCGTAGGATTACTCGCTTCTATATTTGGCCATCAATTTTCACTTAATTTCATAGAGTCCGTAATATATCTCACCAAATATATATCATCACTCCGCTGTTCATTCACATCGTCACGCGGTCAGTTAAGAACACGGGAAAGGGCATCCAAGAGTAAATTATGGTAATGAGCTCTCTGTTCAACAATTTCTCAAACTTTCGGTTCATAAGCTTCCACAATTAGATTTTAGCTCATTTCACTCGCATTACGGTGTATTAGCCATGATACGGGGACATTGATTATTGAGTCAAAGGTAACATTATCATTGGAATGACAAATAAATGTACCAACGGAAGATCATATTCCTCATATCATGCATTGTGATATTGAATGCCTCACTTGACCAATTCACACATTCATTCGAACATATATTGCGCCTGGCAATGAATAGAAAAAAAATCACATTGCTGAAGATTTGTGTCTGATGACATCTTCTGTATAAGAAACGTTTCTTGAATTATGATAGTTATATCAGTAAATTGAATAGAAAAAATTAAATGCAGGAGGGGCGAAAATGATCTATGTTATGGAGTTATTTTCTTAAAAGGATTTTTTTGTTAAATATCTTTTTATTAACATATTGTTATCAAAATCAGAAATTGTTAATGAACATAATTAGTGATAAACCAATGAAATGCAATATCGTGCGTTAAGGTAAAGTGATTTAGTTCTTTTTTCTTATTCATTTTGCAGATAACAAAAGATAAAATTTTAGTAACTTTAAATGGCCTCGTTCACTTAGTATTGTGACCGAAAATTTGGGGCGAGAGAGTTTTTATCAAAGCTTAAAAGATCGTGATTCACATAAAATCTGTGGCGAGAATATATTTTCACATTGTTGCTTGCGAGTAATTTTGGAATACGGAATGACAGATCCGATGTAATGCTTTTTAATGCATTTCGAAATCATCCGATTCAATTGAAATATTCCAATTAAATTAAGACCCCAACATGTGTTTTTTTAAACCTTAATTAGATCACAATTCATAGTTAAGAAATTTTAATAAAAATCCTGAGACGTAATGATGAATGATTTTAAAAAGCCAATCGATCGATTCTCTAGCCCCATATTTCCTTTCCTTTTCAGGGGATATTTATGATAGGTTGGCCAGATATTAAATATCAAACTTTTCGTTGGGTTGCCTATAAAAAGTAAACAAATGTCATACTGGCTAATCTTATCATACATCTTTTTTCTTGTTTGCGGTTACATGAGTAGATGATTGAAAATCAATTCAAACGTTCTTGGTATCAATTTTAGCTCTTTCCTTTTGTGATCAAGATCAAGCTCTATCCGTTAACTGACTCGCTTGTCGATGCTGTTTAGTTTCCAGCTGTTGTAAAAAGTTTTCTTTTTAGACTATCATAAATTTTATTCTGAGAAATGAATAATATTGCCAATCTGTCGGTTAAAGTTCATTAAGTTTACTAAGCTGGTATCAATTTTTTTTTAGGTTTTGGATCATTAAACTTGTTCCACAAAATTAAAAAAGGGGGTTTTTTCTTTCTAAAATTTCAGGGTATAGTTGATATGTTGTATGATACTTTTTATAAAATTTGTACGATAATAAAAAGAAAGTTGATATTTCGTAAAAAAAATTCTAAATATAGTCGATATTGTGAAAACTTTTTTTAAATACTATTATGCAAAATTTTCTGAATTTTTTAAAAACTTTTTAGACAAAAAACGCTGTATAAGTCATATGATAAATTGGGTGAAAAGTTCAGGAAAACATGGAATTTTCTTTTTTTGAATCTTTGGTCTAAAAGAGTAAGATTTGTTTCAGATTTAGGAATACGTAAAAAAAATTAGGTAATATTTTGACAATCATTATCACAAGAACAAAATGGAGTTTTTACTTTATAAATCCATTTAATTCTGTAATGGTATTGATTACTGTCAGTTTTATGTATTTATAATTTCTGCATATTTAGTTAGTGTTGCGTTTGCAAGTTTGAATATTTAATAAGTGTTGTAATTTTAGAAATTTTTAACTTTTTATCTAATATATTTCAACTAATATTAAAACTTTATTATTACATTTTTAACTACTTCTTAAACGTATTTATAATACTAAAAATTAAATCGCCTATTTTAGTCAAGATTGTAAATTTATGCCAATTTATTTTTTTACAATTCTAAGAATAGGCTCTAAATTGTAAGTAAAAAATGCTGTTTTTACTATTTTAATTAACTATGTTAAAGTTTAAAAAAGATGCATTAGAAGCATCATTGTTCATATTATGTTTTTGTTACTCATAGAAATAAAAAGAAATCTAAATCTATCTCTAGAAAACGCAACTCATTAATACTAAACCCTTCATTACTGCACATTGAAACTTTTTATTACTTAAATATTGAGTATTTTAATACTAGATAATTAAAGTGCATGTAAATGCAGCAGAAAATTATCAATCCACAAATTACATTTAAAAATTACAAAGGTTATTAATTCACTGAAATGCCAAAAAAACTAGTACACCTATATAATATCGTGTAGAACACCCCATGAACAAGAAGAAGGCAGCAGTACGGCGTGGCATGGATTCAACTAATTTGTGAAGATATTCTGTAGACGAGTTCACACCATGATTTGTGCAGGGCTGTCCACAAAGCTATTAGAGTAATAGGTGTTGGAGATCGCCTAAGGGCAGCACATTGTTAAATATTCCAGATAGGGTCGATAATGTCCGGAGAATTAGGTGGAAAAGAGAGGTATAAATTGAGAAGATTGGTGGCGCATCATCCTGTTCGAATCGTCCACCAGATTGCACTCAGGACTTGAGTGCATACAGAGGGTCAGAAAGGATATTAAAGTACGACTGACCTGTCATGCTCGAGTTTATATACATCAAAGGTCCCATTTCATGCTAACTGAACAAGCCCTTTACCCTTACAGAGCCTCCATCCTTGTAATCATGAGAAATATATTCACGGAATTTCCTCCACACCCGTATATAGTCATCCACCAGACACACTTACAAATGTGACTCCTTACAACAGAAAACGTTGTTCCAATTATTAAAAGCCCAATGACAGAGTTGGTGAGCCCAGTGCAAAACTTTGTGCCGCGAAATCACCAACGGTACACGTGATGGTTTGCTGCTGCGAAAGGCCATATCAATTAGGTTGCGTTGTATAGTACGTACACTGACGCTTGCTAATGGGCCTGTAACGTAATCCGTAGCAATGAGGTAGTCACAAACGTCTATCTCGTATAATGATTCTTTCCAGGCGTCGATGATTCCATTCTATCAAGGCCTTTTGTGGAAATCTGATAATCGCGTCACACCCTAGAAATGGCCGCTTGCAAAAATCCAAATTTCATCTCTACTTCGGAAATGTTGTGCTCCCTGTATCGAGCGCCGACGATTGGTCCCTGTTAAAAATCACTCAACTCTTTATAACCTGCCATTATAATAGCAAGAATAATATTCAATATATAAAGATATAAAATGGCTTTTATAAGAAGTATATAGCTTTAAAGTTTCGTTACAATTAAATGAATTAAAATAAAATTAAAAAATTCTCAAACACTTTTTATTTACTCTTTAACTCTAATAAATAAGACATTTATCCTGTATTATAAATATAACTTATTTTAGTTTACTCTTCTGTTGCTTTTGAATTCCCAAATCTTTTGTGGTCACACCAAATAAAAGCTGATCCTGAAAGAAATCTGCTTGTTAAAAAAAAAAACTCTCTATTTTTATTCCCACATCGAAAGTTTTAAAAATATGCTCCATATAAAGCAATCAGATGAATGTTTAAGGCTATACACCCGTGATAGGAAAGTTAAAACCATTATTTACAGTTTCTTTTCAATATCTACGAGAAACAAGTTCATTACAACAGGATGATAGAATGCTAGAAAATCAAACTTAAACACGTCATAGATGTTCACTAACGTCAGGGTCTGATAGAAAACAGAATTGTTTTACGAAAGATCTCATGCAGGTGTAATTTAATAATTTTATTCCGATAAACAAGTAGTTCCAAAAGGAAAATAAAGCTGAAATGTTTCATGCTTTCATGTCGCGTTTCGCTTTGCAGCTCTTCGTATTTTTTGCTTAAATTTGTTTCTATTTTTCTGCTTTCCTATGAAAAAAGTTATTTTTAAGGGATTATTTATTTCAAAAATGCACATGCTAATTTCTAAAGCACTTCTTTTTCTGGGCTGAAATATATTATGAAAAACAAATCGAGTTATGCTTTCGAAACTGTGGCACATGTTTGACAATTCTTCTCCTCACCGCCCAGATATATCTCAGTTTTTCGAAAGGGAACTCTAATTTAAATGAAGAATAGAAAAAAAAAATGGATTGCATTTACAAATTTCGAATGCAAAAATTTTACTCTAGTCAATATTTTCAACTTTTCAATTAACAATCAAGAATGAGATTTCAACTTTAACTTCAAAATCTAAACCTGAGGATAATTATTTTTAATATAAATTTCAATACTATTAAAATATTTCTTCTAGGTTTGTTTAATATTATGTATTCTTAGTTTACCCAACATATTAATCGAAGTGAAGATGGATATGGTGATATTCCATCCTAGATTATTTTTTCTAGATATAAAAATGTACCTTCCATTTCACAATCATCAAATGCATCAGGTTTTAATGAATGAATTATATCTTATACGCAATATTTCTCAAAATTTCAGAAATCAATACCATGTATATCTTATAAGAATTTCAGTATTTAATTATAAGAGCTCTTTCTTTAAAGTACACACATCTATCCTATTGAGTTATTTTAGACAATTAAATGAATACTCAATTAATGAATTAGTTATTTTCCATTCCTGTCTTTAAGTAGCGTAAATTTTATGCATTAGGAATTAATTGCTTCTAAGAGCTTTCCATTATCTTTTATAGGAATGCTGAAGAATCTTCTTTGATCTTTATCAAAATTTCGAGAAATCAAATATTGTCAGCATTAGGAACTGACAGAGGAACAATTCTACTTTGATCTAGAAATTTTATTTCTATCTTCATAATCAAAGTGCTTTGTCGCAGGACTGTCTATTAATAACAGAAGGTAGACAAAAGAGCTTAAAAATGAGTGAGAGATGAAGTCATTCACAGAGGGAAAATATTTGGATGTAGCGATGGAAATTAGATTTAATTTTTTTGTTCCGAATTAAAACAAGTGAATTACGCAAACTGTCGAATGTAATTAACGATAATTGTTACAAAAAATCAGAAAGTTTTTTTGAAACTTTTCTAGAAAAGAGAATTAGTCGACTTAATCGATTGTCTGAAATACATAATATCTATTTTTTAAGCTCTTTGAGCTCTGTCTTTTACCAAATGCTCGGCGCATTATACGACGTGATAAGTATTCATGTTTTGCGTATAATCATCGCGTTTTTTAAGCTTTTCTCATACATTTTTAAGAGATATGTATCACCATGTTGGGGAGCAATTACATACATGAGAATTACATGAGCAATTACGTTAGCAGTGAAGTGGATTAATCTAAGTGTATTTAATATTTACCTAACTTGAACTGATTCATTTCCCAGGGCGTTCTTTTTAGTTACAAGTTCAATTAAATTGTATTTAAATTCGAAAACAAATTCACTTAAGAAAGATTAACAGCATTGCAAATGCAATGGGATATAAAAACCCTAAACTAACTGCATATTTATAATTTACCATATGAAATTGGTCTTCAAATAATAAGAAACATAGTAACATTGTAATTCTCCTGCGAATTCGTATACCCATATCTATTATCAATTGATATAACTTTTGTATTCCTGTTATAATGATTACTTTACATCGTTTTACTGAACACTGTTTTTTCTGTTTTGTATTAGAAAAAAGAGCATGCGTGGCGCTATAAAATGTGCATAATGGCTGTTGTGCCATTAAATTCAAAGCCAAATCAACAATCACTTGCAGTCCAGGTATAATTCATTTTCAATGGCGAATTTCATGTGGTTTTATAGATGAAACTAAGGATGTTGCCATAGTAGTAAAAAATACACAGTTATTGCAAGAAAAGCTAAATATCTGATTTTATTGTATTTCTTGTTTGTATATTTGAAACTTTAGGCACACGATCCACACACAAAGTCCTCGAAAATTTCTTCGCAAGAATCTATGTAGCTTCAGAAATAATCAGCACACGGTGTCTTTTAAATCATTTGGCAGCCTTTCCGTATATTTCTGTAAGCTTTACAACATAATTTACAATCGTCTTTTTAAACATATTTTTATAGCAGCTTTGAAATATAACTAGTATTTTATGATATTACAGTCCACTGTTTGATTTCCAGGCAACCATATGGGTGAAACGCATTTTGTTTTTTCCTTCATATATTGGTAGATTAGGTTTTTTGTTCAGTATTTTTTCTTAATAATTCTGTAGCAACAGAATTATAAAAATGTTGCTAATTTTTGTATTAATTGATTCTAAATTCATCTAAATATTATAGAAAAATATTCCGTTTTCCATATTTTTAAAAATTCAGTGTCCTATAATAAATATCGGAAAAATATTGTAATAATTAATGAATTTAATTTTATTATTTATTTAATGTTGTTTTGAAATCTAAAAACGTTTATCAAAAAAAGGAACATTTAAAGAACATGTTTGTTTGTAAATAATACAAATTAAATATGTTGGTTAAAAGTAAACATATCATCAGACGGGTGTACCAACTTAGAGAAAGTCACAATTTTTGCTATTGCCAGACACCAGAGACAAAAAACGAAGAAAATAATTTCAAAATAAATCAAAAAATAACTTCTAAAATAAAGGAATTGGATGATTAACTTTTCTAACAATAGCAAACTTTTATTATAGCAAACTTCTTATTTTAAAATTGCGAATATCTTAGGACTTCACCATTGATACAAGAAATTCATTTCCAAGCTAAAAATTCCTCATTTTCTGACTACAGTTCACTTTTAAGAAATTAATTCTTAACAGAATTTATGTCACTTCAAAATAACAGTTTCTTCTATGATTTGGAAGGAATCAATCAACCAAGGGACAAAGATAAAAAAAATGTATATATCACCGAGCAACAACCTTGCTTGGGCCAAAAAATAAAAGAATGTTTTATAAAACAGGAAACAATATGCTTAATAGAATCCGGTAAATAGAATTTTTTTTATCCAAGCATAAAATTATTTCAACACACTCTTTTTATTGTATAAGCTCCAATTAAAAAAGTTATTCTACCTTCATCCTCAATCGATGTAATAATTCCAGAATATTAATCGAGAATAGAAAATAAGTGTGTTTCTTCTATTAAAAAAAACTCTTTTCGTGACAGTAAATTGAGGAAAAGTATCTTATTGTATTCAATTCGACTGTTTTATGTAATATTAAATATCAAGAAACTTTGAGCTTAAGTTTATTAGCATAGATTTTAATAAAAATGAAATGAAAGTTAGTCATTATTATTTTTGGATTGAAATAAGATAAATATACAAATTGTTCTTAGAAATCTCATCTCGATGTATCCGATCGATCAGTTTTCTCAATTTTATTAAAAATGAGAAGAAAACAGATAAACATGAAGAAGAGGACTGGAATGCCTAAATAATGTTCTGCTATGTGGTTAGAATTAGGTTTTCAAAGCTATCTCCTTCCCTAAATTGTATTATTTTAAAACGCTTTTACTTATTTATGAGCAATTTTTCATATTTCATGTGAATAAAGCTGGTATTTTGCAATTAATTTTTCACTTATGTAATAATGCTCTAAAATTCTGAAAGTATGAGCAATTATTGGGCTTTGATGACAAAAAATCTTTTTAATAAATTTTTTCCTTTAATTGTAAATTAAAATATTAATTTAGCTAAATAATCTCACAGATGTGAGGCAATTAGAAATGAATTTGAGAAATATTAATTTTTAAATTCTTTAATATTTGAAACTAGGGATTATGAAATGTATTAAAGACTTTAAAAATAGAAAATAATAAAAGTAAAGGATTTTATACAAAGGTTTATTTATGTTATAAAAAGTAGGAAATAATTTTTTATCGAATATTCAGCAAGTTTATGAAGAAAGTTAGCCCCGATGAAATTATACAAGGGAAATTTTTGAAAGTAATCTTAGCAAAAATAGGTTATAAATGCGATTAAAATGCCAATTTATTCAGAATGTTTCTTAAACAGTTGGTCTCTTTTGCGATTTTATATTGACTTCAAAAATTTTGGTAGCATAATTAATTAAATTCAGAAATAATTAATAAAATTATACAAATATAATAATTAAAAATTATTCTTAGAATAGTAATACTATTAAAGCAAATTCGAATAATTGCTTTTCTAGTAGAATATATAATTTCTTAAAAAATGTATTTAAATTTGAATATTCATATATACTTTAAATAATAAAAAATAATATATAATCTTTCTTAACTAAAATATTAATGATTTTACATTATGCTCAAATCCGGATTCTGAAGACAAATTTTTTCTATAAGTATGCATAATGTTAAAGCATAAGAATTTCATATATAGAATCTCTTACTTTATATTAATTTTTTATAGTCAATTAATATTATTTATATAGTCAAGCAGTTTATATTTATCGAAGCACTGTATTCAGCTTATCTGTACTTTTTATTTAAAATTGTTGTTGCTGATAGAGTAATAGAAATCGCTCCTTGTTGCAAGTTCTATTTTATTCCCTTCTTCAATCTTATATCTTATTCTCATTAGAAATCAAGATTATTAAATTTTTTTTTCTTTTTTTTTCAGGAACTCTATTTTGGTGTAATTATGCGCGTGATGAAATAGCTGGTAATTCTCTCTCCAAGAAGTTATCAAATTAATTAGCTAATAAAGAAAATCGAATTTATTTCATTTGAAAGACAAAAAGAAATAGCATTTGCTTTCATATATTGCAATAAATTCGTTTAGGTTCAGAATTCGCATGAAAAGGGAGGGAAGACATTTGATGAATGAATATGTTCATCGGAAGATGTTTTTAGTATGACGCTAAGTGTCCAATTATTCTACTCACATATTCAAAATGTAAGTTGATAAAAAGCATAACAGTGAGAAGAAGAGTGTGATAAATGCGTACATTGTAGAGTAAACGCATTCCAGAAGGTTTGGAAAATTTTTAGTAGAATATGTGGGGTTTTTTTTCGCCGTGTGTACAAGCCGTATCTGAAATTTAACTCAGAATTTAAATATGTTCCTCTTGTTTAATATTTTTTTTCATGTAGTTACGAATTAACTTACGTGTTTGATGGCAATTTAATTTTTGTCCATTTTAAGGCAATATATTAGCCCAATGCTATGCTTAAAGTTTCCTTTAAGTTAACAAGTTATTTCTCATGTCAGGACATATTTGATAAAGATAAAGAAATTCATAAAATTATTTGTGTCTTCACTATCGATTTGAAAACTATGGTATGTGCATCAATATGAAAATATGAAATATGGAAAGTGCTTGGTTTAAAATTATGAGTTCCTAGACAAAACAATTTTCTTGTTTTTATTTAAACAAAACGTTTGGCTAATTAATATGAAAAAATTAATTGGCGAATTAATATTAAAACAAACCATAATTTTCATTTACTCTCGGAATAATAACTTGGAGGTTTAACTCTGAGATAGTCAGTGTCTTTTAAATTATATATCAAACATATTGTTATACATAGAAATTTCAGCTATATTCTTATGCAAGTCTGTAAATGTCAAATACCTATCAAATACTTGCTACAACAAAATGAGATATACAAGATTCTAATATTAATCGTCATTGGAAACTCCAAATTTTAAATTTGTTCTATTTGTTATTAAAACAAATATGGAACAATAACATATTTACATAACATATACATAACGTACATAACATATTTAGTGCTGCAATTAAAATGTTAAAGAATAAAAATTTATTGATAAAAGAAAATTGTAACTTAGTAGAAAATAAAAGCTAGAATTACATGATGTTACTAATTACTGAATGCTGAAAAGTTTTTTTAAATAAATTAAATAATTAAATAAATAAATCTGAAATTTTATTTCTTACATAAGTGACAAATATCTATAAGGAATACAGTCTAATATCATGAAATTCGCGTAGCAATTCATTTAGATTAAAAATATGATTCATTCATTATAACTATTTAAATCGTGTCATATTAACTTCGAATGATACTGGAATAGGCCTTTTAATTAAGATTATTCTAGTGTAAAGTAATCTTGACAGCTTGTAATTGCAAGACCACAAAGGTCAGGATCCATAATTGCTTTGAAAGCAGAATAAGAATTAGAAAGCATGTAATGATTTTAGAGAATTGGAGGTCTATAGTTTCGCTATTTAGAAGATAGTCAAGGAGTAGAGACGAGATGATGATTATTTTCTGTTTCGTATTATAATTCTACTACTAAGTCGTACAACAGTTACTTAGTTTCAAAAAAAAGTTCAATAAGTAATGAAAATGAATTGGTAGGAACCGTTCATTTTAATACTGGAAAAATAATGTTGATTCAGTATCTCTACTGAAGTCATTATTAAAAAAACAGAATCATTTAATTCGAATATTATTATTATCATTTTAAATCAGAAGTGCTTTGTATTATTTAAAATAAGGTTATAATTATGTAAAGATGGCATTTCATAAACTAAATCTTTCAAGTAGGTTTACACTATTATATACCAGGGTTCTATTTAACCATTTATTTAATGGTATTTTTTCTATGTCATTGCTTTGAGTTCCGTGTCAATGGTTTTTGAGAATTGATTTCTAATTAATTTCAATGATACTTGCAAAAAGTGTATCCAAAATCATCTCAGAATTGTGAAAATATTATCGAGATTTTTAATTAATTTTATTTAAACATATGTTAGTTTTGAACACGATTCTGTTACCGTTGAAGAATTCTAAGAAATTAATGTGGTTCCTGTGAGTTATTTTATTTATATTTTAATGAGGGAAAATTTAAATTCGACCATGCTGTGCCAATTAAAAGCAAATGTTAAACTAATAACAAGCTGATACCGAAGGCTATAAAGTATTAGTTGCACAATTTCTTTTAATTAATCAAAACCAAAGGTAATTTTCTCCCCAAAAATGTTGGCATACCATCTATTAAAGATGTTATTCCTTTTTCCCCGCATAAAATGTTGATCTTTGAACAAGATCTAGACTGTTTGGAGTTTTAGTAGGTTGTTTCGTAGAAGAATAGAGAAAACAAGTTCCTCTGTCGTAATTGCATTCCATTGATGGGCAATATTTACGAAATATTGGTTTTTGGTGTGAATCTAGTATGCGATCGTTGGCTATTAATCGATGGCATATGGGTAATATACATGTACCAGAAAATCCAGTATATATTTTGGACCAAACAAACAGAAACTTTGCACAGATTTACAATTGTAGTCTCAAGATCATATACTAGGTTTCATTTATTTAAGTTATTGCTTTTGCATGCATGCAAAAACACAGAAAAACAGACTGTCAACCCATTGATCGATTTAGGTGTAAATTAGACGTGAATTGATATTGTAAATGTTTACTCTGTGTAAATTCTTATCTTTTTAACACTTTGAGTTTATTAACTATTGTGCTCCGTTGTATTTGGACAGTACAACGATAGATTTCTTCTGAATGCATTTCGTTCAAAATTTAATTCAACAAATATAGAGTTAATTTCATTTCATCGGTGTAGCTTAAAGTGTTTTTGAATTATTGGGACTGAAAACAGACAGACAGACAAGGCGGATATAATTCTTTATTTTTTTACTCTGAGAGATCTGAAACATGGAATTTCGCCAAAAATCTCGAGTACGAATTTTTTTGAAGATAGGAATAATTTTCCTTTGTATATTTTGTTTGTAAGAAAGTAAAAATAGAAAATAAAATAATCATATTTTTGAATTAATTCATACTTATAAATTGTGTTGAAAAAACAAATGCAAAGTTATATTAATTTATTATCGCCAAAATACCGATAAAATAACGAATTAGAAGATCACTAAACTTTCTCTCAGGTTTTTCTTTCCATTAAAACATCTGGAATGTAATTCTAATCTGATTTAAAATCATATTGTTAGTGCATTTTTTCTGGTTAATAATTTTATAGATTCTATTATTTCAGAAGGACTGCTTTTTATTAAATTATTAGAATTATTGATGTGTATACAATAGAGGGTAACTCATCTACGCATATTGAGTCGAATTTCGAGACATTTTGCAACTAAAGGAACTAAAGAATATCTTTATTCATAATGTGTTGATGGCTTTGCATATTATCAGATAAAGTATTTGGGTCATTTAAGGTAATAAGTTTACTTTTCATCAATTTTCAAGGATGGGTCTTGTCATTTCAAATTTTGCCAGTCATCAGTGTTTCACAGAATGCATGTGAAAACAATAATGAGTTTAACAGAGTAATTCCATTTTCCCTTCTTTAAGAACAGTGAGGAATTTTGGAATTTCTTGAAGGATATTAAAACTTATATTTCCTTAATAGTGGGAGAAGGAGGAGTAATTAAGATGGATCCATCTTTTGTATATTAATCCTTTAAGAGTAGGAGCTATCATTAAAATTTTTTGTGGGGATAAGATTTTCTTTTTAATATTTGAAAGAGTCACTTGAGCATTCCGGTATTTTGAGATACATGAACTCATTCGATCTGGGGTATGAGGGATAGTCTTTTGAAGTATGTTATGCAATTGGTCGGAGATACGATTTTAAATTTTTTGAAGAAAAAAGTATCAAGGTAAAATAGAATGTTTTTTTTTTTTACATATACAGTCTTGATGTACTTTTCTCACAGTCATTGGAAACATAATGCAGAAAAGGATAAAAAGATCTTTTGACAAATAACAGCAATCGGGTACATTGGCCTAGTTGGAGTTATAATAATTTTTGAATTTAAAGGCTTTTTCCCTAAAAATATTGGAGTTTATAAGCAGACTAAGGCGAAATACTTCCGAAGGCAAATATAATATTTATGAGAAATATTCGATTAGTAATACATTATTACAACTGGTTGAGGGGATTATATTGAGATTTTTTAAAAATATTTTTTGGAATCTCAAAATCTCATTTTCGCTTAAGCAGTGAAAATTTAAAACATTTTAATAAAGTACAGAAAATATGTATCAACTTTGTTGAAAATATCCCACTAAAATTTTTAACTTAGAAATATCATTTTTGCATTCCTTAATGGCAATGATTTCGAATTTGAAATATGGAATTTCACGTAAGCTTGCGCATTTTCAAGATTCTACAGGAAAAAAAACTCTTCTAGGGAAATATTTGATAAGTTTACACATTATAATATTGCTCTCGCTTACTTGTAACTGAGCCAACTTCAATCATTATCGAAATCTCAAAAGTTTTGCTGTAAAGAGGTAACTTGTAGAAATTAAATATCGATCTGGGCATTTTCAACCTTTTCAAGGGTATTGCTGCAGAAATATGAATTTAGAATTTATATTAAATAATAATTATTTTAGGTGAACAAAATAGGATGGTTAAAAATTTAAAAGGAGAAAGGAAACAATGTTAAATTGCAGTCTGTTTAAAAGTATCATTTATTTGAAATAAATAATTCAATGTTATATCATTACAAATTCATTTCTTTAAGTTTAATTAGTTATCACAAAAATGCAAACTTGAAAAAAAAACTTTCATAAAAATTTAAGCTTGAAATATTTCGGTAAAATGAAACTAATTTATTTTCCTTAAAAGCAAATCAAACAAAATGAAGAAATCCTCCAGAAAACGCCTTTTGTATAAAATCAGTTATGAAAGGATGTCTCATTGTTTATACAATAAAATAAAATATATAAACTGAAAAGGAGTTTATTCTGACACGAAAATCATATTACTTCACTGTTTCATATGCAAAATACAATACTGAATAAAATAACATAATTTAAAGATATATATATCAAATAATTCTGATGCTTGCAGAAAATTTCACGACTTCAAAATAATAGAAAATCAAAAGCTGCATTGAAATATATTTTCTGCATTATATACATATTTCTTTTATGTAAATAGAAGTATATAAAATGTAATAAAAACCAATCTTCAAACCTTTTTCAGGAAATTTTATTTAAAGTATGTAAATATGGTTTATAGAAGTATTGTTTTTGTTTTTACAAATGTGTTTTTCTAACTTCATATTTAGTTTTATAAATATACCTCAATAATATGATATATATTTTTTTTGATTTCATTTTATATCTTTTGTTAACAAGATCGAGCAATTTTATTTTTTGTTAGATATGATTTAGATCAAAACAAGACCATATAGTTTCAATAATGAATTGTTAATTTTTTTCACTCTATCACTAAGATTTTAAACGCAACATAGCATTTTTTTATATTGTTAAAAATAAGTTAAAAGGAAAAAATATTTCAATATTTCAACTTGGACTTTTAAGATACATGATTAGTGTTCAGTTATTGATGAATATATTTCGAATTTTAAGTGGTCGCAAATCGATATCGGTACAAGACAAGCAGTTGAAAGGTGTAAACTCGGTTTAACAGAATAGTTCTATCCAAATATATTTATAAAGAACAAGAAATGAGATCAAAACTAAAAGAACAAAAACTTAAATCAGTACTGGACTTGAACAATTGTTTGTCTGACATTTATTGATTGTCTTTACCATCCCTCCCAGACCAGATGATAAACCATCGGGTTCTTTG
The DNA here is from genome assembly GCA_026289955.1 of Argiope argentata. Lineage (NCBI taxonomy): Eukaryota > Metazoa > Arthropoda > Arachnida > Araneae > Araneidae > Argiope > Argiope argentata. The sequence continues at coordinate 7,028,798 of JAOUZG010010951.1, forward strand.
TGATTTCTTTGCCTCAGAGAACGAAGTTTCTGCAGTGTTACAGGGAGAGATCTATCACATGCTGCAGAAGAGATCTGTTGTTTCTGCTAGAGATTCGTTTCTTAAGAGACTCGGTGTTGATTTCGATTATGTATACGAACCAATAAGAGCAGGAGCTGCAAAGGTTTCTTATCCAGGGAGATCTATCGGTCTATCGATGAGTGAGATGTATATTCATTGAGTTGTCATGTTTTCTCCTCCTCCTACAGATTAAAATAATTTCAATCAATGTTTTACGATTTGCATTATTTGCAAATTGCTTACTTCTAGGGTCATGATACAGCATCGTATTTTATTTTGAAATGAAAAAAAAATGTTTTGTACTTAATTATCGTTTGTACAAATTATCATTTTGAGGAATTTCTTTTTCGTTGAACGAGCAATTTTTTAAAACTAAGAAGAATTTATGTTTACCTGAAAAATCTTTTTCTCGCTACAAGCTGAGCTAAAATGTGAAAGAATATTGAAATAACTCTTTAAAGCTATATATAAACAGAATCAATGTCAATTACATTAAAATTTTGTTAATATATTTTTAGCAGCTGTTGACGTGTTAAAGACGAACGCTTCTTGATACTTAACAAATTGCTTCAAAAAACAATTGATTATCATCTTGTGTATAAAGAAATATAAAAAAATATACATTTGACGAATCATTGCCAGTCTAAAAATGTTTTTATAACTATCAAATATTTGATTTAAAAAATGATTAAAAACATTTTTGCTATCATGGGAATACAATCATACATTAATAAAAAAAAGTAAGAATTATAAGAATGGACTGTGGTAAAGAAACCGCTTGCTGCCAATCGGCAAAACTGGACTTTAGTGCTATAAAAGAATTTGGGAACAACGATGAATACAGACTTGAATACCTTATTATTTCTATAACAACATTTACTTTAACAATGGAAAATATGGTATTTTAAATATTATAATAAAGCAACACGGGCAGGCAGTCAAGTGCAAAAATATCAGTTTATTTATTATTTTTTTAATTGGTACTCTTGCTGTTATGCATACGTTGTCAATATATCTAATAGCATATTCAGTATGTATCATAATAGCAGCGAAATGCATTAGAGTTTCATTCTTGTTTTCATAATATTTAAAAATCCAAGTTGGGTAAATTGCTTAAGAGAAATATTCGGGATTTAAGAATTAATTATTCAAACTTTTACGGAAAGATACTAAAGCCACTAAAACCAAAAAAAGTTTTAGATCCCTTTAAATCGTTATACAACTGAAAGATGCTGATAAATTATGAATTAAAAGTGAAACAGTTAACGATTTCACCCAAAGTTATAAAATATATTTATAAAATAACACTTTTACAAGCTAAAAGAAAAAGAAAGAAACGGAATTTCTGAAAATTAAAGCTTTTAACCTTTTCTTGTTAAAAACAAAACAAACTTTTAAATTAAAAAAGAGTTTTAATTTTTTGAAATAATGAATGATCTGGAGCTCAGTCTAGTACGGCAGACGTTTCCGTTCCCTTAAAAAACTTTTTCAGATTAAATAAGAGCAGCTGCTAGATTAAATCTTTTTCTCTAAACATTTAGAAGACTGATCAATTTTTCATACACAAAGCTGACTACAATGGGAGCTTATAAAAACTCTGATTATGCAAATTGTCTTAAGTAGGGATTCATCACCTGAAGCGGTTAAATATGGATTTTCGCTTAGCAGGTTTTAGTGACATAATTCCAGTTTAAGTAGCAAGAATGTGTAAAATGAAAAAAAAAATGAAATAGATACAAGTCATTTTTAAATACCTAAACATAAACATTATAGCAAATTTTAGCTCGGAGAATTGTTTGCATCCAGATGAGGCAAAAGGCTTGGAGTTTAACTACTTTTTTAAAAAAGGAATTGTATTCCACAAAACAAATAAATGTTCCCAAAAGGGAATGATTTTGACATTTACTTTTTAAAACTACAGGCACATTCACAAATCCTTGCAATTTATATGCAAAGATTTGAAATGAATCCAAATAATTATCCAACAAGAAGGATTGCTATTTACATGCGTCGTTATAGCATTTCCCCCTTCTAAATTGTGTACAAAATTTAAAATACAGTTTGTCCTTCAGGAATCAAGTTTATTATTTTCACAAAATCTAAATCGAATTTCAAGATTTACAACATTGTACAAAAATCATTGTAATCATTCAAGATTTACAACATTGTACATCAACATTGTACAAATTAGATTGTACAAAAATCTAAATCGAATTTCAAGAAAAGATAATTTCTTACAGGTATATGAAATCAAGGACAGAAAATCTTTACAATTCTTGATCTTTCATTTAACTGCTTTTTTTCTTTTAATTTGCAATTTTTGTAAGATTCCTATAGCTTAAATTTTTATTTATTTATGTGTTCATATTTGTTTATTAAAATTGCTGATTTTTTGCAGAAAAGTAAAATTAAATTAAATTTTAATTAAAATAAAATTAATAAGAAAGAAATTTAAATGTCATTAAATTTATCAATTTAAGCACATTATGTATTTTGCATAATTGCATATTTCATTAAAAGGATATATAAAACGCTTTGAATCTTTATAATGAAGGTAGTAAAACGAAATCTTACTTTTCTTTCATATAGTTTTATATTTTTGGTAATTTAAGTTGGCAAAATTGAATTGAAATTTTGATTTATTTAAAACTGAAATCAATATTTCAGAAAACAGATTTCTTTTAATGCCGAAGAGGAGTTGAACCAAGGTGAAACAATTTCGTATACTTTACAAGGTTTTAGGTTAAAAGCAGATTGGAAAGAACTCTTGAAGATGCACTGTAGATCGTTATTTATTTTAAAAATGGATCATATACTTTAGCAATTTCATCATATTTGTATACTTTACGATATCTTTGGCTAACAACAGACTCGTAAGAACTCTTGAACAGACATTTTAGACCATTTAATTATTCTTAAAAATGATCAAATTATCAGCAATCAAATTTTAAAAATTTTAAACTTCTTTATTTTTAAAAAAAATTAGCTTATGAGGTTGCCAAACTTCATCTTAATATCTATTAGAGTCATAATTACTTCAACGCCATTTGAAAATAATTTTTATTTTAATTTGTATATTGTACATAATTTTTAAAATGATTCTTACAGGAGTATTCTGTATCATAAATTGAAAGATATATTTTCTTCAAAATGTGAAAATATTTTAGTTTCTGGAGCATTTTACATCTTTTTAAAATTTTTAATCACTAAAACTTTTCTTAAATTTTACTTTTCTTTTCTTAATTTTTAATCAGATTAAACGAAGTAAAGAAATTTATCTCACTTCTATCATAAGTAATTCCCGAAAAAATAGCGTTTAGCTTATCTAAAATTTAAATTTAGATATTCTTTAAATTTTGTGTCTATTTCATGATTATCAAAAACTTTCGATTCAGTGGACAATTTGTAGCAGTAATATGCCTACTTAATCTAAAATTGGTTTCACCTTGAATTGTACTTAATTGGTATTAAAATATTTTAAATTGATAATTAAATATGAAATTAAATGTAAAATAATTAATGTACACAGCATATTAACAAGAAAGAGCTTTGAAAATATATGTCAGAAGAATGAACAAATTTTAAGAACATAAAAATAATAAGCTAAATTTTGTGGAATCAGAGGCGAAATAATTTGAGGGAGTTGACAGCACTTAGATTAAATAAATCGGTGAAGAAAGTTTAGGTTCGCTATAAATTCTAATTGCACATTCCATCTTTATTTACTTAACATCATTTGTTTAATAGAAAAAAAGTGATAGTGAATATTTGATAGTTAATGTTTGTTTTTGATAAGAAAGCCTTTCCTTTTATATATACAGAAAACTAGCAAACTTTTCTGACTTGCCCTCCTAAAATAAGCAGTGTATTTCTGCGCATTACATTCTTCTATAAGAGTAATTAAGATAAAGGCTCTTTGGGGCTTGGAATTTTCTTTTTACAGAGGTGGGCATTGAATGGTTGGTTGGTTGACCGTAGCAACTTAGGTGACCTCCTTATCCTTTGGAGAAAATAAGATTACCGTGAAAATTCTTTCAATTTCACGGTTGCGTGCTAATGACGATTTCCTGGTATTTAGATCTATTGCAGATTAACTTATTATTAATTATGGATAGGTGAAAGGTTGACATGTTGAAAAATAGCAAACGTATTATTTAAAAAGTATGTAAATTATTTCAATAACTTGAATAAATTCTTAGCCTTAGAAAAGAATTGCGTAAGTTTTTTGTTTTGTTTTGTGTAAGAATTATGCAAGCTTGAATTCCAAGTAAAATCATCAATCTTAAATACTATTTTTAAGATTTAAAAATTTACACGCATTTAAGAAACCCAATGAAATATTAAGTTAATGGGAATTCGTGCATGCTATTTTTTAATGCAAGATATATTTTTGATGAACTGATGATTATTTAGAAATATTTTAATATCTTTAAGGAGACAAGATAAAAATTAAAACATTTTTTTATTTATTTTAAGTGCTCTAAATTATACAATTTTTCAAATTTAAAATCAGTGTGAAGGATGAATGATCACGTATCGTGATGTAATATTGATCAACGAATGCGATTCGTCATTTTTCCATAGTAACCAAAGCTTCATAAAATAACATACAACAAATATTTTTAACAAAAATTGCTAATATTGTCTTTCATATGAAAATTTTGATCCTTCACTTGTTCCAGAATTGAAAGAATTAAAGATTCTAACTTCCTTTTTTATTCAGTTGGCCTGCTCTTCTCTCTACCTTTTAAAAAAATTAATCTTACACAGGTATGTCTCAAACCTTTTACTGAGAGAAAAAAATTATATAATCACTTCTGATTTAAAAAGTATTTAAATATACCAAGTTAGAATAAGTTCATATCTCATAAGATTATAATTATTTTTCAAATTGTATTAAATTTAAATTTAACTGATGAACAGGGTGTATTTAACAAAGTAAAAATAAAATTAAGAGATGAAGTGTATGAGATACAACTTGATTTATTTTTCATTTGTCATAACTTAGAAAGTTTTAGAAAGCCAAAACATTTATTGTTAAATGAGTCAGAAGACAGGCATTTTAAATATAAAGGGATTAAAAACAAATATTTGTTTAATGATTTTCGTCAAAAAATTGTTGCAGTATTTGAAGTAAGATTTTATGTCCATTTCCTGTACTTATGTATGATCACATTTAAATATATTTTCGTTGCAAGTTCATCTTCAATAAAAAAAAGTCACAAGACAATGCTATAATTTGAAGCAGTAAATATAAGATTTAGGTAGTAAATTTCAAAATCTTCAGTCAAGTCATTTTAAGAAAATTAAAATCTTTCAAGTTTAACATTTTTGAATATACTCTTTTAGAGGCAGATTTTCTGTCTCATCTAAGATAACATTTATTTCTTTAGAATTTAACAAAATACTGTGTACAACAAGTTAATTAAAAATAATGTATCCCTTTTTATCTAGATTATTATAACTTCAAGAAAAATAAAACCTTCTTGTTAATTGCCCAGGGAAATTAGTGTAAAATCATGAACCCAGTAAAATATCCCGTGACAGTTTATTTTCTTTAAGAATACAGCAATTAAATGAAAATTTATCTTCATATTTTCTAAAAATATTAACTATCGATCTAAGATTTTCTTTTTATTCTCAAGATGTACTATTAATTTTGATGAATAAGGCCATCATGGGTGTCTTCACTTTGTTCTGAACAAAGCTTCAATATATTTTTAGTAACGCAGGTATTCCCTTAGTCAAATTAATGAATAAAGTAAATTTTCAAATAAGAATAGTGTTTTGAAATTTGATTTTGTATGTCTTGTCAATTTTAATAAATTAAATCGTCTTCTATTTATATGCAAAAAGTTAGAAAGCATTTATTACAGGTTTTTAAAAATATTCCTTCCGCATTAGTTCATTGAATATAACATTTTGGTGTATCAAAATCAATAACAGCCATTTCTTTTTAGAGTGTGATACTAAGCATAAAAATCACATTTATTCAGTAAAAGAATGCCTTTATAAATGTCTCTCTTTGCTTAAAACCTCTGATCCCACTTTGGGACGATTTTACTCTTTTTAAGAGGATAAACAGTAAAAAGTAGAAGTTTTGAATGATAGGTATTGATGTAAAAAAGGGAAATGTTAATGTGTGAAATTCAAATGACTTATAAAAAGTATAAAATAACTATGTATAATAAACAAAATGTTGAGAGTAATAGTGTGTGCTTATAGCATAAAATGGTTATGATAAATTATGTGTAAAAAAAGATAACTAAATTTTAGTTTTAAGTTTTAATTATATATAGCGTTGAAATTTAGATGGAGCCAAAATGTTAAAATAATTTTTTTTCCCAAGAAAATATGTTTCTCACCTTTTGGATATTTTAAAGTAATTTTTATAATATAGTGAAATTTGATAAATCATTCTCTTTCAACTTCAGATATAAAAGTAATTGTAAATCTTAATAAATTAAGATTCATGGAAGCGGCATATTTGATTTCAAATTTACCTCCTTGAAAGACTAATAATGGTGAACCTATTAAATAAAAAGAAACATAAAACCAGGATTGCTTGAAGTTTTTCCCAGTAAATCTTCAGTTTTAAGCATATAATAATATGAATCAATAAAACTGATAAAATTCTGGGATTTATGAACGCATTTCAGTTATGTGAACTAATATTTTTCCTGCTTCAAAGAAATATGAAAATATGCTACAAGTTTATGTATTCGACATAATATGTGTTGAATATAGGTTAAACATAATTGTTAGAAATATTCAAATATTCTTTTAATATTAGATCAAATGATGAATGTTTTTCCCTGAACCATTATTTTCAGTCAAAGAGGGCATTCGTTAAATATTTTTGAAGTGGCATGGAAATATAATAAATTTATACAAGATAGAATACCACTTAATAGCTTGAGCTTTACTGAATAAATATTAATTTAATATTTTTCTGTTGAATTCTCAACAAAACTCTTTAAAAATTTTATTATATACTTTTATTCATGTATTAAACATAATTTCTGAATCATTTGCTGCATTTTAAGATTGATAACACTTGCTTAGGTTGCCTTACTGGACGGAATCAGAATTTAGTCAAATTACAGATCTATTATAAATTAAGTCTTGAAAATATGAATGTAGTACACTGTGAGCAAGAATGTACGAGTGTATAAAAATTTTAACTTCAAGTAGATGAGAGAAAAATTGATTTCAAAATTTCGTCTATACTAAAACTGAACAACTCCTTCACATAGTTTAATGTACATTTTAAACCATGCAATGCTTATGATTTGGCATAGGATTTTTTGCCCTTTCCGTAGAAGCAAAGTTTAGTAAGTAGTAGGCCCTGTTCACAAAATATTAAAAGAAAACTATTCCTCTTTTATATTAAGCTACTCTACAACTTTTTTCTCCAACTCTACCCCTCTTATATTGGCCTCTGTTTCCAAACCACGCTCATAGAGCTCCTACCTTGCAGAGATATTAGACAGGGTGTCATTTCCTTCTACTTATACTTCTAAAACTGGATTTCAATCGCTTTGCCCTTAAAACTAGTGTTCAAGAACATCTAAATACGTATAATACATACAGTGTACAGTAAAATTTCAAAAGTTTGAACAAATTATTAGAATACTCTTAGAGTTTCAGAACTGTATTGGAATCGCTTTTTGATATAAACTAAAATAATCTTTCTTAAGGGAACTATTTATTTAATGGATGTTGATTATTAAGATTTATATTATTGTATTCACTTTCTACGCATTTCAAATAAAATAAATGTAATTATTTTGGTTCAAATATATGAAATTATTTGGTTCAAGTTTTCATATCGGAAAAGAAATTTTGATATTATTTTATATATATGCAGCCTTTTTTATTGACAAAATCTAAGCAGTTTTTTAACAATGATTTTTTTTGAATTTATTATTAAAATGTTTATACTTCTATAATGCTGCAAGCAATTATAATAAGAATTTAATTATTTCTCTCTTTCTAAATTTGTACAATAAAATTACAGGAAATTACATATACAAATTTGAAACATGAAAATTACGAATACAAGTTGTTTAATTAAAGATATATTATTTTTTATTGATTTTATTGATTTTTTAAAACAATTGTTTGCAAAATTTATCATTTAAGCCAATATGAATATATATAAATGTGAAAAGAGATTAAATTGTACACGATGATTATAAAACAGATTAAAAAAGTTTATAATATAAGGGCTTTTTTAGATTACAGTTTTCCTTTATGGAAATCAAGGATTTTAATTAGTGTTATTATTTTAAAGGTTTAGTTTAATATTTTTTTTGAATAATCTAGCCTTCTTTTTAAATTTGTATTTTTTTATAATTCCAACTAAAAAGTTGCTTTAGATAAGCTAAACCTTTTCTAAAATAAGTTGCCTTGACCAGCTCAATGGTCTACTTGCTCTAAATCCATTTAACAAAATTGGAAACATGCTGATTCTAATAGAGTGAGTTAACTTCTGATCAGTCAATAAAACTCTTGAACCTGCTTTCAGAGGGTAACTCATGCTTATTTTGAATGAGATAAATCATTCAAAAAGGGCATAGTATTTTGAGCGTTTAGATCCAATTAGTATATATAATCGTCCATCACAATCTGTAACACAGAATGGAGTTAAAAATATCCATGCCCTTTCTATTTGTGTTATTATCGGAAGTAAAACCTCAATTTACTTTTTGCGTCTAACAAATGATAAAAGTTTATATTTGCATTTAAATTGACATATTTATTAATGTGCAAATAAACCTAAGCGGAAAAAAATTAGCTTTGGGATTGTAAAGTTTATTAATATTTTTTAATATTCCCCTCTCCCACCTTAAAAAGGGGATGAAGAAGCGGAGCAGCCGTTTGTGATTATCAGTTTTTAATTCTGCCTTGAAGCAAATTTTAATGAACTGATGCCTATATATTTTTTATTTTATATTGAATCAATTTAGATATTTGTTTCTATTTAATTGTTACTAAACATTATAGATAGAGAAGATCCCATAACAAGAAAACAAAATTTTTAATGTTGCTTTTTAAGTACATCTAAAAGTCACAATAATTAATATTTTTTTCTTAATTTATGAAACACTCTGCCAATACATAATATTTTGTACAACCTTCATAATTGTTCTATGTAAATCATTTTCCATATAATTTTAACTTAATAACAACCCGTCTAGATTGGACCACCTTTTAACATATTAAACATAAACAATTTTCAAAAAAACCTTTTCAAAAGAATTCAGCTGGCTAACAAATTTATTGCTTTCTTCAAGAATAGCTTAAAGTCTTCTATAACTGCGTGTTAGTAACTATTTTAAACTGTACATAAAGTGGTAAAGCCATTAAGAAACATTAAATCCTTGTTGCAAAGAAAATATTATAATTTCAATAAAAAACATGTCATGCATGTATAAAAACATTCCAGTTTTTTGAGGGATAAATGTGGTTCATGGAATAGATTGTTGAATAAATTGCCATAAATTCAACATTTTATTCATGTCTAGTCGATATCGAGAAACATTCAAAACACGAATTTTTGCATTGCAGTTTCGAAGAATAGAAAGCTGATTTCGCATAAGAAACATTGAGTTATTTGTAAGTAGAACAAGGAGAAAAACATTTATTTTTAAGCTATATCTTCAAGTAGAATAATTTTATCACTTTTCTGCTGGATGAATTTCCTGAATGGATGAATAGAATTTTATTTCCATCCATAGAGGATGTTTTAAATCATAATATATAAATATTTCGACATCTTAGTATGTTTATCTTTTATAACATTTTGTTATGAATTTCCCTTGGAAAAAATTTCGTATTTCTTACATATGTGTTTAAATTTTTTTGAAAAAAAAATTCTAAATAATATTAAGGTAGCAAATTTATTCTATTTTGTTTTCCAATGTGGTTGAAAAATAAAAGGATTGTCTCAATTTCAAGAATATACCTTCTAATTAGCACTGATACAATATAATTAAACTTGCATTGTTGTTTCGAATAAGTGCTTTAAAATACCACAAGATCAATAACGAGTAATTCCTTTTCTTCAAACTAATTATTTAACAATTCGTTTCTGGAATTTTTTTAGAATATTCTAAAAACAAAAATAAGCAATCTTTCCGACATAAAGTTTATTCAATAAGATACAGATCATAATACAGAATTACGTAATATCATTCATCTGATTTTTTTTTGCTTTTTATTCATTTATTGATGAAAGAGCAATTCAATGTAGAATTCATTTAGATTGACACCCTATTTTAAAGTGATACGGTTTCTATTTTAGGACAGACCCCATAATTTTGTAAAATACATAGAGAAAAAGGAACACATCTGGGCTTGCAAACACTAATCAAACACTAATTTACGTTCCCAAAAAAAAGAAGAAAAAAAAAAGGGAGGCATTTGGAGCCGATGATTTTGTTGATCATAATATTATATTTCTCCCTTCAGTGAAATAGAGTTTTGAATTTTTCGTCACTCAGCCCTTGATTCTACCAATAACCCATCATAGCCCTGAAACTTTCCTACATATAAATTAAAGGCGAAATTGTAGATTAGGTTGAATTTAAATCGAATAAAAAATGTTCTACCAAATCTGCTAGTTTTTTTTAAATTTAATAATTGGTTGCTATAATAACGATGATATTTTTCCCGCAGATGATGGGATTTGCCTCTTTCAGAAAGCATTGTACTGTGGTCGATGATGGTTTTAAGATTCAACTATTGTTCCCATCATTGATGTCATGGGACGAATTTAGCTTTCATGGGGTTTCCCTCTCTTTTTAGTTTACATAATATTAAATTCTGTTTTGAATTTCAATAAGGGCTCATTTCCTAGCATGAAAGCAGAATTGCATTTTTTCTATGTAAGCACATTGCCAGAAAGCACATTGCATTTCTTCTAAAAGAATCTGGATTAGCAGACACTAAATCCATTTAAATCTAATGTTCTCTCATTGTTATAGGTCCTACAATGTACATTAATCCTTCAATGTATAACCAATGTTTTCGAGAAGGGCTTAAAAATTATCATCCTGTTCATATGATCATAATTCAAAATTATGATACATATGCCTCAAAATACTTTTCCTGTTACTTTCAATGTTTAATTTATATAAAATCTGTGAAAACAGACATTATAAAAATAAAAAGACTGAAGGAAAGTTTCAGAAAAAACCATTTTCGACAGAATAAACGATACACATTATAGAAAATGATATAAAATACCAGAGATAAGGGTATATAATGAATGTTTTTTTATATTTAAGTTTAATCAAACTCCGTAAATATTTTCAAAAGTTATACTAAATAGAGGTTTTAATCTTCTGACTTTCCGCTGAGTTACTTATACAATTATTCTCACGTTTCTATTCAACGTCATATTTCTCATCCATCGTATTTTCGCTTAAGCTAAGTGACATTTCTCTCGCTTACGTGTAATACACATCGCTAAAATCGAATAATGTCGCTCGGTCACGAAAATTGGCTCGTTCCTTTCACCCCCTCCCCCTCCCTTACTCGAATGAAACGGTCTCTGACAAGGTAATTCTGATGGTGATTGACAACCTACTCCTGCTCACGATCGATAACAAAGCAGACTGACACAAGGAGTGTTCAACAATACACCTGGAAGGCTAACTCTCAGGAAATTGGATGTGCAATCAAGTCCATTGACACTGGTTGCCGAAATATATCCTGTGTGGGCTCGATTAAAGTGAGAGAACTTAGATCAATGGAGATGGGGTCAAATATTGAAACAGGAAATTAACTCGTCTCAGGAACAATATCTCATTTTTCCGCTCATCTTTAATTTAAGGGTGGGGTATTTTTGAGTGAAAAAAGTTTCTCGGAATTTCGTAAATAATTTTGAATATAGATTCAATAAAATATGAAATAGAAACTTTCAAAGCTAACACTAATTAATGGGGAATAAATAAAGATTAACTTTACTCGGGAAACTTATTTATATATTTGTATTCGTTTTTAATATAAGGGTGTAACTATTTCGAACAAAAAATGCCTCGTAAATAAATTTTAAGAAGAAGATTACTCAATTACTCAAAATTTAGAGGCTTACTTAATTTTTCGATAGTTTTAAGTCACTTTAGTTAAATATATGATATAAAGTATTGGGAACTAATAAAAAATATTTTCAGATTTTCAAAAACAGCAATATTTTCGGATTATCATTAAATTAAATTCCCATAATTTTTTCAAAAGCTTCCAAATCCACTTCAAAGAATCGAGAGAAATGTATTATCAATATATTTGCTTGTTTTTTGTCATGTATTTTGGTACAGAACTCTAGATATAAATTTATATAAACAATACCCATAATTTATTCCCTGACTTATTAGCAAAGTTTTTATTTTTTAAATTAAAAAGTAATTACAAAATATACAAGTAAATCTATTTTTAAGAAAATTGATGTCTTTGACTAAGAAAAAAATCAATTAAATATTTGGAAAGAAATAAAATGAAGTTCTATCAGTAATGAGGAGACTCTCAGTAAATATTCATGTTGCGTTAATAAAAACAATAGTCTTTTATAGCCCTGAAACTATAACCTAACTGTTTTATGAAGTGTGAAGAACATGAAGCAAAAGACAAATCCTACCTCTTGAAGGTAATAACATCTTTTGGTTCTCACCAGCTTACTAGCTCCAAAATACAATTTTTTAACATAAAAAAAAAGATTGATCAGTAGTGAATTCATTAGGCTGGATGACTTTTGTATGCTGCATAACAAAGTTTGGCAGGAGCATACTGACCTCAAGAATTATGAAGGCTACAGAATTACACAAATTTCACAAATGACAATGACAAATACGGTCAAAAAGGAAAAACAGAAAATAAGCAACTTCTAATAGGAGAAGAAATGCTTTTTAGTAATTAAAATATTACGAAAATGAAAAAAAAATATGTGGAAATATTGAAAAGAGAATACAGTATTTACAGGATTATGCATCTACATCTTTAGTCTTTTAATACAAAGCAAAGCATAAGCGATCTTACCTAAATTATCACAAATTGTTATTTTGTTCAGTATTTAATTAATTAATTTATTTGACAAGTTATAAATTGGTTGTCAAAGGAAATGAAGAGTTCTGGAATCTGGCAGGAATATTTATAACATTAAAGAAAAAAATAGTTAACACAATCTCAGAAAATAATTAAAAATAACGAAAAGGGAAATACAATTAGAATAAATGAAAACAAAACAGTATGGAAGAATATAATTAATCAAAGAAAGATAAGAGTAAAAAAGGACTAAAACATTTAAACAGACACATAGAGTTAAGACAGAAAGAACAGGCTTCGTTTGGAAGTAGGTTACGCAAGCCATGGTTCCCTATTCTTGATCTTGAATTATTGGCTACACTGAGGACATAGACAGATTTATATTGCTCCTTGTGAGGTGCCATATGATATTAAACTGTGAGGAGTCATTCCTTGGTATAAGGGATTGGAATGCTATTACCCCACAAGGTTGATTCTGTGGAGATATGATGGAAATTTCCTTATAAACTCTTCGTTTCGTGGCCTGTTGATTGATTGCAAGATCACTTTATAAATAATATTATAAATGAACTTAGTATTCCATCATTCCAAATCATTTGCCAGAGGATCATTATCTTCTGACTAGTGATTATTTCGATGAAGGAACTCGATAACTCAAATGATGCTCAAAATGCAATTTTCATTTTCTAATCCTAATCCTAAGCCAATCTTTTTTTAAATTTCTGGTTGCCCACTTGTTAAAGCCCATTCCCTTTTTTCATGATTCAAAACCCACATGATACAACCTATGTTTGCTTTAACCCTCGAAGTTCTGATTTAACGAAATGAATAGAGTAACTTAAATATTTACCAGGGAATTAAGAAGTGACTTTTTGGATTGGTTGCAATTGGCTTGGTTGTCTGTTAGAATTGTTCTGTTGAGAAAGGTAAGTCGTGATCCACTGCTTTATCAAATGCAAGAATTTCCGTCTGGAAGACTGTGTTCTTAAACAGGACAGAACGCCACCTCATATCCCCTTATCTGTGACCATTCTGGTCATTGCAAGGTTTGGTGGACATGCTAAGGGAATTTTATTTAAGTTTCAAAATATTTACAGTAGAAAAAAACTAAAATAGATATAGAATTTACAAGCATATAAGATATACTAATGAGATGAACCATTTACAGAGATTTTCGACTTTGAAAAATAATCTGAAACAAATATATGCTGAAATATAAAATGTGTTGAAATATCCATATATTCTGTGTTCACTTATTTTTATGACACCATAGATGAGGAGGCAGATATTAAAATCAGATAGGAAATAATTTGGCTAGTGCGACCGAAGAGAAACTCTGTTTGATTAAAGCGTATGATAGGAAACTGCGGTCTTTGTATTTTCCCTCAGTCTTTGTGAATATGAGATTTGATGAAGGCAAGAATAGATCTCTATTTTCACTTATAAATTTAATTATCCTGGGGTTTTTTCCCTGGAAAGACGGTTGCTGGCGACTCTTTTCAGCCATTCTTGTTCATGGCTTGGTGATGGTTTATTCATATACCATGAGATTGTGAGGATGCATTCCGTAGCATAATGGAATATAAAGGTTAAAAAAATGTGACTATTTGAAAACGTAACCAATCTATTTTAATTTTTGATATGTCTTCGAAATTCATTACCATATTTATACAGAAATGCTAACAGTTAATATATTAAATTAAATATACAGGAGATAAACAAATAAGGAAAACATAGCGAAATGTGTTTCGCAAAATTTATGCATCCTTATTTTTAGCAATAAGAAAATATTTTAAGAGATGATTTTGCTGAAACGCTTAAGATATACAGAAACAGATCATCTTCAAATATCATCTACTTTTTCATAGCTTTTCAAGAGAATAGAATTAAGTAATAAATTTAATACGATAATGATTTAGAATTCAGAGTGAATAATTCGGAGAATTCAAGGAATCGTGCGAATGAAAGTAAACAAAATGTGTTCAGCTCATTAATGAAAAAAATTGATAGTATATCAAAATTACGTAGAAAATTTAATTTTAGTTTCTCATATGCTCAAAATTCTTCCCTTTCAGTAAATTAGTTCGTTTCATTAACCAAAAGAATACGAACAGCTAATTTTTATTGTTATTTCTCTTCATTATTAAATCGAAAGAATGCAACAGCAGTACCAATATTGACTTAAAAAAGATAGCTAATCAAACTAAGAATGAATTATATAAGAAAAATTATGAATTGATTTATTATTTTTCAGCTGTTTCATGAAGATTAAGATATATCACACAGTTCGTATTACATATCTTCAACAAAAATATAATCATTCTCATAAATTATACCTACATCTGTCAATATAAAGAAAATTCATTTAGCTTTGCATATATGTTCCACATCTCCTAAACAACTTAACCAATTTCAGCCAAATTGATCATTATTTTTTAAGACAAAAAAACCCCCTTTAAACCTTAAAAAGAGTAAAAATAGATTCAACAGTACTTAGCTTAAATTTTGGTACTTTTTCAACAGTAAATTTATAGCAAATTATGTAACAAAAAAATTCGTACCATCTTAAAACTCGAATTTTTAATATTTTAGAGATAATAATTCCTTTCTACTTAATCACTGTTTTTGAAAATTTCTATTTCTTATCGTTTGGAATTTAGTTTTTATTTGAAGTCGATTTTTAAGTTACAAGGAACAAAGATTAAAGAGCAATTAATACAGCTGTTGATAGAGTAAAAAGATTGTGCATCTCATAATAACGACAGAAAATTGGTTTTTAAATTAAAAATATTATATATGAAAGTCAAGGAAGTGTACTAGTATATTTTAATGCTATTTCTATAAAATATGCTACCAATTGCGGATGAAACTATTCCATTGATTCATCTTTTTTTCTGACTGAAAGTGATTATAATAAAAATATAGAGAATTTATTTTAGGCGTAAGCCATAAAGAGAATATTTACCGTTATTACTATTTCTTCCCTAATACTAAGCCCATTTAAAGTTTTTCTTATCTAAAATGTCAACTAAAGTAATAATGAACAATATTTTAAGCTAAAATTAAAATATTTGATTAGAAGCATGCACAAAAAACGAAAGTTAAATGATGTAGAATCCTGATTTAATATAACGCAGTTTACTGTCGTAGCTGAAATTAAAAATCCTATAATGTTGAGTAGAAACGATGTTTCATAGCTTTTATACCCTGTTTTATTTCATAGCCTTTAAATAAATGCAACCCGTTAATGAAACATAAATTCTAAGTTGTTTGGTTTACCTCGAATTTCCTTAATCATTTCCATTGATTAATTTCTCAGGCAAATCACTTCTATTCCTTTTCACATGGGGCCCACAAACACTTTAATCTTTTTCTCAGGTGTGCTTTGATTTAGAACTTAAAGAGGTACATTTGATTACCAGTTACAAGAATTAAAATGACCGGAAGACATTATCATTTGTTGTTCAAAATGAATTCTCCTTCCTCTTTATCGGGGTTTTAACTCGTTACGCAGCTTTCTACATAAAAGATTTTCATTAGAATCTCCGCCACTCGAATTAAATTCTCTGGTACACATCCGAAATGAAATTGCTTTGCTTCAAATAAAGTGAAAGAACGGTATGGACTATGAAATATTTTTCATAGTTACAATCGAATCATAATGCTCTTCAGGGCAGAATACTTTACTGCATATTCAGATTTGTTCGCTAATAGCAACTTACAAGAAAGACGTTTATATTTCTGACAATTTTAGCATCCAATCCTTAAATGTGCTTTCAGTCTTTCAGTTTAAGCTATGCTTTGTAAATGAAGACACCATTTTTGGTATAATTTATAAATTTATGATACGTTTTTAATATATAACTTTTCTCTTTTCCATGCATGGCTAATACAAAACAATGATAATATTCTAAGTTAAATTGTCAATTGAAAATTATTTGAATTATAACTATAAGGCTTATAAAAGACTTTTGTTGAATTGTCAGCTGTTTGTGGTTAAAAACACTCTATAAAAAAGTTCTAGTCTAGAAGTTCTTTCTCAAATTTTTGTAAATAAATAAAGAAATGATCCGACAAAGGAAAGCGGTTTCTATCAGTACAGTCATAAAGTTTTCTATATATATATATTAGTGTACTTAGCTTAAATAATCTTCTTAATTTTATGATGATTTTTCAAAATGGAAACTTGATGTTACATATTAGAGTGGCATAATATAGCACATAAAGGACGAAATAGTTTAGTAAAAAATATTTAAAAAATGAACTGAGTGTTCACGTTAGAGAACGAAGCAAAGAAAAAAAATCACTTTACTGCCGAATTGGTAGTGGTAAATAAGTAATATAAAAAAAACAATTTTTTTAACTCAATTCCTACTTAGGTTAACAAATATATTTTTATTTTAGTTACTCTTTATTAAGTAATTACAATTAATATAAACATGTATTTAATATGACAGAATCATAATATTAAGAGCCAAAATAAAATGTGAATTTCCTAGCAACTTCCATTCTCCTTTTTATATATGGTGTTTGAACTCGCAGCCCAAGTGATGCGAATCTAACGCCATCCCGCCAACTAGATTATCCCGGCCTAACAATTACACTTATTATAAATAATGGATCAAAAATTATACTAGCGTTGAGTTTTCGACGCCAATTGAGAACTCAAAGCCATTTGTGACATTTGTGTTTTCTACTTCTGTTGGGGAATGCAATACTGAATTAGAAATTTCTAATTTTCTCTATTCTGAATTATTTCAATTTGAAAGTACTTCAAAATGAATAAGAAAAATCGATTAATTAACAATGTTTAATTTTAAATGCATCAAACATTCTGAAAATAAAAAGAATCATTTAAAATAGTCAGTCGAAAACATATTAAACCTAACCTCATTAGTGTATGAAAAAAAAAAAAAACACTAAATTCGTTGCTTATTTGGTGGCGGAGAAATGAAAATTTTTGGGAGAAATTTAGTAATTAATTAATTTATAAAAAATTAATGAATTAATATTTGAAAAAACTGTATTAACATCAAATATCATCTAATACAGGTTTTAAAAAATTTACTTGAACTTGATTGGATGAATAAAACGTATTTTATTAACGATTGAAAATTTGAATAAGATATAAATATATATGTAGGGAAAGTGTAAACTAATAGCATTAAGTGAAAAATGACTGGATAAGAAGGGCAACAAACAGATTATTTCTAATATGATCGCCCCTATCTGCAATTATGGTGCTAAATGTTCATATTCAAAATGATATTATTTGTCTAATCTCGAGGTAAAAGATGCATTCCTGAACTGACATCTATAAAATTTTTCTGTTTGTTTCTGGAGAAGACGATTGTGTCTCTAACATATCTCCAAATCACACCAAATTTTTTTCTGTCGGATTTAAATCAAAGAAGAACTTTTGACAATCCATTCGACGTGTATTTTTACTTTACAGAAGTTTTTGCAAAGGAAGCTTTGGCGCCAGGCCATTGCTGTGCATAAACACAAAGTGTGAGCCTGTGAGATCTCGGAACAAATACACAGTTTAGAAGATAATTTCATCCCAGTAAGGAGCTCTGGTCAACGAACCTGTATTAAATATGTACAGCTTCGTTCTTATATTGATCGTTATACCTTTCCACATAAATACACCAGGATCATCTCAAATGTGTTTCTCTCTGATGTTTCTAAGAAGAAAACGTGTCTTTATATCAAATGGCATAAAAATCCATTCAAAAGATTGAAAGAATTCTTATTGGTAAAGAGGACATGAATCATTCGAGTTTATTACATCACTGCATACATTACCAATGGCTTGCCCTCAGTGATACGTAACATTCCGCGTGTAGGCCAGCATTTATGAAGTTATCTAGCTATAGTGAAATAGAACATCAATGGTCGTGCTGCAATGTGTGAGTTCTGAGCAATGTTAACAACTATATGGTGTCGTTTCCTTTTTGCTGGCATGATAACTTATCAAAGTATACAAATTTTAGTATTTGAATTTATACTTTTTTTATTGCTATTGATGTACATCCATACTGTAAAAATTATATTAAACTAACTAGAAATTTTATTAATCACTTGTATGTAGGATTTCTGAGTAGTGTTTGTTTCTTATACAATACAAAAAAGGATATAAAGCATTTTTAGAAGAATTGGAGTGTGTTTTTGAGCCAATTAAAAACATAAAGTGTTTTTGTTTCTAGTTAATACAAATGCCATCAGCTATTTTGAAAAAATAGTCTTTTTGTTTAGGTTTTGAATTATTAAAATTCTAATAAAAGAAATGTCGAAGTTTCTAATCCTTTTTACGAAATTTTTAAACTTATTTTAAACTGTACTCTTTCAGGTATGAAGTATAAATTCGTGTCTTGTAGTTTTGTAGCATTACTTATAGCTTTTCAAAATTAACTTGTTTAATATAAAATCAAATATGGATAACACTTTTTGATCTTACACAAAGCTTACTATCAATTCTTTATTATTATTTTTTGTATGTTGCTTGTAAGCCTTAAATATCAAATAACGTTTCGTACTGTTCGTGTCTGGATGCAAAGTTTAATTATTGATTTCTACCGTACTTTAATTATAACCTAACAAGATTTATTTCTGTGAAACGAGAATTGCCTCAAATTACTAAATTATAGAACTTTGAATTTAATTATTAGCAATTCCAGTTGAATAGATATTTGACTAAATTTTCCACTTTCAAATGTAATTCAAGAATCAGAAGTGCCTTTCAATATAAATTAAAGAATGAAATTAAAATATGGGCTTTAGATCGATCATACAAGTCATCTAAAAATGGATGACCGCTTCATAAATATTAAATTTCCATGTAATCCGTGCAATATGAGGTTTAGTTAAATTGTTAGAGGCATGAGACTGTTTTAATAACTTACAAAATCATGTTGTTCAATGAAGAAAATGTATTAACCATTAGAGGAATTCTACTTATAATATGCGATACAATTGAATTAAAGTTGGTTAATTTAACCTTTCATTATTAGGATGAATGAATTTCATCAGTAGGAATTCAGTCTTTTCCCCCAATTATTTTATCATTTCCAATTCCCGTGGATTTCGCATAATTCTGTAAAGTCTCTATTAATTTCTGCCTTTTGTTATAAAGGAATTAATTTAAATGATGTCAATAGTTGTGTACTAGCATTCCTTCATCCAAACTAAAAGAGCTTGAAAACTCTTAGTTTGGAAATTACTAAAGTTAGTTCATTTGATTGAAAACAGATTAATAGGTTTGAAGATATTTAGAAATTCACTCATAAGAGACTACAGTTCTACGGTAAGCTAATGAAATTTGTATTTCAATGTTTGGCAAAATAAAGTTTAAAAATTAATGGTGCTTGAAACTTTGTAGGGATATTATTCAAAGAAATTTGAACAACACGCAGATCTTTTTATTACTTTGAAGCATCCTCTTCCTAGGTGATGAAAATTTTCATAATCCATTTTCACACTTCTATCCCTTAACATTTAAGGGAAACTGATAGTGGGGATGAAGAATTATAAATTAGGTTTTCATTGAATTTTTTTTCTCTTTACCGTAAGTATAACCTCTAAAAATCTGTTTTTGTTCAAATTTCTTTCTTTTTCGATATTTAATCATTGCTAATATTTTCTAGATAAAGTTGTTAAAAATAATAAAAATATTCGTGGTCTCTTTATTCTACTTCCACATCTGCTTAACAGAAAAAATTGCCGTTTTCGGTTTTTAATATAAATGATTTTTTTAAAAAAAATAACATGCTGTAGTCGTTAAAAAGCATGTGCAAACATTTAACCTCCAAATACAATCACAAAAACAATTTTTGGCTAGCTTAGCAATTTATTTCTAGTAAGAGTAGTGTCATTGATTTTTTTTATCATTCATTAAACTGAATGTAATCTATATCTTTGTTTTTTTAACAAATTTGATTTCTGACTTCATTTGCTTAAGATTTTCATCTCGTTTTGAGATTACGTAGAAATTATTTGGAATAGAACTTGGGGGGGGATATCTATCTATAAAATATTTTATTGAAATGGGGATTTTACGAATGAAAATTTTTGATTTGGTAAAATTATGTTGAATGTACAAGATCTATTTTGATGATAAAGAAACTTCTTTTAATTTTTTGACTTGAAAACTGTATAAGATTTTATGTCAAATTCACTGATTTAAAGATCGAGTGAAGTTATTATGGAGGGAAGGAACGTAATCATACACAAATGCATCCACAAATGGGCTTATTTAACAGATCATTTCTCACTTCCTTTTATATTTAATTATTACCTTCAATATGAGTTCGACATATTTACACTTTTTTCTTATTTTTTAGTTAATAAGACATTCTGATTAATTTATACAAATTCACACCTAGATAAACGTGAATCTTTTTAGTCGGATATCGAACTCACTACTTATTTATTCTACTTAATTAGCAAGGTACACAGTTACGGCATAGATTACTAGATAACAAATACCTTTATTGAAGAAGTAATTAGACTCATGCGCATATTATGGATATAAATAATGATTACTATGAGATTTTTATACAGAGTAAATTTTTAAAAAATTTACTCTGTATAAAATGCTTAAGTTAGAAAAGCATCAACAGTTATTTTGCCGAAACCGTTGATATATTTATTTCCCGTCATTTCTTTGGTTGCTCTTTACGGAGCAATTTTTGCATCCTTCGCATCCTTCTTTTTAAAGAATTGTCAGATGAATCCTGATTCAAAAAACAGATTGCAAATATTTGTAATCGATCGAAAAGAATTGTCTTATACTTTCGTGCTTTGAATTCTGGTTTTCTAATTATGGAGAATTGTATGTTTTCGCGAAAGTAACCGTACATTAAGCAATTTCTCAGCATTTAAGTTAAGTATATACTTATTCACAAAAATTATTTAATACCTTTAATATACATATAAATTTAAGAAACATAAAATTAAAAAAATATAATATCATGTCTAATTTCTTTTTCTACTAAACAAATGAAAATTTAGTATCTTATTTTCCTACCACGGTAGAAATATTAATAATTCATATATATGAAAGAAAAAAATAAAAATAAACACTATTATTTTTGTTAAAAAAGTATCAGTTGCACATGAATATTGATCCAATTATGAAATAAGTCATTTTTAATAATTTAAGATTGCTTTATTAATTTACATAAACTTCGCAAAGAAATTTACATTCTGCACTTTAGAATTTTTTGAAGAAAATGTGCAGATTGTTCAACATATTTAAGGAAATAAAAAATCTAGTCTAGTAAATCAAAAAGTTTGTCCACACTAATCATGGCTCAGCTAGCTAATTTCTAAACTTTTAGACATAGACGGTGAAATAATAGACATAGCTAAATAATTTTAGGAAAATGCTTTAAATGATGTAAAAAATTATTTTATATTCTTTCAGCATATAAGTTGGAGGTTCGTCAGTAGAATTTTGTCTGTTTGTCGATCAACATAAATAGAATGACCATAATTGTTCATAATAGTCGAACAAATTACTTCTTAAGCAATTTAATATTTCTCTTTAACTTTTACAGAGTGAGCTATTGGCAGAGAAGAAGAAGAATGATTGCTGTTGGAAAATAATACTTCCTGTAAACTTCTGGTCTAACTGTTTATAAAACGTCTCCACTTTTCTAATAAATTTGGGGCGGTTTCCCTCTACAGAGCAGTTTTTGTGCCAAACAGTCGTTTGGTATTTTGTTATAGATGATGCGTGTTTAATTAAGATTTTAAAAGGTGATATCAACCCCAACTTTTGTTATTGTATATTTTTAAGTGTTGGAAGCAACGATTTTTGTTTATATGGGGATTATTTTTGTTTAATTTGGAATTTTTCTTTCGTTTCCTTGGAAAATAAAAATGAGTCTTTGTTTGGCTATAAGTTCTACGTTTATTTCTATCCTCCCCCCTCCTTGCATGTTACTCACCAGTCCCAATGCGAGATGGAGTTTCAAGTAAATATGTAATGCCTAGGGAAAATTAGCCCACACGACACATTTTCTATCTCCTTGTGAAAAAAGAAAAATATTACTGCAATGTACAAATTGTCGATCTTGAGTCAATAATGGTTCAGCATATTATAATACGAAATCTTTTACATCTACAAAGTGTAGCTTAAAAGTTATCATGACAATTAACATTCGGTCTTCCCATCCTTCAATTTCCATTGTACATTTATCTTTTCACATTCTCGTATACATAGTACACAGAAAGTATAGTAATTGTCAAAAAATACGAACTCGGGATTTCAATGAAGCTCCACGTTTTACACCTCCCTGATTTCGAAAAAAACATTTTTAGAAAATGTTTGTCTGTCTGGTTGTTTATGACCAGACAGAAATATAGCTTATAAACTATATTTGTCACAAAGAAATCAAAGTTTTTCAAAAATATCATTATTAATACCTTATATTTTTATACTATCATTTATCAAAATTTAGCGTTTGCTCACTATTTTGAACTCGTTTTGAGCGTTTGCTCACTATTTTGAAATTGAATATAATTGAAATTCAATTACATAGTTACATTTTAGACACATACAAACTGACAAAAATCTTCAGATGCTTTTGGTATTCTTAGATGAGAGTTTTAAAACTTTATTATTTCAATTAAAAGTTTCAGGTAGAGAAAAAAATAAAGTTTATCAGAAAGAAAGATAACATTATTACTACATCATATTATTTTTAGTTATCTTTAGTTTTTGCTTGCTACTTTAGCACGGGATCAAAATGTACGTTTCGTCTTTAATATATGGAATAACAGTAATTAAATGATAAATTCATAAAAAATGTTAAAATAATGATTATTAAAAAATTACTTTTTTACAAAAGTTACCAAAATTGATGCTTTCGAATGGGAATTGTGCCTCAAGCAGTTTTTTTGATAGCAGCAGTTAAGTACAAGTATTTAAAGCACAGATTTGTCAGTTTTTATTGTTTACCAGTGCAATAAAGTCTAATGCTATTAGTGTAGTTTATCAGTGTAGTGAAGAGCAAAGTAATAAAGCATGAAAGTGAATATACTACAAATTTAATATATATTTTTTAAGAAATCTGGTTTGCTACGACAAGGAACAACAACGGCTCTAAAAATTCATGGATGGTATTCCCTACGATTTGATGAATAATCGATTCCACTCTTCCACGAAGGAATTGTGGCCGAATTCAGCGATTCGTCCTCAAATATCCAAGTAAATAATGATATGTTTTTACCAAAGTTATCAAAAACATGTCGTAAACAAGAGACCAAGCAGCTTTTTTTATGTGTTAGGCAGTGATCTATTATTTGTTATATCTTTGCATGCTAAATTTAACAATCTCTGAGGTATGGACGAAAAAGGAAAAAAAATCACGAGAATCATGGCTGATTCCGATGTCCTACAATAATACATTTCCAGTTAGACGCATTTGCTTCACATGGCAACCAATATGTTAAAGTAGAAAGTAAAGATTTTTTTAATAAAATTATTAATTTTTATGTAATATTTTTAATGCTTGAACAGGTTTCTTTATGAAATTACTAGAATTTTGATTTAAGTTTATTTTTCAGGAAGTTACACTAATTTTTATATTTCCTTTTACATGCGTTTTAAGGCCGTTTTACATCCTTAAAATTTTAATCTTTGATATCTAGAGCATAATTTTTGTTCAAATTTGGTATAATATTTTTTCAATATGTTCTGTAGTTCCTGAACTAGAAAAAAAAGTTAAACTTATAAAATATTTATTTAGAAAGGTTTTAGTAGTTCTGAATGGGGAAAAAATTCAAATTATTTATCAGTCGATCCCAAATATTTAAGAATGGATAAAAATAGAACTTATTTTTTATTTCAAGACCTAGATAATATATTTCGCAAGCTATATGCGAAGTTTTAAAGAAATCATTTAATAAATCTCTAATTTAGATAAGATGCTTTATATTTCATTTCAGCCACAAAAATAAAACCATTCCAATTTTAAAAAATTGCATTGTTAAAAAATGAAGCCAAAATATGCCATAGATTTTTAAAATCTTTTTTTATGAAAATATTAAAAAATATAACTATTTTTGAAAGTTTTCAAACAATTCTTTCCGAGCAAAGTGATATGCCTCAAGAATATCAATTACCATTTCTTTTCTCCAATACAAGTTTAAAAAACCGTTAAAAATGGAGGAACTGAAATATACCTTAATAAATCTGAAAACACAAAGGTCATTCTATGAATATATCAAGTTCCTTATTCATCGCTATGTAAGCAAGACTTAAAATAATGTATTATCTTAGTTGCAGTGTGTTTTCATTTGAAATTTTTTGTCACTCCTATATTATGCATAAATGTCATCGCCTTACTAAGCGTTATAGCTATTCCTTCTTTGGTAAAGGTAGAAACTACGTAGAGGAATTGAAGCTTAACTAAAGCTTCCAATACACTTCTCACGTAAACTTACTTTTCTTCCAACGGAATCCGTCACAATCCTGGAGTCAACAGTCAAAAAGTGTCAGCTGGGCAAATGCATTTTTTCGCAGATAAAAATATCTGTGCGAACGATCAAAACCCTTATGAAGCGTTGCCGCTTTTTCCATAAAATAGCTTTCATCTTCCGTGAAGAATGCATCATATCCCGCTTTTCTCTTTGCTTAATACCCCTACTTGAAACATATTTTACAGCAAATGTATCCTTCTGACTTGTCTCCTTTGAAACAAAATAGTTTCTGAAAGGGAAGAATAGTAATTTCAACTTTAGAAAACCTTTGGTGAAGAAACTTTTGAAATATGGATTTCAGGACAATTTAAAGAGAATGAGATAACTGCAAAAACTCTGTAATTTTGTTTACTGCAGCATAGTTTTTGAGAGAAGAAAATGTCTCCCAGTTTTAAAAGTTACATAGAAAATGCAAAAACACAATAATTAAAGAAAGAGAGCCTTTTTTACTATATTACGTATTATTGAGTACCAAGTACAGATTCAGTAACTAGAATTTCTAAGAATTACTAAATGCTTCCAAGATATTTGCACTGATATAAAAAATCAAAATTTTAAGTAATTTCATTTTCTAAATTGTTTGCTACGTACAAACATGAATTAAAACAAATTTTATTCTAAATATATAACAATACCATAATACTATAAACTCAAATTAGAATATTTTCCAAAAAATATTTGAATTGTTTCTGTATTTGAAGCTTTTCTATTATAATGCTGTTTGATTATGGACAAAGAAATGTTGATTTTTTTTACCAACATCATCATTTACTTAGAGATAAATGTTTAAGAATATTAAATAATTTGAAAATAGTCAACAGTATTCAATTTTTTTATAAATATTTCGTGGCTAATATAAGCTTAGTGAATTTTACTAAATGAAAGTGGAGCTTTATGATAGTTAATTATAATTACTCATTTATTATGACAATCAGTAGGGACTTCAATGAAAATAATAATTTTTTGCTAGTACAATACCATATTTAAAAGTTGAAGAAAAAAATGAGCGATTTCGAAGTTGAATCAGTATTATGAATTTCCTTATTGAAACTGTCGAAAGAAGAAAACGTGAATTTCAAAGCGTCAAAGAATAAAATATTAGTTCAGACAACTATGTCTCCGAAAAATATAAAATTACTATTAGTATTAAAGTTATGTCAAGATTATTTTCAATTTTTTACTATGTTCAGTTTTATTTTTTTCTTTATGGAAGTATTGAAGGAAATAATAATATTACAATTTTATGTATTTTCTAAATTTTATTTCTCTTTGTTTAGCTACTTTTTTTATTTTCCAAAGTAAATTTTTCCTATGTTCATTTCACGATACTTTTGAGAATGGTTTAAATTACAAAAAGATTTCATTTTAGCGGAAGCAATGAGATTTGAGAAATACTGACTGAGAAATATTTTGAGACAACTGAATATATGTTTCCAGAAAAAACTTGTTCATATTTTGTAACACTATTTGTGCAAAGTAATGTCAGCATGCTATGACCTTTGTCTTTGAATCTATTTGGCAACCACAGTTCAATAATTAATATTTTCAATAATTCATTATTTTAAATTTTAGATAATGTGTATCAGAAACCGTACACATTATTTAAAATTGAAAAAGTTAAAATAAGCATAAGTACTTCATTTTACCCTTTAGAAATTACATATTAAAAATTTCAATACTATTACGTATTACCTTAGTTTTCAATATGAGTCCCAATCGCGGGAAAGAGATATTTACAGGCATCCTTAATGGATACTGAATGATACAAAATCTGTGATACCTGATCTTGGAGGCAAGTATAGTCGTCATTTGGTGACAAAAATGAAAAATTTAAAAAATTGAATAATTATGCCCTTCTCTCTATTAGAAACCATGATTAAGATTTTCTGGAAAATTCCATACCTTGTCAGAAGACTTTGAAGTTGAAGTAAAAATTGATTCTTTTTTATCTCTACAGGTGTTCATCTCAGAGATATATCTCTAGCTGAGCAATATGGAAGCCATTGCTGTCTGCGTGAGTTTTGAGTTTCTGCCAGTGCTGTTATTTGTGTACTCCAAATTTGTGCTTTTTCTACCTGGGATCCGAATTTTCAAGTGAAAGAAAGTTTCATTTGCTGTTACCCAATTTGAAATTGCATTACTAATTGCAGTGGGAGTATCAGGAGTATTTGGTCACGCAGTGTCTGAATGAACATTTAAAAGAAAGGCTTCATATGGTGAATTTCCTTTCCTTGTCCTTCTATTAAAAATGATTTGAAACTGAGCGTCTTTAATTTGTTATTCCAAGAGCTCAATTTTTATTATTATTTTCGAGTAAGATTCATTACACAACCAAAGTCTTTTCATCGTCAGAAATTAAATGTTCACATTGAATCCTAATTTAAAGGATCTTGTTTTCTCTTTTATTTGCAATACTTCTTTTATTCCCAATTCTATTTAAAAAGTCACAAATATCAAGTAAACTATATATGGATTACAAGGTGGTGAAGTATTGCGCCAGTATATGAACTATCAGCAAGTGTTACAGTGATAGTTCATATACTGGCGCAGATACTTCTGACGATTCGTATTTGCACTTGTCCTTTTCAGCTAATAGGTTACCATTAACTGCAATTTACTATCACATTTTAGGGAGACTAAAGGTCGCCTGTGAGGATCTTGCACAGATCACTGTCTGAAACCAGCTACTCGACTCTGTCACTGATTGTAGTCGACTAATAGGTCTCATTAGATCCAATGCTCACCGAGTCGATTGTTGTATTACAACCAGTTGCGTACGGCTAAAAGAGTACACTAACTTTTATATAACCTACAACTGGTACTTCTAATTTTTAGTATATTGTAATAATTACAATGATTTATGAAACAAAATTTATGTTCCTGAATACTTTTCAGAAATTAATCACAAAAAGAATTACATATCTAATTTATTCGTATAAACCATATTGTAAAGCTTTCAGTTAGCTACATTTAATGGTACGCTCGAACAAGTGTATGTTTTTTCATTTTGTCGTCACAGCCATGATTTAAATGATAAACTAACTGATAATATTTTATAAAAAATTTCTTCAAAAGTATATAAATATGTATTTTTTATTTGTATCCCCTTATCGGAAGATATTCTTTATAACAATTTTAAAAGAATGTTAATATTTGTTGAATGATCAGCCCAAAGTTTATTCAAAATTACAGATGATAATATTTTGTTCTCTTTTTCTATCAAAATACCTTATAAAGAAAAAAGACCTTTTGCAAACAGTATTTTTAGATGCCAAGAGCTATAGCTTAGTGTGGACGTATAAATATCGTTACTGTAAGCCTTAAAAGTTAATGCATGAGGACATTCTGAGCATAACTCAACAAGATTACGTTATTTCATTATATTATGTAAAATTTATTTCATTCGTGAAACACAAACTTAAATGAACTTTAGAGCTTTAGGTAGGATATAATCCTATAATATTTAGATGTCAGTAATTCTGTCTTATCCCAAAAAATGTTTGATCCTTTATCTTTAAAGGATTTTTTACTCCATATTTTTGAAACTTCTTTGGTGCTACCTTTTATTTCAATTAAAAAAGAGAGAGAAAAATATTAATTTTAAGCAGTTTAGAAAAGGATTTTAAGATTTTTTTTTTGAAAAATTTTTACCATCGTTTTTACTTTTGTAAAAGTAAATATTCAATTAATTTTAGTTCTAATTTCGAATAATAAATTCTTATCAATAAATAATATGGACATTATTTTCATTAATATATATTATCGATAAACATTAATGACATTATTTTATTTTTCTACTTTTTACTATGAATTTTAAATTTTGTTGAAATATAGAGCTATTTAATAACTACAAAAAAAAGATTCGAAATATGATAATCTATGCTTCAAATTTTTATATTTTCTTTTCTTTGATATTGCGAAAACGAGAATTATTTTATGTCCATTAGAAATTTCGATTGGAAAAACTTTTGTTAAAAGTTTTTTAAACTTCCATGTCGTTTAAGGAAGGAATTTTATGAGAATTAAACTATTTAAAAATCAAAGGGAAAAATATTAAAAAAACTTTTTTATCAAGTGAACTTAAAAGTATAATATATATATATATATTAAAAAAGATGAAATTTAATGAATAAACGTAAAATCATGAGATGGCTACTGACAAATTTTAAATAATTTGAAATTGTAATTGGGTTTAAAATAAATTTTAAAGCTTTAATGAATATTTAAAAATATTTAACTATATTCAGTGTAGTTTTATTCCCCAAAGCTATGTTTCAGAGCCTCATACTTCTAAAATTTTGCGCTGGTCTTCTGAATTTTGATAAGAATATATTTTCTGATTTCTTAGTACATTACTAAAGATATTTTTAAAATTCTCTGTATTTTTAAGTTTTCATACCCTTACGATATTTTCTAATTCTGCATATAAACATTACAAAATTCCATAAATCTTTAAATGTTAAATAAAATTTTTATTCCAAATTCTTATTTTTTAATTTAATTTTCTAGGATTGTGAGATGTCATCAAATTCAGATATATCTTTTAAACCATTTAAACAATTGAAGGATTAATGAGAATTTAATCCTTTTAATACATAAAAAACCTTTCTAAGGTTCTTGGTTTTAATGATGAAATATATTGTGACGTGATGTCCACTAAAAACACCACTCGACATAAGATGGACCGATCATTTAAGTTGCTACATGACTATTACGTCTAATTATGCGATACTGTTTAGGCCTGATGTTGCGTTTTATCAGTATTTAATATATCTAATAAATTAAAGTAGAAAACAATATAATTAACAAATAACAAGTATTTCTTTTAAGATTATTTCTATAACCTTTTTTGAAGAATTAATAAAAAAATAATTTTGGTTGCAAAAAAAAATATAAACTTGTGAGTAAAAAAGAGTTGACAAAAAAATCGAAATTATTATTTATAAAGTTGAAACGTATAGATTTTCGATGCATTTTTAACAGTTTCTTCAAGACTTAAATTTGAAAAGAAATATCATGATTTACGTTTCTCTTTCTGCCGTTCATTAATGCAGCCGTTTGCGTCAGATATTATTGAGGAACTATCAGAAATATATTTTACAAACGATTAAATTTACGCCTAGTGTTATGGGGTTATGTGGTGTGCGTGGATTATGTGATTATATAGTATGGTCAATATTAATTAGTATCATTTATTAATATTAAAATCTCTGAATCCTCACTGTATTTTAAGTTTAGATCAAATTGCATAAAGTTTACAATTTAGACTCTAACTTTAAGCTGAAATAAATTCGAGAATCCTTTAATTATATTGGAATTTATTCATGTATTTACGATTTTTTATTAAAAAAATATGTTAATGAAGTTCAGTATGCATTCATAAAAATGCTTGATTCAAATATACTTACTTTTAAATGAAATTAAAAAGGAAGTTTTGTATAAATTTATTCAAATGAATTTTTATATGAAGAATAGAAGAGAAACTAGCTGCACTATTTAAAAACATTTAGATAGATATTTAAAAAAAATCATATACTTTGATTAGCTTTTTAAGAAATTGTTAAATCTATTTTAGATCTGAAATTTCATCTAAGGTCATCATTCTTTCAGTTTAAATAAATAATTAACGCATTATTTAGTAGAAGTTAACATCGTTTTAAAAACAATGAAATATTGAACCAAATACCATTTCTTAACAATTATATAATAAAAGTCAGTATTGAAAATCTGCAATGATTAATCAATCCATTTTGAAGAATTGTAAAATCAGTCAATGCTTCATTTTCTGCATTTAAGATATGTAAATAAGTAAAAATTATGAACTTTCGAAGTTTCACAATAATTTTTTAAAATAAATTTCGTATGGATATGAAGGTTTGGAGAAAATGAGCTTCACTAATATAAATGTTTGAATTTTTTCCCCCATTGGCATATTGATGTTGGAAAAGGATTTACTTCAGCATATTCAATCTTTTGTACTGCAGTTAATTATCCTTCTTTCAACTTGCATTTGTATTTTACTTTTTTAATATTTTAAGACTCTCATTTGGAACTTTTAATTTGCTGCTTGCTCATCTTGAGAGATCTAATACAGGGTATTATTTTCTCAAACAGGGGCCTCAGTATTAAAGAAAAATTATAATGACATCATTTGGTTCATATGTTTATGTTGTAAGATTACAAATTAAATATCCTTGTTCATTGTCGAATATTCAAAACTTCCGACGAAACTTTCTTGTAATTCATTAATGTTCAGTAATAATTGACTTTATTATAATTATAATAAATGTTACGTGTTTATAAATTTATTTACTTAAAAAAACTGATTTTTGTTTATTGTTGTACTTATCAGTAGAAATAAAGGTATAACGTTTGTGATAATTTGGAAGCTAATTGTGTACAAAAAAACTAAAACATTCAGAATAATTTTGGAGAAAAACTTTATCACATGATATAAATTATTTTTGGTAAGAAAGTTAAAATGATATTATTTCAGAAGAACAAAAATACATTACTCAACAAATTTATTTAGAGGACAATTGCTCAACGTTCAAGTATTTCGAATTAGGCTTTTTTAAAGTTTGAATAATTTTAAAGGAATGAGTGTAAAAAATCTATGTTAATCATTCACATCTTCCCAAATCCTTACTTATATTTGTATCATTAAGTTTGCCATTTATCAGAGTTAAGCATGTTTTATTCCATTCCTTAAATTAAACAAAACTTCGTTCCTAAGTGAAATATCACAAATTGTGAATTTATCAATTCAATAATTATTTCTCAAATTTTCTGAAGTTTTTATAAAAGAGCTTTCAGTTAAAGGTAACTTCGCGCATAAAAGCAGTATTAAAAAGCATCGTAAATTAAACAAAACAATAAATATATCCCAAACTTTCTAAAGTTTTCATAACTGGGGTCTCACAAGCATTTAATAGTTATTTATTTTCGTATCAATTTTCCATCTTAATTTATTGTATTTCTTACTGAATATCAGTGCTATAAAATATTTGAGAAATAATTCATGATTTGAAAATCTAGAGAAGATTCAGCATGTTTCTCTTGCCAATTAAAAATTACATTCTAAAGAAATACTAATGTTTTCTTCAGAGTAGAACAATTTAAATGAAACGTTTATTTTTTCCTAAAAATCAAACTGTCTGCTTTGGAAATAATATCAACGGGAGCGGTCATACTTACTGTCTTCTCCTCAACGAGCGTACTTTAGTCTTGCATCAATTTCGTAATTAGTGAACTTTAGACTTTCGAGATATTTTCCGTTATTCTTTTAGACAACAACATTGATTCTAGTGTTTATGCACAGTGTTATGTGTCTGCTACAAGATTATTCATCATTCGACTATTACTAACCTTGTACTTAAGAGTTTTTGTATTAGTCGATAGAGGTCACAACTAGAAAACAAATTGAATTTTCTCGTACTTATTTTTGCCCATAGATATTATGCTAAGACTTTTCAGGAAAATTGGGTAAGTATTCTCTAAATATCTTGAACTTTTAGTGTATGTAATGTGATATAGGAACATTTGTAAATCTAAATTATAAATCGTATGGTCGGGATTTTTTTTTTGGGGGGGGGATGTTTAAGAATTTTGTGGCATTATCCACTTCCTTATTGATTTTTTTTCCAAAATTTATTTTCTTGTTCTCAACCTTCTGCAACGTCCGAAAGTCAAATCTAAATTAATCATGCTCTAAATTTCTAAATGAATTCAAGGGTGTGAATTGAAATATCATCTATATATTTTGGTTATATCGTTGCTTATTTTTAAATAACTATATAAATCATTGTTTCTCCTTAATTCTAATATCTTTAAAATATATTTTGATAAGTTAAATTTAAGCCTTAATAACATCTTTAGAAATTTGTTTATCAAAATAACCAGAAGTTTTGCAATCAAATAGACTTAAACTCGATTCAATTATTTTATTTGGTGAATTTTTTAACTTACATGTTATAAGCAACCCTCATTAAATCTTTCCCTCATCCCCGTAGGGAAGTATTCATCTTTTGTATGATCTTATTTTTTTTAATCTCATAAACATGTTATTTTCTATTTTTTAGTCGTTACCTATAGCAATACTGAAGCCGAATTACATTTAAATATTTCATGCAATGACTTTTCTTTTCCCAATCCCTTTAATTAGCTATGGGTTTCTAATGCTACTAACCTCTCCCGCCATATCAAAATTCTTGAAATTAACGTGTTGGGGGGGGAAACGAGATATAATCCATGGTTACTGTAGAAATAGGATTCGGTAGCCAAGTATCTGGGTTTCTTTCTTTCTTTTTTCACTTCTCTATGCGGGGCCTTATGTACCTTTATCGCAGTTCAAAATTCTACAATGGGAAAGGATAATTCAGAAAACATATATTTGCTCTTAAGCAATGAATGAGATGAAATTTCTTTCCCTCACATTATTAAATATTAGTTACATAATAGTTGTACCAAAACGATTCACAACGGTATTACATGGCACACATTTGGTCAGATAAAAGGGGAATAGCCTTTCCCCAGTAGCCTTTCTGAATAGAATTTGCAGTAGTTACTTACCCACCCCTCTCTTTTTCTTTTATATATTTTTTTATTTCAAAACACATAGTTTAAAACAATAACAATGGAAGTAACGATAGTGATGAGTTACCTTCTATGATCCACATGCGGATGCTGATATTGGTTTATTACCACTTAGAAGAACCAAATCTTCCACTGCTATGCATTTAACAGCAACAAATATTATAAAAGATATTCCAACTAGAGATAAAAGTATTCCAATGAAAGAGCTTTGTCAGAGGTTCTAAGGCTTAATCAAAAGCCACCCATCAGGTGACGAGCCTTCCGATTTAACCGTATCTATTAAAATTGAAGCTAACCAAATCCTTC
The DNA here is from genome assembly GCA_026289955.1 of Argiope argentata. NCBI lineage: Eukaryota > Metazoa > Arthropoda > Arachnida > Araneae > Araneidae > Argiope > Argiope argentata. The sequence goes on from JAOUZG010010951.1 coordinate 7,063,295, forward strand.
TACAGGATAGAATCTCAATAATCAATAAGAAGGGAAAGGGTATGGAAGTGGCAACCCAGGAAACAACTTCTCAAACACATATAAAGTAAAAGGAGGGGCATAGAAACGCCAAGGAAAAATTACCTCGAGATAAGCAGCTATTAACAAATGCTATGAAGAAGCCTATGCGGAAGTGGTCAAATTAAAAAATTGAAGAAAAAAACGCCCATCAATGCTTCTCTATCCAAAAGAAGAGAGCAGCAAAACCATTGAATCAATTTTAAGAGAAGAATTGAAGGATGAAGGAGCCAATTTAAAGAGCATTGCAGTGAGAAAACTTTCAAAATAACGGGCTGGCTATATTATGAGACAAAGAGCAGGAATTTGACCAACTGAAGAGGACAATCGAATCTAATGATTCCCTTAAAAAGAACATATCTGTAAGATTGCCAGCGAAAAAATTTCCAAGCCTAATTATTTAAGACCTGCCTAATGACACTAAGAATAAGGATGTGGAAACGGCTTTGAAAGCTTACACTAACATGCAAGAAGATATGAAAACTCCGATTCAAAATGAAAAGTCACAGAGAAGGAACAAGTCCTTGGGTTCTGAAAATTCCCGAGGAGTGTCTCCATTCCCGGGGGAGTGAACCAGATGAAGGAATTCTTTTTTATCAAGGGATTCTCGACTTGTCAAGCATTCTATCACGCATCCTTTTCAAAAGAGTACAAGTTCACTAAGCCCTTCTGTGGTTGTTGTGGTTATAGACACAGTAGCAAAATCTGCAGAAGTGAGGAATCCAACTGGCTTAATTACTCCAAACGCAACATATTGAGAGGTACTAACTTCCACGTGCAACGTAGAGCCATCGACAATCAATGTTCCTGCTACCAAAAAGAGATAGCAGCTTATAAAAAAAAATCAAGGGACTATTATTAATATGGACCATAATAATTCCGAAAATTCTTCTTTCCCCTTCAACAACGCAACAGCCTCTACTCAAGACCCACTAAAATACTTCGAATAAATTTAGCAAGATCAAAAGCATCCAGAAACCAGCTTTATTTGACAGAAAGTACGATTAAACTTGTTTTCTTCCTAGTTCAAGAACAATTCCATTATAACAACGAAATCCCCGAAATTCCAAAATCATAGAAAACGTTTAACTCCGCAAATCAGAAGGCTGCTATTCTTACTCTGTCAGTCCAATTAAAATCTCCTTTATTGGACAAAAGGAAACGTGACAGCCTTAAAAATTCAAACATCCTCATATCTCATCACAATAATTTCTGCCTACTCCTCACCAGCACAGGATGCCCGCACAACTCTCCAAGAAATCCAAGAGATCATCACCAGTCTACCGGAGGTAAAGATCCTCTACGGCGCCTCAATGGACACAGCACCCTTTCAAGGTACAGGTCCAATGATAACAGAGGCAATGAAGTCTTGGATTTTTATCTTATCAAATAATTTATATGTTTTAAACAAAACAGATGCCTCACCAACTTTCCAAAAAAAAGCGTCAGCTGGCCAGATATGACTTTATGTTCTCAATTAGTTAAAGCCTCTTCCATTAATTGGAAGGTTTTGGATGATATTTCCTTAAATCATCTCAGATATATACTAACAACGATAACATCCACTATAGCTAGCCAATTCTATTAAAGATGCAAGGCACGCCATGGGAATCATCCTAGATTACTAATTATACTTGGTAAAGATATTTATAAATTAGAAAATCAAATAGCAACAGCAAGAAATTCCAGAAAACTAAATGACGCCACAATGGTATTTCAAAACTCTATTTTTAATGCCTGTAACAAAACCTTCAAGTTTAAAAACATCCGCTACTAACGAAACCAAACTGGTGTATAGAGAAATTAAAAGAAAGTTAAAGCCTTAAGAAAGAGAGCACAGAGAGAACCAGAAATTGGGAAGCAGTGGAGGTGCAAGATCTTCAAAAAAGAGAAAAAAAACTGAGTACAAAAAGGACAATAAAAAAGCAAAAAATACGGGCTGGAGACATTTCTGAAGTAAACATCCAACCAATACGGAAAACATTAGAAAGTCGCTTTTTGTAAATCAGTTTTCCCATCAAAAATCCCATAATTGATAAATCGAAGCAGACACAAAAAATAGCCTTGAAAGAGAAATTCAACTTGCATAGCAAAATTTAACACCTGGTGCTCAAATAATTCCTTATCCATCTCCGCGGAAAACACAACCCATATTTGTTCAGAAAAGTTACGAGAGGCCCCAGAATCAAAAGGAATGGAGACATCATAAGAATAACTAAATATTTTAAATATCTAAAATTCCATGTTAATGTCCAATTAAACAGGCTGGAACTTTTAGAAAGACAAGGAGAAAAGACCCTTAAAATGCATCAAAGTCTAAAAAGAATCGCTAGCAGCGCATGTGGAATCTCGTAGAAATACAGAGAAGTTTTTTATAAGACAGTGGTTAAGAAAGTGCTCGCCCATGCCACCCCAGCGTGGTATCTAAACCCGACATACCGAATGAAGAGGAAACTCTATTCCTTTCAGAGACCATTTCTCTATTTCTGGTGCATACCACACTGTTACAACATCAGTTCTACAAATCAATCTCGGCCTTCTACCCCTGCACATGCAATTACAGTTTGAAACCAGACTAAGATCAATATACCGCTTAAGAATTCTTCCAGCGCACAATATAAAAAGGATTAACCCAAAGATCTAGAGAAAAAACAACTTGCTTGTCAACTCACTATTCACAGCATCTCAATCCCAACCGAATCTCAATAGAAGATGAAGGAATAAATATGTCCCAAATGAACAATATCAATACCTTCACAGATGACTCAAAGACAGAGTTAGAGACATGGAGTTAGAACTGCGTTTTGTGTCCTGATCCCTACTACTGGTCTGCCAAATTCAATAATAACAATACTGTTTTTCAAACTGAACTCACCACACTTTCTGAAGCAGTAAAATATGCATCTCAGTTTTCAAACAACAACACTTTAAAAATATGTGTCGACTATAGATCTAGTATCATGACATCTTCTAATCCAAACAGTACAAAACAAATAGCAAGAGAAGTTTTCTGTATCTTGCTTACAAACCCAACAGTAAGAGTCTCATGAATTAAAGAACGTTTCAAGTATAGGCAATGAAAAAAGCAGATCCACTGACAAAGGTCGCAACATGAAATGGGCAATCTTATATGCAAACAAAGCTTTCTTAACCACATATGGTGACACAGGCAGAAAAGTTTTAAATACTCTGTCTTCAGTCAACCTTCATCTCACTAACTGGACCAGAAAGGATATTATTTTCTTCTCAGAACACGGCCCTTTTCCTGCCTACATTAAAAGGCTCAACCTGTCTGAGAATGACTAGTGCAGTTGCGGTGGGACTGGTACGGTCATTATGATACTAAATGCTCCCTCCTAATAACTTGGTGTATGAAGAAACCATCACCAAGCCATAAACATAAATGGTTGAAAATAGTCGCCAGCAACCATCTTTCCAGGCAAAAAAATCCCCAGGATAATTAAATGTATATGTGAAAGTAGGAATCTGTTCACTAGTTTTCTACATCAAATATCATATTCACTACAAAAAATACAAGCACCGCAGTTTCAGATCATAAACTTCAATCAAAGTTCCTTTTCGTTTCCATTAATCAATTTTTTTCATCTGATTTTAATATCTACATCATCATCTGGTGTGTCATAAAAATAAGTGAACACAGAATGCATGTATATCTTAACCCATTTTTTTCTTTAGCATTTAATTGATTCAAATTATTTTTCAAAGTCGGAAATCTCTGTAAACGGCTCATCTCATTATCATATCTTATATGATTGTAAATTCTATAAATAATTTGGTTTTTGTTTTTTCCTACTGTAAATATTTTGATACTTAAATAAAATTCCAGTAACTTGCCCACTAAACCGTGCAATGACCAGAATGTTCACAAATATAGAGCGTAGGAGACGGCGCTCTGTTCTGCTTTGGAAATATTTTTTTCAAAACAATGAATGTTTTTTTAAAAAATAATATTTCTGAAGAAGTTTGAAGTTGTGCGTGTTTAGACGCAGAAAAAATGTTCAATACACATGTTTGAGAATAGCCAGGCAATTTAAAGTCTATCCTTTAGAAAAAATTATTTATAAAGTTTTGAATGCTTTTTTTATGCTGCACAGATTAATCCTGAAGGCAAATTGTATTCATTTTTTCTTTTCAATCTTTTTTTTTGAATAACAGAGATTTTTTTCTTTATGATACACAGTAGTATATGTATCTTTTCTTCTTAATTTCGTTCAATAGAAGCAGCAATTAACATTCGTTGTCTCTTAAATTAATAATAAAGTTTAAAAATATGAAAGATTAAGAAAAAGGAATGTAAACTGTAATAAAAAGTAATGCTGACTGTATTATTATTTTATATCTATATGCCATTTATTTCAAAATTATCGTTCAGGATTATAGTTAAATTATTGAGACGCACCAAAAAAAATTCTTTTCTGGCAAAGATCCAATCTTAAATGTTTATAAGAATTGCATTCATAATAGAAAAAAAGTTTGTTTAAAATAAATTCTTCTTAATATATTCAAGATGATATTGCAATAAATTTTCAATGAATTACGATGTTGATGAATATCGATATAAGAAAATGTATCACAAAGTTTTTGAAATGCTAAACTTTATCAGTAGTTTCACATATACATTATTTACACTGGAAGGAGTTAACAGAATGTTTTTGTCTTCCAAATTTTAAAGTTTACAGTTTTATTAAAATAACTATAATTGTAAGCTAGCTTTATGGCAATGCTTACTTATATGAACGAGCAAATTTAGGATGACAAAATATCATTCATGGAAATATGCTAAAAATGTAAACTTAGCATAAGAATATTCAAGTAATTTGTGCAACAGACGACGGTGAATTCTACAATAGAATATATGTTTAATTTTTAAAAAAAAGGAAAACTGAGTACTTGAATTGACTAAACTTAGTAGTCTTGAGTTTTCTTTAATCCTTTTTGTCGTGTGTTCGTCCATGAACTGATATTGTAAACCAACGATTATTTACAGCTTTCTATGTTTTTATTAATTTAGATTTAATGTTTTTTTCATAATTTAGAGGTTAAAATACGAACTGAGAAAGTTTTCTACTTTTTAAAGTTACTTTTTCTGAATGATTAATTAACTGATTTAATGCACTTCACCTTTATGCTTTTGAGTATAACTTTTGTTTTTTCTCATATATTTATAATTTTTCTGTATTAATTTTATTTTTGTATTAATATAAATTCCTTTTTCTCCATTATTCTTAGTGCTATTTTTGATATATTTTTCTTGAGTAGAATATTTTCTTTATTCCAATATATATCTGTATCCTTATTTTTAAATCTGTTGTTATATTTTCATGCGTAAAATGCGTAGTCTCCCTTTTTCCCATCCTATTATCCTTTGATTCCTTTTTTTATGATTTTCAAGTTCTAGATATTGTTTTGTCTCAATGTTCTATTCAATATCTTTCTTATAATCTATAATTCCTAAAGAATAAAATAAGAAAATAGATAATTTTTTTGTGAGTGATTCGGAATAATGACAACATTTTCATACTCATTCGGCCATTCAATAGCCATTGTGATTTTTTAAATAAGAGAAATCGTTCTATAAGAAAGTAATGTGAGCATTCCAAGAAAAATTTATGAAAAATGTGCTCTTTTATTCTAAACCCTAGTCTTTTCTTCTTCTTATTTCATAATTATATAAACTCTAGATTTTTATTTTGTTCTAATATGGTACTCAAAATTTTTCTAATCTACTGTATATTCTAAAGAATGTTATAAGAAAATCGGTAATTAGTGTGTGTGATTTGAATAATGGCAACTTTCAATAGGCATTTTGGTTATTGGCATAATGATATACAAAATCGTTTTATAGGAAAGTAATGCAAAGATTATAGGAAAGGGTAATGGAAATGTGTTCATTTATATAATATTTTTTTTACTTTTATTGGAAGTCGTTATGAAATTAGGAGCCAACTATAGCACATTTCGGATTCATATAGGAAAACACTTCCAATGTGGACATAATTCAATTTCCCAAATTGAGCTATTCATAATTGGTTACATAACATATTAATTAAATTCTTGGAACTCGCAGAAAAACTACTATACGAAATGCAATGACAAATGGAAATAAAAATTTCCTTAAATAAACCGAATTTTATATCAGGGAGCAAGGAAAAATTATCGAATAATAAAGATAAATATATTTTCAAGTATATATTATAAGTCAAGCACGTATTATAAGTCAATTCTTATTAGTCTATTTTTACGTATATTTCAACGTAATCAGGTGCTTCAAGGGGAAAACGTTTCTCACAAAAAAAGAAGATATTGGAATAGTAAAGCAACGGGAAAAAAAACTAGTCATTTTGAGTGCCGTGTTTTAACATTTAACCCATTTTATATTTAGTTTATGAACTGCTAGAAAAGCAAAGCACCATAAAAAGAAAAACTGAGTAGCACAATACACCCAACAGGAATTTTAGGCTGCAATCATATGCATTTGTTCTTTTGCAAGCATTTAATCAACTGTCATACTGGCAAAGAAAGGAAACGTCTCCCGTCACCGAACCTCCAACTAACGCTTGGAGGTTCGGCCGAAGAAGGATCTCATAGGGGGCTTGTTAGGGAAAACTAGTTTTTAAAAAATGCAACATCAGACTTATTTGGGTATTGCCTTTCAAAAAATGTTCTATCTAAAATATCTATCTGTCTTGGCTATTCGTGGATTCTTTATCTCATTACAACTTTCAGACAGTATTAAGCACATAATTAATAATTTTAGAATAACTATCCGTAATGTTATTAAAATTTCATTATTCGATCTTTTAAAGAACAAGTTTTTTAATTTAATCTTATCCGAACTAAACCACAAATTTGTTGCAGTGATATATTTAAATATTGTCTTATATAAAAATATATAAAATATCAGTCTCGTTTACTTATAGTGGGTTATGTAATATAGCAAATAATATCCATTATTTTTAAAATAAATTTTAGAATAATTAATTATTTGTGTGAAATATTTAATAAATTGGTTTGAGGAAGTAGAATAAGCTGAATTATATATTTTTATAGGCCTGAATTTTACATTTCTGTATTATTTAAATCGTTTAAAAGACTTTTATTTTTCTTTCTTGTACTTTTTAAGTAGATTGAAGGACTTTTATTTAGTCTTAATGTGCTATTTAAGAAATTTGAAGAACTTATTTTGTCTTCTGGTACTATTTAAATAGTTTGAAAGACTGTTATTTAGTTTTTTTGTGCTATTTATATAGATTGATAAAAGTTCATTTAGTTTTCTTGTACTATTTACATAGTTTGAAAAATTTTCATTTAGTTTTTACACTATTTAATGTGATTAAAAATCTATGAGAAATATTTTTTTCGAATTCAATGACAAAAATTTCGCTGACATTTATTTCGGTCAGATATGAAATTTTGTTTTTCAAGTAATAATATTTACGTGATTTTTGAGACTAAATTATGTAATATTTAATGAAAAATAAATGAATTACTTATATAACAGAACAACGCTTTGTAGAATAATTTAGACTGCATTGTTATTAGAATTAAATAAAAAAATTGCTGAAAGAGACTTCAATTCAACTTAATGTGCAGTTTTCCAAAATGAATTAAACTTCACTTAAACACGTTTATGACTTTTAATGATTCACAGATGCATTCACATACATTGCAATAAATGAAAGTTTGGTGTGCGTGTGCAATACATAATAAAATGGCGGAACATACAATACACAGAGAATATATATTTTTAAATCTTAAACAAACTTCATGCTGAACATCTATAAATTCGCAAAACAATAGTGATCCATTTTTCCTTTTATTCAAGTATGGATAAAATTTCAAACGAAAATTTCGGTTGCTTAGACCTTAAGCTTAAAATTACTTAACGTTTACATATATGTCAAAACACATTTAGTTCATTAACACTTTTTTTGGTATAACACTACATTAATTGACACATCACAAAACAAACTTAAATATATGACACTAATGATGGTGCTGCATTTTCCGAATTTGTTATGCATTGTGCTGGCTTTAAAAAAATCACTTGCATTTTCCCCCTTACAACGCTCTCTTTGGGAAAAAAAAAACCCAAGATGAGAGTTTCGGACTTTACTTGAAGTAGTTGTTGAAAGAATATAGATTGGGGCCCTTCGTGTGGTATTACTTGTTTTCCACAGAAGGCTTTGATAGTATTTCAATATCTTTCATGGCAGCAGCGATGTGATCCGAAAGCGGTTTGTCCAGAGGTATTTCAGGATGGACATAATTATCCAAAAAGTACGGAATTCCTCGTACGTCCTCCGGAAATCCTTTTGGGAGGTCAGCCCTGGTTCTTGGAGTAAAGAGAAAAGTACGGGTTTTTTCTAGAAGCCTGAAATGAAGAAAAGATCACTACACAATTATTAGAAAAATTGGAGTATTTAATTTTCAAGAGAAGTGTTTTGTTTACAAAAAAAATGTATTTTTACTCAATTTAATTTAGCTACTTTAAAGTTTAATAATTTCATGGCTGTAATGATGGAGTTTTGCAATCTATTTTTAACTTACTAGTCATCATACTAGAAAGAGGAGCTCTGTAGTACATATATATATTTCCGAGATTCACACAATGTTTTAATAGCATCTGAATTTAATTTATTCTGATGCAATTGTATTACAGGAATTCTATGTGATTTGCTGCGTTAAATCTAGAAATATATTAAAAATTGAAACGCGGAAAATATTATTTTGATAAAATTATCGAGAGAGATGATCATATTCCTGTCAAGATTTTGGATAATGTATGTAATGAAATATTAATGTTCTATTTATTTTACTGTTTTTCAGGAATAACTAAGTTCTGTAGTGCATATTTGACTTACAAAAAGTATTATGTATAAATGATAAAACATCACTCACAAACGATAATGAAACTTTTTTTCCCGCTCAGAAAAATTCAGCTACAGATCTTGGTGAGTAAAGGCACTGAATTCTTCTCTTAAGTTTCACGCTTTTTAATACTAGCCCAAATTTTTTTATTTTACTTTTAGGGCTAAACGTTTGGCCTGTCTGATGTAAAATCTGGAAGCCTTTTTAAGGCTTAGAATTACATTAAAGTTTTTTCTGTGTGTTTATGCGATGATGTATCAAATAATTTATTTCTTAGTATATTATTTATGAATTTCAGTCCTTAATACAATTATTTTATTAGTTTACAATTTAACTTAAATTAACTGGCATCTCAAATCAGACAGAAATATAAGAGAAATATAAAAATCGACTGATAATTCCAATTCATAATAGAAATTAAGGCTAATGAGTAAAAATATCTTGGATAAGATAGAATGCTTTTTTTGAAAAATCAAAAATTGATAAGGGGCATTACAACTGGATGTACATTTCTAGTTTTCCTTTTTAATTCTTACTTCAGAAAGGTTTGCATCTTTGTATAACAAAGACTAACACGGTAATACTATTACCAATTAATAACACATAGGCATATATTGATCATTATTATTGTATGATTAAATAGCAGATGAAAATATTTTTATGAGAAATTCAAGAAGAAGGAATATTTTACGAACTTTTCGCTATTTAATTCTATCTTATTTCATTATCAGCTTCCATCTGATAATTTTAAACACATTTTCTTGTTTCAATATTTAGATTATAGTTTGTCAGGAAATTTACTTACTATGCGATGTATTAAGATTTTTTTGCATGTATAGAAAATAAAGATAATAAAAAATGCAGCGACATAGTTTTTTCCAATATGCTAGAGCGATAATTAAATAACGTTCTTATAGTAAAGCGTCTTATCAATAAAAAACAAGATAAATTATTGAAAATCTTCTAATAAAACTTATAGCCTTGTGAAAACTTTAAAAAAAAGACAATGCGAAGGACAAATGGGAAATTTTTTTCTGGTTTAAACAAATTTACATAATATTTATAAATTTCAAATATAACTTATTCATACAACATGAACGCATTTCCTTAGCATTATTGTATAGGCACATTATTGTATACAAAATATTTATATTTATCAACATCCAATGATCGAACCAAATAATTCCAAAATTCATTCATTCATTTAAGAGTTAGGATTTCAGGTTGATTATTACAAGTTATTAGCTATAATCTAAGCATGTTTAAAATAAACATATTTTCCACAAAATAATTTGTGATCTGTCACTCGAAGGAGAACTCTTTTCATCCACAATGAGTATGCAGATTGCAAATTAGCAATTCATTATTGGTTCTCCATTTTCTTTTCTCATCCACAGGAAATGCGTTTCATGTTTTTGAAACCTGAAATCTTTTTTTAAAACCAAATAATTTTAATTATTTTCGAATAGATATAATTTTACTAACTTTTGGCCAGCGGTTTTTTTAATGCTTTGTGAACCACGAACATGAGTTAGCTATTTTCTCTTATTTTTCTACATCTGTTAATATTTAATTTAGTATTATTAAAGTGCAGATGTGCTTTTGATGTATGATTTTAGAAGCGTTTATTTCTATCATTGATCATTTGTCATATATTAAACACTGGTATATATTGGTTAAACGAAATATTTTCGCCAAAATATTATATATTATGTGAACATCAATGGAATTATCTAAAAATGAATGAAATATGGTCAAATCTCTCTACATAATTATATATTCTTAAAAATGATCAAATATTGTGGAGATATTTTTTTGTAAGTATTACATGTTAAGAATGGTAGTCTTCAGTGTTTTATTTTATAAAGTCGAACTAACAGTAAGACAAACCTCTAAGCCCGAGCAATTCCTATGATGACGTGGAATATTCATGGCAACTTACAAAGTATGTGTTTTTTAATGCGTTTCCACCCAGTATTATTGATTTACTATATTGAGAAAATAGGGAATTCCTATATAACGTTTTGTCGACTATTGGTAATCACCCCATAAGATTCCAAAACCGATAACTAGACGAGGGTCACGTTCTATTTTGATAGGAGTATTTGTAACAGAAAATTATCCTCTCTCCATCATTTTATTTCTTATTGTCTTCTGATTATCTATAGACAGTCTAACGTGACAAGCTTATGCCTGTACAACAGTCCAGATGAACGACATGAAGAATAATAATGAAGTTTTTGTAAAACGGATTTAGTCCTATAACCAGAAACATAGTAATACATCACTCGATGAACTGACAGTTTGACATTCCAATTTAGTTCTAATAATTTATTTCGAAGATAGCTTTATTAGCTAGTAAAACTCGTATTTAATACAAGCGATTCTTGGCACTGTGTTTTTATATACGTCTATATCAATCTGATGTCGAGAAATTTCATTCCCTAGAAGTACGAACAATCCAGATGGAAATTATTGCAATCCAGATTTGTTCAAATTTGAAATACTCATATCAAAATATATGCAAAAACAAATTTACTTTTTTCATGTATTAATATATTGAAAATAGCATATGTAAAGAATGCAAAATATATTGAAATTACGCTAAGATATTTTATTTGGAACTTAAGCACAGAAAATATAGAAATAAAAGAAAATATAGTAACAAATACTGTTGATTATGCCGATTCTTTGAACAGATTTAAAAATTTCTTCCAATTTTTATAAGGAATAATTCACATTAAAATGTCAATATAATTGAGTAAGACATTTCTTAGGAATCATACTATATTCAAATGTGGTGCTTGTATTATAATTTTATTTACTCAAGAGGAAATGACACGTTCCATGAAGTTATATAAAGACGGGATTTATTTTCTGGTTTTCTTAACTTACTTTCTTAGAATCGAAGTATTCAGCCAATTTTTGAAACCTTATACGACATCTGTCTTTACTTTTTTGTAACACTAGTCTATTTATATACTGTTGGGGACAAACATTCTTCAGTAATAAATATTGTTGATAATGCCCATCGCTTGTCATGACTTTCACACAGAAAGTGTAACCTTTGAAGCGTAAAGAAGCGAAGAAGAAATGTGTGTCCACAAGGAGTGAATTCAGAAATTCTGAGAACAATTAGAAGAATAAAAATGAAAGAAAATCTTTCTGGGTTTTCTTTGAACTCAAAAAGAATGAAAAAAAGACCCCGATTTTCCTTTTGTGCTACGGCAGATCTAAAAAGTATGAAAGAAAAGTTTTCTTTTGTGCAAATGATTAAGTAATTACGGCTGGAGAGATTATCTGAATTATTACTTTGGTGGTATTTCCGGGCGAAAAGTTAAGATCGTAAACAGGATTAGGGAGTTTTCATTTTTTTAAAAAAAATAACAGTAAGATTTTATAAATGAGTATTCCTTGCTGTAATAAAAGAAACAGATATTTCAAAAGCTAATTCCCAAATTTTAATTTGTTTATAGAAAATAGCTCTTTTTTAAGTTTCATAAATAAATAAATATTCAAAACCAGAATTAAAAACTATATTTTACTTATTGAACTGTCATAGTTTTAAAAGATGCAGGAGGATTTTAAGTAATTTAAGCTATCTCAAAAACTCTACCTTTGAATGATATTCACAAATTTATTCAACGCTTTTGTGGAATGAGTTTACATTTTTTTTTTTTTTGCAATCTTTCTTGAAACTGAGTTTTAATAAGTTCATAGTGGCTAAATATATGCATTTTTTTGCATAATTTGTAGCCTTTTAAATAGTAATTTATATTTAATTAGATATTTACCATATAGAGACGTAATATGCATAAATTTGAACTAACAAGGAAATTTTCAGTAGAAGGTTAACTGTTTCGTTATAGGCAGGATATATGTTTTTGCTCCCCCCCTCTTTTTTTCCTCTTTTGAATACGAGTTTGTGTCTAATGCTATGCCTTGGAAGTATTGGAATGTGATTATTTTTCTGGAGGAATTCCACCATAATCTTTAACTGTGCAGTACAAAATGTCATCCTCTGATTCCATCGTATTGTCTTCTTCCATCAAAGAAAAGATAAAAATGCCGTTCAAGGGATTGACATTTTCTTCCTTCATCTAGTGTGAAAATGTATGAAGGCTCTCTTTTTTAAATTTTAATCTGTTGTTTTAAAGAATTACTTTCAAGATTTATTCTGTCAGTCATATAAAGGTTAAAAATTTTTTAAAAAAATCAGTGTTATCTATATATTTAAAACCTTTTAAACATTACCCTTTTAAAACATTAAATTGCAATTTCATGTAAATATATGTTGGCATTTTCAATATGTGCAGTCTTTATTACATTTCTTAGTTTTATTTAAAAAATGCTGATAACATTGACACAAAAGACATTATTTTGCCCCACGACCATCCACTTTTATTAACTCGGTCCCCAAATTTGGAGTTTCTTGACTTTACTGACAGTTTACTTCACAATTCTTCACCGTAACGAGACATTTCCCCACATGCTCTTGACTCAAACAAAGCATTCTTTTCAATTTCTTACCACCGTTCTTGTAGACATGAATTGTAACGAGCCATCATTAAAGTCATCCGTCTTCTCTGAAATACAGAGCCTATTTTCCGTCTTATATCTCTTTGAGCTCACAAAGCCTTGTTCTTGAAACGATGTGTTACATCGGTATAAAAGTTCGAGATTCCATTTCCAGAAGTTAAAAATTTTGCTTCCTCACCTTTTGAACTCTCCCTTATTAATACACAATTTTTACATAAAGAATTTCTATAATTAGACTATCTAATTATAAAATACTACTACACATATATTTTTTAATATAAGAAAGTAGTATAAGAGTAGCAAACATGCCTAAACAACATGATTCAGGTAATGTGAATTTTTTTTTCATCTGCTTACCAACGTTTTCTTATAATTCTTTAACGACCGTTGATGCATAAACTAAGAAAATGTAGCTCTTTAAATTAATGCTTAATATAGTATATGAGATATATCATGTTTATTTACATTATGTTATTACGTTATACAATGAAATTAAAACAGCTATAAATCTTTACAAATTAATTTGTAAATCTTTGTGATACCTTTGACTTTAAATAAAACGAATTGTATTTCTATAAAATAATCTCTATAAGTAATAAACATGAATGTGAGTTTGTTTTGTGAATATGTATTACTTCATTCGATCTTGATCAACTTAATTTAACACATATATACTTTCTTGACTGATAATGCACAATAAAGATTTTTTTTCAATTTTATTTAATTACAAGCTAAGCAAAACTTTTGTTTCTTATCATTATTTATGGTTTTATTATTATTTATGGAAATTTTACAGCACAAAAATAAATTTTACACCATCTACACATTTTTCTATACGATTGTCTCTCCTTTTTGATTGAATATCATTTCCCCTGAGTTGCTTTATTCTTTTACTACAAATATTTTTACCGAATATATAATAGACATGCTTTATAATTTCACTGAAATTTTTTACATTGCAAAAACTTTAAAAAGAATTCATGAGTTCCAAATTTTATTATTGTTGTGTTTATACCAATGAAATACATTAAATACTTTTCGAAAATTATTTAGTTTTGCTGATAATTAAAAATTTACATATGTTTCCTCTAGCTATAATGAGCTGAATATCTTTATCTCATGATCTGCTCCTTTGTAAATTCTAACATAGAGCTAACAAATATTTGGCTATTGCAAACCTTCAAGCTTTATTTCGAGAGTTCATGAAGTTAACCGTAAACAAATACGTCTGAAAGCTTTAGATGGACATTTTAAACAGAGCTGTTTGCCCATGGTTAATACTGTTTGCTACCCGATAAATATTTTGACGAAATATCTTCCTCGTAGATATTTTCCAGCTTTATGGTCTGAAGTGAAATTAAAGTGAAGTGTTGGTGAACACAGACGCGTAAAATTACTTTCATAGTTATTATATAGTTTCTGTGAAACTATTAGTATGGAACAAAGCATTATGATTAAGTTTCTAAGAATCACAAAATAGAACTTATTTTATAACTAGGTAGTCTGTGGGCAAGTATGAATAAAATAAAATTAAATAAATAAATTATTCTTTAGGTGTATTATTTGAATAATAGGAATCTTTGAAAATGAAAAACTATGATATAATTTTTTCAGTTATTCAATAATTTTTGACAAATCAATAAAAATAGTTATGATTAAAGTTTTCTTTATCATCGAATTTTCTAATCTCTAATATTTGTTAAACAGTAATATGATTGATGCTTTCGATAATTATTTTATAATAAATATTATTATATGAAACTATTTTCATCTAAAAAAGCATGAATACATCCAATTAAGCTAAATAATTCATTTTCACAGAATTTATGTAATATTAATATGAATTAATAACTGAAAACAGTGATTCATTTAATTTAACAATTTTTAGAAATATGAAACATCGTATATATCGATTCATAATATTATTTTTGGAGAACATGCTCACATTTTAGAGAATGAAATTAAATATGATCTGAAATATAATCTGGTAATTTCACCATCTGTAAAGTATATTGAATTTTCATTTAAAAACCTATTCATAAAAGCATATCGCCTTATAATTTTTTAAATATTTTATGCACAAGATTCACGTAATCACTTAAAATAATGGCTCAGTAGCAAAAATGACTACTTAATTACACGTTTCTATTTCAAACAGATCAAAATAACTTTCTTTTCAACTATATGTTTTTTCAGTTTGAGATTTATATTACTATAGATATAAAACGGTATTCGTGAAATGACTTCATTCACGATTCATATCATTAGTAAAATCAAAACTTATTAAATGAAAGATAGATAAACATGATAAGAAGGTAAAACTACTTTAAAACATGAATTACCGAATAAAAATTACAAAATAGTGGCAATATTGTATAGTGAAAGACTTCCAAACATTCATATGCTTAACATGTGCCAGGTTGCTTCGCCTTTACGTTGTGAAATTGGATATTTTAGAATCAATATGGAGCAGTAAAATTAGACACATTCAGTTGTAAACCTTTCAGAGAGGTAGTCGTTTCTTATTTCTCTTATATTATTCATGATACTATCACTTATATATGTTTGTCTAAATACGGTTTGCTTGGATATGTAGAGCTTCAAACTTGATAGAACCAATCTTAATATATCTGTATAAAAACGCTTAAGTCCACTTCAATAGGAAAATCTTGCTGATTCCTATTTGCTATAAGCATGAACGAGAGAAGGAGTGAGGGGGGGAGTCTAGCGGTAGTAAAATGACTTTGTATTAAAAGATAAAGCCTTTTGATGCGCCCTCTATCTGTAAAATTCCAGAATTATGCGTCAAATCGGTAAAATCGAATGATTAGTCAGAATCTTGTAGACAATCTTCCTTCCAATAAAATTAAGAAACCTTGCACCACTAATACCACCAAAAACCACCAAATCACATAAGTGTTATTAATGAATGGTTTTCTTAAACTCCGTGGTCTCAGTTTCCACCCATTGCGACTGTTTAAAGAAAATGGCATTGCAAAAATAATTACTTTGTACATTCAGAGGTCCCATGCAGCTTTAATGCAGAATTATAATTAATTAAATTTAATAGCCTACATGAAGAAAGCATTTAAGGAATGTAGAGGATTAATTAGCGTTATTGAAAATTTTTTAGACTCCAATGACATCATGTGCTCCTTGGTGAAATGATTATTCCTTCTTCATTATACCTATGACATCAAGTGTTCCTTCGTTTCTTATACGAAGAAATCGAATTTGCTGGTAATAAATCTAAGACAGAGTATAATGTTTAGTGTTTATCTCGATTTTAATACCTACCTACACGTGATAGAAATCAACGGGAAAAATATCATGTCGCCTTCCTTCCACTTTCGTTGAAGGAGCCTCAATAATAACACGATTAGGAAAGTTCTTTTTTCTTTTGCACAATCACAATGAAATTTCGGTAAATTGGTATCTTCTTTCTACTAGCGAAACCCATGAATGTTGATCAAAAACTTCACAATCGATCTTTCGATTCTGTTTATATATTTTTTGAGTTACGAAATCAGAGATTTGCCACTATAAAGCATTACGAGCTACTTTATCAAATAGCACACGACTATTTTACTAAACTTACGTACGGAATTCTTGGGTATAGTTGATTCAAATAACAAACAGACTGTTTGTGAAGAAACGAATAACAGTATGCAATAGATGTATACAGTTGTTCTTCCTTCTTTAACTTAAGAAGGGCGACATCTATAACCATAAAAAAGATATTAAGCTTTAGTAAAGTGATTATGATCTAGGCGGTAAGACAACTTGAGGCAAAAAAATATTTTTGTAATAAATCAATGATATTCGACAATTTTGTCATTGACGTTCCCCACGCTTCTCTTACCATTACTGGGATAAGAAGCTAACTCTGAATTTCTGGCTGGTGACTTAGTATTTCATTTAGAAAATTTATTATACTTCACTTTGTTGACAATTGCCGTCGTCGTTCTGAAATTAAGGATGTTTAAAAAGAGAACTCTAACAGGCACCCTATGCACTTATTATGCAATTATATTTAAAAGGACAATAATTTGAAGAGATTTAAATCACTTGAATAGATCTTGATTAAAAGAGAAATATAAAACGATTCTGACTTACAATTTGAATATTTTATGCAAATATTTATTACGAAAGGAAGCGAAAGATTTTTTTTAAATATAACGACTGGCTCTATGCAGTTATAATCTGTTTTTTAATTTTTTTAAATTATGCCCGATATCTTGTTATTTGTGTTTTAAAATATGTAATAAGCAAACACTGAGTTATGAGTTTTTTACAAAAGCTGGCTATTTCTGCCATCTAATTTTATTCATTAAGATCAGTAAATTCAATTCAACAAAAGACCCCAATTCTTTCTAATTTCTCGACCTCAAGCATTGGATATATATTTTATCGAAAGAGTTAGCAATTCTTTATTATCGGCAAGAAGATGACTCGTAACATTGCACTACGTAAAAATCAAAGTGGTTTTCCATTTCTATAGGAAAACTATTCTGTGAGTAGCGAAATAATTTTGAAAATTAAGTAGCATTTATAAAACAAATTTCTTATGTATCTTTTGTACGTATTTATTTAACATAATCACTTCTCCATTAAATTCATTTTTTTCCTACTTTAAATTTTTTAGTTGTTTTCTTTATAGACAGTGACGTTAATTTGAAGAAAAAAGTGTTTTATTTTCGTAGCTTTTTTTAATTGTATGCATATAATCTACTACATGCTAATGATTTCTACAGCTTTTCTACCTTTTTAAGTGAGAATTCCATAAAAATCTTTGTAAAAAAAGCCATAATTTAAATAATGGCGGAAATAAACTTTTTTAAAAAACTAGAGGAACTAGTGTAACGAATTCTTATTTTTGATCCCATTTTCAATTGAATATTTAGATAAAAAGAGCATGTTCTATTAAAATGCTTATAAACAGAAATACAAAGGATTTTTTGCTCTTTTAAGAAATGGTTAAAATTCAAATGAGCATATTATATTAATTGGGTTTATTAATTAAATAATTATCAATTAATTATCAAGAGTAGATTCAGTAAAGACATATTCCGGAAATAAGACTGGATTATATTTGTAAAAAATTAATAATCCTACCAACTATATTTTTTTATCTAAAAATTAAATAGAGAGGAAAATTATGTGAATTTGTTTAAACATACGCATACATAGGAAACAAATAGCATTTATCATATATATATCGCAAATTATCAAAACTAGTTATAAAATTTTTAATGAAAGATATTCGGAAATATAATTAGACTGTTTTAGTAAGCATGCTAACTGTTTTGTAAATATAAATAAATTGATTGAAAATATCATTTATTTCCTTTCTGCAGGCCCTGTTTTTTATCTGCTTGAGGTGAGTGTTTATTAATCCCCCCAGATTATTTACATTAAATGAATTGCATTATATGAAATGCCGCATTTGGTACAAAATATTACATTTAAAATGCATTTCAGGATTTCAAATTCTAAGCATTCTGTTTAATAAAAAAAAAACATGAATAAATTAACAATTTTATCATTGCCTTTACATGAATCAACACATATTTCTGGAATCTAACTAAGGAAAAAGAACATAATCCATTATTTTGATGCTTTACAATTCTATTTCTAAAAATCAGTAATTGCTGCATTTTATCTTCAATGAATTGAATGAATTTCAAAATAAAATCTAAGCTAATTCATGTATAGAAAAATTATTAAATCTTTTCGTACTGTTCAGTTGTAATTAAAGATTGCTTTAAAAACATTCTTTGGCGGCTTAAATATTTTATAAAATACATTTCCACGAGTTAAAATAAAGTTTCAAGGGGCAAAAGATTAAAAAATGAACTTTCCTTAGAAAAAGATAATAATCTGTTTCATGATAATAAACAGTAAAAGAAACATGTGTGAATGAGGCAAGTGATTTTTCCAGATAAATTCATTAGTACAACTTTTCTTTCAACTTGGATGAGGAAATATGATATTTTAATGCGATAATAAATGTTTAAAAAATGAAACCAATGAATATGTTATTAAATCGCATTGACTATTTTGTAAAAAATGATTGACACACGGTTCCTTTGATAGAAAATACATCAAAATAACTTTTAAAATATTCATTAGTTAAATCTTATTTCTTCAATTTAAGTGAATTTAGAAACTTTTCTATATTTTTTTAAATTTAATACTACACCCTATACACCTCGGAGGTAAGAATATACTTATTCTGAATAAGAGACTCTACTGAAATTTATATTACAATGGATAGAATTTATATACAATATATACTATAACATATTTATATTTTACTCTAAGTAGAATGATCTATGTGTCTACTAAAGAAAAATCATATCTAAAACTTCAGAAAATTGTCAGTTCTAAAACTAGAAAGTTAAAAATATTCAAGTTCTTTAAATTTTTTTCGTATCTCAATTCCTTCGATTTCCTTTAAGTGTACTTTTATTACCTTCAATATAGATGGAGTTCTGTACCAAAATTTTTAGTAGTAGACAAACTTGAGTTAAAAAGATATTAGATTTTAAATATGCTGATTCGGTAAAATAATGCATTTGGTATTATGTAACGTATACCGAAGTGCTTGTATATCGTAGTGCTTATCAATAAATTATGCTTCATCATATTTTAAATTTCATTTTTACTAGATATGCAATAAAATTTTATACACTAGTGGAAAGATATGCAACTGTGTTTTAAATTCTTTTACTTTATTTTTTGAAACTTTACTGGACTTGCAATTTTTTCTTCTAAAACGTTACATTACTGCTATAAAATTTTGTAACAAAAGGTTATCTGAGTTGCAAAACTTACGCTGGCGCAAAGCAATTTCCAGATAATATTATATAAAATAATAAATCATTTTGTGAAATAGAACCCATTACGAACAGCCCATGCTTAGACTCTTTATATGAAGGTATGTACCGTCATCGGCAATGGTACCTTTTAGAAGCATAGTAAATATTTCTTAAATCTCAGGGGAAGCCTGAGCCTACATATTATTTCAGGCAACTTCTTATTTCTGCCTTTGAAGTTTTCTATAGGGAGATTATAAGAGGGTAAGAACAATCTTTGTTTAATAGCTTTTAAATAAAATAATATAGACAAGTCTAACCAGCATTTCTGTATTCTCAGGAGAAGCGTGAGCCTTATTTCAGGCAACTTCTCATTCCTGTTCTAGAGATTTTCTGTGTGGAATAATATGAAAAGTTAAGGACAATTTTTGTTTAATAGTCTCTCGAGTAGAGAAGCAAACGTATGTAAAATAAAAAAAAATATGCTCTTTGTCAATATTGTCTTTTTAATTTATCTAGTCAAGAGAGGTAGATATTTTTAGTAGTTAGGCTTGTTTAAGATTTCATTTGACTACGGAGTTGTAACCAATTTCAAATTTTTCAGAAGAGTGGTTTCATAAGCACAAGTTTCCCTCTCGTATCAAAGGAAAGATACCTTCTGTGGCTTATTCGCAATCCTATAAAAAGTTTTTAAGTAGAACTCAAAAATTCATCTGCTGAAAAAATGAAACAAACAACCAAAATCTACATGTATAGTTCAGAATAATTTTCAAAGCTGCATTTCTGGAAAAAGAATGATTATTTGTGCTTTCACTGCAAATGCTTCCTAAAGAAATTGAAATTTCACAGAACGTTTCTTATCTGAATGAATAGCATATTTTCTAACATTTTTTTCAATGCGTCTTCATAATCGTATATTCGGATGATCTTCGCAAGAAACTCAGAAAGACTTCTCATGACTGAAAAATGAAAAGTCGGATTTGGTTCAAACTTCATTTGTAAACCAACAAACTTAGCTATTTGTCTGATGAAAAGATTCTTTATGCTTTAAAATTCTTCCATATCTCTTTCCTTCAAATAACAGAAGACAATGATAGACAACTTTCATGCGATATATTCCCAAAAGTTTTGAATCTTATATCTTGAGAAATACGAGCAAACGAGACCAAAAGAAATGTGAGAATTTTCGGAATCCAGAAGGTGACGCCTCGTCTCCCCGGACACGAAGTGGGACAATTTGAGCTCGTTTTCCTCAAGGAAGAAAAAGAGGCCTTGAAGAAAATGAAATAAGTTTGAAAATAACTACACATATTTCGAATAAGCGTGATTTCTTAGTATGTAAATTCCATTTGGGTAAAGGGTAAATCTTTTGCCTATTACTCTTAGAGCAAACTAGAAGCAAAATGTCGGAAGTAAAGTTTAAACCCTTCTTTGCCTGATTTTTCTTTCTTTCTGAAATAAATCAAGGCGATATAACTCATGCTCTAGATTAAAAAGGAAATATTTTAAAAATAAATCCCAGTACAGAGATATAATATAAAATAACTAACCCTCTCAATTCCAGCCGGGTGGTTTGGGGAGCTTCGGGAATTTACTCATAGCCTCCAAGTCGGTCAGTTTGGGGGACCTGCATGAATTTTAAGGGAGGTGGGTTTTAAAAGCTGCTACCGTGTTAAGCATTGCACAAGGTTTGTGTTATCTCTGACGATTGAGGTTTTTTCATAGAAGATCCCCCTGTGCCTTAAGGCGGTAGGGTTAAGGAGGGATTCACAAAATATGTTGTTTGCACATAAGTTGTGTTTTGAAAGGGCTTGAAATTTCTATTTCCACGTGTTGTTATCTCAAAATTGGTAAGATCTTATGGTTATTTATAAAAAAGTTTTCCACGGTTCTCTGTTAATGATGAATGATATTTAAGGATTCCGACACGTAATTTTTTTCTAAGGATAAACATCATAAGCTCGTTTTAAATATTAATATTACTGTAAAGTTATAAAGACAAACCATTACATTGACTTTGTGGCCTATTTACATAGTTATCTTCTCAGAAAACTGGCAGCGACTCTAGTTACTGTGGAGGGCAATCGTTTTATATTTCTAGCTTCTAAATCTATCATGAAAAATCTGTCGGAAGTTTAGATGCCAAGTACAAAAGACTTGCCCCCCCCCAAAAAAAAAGGGAGGAGGGAGAGGATTCTTTTTAACCTCCTTCTTAGAGTGCGATAAGTTATATAATTGGTGAGTTCCGTGCAGGAGTGCCCTTTTGAAAATATTTCTTCACTTGTGAGTTTCTACTCTTTATTTTACATATTGTGAATCGTTTTTTACTGTCAGAGTATTTTTTTTACTTATTTAAAGGCTTATAATTTCTTCATTATGAGTGAAAGTGAACTTGAATACAGTGATGAAGAAATTAAAACAATTTTTCCTGCTACTCATGAAGTGGCTGTAATCTGTTAAGCGAAGATGATGGTTGAGCAAAAAATAATGTTTTAGCTGTTTTGATGTTTTACATTTTTTCGAATTTCATTTTTTGTTTTACTTCATTGTAAAATGAAGTTTTAAAAAAATTCCATCTATTTCCTGAATTATTTTGATGTACTAAAAATTAAGTAGCAACCAACCTTTTATATATTATTGACAAATGGTTGTTTTAATAACATTTTAACTGTTTAATAAGATGAAAAGTAAGGATTTTTTGTGTAGATATTAGTTACAACTTTTATTTCAATGATTGATAAATGATTTTCTAAAAATTTGTGCATGATGCCTTTATGAGTAAATTTATAGAAATTTAATAAGGAACTTTCGTTCAAAAATTCATTTTATTTCATTGTAATTAGATCTTGTCTTAACATTACTAAAGAAAGCTTAAATGACATTTTAAAATCCGAAATTAAGCTTGAAAGGTGTAGTATGATGGTTTATATAAAAAAAGTAATATTTATGATGAACTAAAGTAAAATACTCAGTCTGGAAAATTGAATGAATGTTATTCGAAATATATTTCACTGAGTAATTTTTTCCCCCATTTTATTGAAATATTTTTTATGTCAGTATTAAATAAAGTTAAAAAATGTTATCTCATTTGTCTAATTGCTTTGATAGATGAGATTATATAACTTTTAACGTAATTTAGTCTCTTGGTTTGGCTAAATTTTTTAAATATTAGTAATAATTACTTTTTAAGATAAATTTATCTCACACTCTTTTTCTGTGATTTATGTAGAAACAAGAATGTATAAGTTTTTGAAAGCAAAATATGTAAACTTCTTTAAAAATTTAATTAAAGGTCGAAAAATCTTTGTATTATGATTGAAAATTCAGAATAATATTTTATATTCAAAAATTCAATGAGGGTAACAGTTTATATTAAATATAGGTAACATTGAAGACAATAAATAAAAGAACTAATTAAAAGGAATATTATATTCGAAATGTCTTTCAAAAGGCGCCGTTTTCACAATTTTTTTAATTCAAAGAATTTGATTTCAATATTAAATAAAGATTTAAAGCCTTATCTCGTCTGTTACTGAATTGCATTGACATCTATACCATGTAAAAATATCCCAATTGCATTCATAATACAATATACATGCCATATACTATTACAATGTAAAAGAAATTACATTCTTATTTATGACGTATTATTTAATTTTGCCCAAAAAATTGAATTAATATTTTAAAAGTATATGAAGGAAAATAAAAAAAAATTAAAGATTTTTTTGAAATTGATATTAATTATATTTTTATTTCAATGGTTTAAAATAAAATATAAATTTAAAAACAGTATTTTCTAAATTATATTATAAAATAAATATCAAATATTTATGGATGAAAAAATACCTTATAAAGTCGATGAATGAAACATTTCACGCTAAAAAGTGTTAATATATTAAAACACTTCGACCGGTAGAAAATGTAACTCGTTGCCTGAAAACCCCAAAGCAATTACTCAAATTAGAACGGTGACAGATTTATTACTTCAGACCCCAGGAAGTAACTGCCCCTGTCGTCCAGTGACACCCGAGAAAGTCTGGATGTTAAAGGGAGTGGGTCTTGAAAAGAGCTTGGATATTAAAGAGTTAAAAAGAAGTATGATTGAAATATTCATCATATTACAAATTTAAATGCTAAGTGTCAATACAAAATCTTCAATGTCCTCTTCTCAATTTTTTAACTCCTTATCACTTAGATCACCAAAACAATCTCAGATTAGTTATGAAAAACTAATCAAGAAACTTAGTCAAGAAATCGCACATTTCTTCCAACCGCAACAAACAACGGAATGATAAGCTCAAACAAGCTATAATGGTTGCGACATTTGTTTTTTTATAGCTACGTCTCTTAATACGTAACCGTCGTAAAAGAAGTTACCAGCAACAACCAGTTTACAGTACACCTGTTTTGAATACCAATTTTTGTTCACTAAATGCTATGAGGGAAATTTCCATCGTCTTGCAAAGAAGGGCGAAATTAAGAAGCAAATTTGTATATTTAAAATAAATCGCTTCTCTTACCATGATTTTCACTTGCCGTTGAAAACCCTGTAGCATTTTTAAAGCAAAATATGATTTAACGTAATAAAATTCGAAATTTGAATGTATTTTTTTATTTTTAGGAAAGAATATCTTACCTTTATGATTTAAAAAGGGATAAACATCCCAAAATTATTATAAAAATCAGGTATCTAAAATCTACATAGCTCAGATAATAAATGTATTCGAAATTTTACTAAAAATTACCATCTAAACTTGATACCGAATTTTGGCTCTACAGAATTTCTATTTAAAACATATTTTCTTTATGAAGGATACGGAATAATCAACACTCCAGAATATGAGATTTAATTTTGAATGTCTTTTTTTTCTTTTGGTATCAGTAACTTTCTATAAAAGCAAATGCGTTTTATGTATAAAGCAAATGTTTCAATTTATTATTTAAATATAAAGAGATAGAGCTTTATGATTAGCATTTACTGCAATTAAAATGCTTTAATTAAAAAAACTTTTCACTAAAGCATTTATTTACAGAACTTTAAATCGATCATAGGATACTAATGATTGTAAAGATTAATTTAGACGTGATTTTCCGGGTCCAGCTCGTAGGAAAAGACATATCAAAAATTTCATTAAAATATTCAGTTATTCACAACATTCAGAAAATAAATGGCTGCAGAAGGGAATGTGAGCCATAGAATTCCTAGATTTTCAACCTTATCGCAAAACTTGACTGCTACACAAATATTAATCATGCTATGAAGACTCCAGAATTTGCTGAACACATAAGCTATCAAAAGTATTGGAAAAATAATATTTTATGAAAAGCATTTTTTCCTTTTTTCTAAAAAATAACTTTTTGTATCGAAAATGTTACACTTAAAAAACTTGTCTTAATAATAAATCTAATAATTCCTAAACATTTTTAAAACAAAAAACTGTTTTACACCTAAAATTCATCGGCAAACGATCAAAATGAATCCAGATTATTAAAAACGATACATACTAACGATATATTTACTTCTACATACCGGCAGAGTCTACCAGAAAATGATCTGAATATTCTAATATTACTTTGCACTTTAACACACTATAAAATCTCAAAGTTGCTTCATGTCAGGTGCGCAAATTTTATAAAAAATTATCCTTATCTATAACTTTATCACTATTTTATTTATCCCTATCTAAAGCGTTTATACTATTGCTTTCAAAGGATTTTAAGACTAAAGGAAATGCTCAAATAGAAGATTGGACTTCGAAACGGACTACTGGATTCAGAAGATTGGACTCACTCAAAGATTTCATATTGTATGATTGGGAGAGATCACGTGTACAAAAGTTTTCTGTCGCCATCAAATAATGCAAAATCGATTAAATTTCGTCAATGATAATAATGATGAATGATTGGAATAAAAATATTTCAAAATGTTGTTTCTCAGATGACTATATTCATCGTTTAAAGAAATGTTTTAATACTTGTAAGTGGCTTGCTTGGTAGCCATTTTGTACTTTTAAATTGTGGTGTAATAATTAGGATAATTTCAGTAAACACGCCACTATATCTAACAACATTGAAACATTTGACCGACGCAATCAAATCCAACCTGAACTAGTAACAAGCAAAAAAATTATTGTCAACGGGATTAAGTCTTGAATTAGAGACATATCGAATCGAACTCTATTATCAAGCTATCATAATTATGTAATTTCGATAAAATTCATATAGTTCCTGAAATGATTTTTTTAAATGCAGTGAGTGAGAATTTTTCAATTGAATTTTGAAATCGATAAGATGTTAATTTGAGATTCGATACTTTTGATACTATTGAACTTTTAAAAATTAGTAATCCATTTTTTCAATTTAAAATGAATGAAACAATTGCAAAATGTTTTAAAATATTATCTATAATTTCCTTTATCTGATAAAATGCAAAATTTCAATTTTTGGAAATATTTTAAATGAAATGAAGTTTTCATTGAACATTTATCAAAATGTATTTGAAACTTCATAATTTTGAATTTCTTTATTCTTTAAATATATTCTCAAATATAGATAGAAACGATAAAATTGTATTACAACATTTTTTCTCGTTTAAACCTTTTTGCGCAGTTGCTTGATAAAAAGAATTCAAATATTGAAATAACTATCCAATTAAGAGACTATATTTTCCCTAATAACTAATAAAATTGGTCTAATACTGTATTCTTATATAGTACTGTTACAATAATTTGGATAAATAAGAAATTTTCTACGAAACAAAATCAAGTACCTCAAGCACAATATTTGTTTGAAGATAATGTTTGACACGGAATGTATAGACAAATGTTATTTTTTCCATAATTTATATTTCTATTTTTCTGAAGTTACTTTTTCTCTAGGAACATTTTACTTCAACGAATCTGTTACTTTTAGTGTTAACAGCTTTCATCCGTTTATTCTACTTCATTCACTACATTATGTAAGCAGATTTCCGAATTCGAAAATGCATTTAAGTTATCCATTTCTGCATATTATATTTCCTCCCTGCTTATCAAAAATTCAGTGAATATAAATCTGGATATCGAACAATAAATTTTCGTTAAGGAAAACTTTTTTCGTTAGGCAAAACATTTTTATTTTTTTATGTTGAGTTTTACTTTGAATTATCTATTATACATTGTTTGAATATACTTAAATCGAATCTTCTTAATTTCTGTCTTATTATTCATCTTATATAAACTAATTTATAATTTTATTTCATCAATATTAAGACTTGTTTTTTAGTTATCCTTTTTCTCCTTAAGTTTTTTGAGTTCTTCTTTTTCATTTTATTTAAAATATATATTATCCTACTGCATATCTATCCTAAAAATATATGTTGCTTTATAATATTTAAATGATTTGCAAAAGGGTTTCATTTAAAATTGTGGAAAATATTTAAATCTGAATAACTTCCTTACAATGATAGTTTTTCAATTTTTTAAAGCTGATCAAAGTTAATCAACTTTTTTTTCATAATGAATTTTCAAACCTATTGTTAAAATAAGTATTGAAACTATTTGATATGCATTGCACTCAAATCGTATAAACTGAAATATAATGTTTTCACAGAGGATCAAATTTGCCCTAATAGGCTAGAAATTTTTCTTAAGAAATCATTTGGAAATTGAAACATACACTAAATAATTTTTTAACCTGATACATGAGATCGTGAGAAAAATTGATAGTGCTTTTGTCGTTTTCTCGTAATTAAACAAGCATAGGAAAAGTATTTTGTTAAAGAGATGACGATGGAAATATTTTTGATTATTTTTTATATTTTCTGTGCAAGCAATAGAATTTAAATACTCACACTAAATATTTTAAATACGTGATGGAAGCTTTCATTCATTTAATAGCATTGCCGCAAGCAGGAATTCTGTTACAAATAATTGATAAAAAGGTTGATGATATATTTTTAAAGAGATGTTTGATGGGTTTAGTTACTTGATTGAACGTAAAAATGACTTCAGAATAGATATTATTTACTTAGGCTAATCATGTTTGACTTCGTTTTTGAATAAGACTGGTTTTTCATTTCGTAAATGATTTTTTATTGTTTTTTATTTTCTTCTTTGCTTGATTATTTCTTTAAAGTGTCTTCTTAAATTTGAGATATGCAAAAGATAATTGGTTAAGAAGAGAATTGTTCTGAAAAAGACGTGAAAAATAATTACGCAGTTTTGACGAATGATAACTAATTATATCATTTTCAATTAAATTATTTTATTCCTTTTCCAAGAGTATTTAAAAAAGAATTATGTAAGTTTTTCAATGTTTGAGTGTAATATTTTTGTAGTTAAGTGGGATGTTCTAAGAAATAATTATGCGAAATTGGTATCCTGTTTCATGTACTTTTAAATTAATAATTTGCCATTAGAAGTAAGAAATCTTGATTTTACGTTCTCGTTTCCAAAACTAATTTGTAAAATATTTTAAATGATTATAAACTGACAAAAAAATTGAAGCTGAGGTGTCTTTTTTGTTATTTTGTTAGAAGTGTTTTTTCCCTTGTAAATTAAATGGGTAGATTTTTTTGTAGAAACATCTGGGTGCTGTAATCTATCATATGAATCACGGTTTTATCTTGAATTATTCTTTGAGGATAGCATCTGAAGAATTTCTGGAGGAATTACAGATATTATGGTATTGAAAGAAGGTAAATTATAATTTTTCTTGAAATATTTTACATAGTTTTTTTTCTTTTCAAATCTTGGGTATCATTGAATGAAACTTATATCGGAACTGTTTCTTTACTCTACAGTTACACACTTTTATTTAACATAATTTGTTTCAT
Source organism: Argiope argentata (assembly GCA_026289955.1). NCBI lineage: Eukaryota > Metazoa > Arthropoda > Arachnida > Araneae > Araneidae > Argiope > Argiope argentata. The sequence continues at coordinate 7,092,416 of JAOUZG010010951.1, forward strand.
ATTTGTAAAGATGAAATTTTGTCCTTGATTTTTCACTCGCTTTGTAATATAGTAGAGTTTTGCTATTTTATATATTTGTATGTTCTTCAAGACAAAATATTATTATAATAGCTTCTGAACTTAATTATCAGTACATCAACTAATTTATTAACTTTTCCCTTTTTTGTTCCTCACCACCTGGTGATTAATTTGAAAATGAAATTTATTTTGAAACTATCCAAATAATATTTTTTATTTTGATAATTTTTTACATTTTGATATCTAAGCTACTTATATAATATAATGATATTACACTAATAAGAACACATTTTTAAAATTTGTTTTCATATTCTGAGTACTTATTTAACTTATTGCCCATTTGAAATAAAGACAATTTTAGCAAAACTTTCTAAAAATTTCTGATATTATTATTAAAATGAGAAAGGACTCAAGATAAATATATGATTTCAATTAGAATTAGAACCAAATCCCTTGCTAAAGGTGTATTTAGATAAGAGGGTGATAGCTATATTTTTACAAATATTTTCATATTTTTTATCCAACTGCTGACAAGCGGATTCAAAATGTAATGAAGAAAGCTTTATAGATTTGCAATTTTATTAATGTCAGATAAATCCTAAAAATCTTATATAGAGGCAACTTAGAAAAATTTAGAAATTTCAGATAATTATTGCTAACATTTGTTGAAATATTTATTCATTGAACAGTCTGACTAAAAAATATCTGAACGCAGATCGATTAACTAAAATCTAATGTATATGTTATGGTAGATAAATTACAACCGAAATGTATATTGAAATTATTAATGAGACAAACGTTATTAATTACTAAATCCTGATATTAAATATATAATAAGTACAAGTTATGATATTTCAAAGTTACAGTACTATTAGAGGTAATTAGAATTTAGAAAACCTAATGTCGAACCAAGAATTCAATTTCTTTTGATATATCCTCAAATATTAGTAGGTCTAAAAATAATCATTGTTTTACGTTAAACTATTTACAATAACCTGGATGTATGTTTTTCAATTATAAACCAATATATTATAATTTTAATAGAATTATTTTTATTTCAAAAATTTGCAAGTAAAAAACATAGCAACTTTGATGTGTAGCCTTTTATTAATTTCGTTTTAGTAATTTTTTAGCTATGAGTAATTTTTTAGCTTCGTTTAGTAATTTTTTAGCTATTTAGCTAATTCAAAGATGATAAGAAAACATGTCACTAACGCAACTAAAATTAAACCTTTATTGTCGTATAGGATCTATTAACACTCTTTATAAATAGGTTCATCCATTAAGAACAAATTCAACTCTTAATCGTCCACTGCGTTAGCTATGTTAACAATAGCGATTCATCTTAAGCCATAGTTGGCATACATGTTTATCATAAAGAAATCTTCTAGTTTTTTTACTTCCTGGAGTTCCTTAATCAGAATATTCTCAAGATCAACCTTTTCAATTGCTTGGAAAAATAAATGCCCGTCTATTTTGCAAATGCCACCAGTATAAATAACATTAGTTAAATATCTTTATAAGGAACCAAACCGTATTAAGGCTCTCAAAACAAAATTTATAAGAAACATTAATCTCCCGGTAATCTGTTGTGATTGCTAAGTGTTTCCAAGTTTCCAAAACCGGTGAGCTTCAAGGGGAAGGTATTTAACGCTTAATGAATATTTATCTGCAGCTAGAAGTTCCATTTCAGCTGCGTGCCACGAAACAGGGCCATTCGCTAACAATCCACTTTAAGTTACGCTCTGACTAATGGGATCCTTTGTTTCAGACAGTTAGACGTTGTCTCTCTCAATCACAAGGCGATAAATCTTGCCTTTTCCTTAACGACTTGAGGCCTATGACATCTTTATTAAGAGATCAAGTTATAATGTAACCTCGCATGACTACAATCCACTAAATGAGTTTCGTTTGATACACTTCAGGTAGCAGGGTTTAAATAACTTAATTTCCAATTTCTGTTTTCAGATAGTTTTTACTATCAGAAAAGGGATTCTAAGATTTTAAAGAGAAATGAATAAGAATGTAAAAGTCATTATATAAATTCAATCTTTCAACTTTTGAAACATACCCATTTTTAAAGAGTTTCTATTTATTTTTCAAGAAATTCATATTACATTAATTTTTATTGTATGTTCTTTGAATGATTTTTTGAAATATTATATAATTAATATATACAAACTTTTGAATTTCTTGAATTTACCAATTTAAAATAAATGAAATTAATTAAAGTAATTCAGAAAATGATTTACTTTAATTCCATTACTTTATTATTCCATCATTACTTTAATTCGCAATTTTCTGTTTTTTTTTAAATATCATTTAGAATTAACTTTTCCTTCTGTATTTCTATTGTATGCTGTTTCAGAATTCTAGATAGTTTGTATCCCTAAGATTTCTGAGCTACATAAATGTATTTATTTATTCGAATGGTGCCATTTTTAAAAATCTTAAACTATACGATTTAAGTTATTTGATTTCTAAATTATTTTATGATCTGATACTAACAATTTGTTACTCCAAACTCATTTAACGGGAAATGAATCCCACTTCTATAATGACAATTAAAAACTAATGTTTAAAAATATTGTTTAACATATTAAAATTGTATATAATGTATAAATATTGTTTAAAATATTGTTAAAATATTGTTTAAAGAAGCTATTATAGAACACAGGTGTTGTTTTTTCTACATAAAATTTCTTTACAGGAAGTTTTTATAACTGAATAATTTATAATTTTTTACAAAAGTTGCATTCAATACAAATGTTTCACTTATAGCCTTCAGAGTCCATGATTAGATATCAAATTATTGTATTTAACATTGAAAGTTTAGAATTTTAAGCAATTCATATAAAAAAATTGTTTACTTACAATAACGAAATTTCAACAATATCGAATTACTTTAACTATAGTAAAATTTATTTTAGTTAATTTGATATCGAAGCGTCTTTATGCTTAAATGATGCATATTCTTTATTTCACTACTATATAAGGGCAATTTCCTCAGATTTTGGGAAACTTATTGTTAATCATGGATGTTGCCATATGCATTAAACATTGTAATATTATTGTAATAATTTGTATATGAAAATAAAAAAATCACATTTTTAACATTTTATTTGATGAAAGGAAATAATTGGGATTTGTCTTTAGTTTTCATTTCGGATTTCATACTTTTGTTTGAAAGTAACTCTAGCCTTTCAAAACACACTGTCATGAAATCCCTACTAAATTTAAAAGTGTTTAGAACAATTATTTTTACCTAGTAACATAAAGCCTGCTACCAAAAAATCACATTGAAACATGGAACGACTTGATTGATCCATGTAAAGATATCTTAAAAAAATGAATTTGTGTCCGGGTGGAAATAACGGTAGTAATGTAATAACAAGAGCACGTTTCAAAGATATTTCATATATTTTTTTTTTCAAAATTTTGCCGATTTGAGAAAAGGATATATCACGGATAAAATAAATTTCTATAAGACTTACAATTACCTAATCGATTTAGGTGGAGATTGATAAAAGAAAAAAGAACTTGCTACCGAGAAGCAATGAAAATCAATTGAGAAAATTAAAAAGCAATTTTAATGTACCGCAAATTTTGCTTTCGGAAAGCCAATTGCTCCTCAGTAACAAAATGCCATCTAAGCACATTCTAGAGGCTATTGAATCTTTCAGACCTTTCAGGCAACACTCTTTGCCCTCCAATGATCAACTGGCATCGTTCTTAGATGGGTGAGAGAAGTAAACAGTCCTCTTCGCAACTTAATTTTATATTTGGCAGTTATATAGGAAGAAAAACATAGAATGCTTTGGAAAGCTAATCAAACCGTGCATATTCTCTCACATAGAGAAAATGATTTGTCATCTAAACGGACAGCTTTAAAAAATATTTCTTATAGATATTTTCTTATTAACTGAACCACTCATGCAAAATTTTAATTAACAGGTAAAAGATTTTTCCCCCGTATTGACTTTTTCGTAAATATTTATTAAAAATTTAATGATAATTATCTAAATTGCGCTTTAAGTATTTTGAAAACAGACACACATATTATGGGGAAAACTTTTCACGATCAAATTGATACGACAGAAAAAAGTAATATACAACACTAATAGCTTTAAAATAACTTAAATATAAGAAATAAAGAGTTGAAGTTTTCCCCTTAAATTTTAACTACCAGTTTTGTTACAATAATTTAGTTTCACTTCATCAATTTGAACACATAACTAATAATTATGGAACATTAATCAGATGCTCTGATGAATCAACGGCATTCTTATTCATGAGGCCAACTCTATTTGATATGAAAATTAATCATACAAGACATTTCCCTTGAATATCATCGGATATTTTTCAAAAATATTCAAATAAATCACTGTGGATAATTGCAGTTTGAGTTGGCAGTAAGGAAAAAGTTATGCGATTTATAATTATAGGCAATAAAAAAATCTGGTTAATGATTGAATGTATTTAAAACAAATTTATATTTTTTAAAGTATTTTTATTCTAAATAGCCACATTCAATATCGTGTTTAGCGATATTATAATTAAAAAATATTATTTTATTTCTTAAACTATATTTATACCTTGAAATCCTGCAAGAACACTTTTTATTCCTATCACCAGTAACTTCACCATTTTTAGTTTTATGCGTGTCATTATCTTGTGTTGTTGTCTATTATAAATATGGTATTTATTTCACAGAAGAATTCATTATAAACTAAGTAATTAATGTTTAGATAGATTAAAACTTTTGAGGACGGCAACCTCCAAAAAATCCTACAAGGAAAAGTTCTGATAAGACATTTCAAGATAGGATTGTACATGTCATTTGATAAATGTCACACGAGTTTATATTTATTTATGACCACAGGGAAAGAATAGTATGCAACTGGTACGCACATGTAACAATTGGCTATAAACACTTAAAGCATAGATTTCAATAATTTTTTAAAAATTATTATTTTAAAAAACAGTAAGATTAAAGTTGCTATAAAATAAAATAGAATTCTTTATCTTTTTGAGAAAATATAAAAAAATGGATAGCATTTTTTAAAATTTATAGAAAGAATTTAAAAAATTTTGAAAACTAACGATTCTATTCGAACTCCTTACATTATCTCGGAAATAAATGAAATATAAGAAGACATTTTTTTTAAATGACAGTAGCTTTACACGAAATCTAACGTGTGTAAAAGTTACTGCTGAAAATTGCCAAGGAGTTTGTAAAAATATGTTGAGTTCCTAAGAAAGTTAAAGGAATATATTTGTTTTAGATGCAGAAGCTACTTGTAAATGTAATATACAAAACTCGGTCACCATTAAAAGATTAATAATATTTGTTCCGTATTTTAAAGTTATTTTAACGTGCAGATTTCAATCCGCTTTTATTCAGCGATTTAGAACTTTTTAAAATAGTTACACAAATTTTCACGTTTATAAAAAATTATTTTTAATCAATCTTAATCAATTTTAATCAAACCTTTGATATTAACTCAATGCCCCATATTAACTAGACTACTTATCAATCAAATCATTAATTCAATATAATCTAAAAAATGTATTTATGAAAGTCAATTTCGATGTATTTAATCAGTAACTTTCTGTAAAATCTTCAAAATGCACAATTGAATAAACATTCCGAAGATTTATTTATTCAAAAGTATTGATAATTAGATAATTGTATAAATCTGCTAGCATAAAAAAATGCTCGAGAAATACTATATTCCTTTTAAATATGTAGAAAACTAAAATAAAATTGCGATGATAAAATGTCTTTTGCGAACCGCCAAGTCTCCGTTTCATTGAAACTTATTTGATATTCTTCTCCGAGGCGGTGTGGCGTGTTTTCCGAAGTATAATTTCAAAGACAGAAAAATGCATTAGATTTCAGTTTCTTTCCCAGTTTTATCGTATTCTTTACTCATTTGGAATTATCTGCACTATTTCCAATATTTATGAGTTCATTTTTCCATTTCCTTCTTCCAACATTGCGAATATTACCATCTAAGGTATGAATAAAAGATGATGATATGTTCTTCTTGAGCAAAAAAGAAAAACACTACTTGAGACGAGAAATATTTGTATTTTGTCAAAAAAAGAAAAGAAGTTTGTGCAATTGATACTTAGCAAACTTTCCTTACGTGCATTTTGTTCAATATATAGTTCCTTGAATATTAGTGCTTTTAGTGAATCTTGAATTTATGAATATAACAGTTTAATTCTTAACGATGTTAAAATTAAATAAAAATCTATAGAGCTATAGAATTCATAGAAGAATACGAATAATCAACGATAATGACTTAGGAAAATATGATATTATAAAAAAGAAGCGAATTTTTCTTGAATTTATTTTTTCCCTTTCTTGTACTTATTAACTCTAACGCTTAAAATGCAAATGCATTTTTGTATATTTGTGTTATTTAATGTCATCATTATAAATCGCTAAATTTATTATTTATATGACATATTAAAAGACTGATTACAAATTAAATGAGTCACTCATAGTTATGCAATTAGTAGTAAATCAATGACTATTTGCTTAAAAAGGAATAAGTTGTTTTGAATATGACAATCATACTATTTTCAGCTTAATATAATAACGATATTAAATGTAAAGAAATGAAAATTAAATAGTTAATATAAATGAATTGATTAAGAAAATGTCATACTGGAATAGATAATTCTCTTTCATAGTCAAATATGGGTCAATGATAATTTTTTAAATGAGACTGGTTGCTAGAAAAACTTGAACTTACAGTTAAAACTAGAGTAGCTACTGAATCTTTTGGATTTACTTTGCTTTTAGAGAATTAAATGAAAGTTTAATACAAAATAAAACAGTTTAAACTTTTCATAAATAAATATAACGTCTGAAAATCACAAATATGTCTTATTAAAAGTAACAAATCGAAATATCTAACATTAGACAGATCAGGGTGATAAAATAATTGATATATGCTTGAATGCATTTGCTTAATTTTTAGGTATATACTGAGGCATTTCATTTCAGATTTAATCATAGAAGATTTTAACACGAATGCTTTACTTAAGTATAAAAGAAATAGTTTCAGCATGTCAATATGCTTTTATAGGCTTTAATACACTAACTTATATTTTGCAATTATATATTTATCAATTAAATTCGTTTATGAAAACCATTCTATTATTTGTTAAAAAATTTACTTAAATTAAAATTTAAAAACTTATAGTTAAACAGATTATAAAAAAATTAAAGATTTTATAAATAAATACAGGGTGGTTATTAAAATAACTTTCCTTTTCTCAATCATTTGCTAAAAAGCAGGATTTTTTTCTGAAGCAGATTAAAATTAATCTGCATACACAATAATTGTAAATTGAATTTCTTCAGACAAATTCAGTTTCAAATAAATATTATGGTAGGCAGGAAAATGAATTTCATATAAATATTTGAGCAAATAATATCATCGGAGGAGAGATTTCAACACTATTTGAGTGAAATCGTATCCCAGTAAAGACACGTTAAATGGATCATGGAAAATTAATTAAATGTTCAATCTATAAAAGTACACATATATAAATAAAGAATGTACAAAAAAAGTCAGATTGCATAATATTTATTAATTAACATTAAGTGCCTTGACTTATGTGGGACATTTTCAATGTACTGATCTTTTCAGATTATACAGATGCACATCGGAAATGTGTTGATATTTGATACATGTTTGTTTGAGAAATTCCTGTCCACATTCCTTCCACAGAATGTGTAGGAATTCTGGTTTCATTTTTTAAAAACTAATTGCAGCAGCAGATGTCTTGAAACTGATAAAGTTATTTTATGGTCATCCTGTTTCATTTATAAAAATACAATTGGAATATGAAATCTAATTCAAACACACAGTTAAGGTTTTTTTTTCAAATGTGTGGATAATTTTAATCGATAAACATTTCAAATATTATTTAAAATCAATAAAAACTATAGAATTTAATATTCTAATCAATTTTGTTTGAGTACATCCAGATAATTCTAAAATCCACATGAGTGGGTTGAAAGTGAAATTAAATACATGTGGATCAATCGAATATTGGTGATAGAAAAATCAACACAACCATAAAATAATGTATTTCCAGAAATGGAGTGTTAACTAAACTTTGCAATAAAATGAAAATAAAACTGTGAGTTCTTGAATATTAGTTTATAGTTTATCAATACTTTAAGCTTTTATAAACGCTTTTCATGCCTTCGTTGTTTAAGGAACAATTTAATTTACGAAGAGTTGCATTATTTAGAAGTATCGGATGAACGCGATGAAATTTTTTTCCATTATATACTCTAATATATGGTAAATATAATTTATAATAACAACGCAAACTATATCCCTCCATTTAAAATTGATAAAATAATGCATGAATAAAAATATTCCTGTTTTATATGCCATTTATTGCACAAAAAGTTGCAGTAAAAATCTGATAAGTGAAATTTAGTAGAAATCATACTCACTCGTATGTTGTTGGGCTGACATTAATCCGCATAGAGACGCTTCCTGACTCAAATTTATTTGCCAAAGTGACATCATTTCCAAAGAGACAATATCTTGGCATTTTTGTTCCCACAACCCCAGCAAGTATCACGCCTGTATGAAGGCCAATGCGCATCTGGAAAAAAGAAATATTTAAACTGTAGCTAAGAAAAAGCTCAAAATATAATGTTTTTTTTTTCTTGAAAAATGATAATTAATGTTAATTTAGAGTGCTTGAAATTCCAAAAGAAAGATAAGAATTAAGACTTTTTATGTAATTTAATGCCACATATTAGTTTGAAGGTTAAAATTCAATTACTAAAAGTAATAAATAAAAGTTACAAGGCTTTTATTGAAAAACTGGTGCAAATTTATCTCATTTGGAACTTAAAAAACGTTTATTACTACATCAAATACTGTAAAATATTACAAATTACGTTATACCCGTACAAGAATTTTAGGCTAGAGAGTAAATATATTTTTCCTTCACAGCAAATTTAATTGCTGTTTATCTATTCCCCGTTGTTGATATTATTCATCTATATATTATGTTATAAACTTTTGTATTAGGGACAGTATAATCTTACAAATTTTCTATTAAGTAACACCTGTTTATTTGATCGGTAAAAATGTAGAACAAATCATCATTTTACTTTCTTTTAGGAAGAGATGTTATCACTGAAACGAATTAACGTATTCTTATTTTAACCTGGAATATTAACTGCTATAGTTGTTGAAAAATTTACTAATACACATATGGATAAATTAATTACTAATACACATATGGATAAATTATTTACTAATACACATATGGATAAATTAATTACTAATACACAAATGGATAAATTAATTACTAATACACATATGGATAATTACTAATATACACATGAATAATTACTAATACACATATGGATAATATTTTAGCAAAGAATCTAAAATAAGTAGAACAATTATTGTTTTTTATAAACCTAAATACGCTACAGATTAATAAGCATCATCATAGAATTAAAAACAGAAAGTAAATTGACGTGCTTTGCATTTATAAAATTTCTAAACCTACAAATATTAATTCGTAGAAAACATATATCATTATTCTGAGTTTCTCGGTTACATGCGATGAAATTTTATCAGAAAACATACGAAAATCTTTTCTTCCTCGCACAACTTACTATCTTCGAAAAGATTTTACGTAAAGAAAACAGTTACCTATGAAATCTTTTCTTAGATTGGGACATAGTTATTTAAGATATATGACTCCCGAGGACACTCCGTACTGTAGAAAAATGTCCCCATCATTAATAACTCTGCAATACTCTCCTATGCCCTTCATAAGCTACCAGCTTCATAATAAATATTTTTACCCTCTCTAACGACTTGCTTTTGCTTTTATTCCCTTTACTGGATTAACGACTTTTAAGATACCGTGCCACTTAAGATGTTAGTAAAAAAAGCTCAACAAAAATAATGATGCTTTTGCAAGAATCTTTAATAACAAGGCCTGGTGTACGTGTTTATAACGCGGCCACTAACATCATCTTATTATAAGTAAATGAAATTCCTCAGTTAATGCGCTCATATGAACTAAAACCATCATTGCCATACGATTAAAAACTTCCTCTGAGGCTGAAGAGATAAGACAAATTATACCACTGAAATTATCTCATAATTAAACGACTGATATAGGTAATGACTAGTAATTCCTACTTTCTTTGTCGATGTAAAAAACAGCATTTCATATGATAAATTAAATGAGCGAATGTTCACTATGAGACCATTTTGCTTATAGTAGGAAGAGTATGAATGGTTTTTGTTATCTGTTTTGATAGATTTTTTTATTGAGTATTATCTCTGTAATATATTCATTGGCATTTATTTTCCTATGAAATAACAAATATAGTTTCATGTCATCAATTCAGAAATTTTAGGTATTAAATACCACTTTGAATAGACAAAGGTTGATGATGTTAATCTGATGCTTTTGGTTGAAAAAATTTTGGAAACTGAGAAGTCAGTGTATTATAAAACGCTAACAAATGTAGCACAAAAATTCCTCTTATTACTTATCATGGAATGGCAGTGAAATGCAAATCAACATGTCCATGTCAGATTGTTCCATCCAACAATTTTATAGTTGCATTCAATGCATTTCGCAGCTAATTCATGGAACTACAGAATATTATTAGAAATGTTATGGACATAATTAGCCGTGTCACCAAAAAAAGTACATTTAGTCCAAGGAAATAACTTGTAAAAGAAATCCAGGAATAGACTTAGACCAAAAATAAACTTAGTTTTCGCAGATTAGTAACAGTTCATACTTGCTTGCTTACCCAAGTTGATGGCGTATCTTCCAAAACAATTTTATTACAAAAATAATCTTTGTAATACAATAATAAGACTAAATATGCATACCTTTTTTAATATTGTTAATTCAATTTGAGGAAAAACAGATAAAAGTGATTTATAATGGAATTCAAACTCATCCATCAAAATATTCACTAATGCATTTTTGAAAATTACTTACTCCATAGCAGGAGTTTTTCTTTAATTTCATAATATACTTAATTTCACATCTTACTAAAGCTTTAGAGAGTTAAGAGTGTTAGAAAATTTACATTGATATTTTATCCACTTTTCAAGTACATGTATTTATAATATTTTAGAACATCCATTCCATTGCTTATTCATTTTTCATTTTTAGCTAAATTTGGCGAATAAAATTTTTTTTCTGGAAATTTTATAATATCAAAACTAAGCAGTACTATTTTGTATTATATCAATGTAAATATTTGAGGTTGAAATAACTTCTTTTGAGGAGGATTAAAAAAATTGAAACCTCATTGCAAATAAAATGCAAGCATTACATATCACAGATTTTTAAAGAACTATCTGCGATATGTAATGACTGAAAAAAGGCATGCGACTAAATGAATCGAGGAATGCGTTTGGCGGTAAATTATAGTTGATTTAGTATTCCTTCTATCGCTGTTTACTTAACCATAAAACTTATTTTTTCGAGGCTCTGAGAGAAATATCTTTTACTTTGGTTGATAAATATGGATTAGAAAGCAACTAAACAACAAACGAAATATTACCAAACAATGATAATCGCATTTCAAAAACAAGGCGCAGACTCATGAAACGAATAAATGGGCTTGGAAATTGCTTGTCAAGTCAAATAGGCTAATCATTCATCAGAACAGTGGCTTTAAAGAAATATTACAGTCAGAAATCTGTGGAGTCAATTTTCCCTCCAGCATTTATCTCACATATCTTTAAAGAATGCTAGACAACCACTGTAGGAATGATAAATAATATAATAAAATATAGCTGATACCTTATCCAGAAACATTTTTTTAGAGTTTAAAATCCATCTTTCCCCAATTATTATACATTAATCAATTAAAGAGTGCATTCACTCGTTCCAGAAAGAATAGATTCACTATAAATATAAATTTCACTGAGACTACACAAGTTCCCACCGCTTTATGGTCATAATCTCCATTATCATTGTCAAATGTTGGATACTTTAGAAAGGACAGTTCAATCTACATATAACCGATGTAATACATGCATGCCAGTGAATAGTAAGAACTTAGGATTTTGTATGGTCCAATCACAAATTATAATCAAGGAAAAAGATATTAAATTCTTTGTTTACCTTTAGTTTCTGAATGCTTGTATTTTTTCTAGTTTATTAATGTGATATTTCTGCTTATACGTAGTTTTGTGCTTTCTAGATTATCCTGGTCTCTGAACATTGAATTTTGAAATATTACGAATATATTTTGAACCTATTTCTATTTTTTAGTTTCTAATTTTAAAGCCAAAATTTTAGAAACCATTTGATATTTTATAGAGTAAAACTACAATATAAATACCTTTCTGGTTTTTCGTTTACGTATTTAGAATAGTTCTAATGTCGAGAATATTTTTTGAATAAAAATAAAGCAAACTGGTACAAATGATAGTCTCAAAATAATTATATTTCCATAGTTTCATTTATTTATATAATTATTAGATAGATTGTATAAAGACCTCTGCAATAAATAGACTTGTTGATACTTCCAAAATACGAAAGATATCTATTGTAAATAGTTTCAGAATGCATAAACCTGATAGATAAATGTGATAAAAAATATGTACTGGTAAATAGATAGTGATACTTTACATTTCACTTTAGAAATTTTTTGGACATCACAAGATATCTTCAAAGAATTATGTTGTAGGGTCTTATACACAATATCTTTTAATTTAAGAAAAATTTAGTAATTATTTGGAAAATAAAAAATGCATAAGTTTTGGTACATTTATAAATTAAAGTATAATACAAGCTTCTTTATTCATAAAGATATATCTTTTGCGTAGATTAAATTATCTCTCAGAAACAATACTGCAAGTCTTTTTTGAAAGACATATCAAGGGGATAAAGCGTGGTGTTTGTTAAAAACAACAAATGAAAGTCCATAGTAAATACATATATTTAAAATAAATACATTTTTTTAATTCTCTGTTCCATTATTTCTTTAACTATATCAGGCTCAATCGATTTATACCCATATATCGTATCTTCAGGTTTAAAAAAGCTTAATTCTCTTAAATTGAATTAATTAAATTAGGACTCGGCAGAATTCTCTTAATTTCCCCGCTATGCATTAAAAAACCCTTTATAATCGTTGCCATTTATTTCAGTGCATTATTATGATTTTTGAAGATTTACCAATTATTATTGCGTCATTTAGATAAAAAAATTCTTAGAAAAAGAGTAGTTCTTTATAAATATTCTCTTAAATTAAATTGAAAGATTAAACTTTGAAATGAAGAAATTGAACTCTTTTTTAAATTAAATTAGGGGAATCGTTAAATGAGGAAAATAATAGCATTTAGGTATAAAAAAAATACATTTTATTCATTTTTAAAAATCGTAATATTTCTGAAAAAAGGGAAAGTGCAATTCATATATAGCTCAAGAAAACGTACCTGTAATTCTATATTCTATTTTATGTGTACCTGTGTACATGCCACAGTCTCGGCTACAATTTCCTTTTAATATTTATTTACTCAAATATTTGTATAGAAGTAACTATTTTTACTATTCATTATTATACAATGAGAATTTGGACTTTGAATATCTTAAAAATTCAAAAAACAGAAAAGAACTAAATTACATGAATTTTTTAAATTTATTTTTGAGAATTAGATGCACTTCCCAATTCCACCCATTTTATTTAGTTCCCGAAGCAAAACCTTTTCAGGTTACCAAATAGCATGAGTGGTAGCTAAATGATTGGTCTATGGTCGGATCGCTCGGGTAAATCTCGCCCATCCAAATCTCGTGATACCACCTTTGTGCCGGGGGGGGGGGGGGGTCGGGCTCTGATCATATTTTTTTCTGTGGCCTCTGAAGGTCGCCTTTTCATTGGGGATAGATCCTACGGTAAGTTTGTGAAAACGATTGTTTCAATGTAATAGTATCCCTGATATATGAAAAATTGCCTTTCCTAGACGGTGCCATGCGATTATATATTTTAGAATTTTCCCGTGAATCATCTGATTTGTATTGGATTTTGGAATTTATCCGGCAAACGTATAGTCATTCCAAGAAACTTTGTAAGTGCAATTTATTTACTATTCGTTGTTTGTAAATAATATATTTATTCTAAATAGTGAATAAAATAGATTATTTTTATTTAATGTTGTCAGAACTTGTTTTTTTTTCAAAAACATGCAGTTGCATGTGATGTTATTAGCGTTATGTGTAAGTGATCATAAAGCGGAATATATATTTAGATTAACGATCCGCTGTTAATCTCACTATTCCATTTCAGTGGTGAAACTTTACTTTGTTAATTGAGCTATCATCATTTCTTTTCTTGTTTTATATTTCTTGTTTATATTTTCAAGCGATTTTTTTTAAGATTTTTATTTCGCGTAATCTTAAATTATTTCGGTTATTTTTCCTTTTCACTTACAGTTTCTTTCATTTTGTTAACAGTTTCAAATGTTCAAATGAAAGAAATTTTTAAAAAGTATTAAATAACGTTCTTATGTTTCAGTATTCGAATAAATTTGTGTAATTAATTTTTTTCTATTTTGACTTGAAGATAAAAAAAAGACTTAGCAAGATTAATTAAATTGGCTATAACCTGCCAAAGCTGGCAGCTTCTATTTTCTCTAGCCTGGCAACCTTTTTTTTTTGCCTTAGTCAGAGGACCCCTCCAAAAGAGTTCGTGGTTGAAGATACGATTTTCGGACGCCAAGCAGGGGTTTAAGTACGCCAAGCAGGGGTTTAAGCCAGAAAGTATTGTAAGCTTAGAAAAATATATATTTGAAACTTGATATTGTGTAGGCATTTTTGAATACTCTTATTTGAATAGTTTCTAATTTTTTCATATTTCATTAAATAATAACATAACTTTCACACCCATAAGTTTCAATATTTTTATTTATCTCTATTATCCAAAACATTATAATAGAATTTGTCTACTTAATCCAATATCACATTAAAAAAATATGAAGTTCCAAAAGACTTCTGCTTGTTAAAAACACATCTTCAATTGTCAACAAATATTTTATTGTATTTTTAAAAGAAGTGAAAGATCAATAATTATTCTAATTAAATAAAATTGTAAGTTCATCAAATCTGGTCATAAAAGGAAAGTGAACCTTAAAAAAGGCATATGCATAATACTTTATTTGTATTGTTGGCAAAATATGAAATCCAAAATTTTATAGAATTCCTGCACATTGTATATCATTCCTAAAACTAACTGGAAATGTATGAAACAATTCATATTTAATACATTTTCTAAGCATTCTATAGAATGTCAAATGTCAAAGTATGAAATATATCTCTAATTTAATTAATGAAATCTTTTCGCACCTTTTGTTTCAATACCGAAACTGCAATGGGAGGTAAAAAAATTCTGGAATCAATCAGGAAATATAAGCAATAGAAAAAATTTCTTACTGTTTCTTTGAAAACTACTGTGGGAGGTCCTATTCCTGACCATGAAATTTCTCTAATCAGTTGCATTTGATCAGCCCAATGGAGCAAGTCAAGGAAATTTCAAACTTATGTGTTAAACAAGATACCAAAATATGAAATATCTTAGCATGAAAAATGTAATGAAATGCATTCCAAATGTCATCCAAGCTTATTACATTACAACAAGTAGGTTAATTTCAATTTCCAATTTTTTATGTGAAAACTTTTTCCTCTTTATAAGAAAAACATTAATTTTATTTTGCGTAGTTTTCATTTTCTTTATATATTTTGAATAATTTTTAATGTCATCCTTATTTTTTCAGAATAACAATTCAAGTGATTTTAATTCTAGTTAGCTGAGTTAATTTTTCTTTTAATTTACAATTCTATCATTTGGTTAACAATTGTAAATGTTCAAATGAAAGAAGTTTTAAAAAGAATTAATTAACATTCTTATATTTTGACATTGCAATAACATTTTTGTAGTTGTTTTTATTTGACATGATGCTAAAAACAGCTTAGCAGAGTATATATACTGTAAACTTTAAAACTTGAGATAATGTAGGTATTTTTTAATTCTCTTATACTAATAGTTTTTAATTTTTAATTAAAAGAGTAACATAAATTTTACTCCCATTAGTTTGAGTTATTTTTATTTTTCTCTATTATCCTTAACATTTTAACCCCTAAACAGTCCAATATCAGATTGAAAACGTCATCAGGCTTAGGAAGTTCTATGAGACTTTTGATAGTTAATTGCAAACCTCCAGTTGTCAACAAATATTTCATTTGTACTTTAAAAGAAGTGAAAGATCAATCATTATAGTAATTGTTTTCTAGGCTCATCAAATTCCAATTTTTTTAAAAAAGAAGTTAACCTAAAGAAATCCTGTGTATATGCAGCAGTTGATTCAGTTCCACATATATATAATATTTATGTAAATTTTTGTGGATTTGTAGAAATGCCAATTTTTTCAAATATTATAAATATTGTAAACAATTTATATAAATTTTGTTTAAAAAGGATGTGACAATATTATTTATTCATGAAAGTCATGAGTCAGTTTCAGGATGCTGATTGGTTGTACAAGTCATTATTGAGAAATCAATCAAAAATTTGAAGTAAACTATCATTTTACTTTGTATTTGTAAAATTTTATTAAATGAAGGTCCTAATAAATAAAATGTTTTGAATAATTGTTTTTCCTGTCTCCAAAAAATGAAAGGGGAAAATGGCAATTGTTTATTGTTGTTTTAAATCATTGTCAAAAGAAATTTTATATAATTGCAAGTAGGGTTACATTTTTGGCGAACATCCTACAGCGTTCCTCCGGAGGACATGACCAATGTCAAGGCGAGATCGGGGCGATTTCACCCCAACCTCTCACGTTCTGTGGGGGGATGTTTGGCCAATGAGTGCCCGACAAGTGTTGCTGCTTGGGTATTAATTTAATAATTCTAAAAATCAGTAGAAGCCTTTTGGAAAATAAAAATAAATAATTTGTGAAATTTCATTTTTCTTTTTCAGAACTATAAGCTTATAAAAAATAAATAGAAATTTTGCGGTTAACTGTTTAAATTTGGAAAATTCCGAAACATAAATGGTTGGAATTTATTTAAAGAAATACAGCTAAAGCCTATGAACATCATTGATCTAATGCGTTTTAAGCAGAAAACATAAATGGGAGGAGGAGAGATTATGTGTGCTGTTCTCAGACTATATTAATTGTGTGCTTTTAGAACAGTGTGCTCAGATGTGTGCTTTTAGAACTAAATTTAATTTACTTTCTCACGGAAATTGGACTGATTCTGGATGTTCCCCTGTTTTCTCTCTAAGCCAAACACAAATGGTGGCTATTTATTATTATTATTATTTAAATTCCTGTATGCAATCTTTACCGATTTATAAATGTTAATTAAAACTTCTACTTAAGTGATCTAATGTCGCTTTGACCAAACAAAAGTGTCCCTCTATCCTCATAATATGTATCCAAGTTTGATGGACGTTTGACTCATTACCATCATACTTTAAAAATGTAATTCCTTTAAGCTTTGGAATTTTCCTTACCTAAAATCTTTTAAGAATTAACAAATTCTCACTAAGAGTTTTGCATTCATAGTAATGACAATGTAGTGATACCATCGTAGAATGAAAGCAACAAACAAACACCTTTTCTATAAAATCAATCGTCATTGCTTTGCTACCGTTAAAAAAAATTATGAGTAGAACGAAAGTCTTCAGAGCTTTTGTGTAATTGTTATCATATTTCTTAAATAAAATATATTTATGGAAAGAGCTTATTTTTAGTTGTCTAGAAAACGCTCCAAAATATATGCGACCTATTGTGGAAGTTTGAATACTTAAATATGAATGAATTCTATATATTTGGAAAATTTAGGAGGAAAAGTAAGTAAATGGAACATAAAATTAATTCTGGAATGGTAGTGAGTGGAAGAATTGGGCATTTGATAGATATCTCCCTAATATTTTTAAACAGAATTACTCGATTATATAAGCAATAAGTGCTCTCATTGCTTCTGTGTATTCCGCAGATTATAATAATCATAGAGCAAAAGATTTCTAAATCCTTTGATTTGTTGTTATATAAAAGCTTTCATAAGCCGGCGTCCTGGCATAGGAGTAGTGAATCTTCCCCATGATCTGGGCGTCCCGGGTTCGAGTCCCGTTTCGGGCATGGTTGTTCTCCTGTGTTCTATCTGTAAGGTATGTGTGAGCGTCATTCATTTTTTTCAATGCTTTAAAAATAATTATTAGGAAGGAGTACTTTATAAATTGAGTAAACAAGCTACACTCAGAAAAGGAATCAATTATAATATCCTCCTAAACTAAAATACTTAAATGGCATTTGGAAAAAATAATAATATCAAGCCTTTAGAAAATTCACTTTTTATTTGTATATATTTAATAGAAATTAAGTGAATATCAATTTTGCTGAAATATAATTTAACTATAAAATTACTTACTTCGTATACATAAAATTTTAAATGGAATAATAAAAGAATTTAGGGATTAAATACTTAGTTCTGAAAATTTAAGATATTTACAGTACAAAACTGAGGAAAATTGTAATCCTTTTAGTAAGTTAATTTTGAAATACAATAGGCCTCATCATTTTAAAGTAACCTTCCTCTTTCTTGTAGCACACACACATACACACAAGGTCATCAAACATAAAGCTATAAAGCTCCGAAATAGGTCTTAATCCGTACTGCGATAAAACCACTGTCAGAAATGACAATCATGATGGCATTAAACTTTTTGATGGTGAGCTTTTGCGAAAAAATTGATGTAGAATCTTATCCGGATAATTTTAGACACAAAATGGTTACTTGAACATCTAACAGTTGTTAGTAACCTAACTCACATCAATTTTTATTCTTGAAAAAGTGACATGTTTCGGATGCACATATAGACTTATTTAAAAGAGCGAGAGGATCGCTGAATTATATTTAAAGTGATAATAACTGATCTCATAAGATTTAAAATATTTTTAAAGTTAATTATGTCCAATTAATTGATTATTTTTCTACTACTTTTCATATGAATATCCCATCTATATCTGGATCATAATTTAATTTAAAATTTAATATTTATTTTTTCACAAATGGAGTATTTCAAAAAATAATAAAAATATTTTGAAATAAATACTTTTTAACAAATCTATGCGATAAAGATAAATGTAACTCCGAGTCTAACCATCCTAAATAACTATGAGATAAGAATCATAAGTTGCAAGTTAAACTCTTATATATTACAATTGTTTCCTCAGGTCTGCGTAAGATCAGATGCTGGACAATACTTTGCAACTCATTGTAGTCCATGAAATCATCTTTGAATTAAATGAATATTTAAGTTAGACTTCCGTATTATTACATTTTAACGCTATTCATATTTTATACAAATTTCATTAAAAAATTGTTGTTAGTAAAACTAATATAATATAATAATAAAGTTTCATTGTGGTACAGCACGTGTGGAATGTCACTGCAAACACATCAGCATTAAAGATGCAGAATGAAATCAACGTGTGGTGCGATGGTAATTTACCCCATGTGTATTACTACTGGTAGAGTGATGATGAAGGCGATTTGAATAATAAAAATGGGCTCTAGACATAAAGCTTTAGTAATAATTTGTCAGTCGTATTAGAAAAATATGATGTTTCGATATTGCAGTACTTGCTAATTAATTTCAAATGTATTGTGAAACAAATATATGAACTAGTTTATAATATTTTGAATTTTCAGGTAGGTTAAGCATTCATATTTTTATTCTGAAGTGTTGGGCCCATAAAACTTTAACAATAGTAGAATTTGCTTAATTCACTAGTAAATGTTTATCGGCCATAATTCATTAGTCAATAATGGCTCATTTATATAATTGAAATCCCACCAGTGCATCTTGAAAAACGTTTTAAAACTGCTTACAAAATTTGTACATGAACAAATATTAAAAATACAATGCTAAAACCTAAAATTTAAGCAAATCATATAGAAGTTAAATCCTGTAAAAATTTCAAAATCTTACAGAATTGCGAAACAGTCATTTGAAAGATTATCTTAACATTTTGGATTTCAAAAACGAAATGAAACATATAAAGATATTGCCTTATTTACATAGATTTAATTTAAGGGTTCCAGAAGTAATTTGTTGTAACATTACTTCGTTAAAACAGAAAATATGCTGTAAATTTCAAAACAACTAATTATCGCTGTTATTTAAAATTATTAAAATAATGACTATTGATAGTAGATTAGATTGTTTAAAATAATTCAACAAAATTTAGCTTTAGTTGCAAAGTACAGAAAATTTCAAATATTTATCAAGCTTTCGAAAAAACAAATAGATTAAACTTCTGCTGCATGTCAGTTTATTTCTGAAAAGAGAGATTATTTATTTATTATGTTACCGTTTGAATAAAAATAAATAAATAAGTAGAATAAAAGAAATCCCGGGAGAATGTAATTTTTAAAAATTGTTATCACTTTAGAGACAAAAAATATGACACAAATTTTATTTTACAAAAAAATTGTTTTATCCCTTTAGGAAGCTTTAATGGAATGTATCCTTTCAAATCACTCTTTCACTTATAGGAATCAAATCAATTCCAAAAAATAAAAAATAAAAATAATAAAATAACTAAAAAAATTAATTTAGACTTTCTTCTTAGATTATTTATAAAATGCAGATATTTTATATCATCAGTTTTTTAAAACACTAAAACTTTTACTGATGAATAATAATTATGATTTAAAGTGATTGGTAATTTGATTATGATTTAAATTTTATTCGTTTGAAAATTCACAAACACTAGAAAATACTCCCCATTATAGTTGGCCATGGAATGAATATATCTCTAAGAGTTTGAGCCCAATCTTTTCCCCAGCAATTATTAAAACTGAATGAAGAGTAAATTTACTTAAAATGCTCGAAAGTTATTTCATGTAGGCAATAAAATCAAATCCAGTTACGGTAATGAACAGTAATCAATTATGAATTGTGATTCAGACTTTCAATCAAGAATCGATTCAAGGCAAAGATGAAGATTGTCCAATGAAGGTTGGATTTTGAATTGGTAAAAAACGTAATAACTTTTCTTTCTTCTTTTACATTAATTTCAATAATGCTAATTCCGTATTAAATACATTGTTATACCAAAAATATGTCACAGCCCCGATTCTTAACCCTTCATCACAAATATGATATGCAGTTTTACAGATGAATAAATAACAAATAAATTATCTGTTAATAACATGAGAAGTAAAATCAGGGTAATCAAGAAGTGATCAATTGTTAATATTTTGATAATTTTAACAATGAATTATGAATAGTTTTGACGACGAAAAACTAGAAAATAATAACTAATAGTAAAAAAAAAACAAGTTATGGTACACTGAAAGTAGAAAATATTTTTCTTTAAATTAAAAATCTGAAAAAGGTATCCAAAACTGCAGCAGCTTGAAAAGCTTAAAACACAATAAGTAAAATTAAACCGTAAATCTTATAAGGAAGAACGGTCATATAAATATATTAAGAAGGAATATAATCTATTCATCATATCAAACTATACAGTAAATGTTATTAAAACTTCAATTTCATTGGAGTATCACTATCAGAACATTGTACTTTTAAGATTTTTATTGCTGTTCTGCATTTCAGGACGCTAAAAAGATAAGATAACAACTTCTTTACATTTATTGTTGATTCTGTATCTAAATTATATACATAAAAACATTGTATATACACTGAAGTGACAAAAGTAATGGGATGACTGTTAATATCGTGTCGGTCCTCCTTTTGCTCGGCGAAGTGCAACAACTCGACGTGTCATGGAATTCACAAGCCGTTGGAAGTCTTCTGCAGGAATATTGAGCCATGCTGTCTGTAGAGACGTCTATAATTGTGAAAGTGTAGGTGGTGCAGGAGTTTGGCACGAACGGACCTTTCGATGATGCCCCATAAATGCTCGATGGGATTCATATCGGGCGATCTAGGTGGCGAGATCACGCGCTGGAATTGTCCAGAATGTTCTTCAAACCAATCGCGAACAGTTCTGACCCAGTGACATGGTGCATTGTCATCCATAAAAATCCCATCGTTGTGTGGGTACGTGCAGTCCATGAATAGCTGCAAGTGATCTGCAAGCAGCTGAACATAACAATTTCCAGTCAATGATCGGTTCAGTTGCACCAGAGGACCGAGTCCATTCCATGTAAAAACAGCCCCCATTATGCAGCCACCACCACCTTGAACATTGCCTTGCTGACAGTTTGGGTCCATGGCTTCGTGGGGTCTGCGCCACACTCGAACTCTACCATCAGCTCGTAACAACTGAAATCGTGACTCATCTGACCACGCCACGGTTTTCCACTGGTCTAGGGACCAGTCGATATGCTCACGAGCCCAGGAGAGTCGGTGCAGGCGATGTCGTGCTGTCACTAAAGGCACTCGAGTCGGTCTTCTGCTGTCATAGCCAAAGGAAGACAAATTTCGCCGCACAGTCGTATCTGACACGTCCCTCGTACGTCCCACATTGATTCCTGCAGTTATTTGACGAAGTGTTGGGTGTCTATTAACATTGACCATTCTACACAGACGTCGGTGGTCTCGGTCGTTAAGTGCAGGTGGTCGCCCACTGCGCTGTCCATGATAGGATGTGATTTCTAAAATTTCATACTCTCGGCACACTCTTGATACTGTGGATCTCGGAATGTTGAATTCACTAACGATATACGCAATGGAATGACCCATGTGTGTAGCTCTAACTAACATTCCTCGTTCAAAGTCTGTTAATTCTCGTCGTGCCGCCATAAATCACGAAAAACCTGTTCACATGAATAACTTGAACTCAAATGAAAGCTCTGGAAAACGAACTGCGCATTTGCACTTTTTCGCTGCGATACTACTGCCATCTGTATATTTGCATATTGCTATCCCATGACTTTTGTCACTTCAGTGTATCTCAAGAGCATTTGAGAATAATTCTTACATAGAAAGTGCATATTTTGCTTTACTTATCAAATATCTAAGTAATGGTTTCCTTCATTTCTGTCACTTTCAGCAGCTGAATGATATTTCTTAAGTATTAGAATTTCTTAATCAATACTAGAGAATCTTCTATTTAAAAGCAGCTATTTCATTGAAGAAAATGATGTTGAGGCTTTTCTTAGTATTTTAAAATAAGAAGCAATATATTTCAAAAGATTTCTTTTCAAACACAAAAGAATGTGAATTACAAAAATTAAGAAATGAAATATGAATCAAAAACGAAAATGAAAGTAATTATGGTCTAAAAATCTATTTTTGAGAAAATTAAGAAATACATGAAAGTAAAAATAAATTTTTGATAGCATTACAACGGAAAAATAGAAAATGATAATTTTTATCGAACATCTGGAGGTTAGAACAAAATCTTATAACCTTGAAATTCTAGTACAACTATTTTGTGTAAATTATAATTTAGTTTAATATTTAGTATAAAAGTTTAAAAATTCAATACCCTTTGATATACAGCGTATTGAAAATTTCAGATTTTTATTAAAAAACATTTTCTGATTATAGAGCATCAAATTAAGCAGAACATTTTAGAATGTTTTTATGATATATTCGCCTTGTTTTTGTATTTTTATTTCATCATATAAAAATACAAAATGTTTATTCTATTATTGATAATTATGCTTTCAAATTCTAGTTGCAATTATGATTTTGGAATTCTAATTTCCAGCATCAATATTTCGAACACTTAAAATAATAACGTGCAGTGTGATTTAATCTTGATATATTTCCTTTGCAAGAGAAAATTGGAATCCTTGCAAACGTTAAAGAAATATAGGATTTCGGTCACTTCCTTTTGATCGAAACCAGAACTGTTACATTCATAATTCTCCTCCATTACGAATAAGTTTCTTTCGAGATCATTACGATTTCTAGAGAGAAAAAGGAAGTCATGATTGCGAATGTCACCAGATGGTTGCATTGACTCGATAGAGAATAATTGCAGTTACGAAGTACTTATCTAACCTTCTTGCATATGAGAAGAAATAAATGTGTGAGCAACTTTTTATTCCTATTGAAAAGGAGCGGAGATAAGGCTTCTCTCATTAAGGTGAAAACGTGATGCAACCGAATAGATGGTGCTAAAAATTAAACAATTTAATTTCAGTACACTCTCTTAATGTTTTGAAAACTTCGATAAGTTTGAAAAAATCGAAAAAATTACGAAATGTACTGGAAGAATGTATAGTTTTTGTTAAGCTTTACCCATCAAAAAGTATCTTAAAGAGGTATGTTAAAATAAATAATCTTATGAGAACATACTTTGATCTCGAATTTCCACAGATGTCTGAAATTTAAGTTTGGACAAAATCAAAAATGTAATATTAATATAAAAATGTGTATTGATGTAAATAAAATATAATGGGGCTAAGTATTTTTTATTTATGATCCAAGTCTTCTTGTCAACAACTTGGCAGAAACTAATTATTCAATAAATTAGAAATTAGTTTGTATTTTTTCGCAGTAACTTCGGAGGAAATTAAACAAAATAACTTATTTTTATTCCATCTGAAAATTCATTACTTTTTCAACGATATCAATTTATTTTCAATGTAACATTTCTTTCAAATAATATTATAAAAAACATTTAGACCAATCGAATTTGAAAAGTAAGGAGGTATATAAGTATTGCTTAATAAGGCAACATTTTGAGCAAGAACTATTCTATTACTCTTTTTGAATTACATCTTTTGTTTTAATATATATATGTCGATTTTATTTTTGTGGCTTTAAAAGAAGAAATATAATAAATAAGTCTAAAAACAGGCCGAAATCGAGCCCTCCCATGAAGGCAAAAAAAGCCAGGCTCTTTTGAATATATAAAACAATTGCTCGACAACAACATCAGTCCCAAGCTGTGAGAAATGAATTCAAATTCACAAGAAAGGAATTGTTCATTCATTTCTTCCACAATAATTTACGAGGAAGATAAAAATAAAGGATTTTACAGAATTTCAAAATTTGATGTTTGATCTTTCCAGCGATACCAGTTTCATTTCGGTGTTATTTTTCCTCCAAATATTATTACTTGTTATAATTAATTAGCTCATGCGATTTTAAAATAAATACGCGATTCTTTTGTTGAGCAGGGCCAAAATTTGGAATTAATGTTTTTTTGATCTTTTCGAATGCATATTTCCTTACTGTTTTTTAGATTTAAATTGGTGATTTAAAAGATGCTTAAAATCAGGCATACGTTAATCCCTTAGACGAAGGTAAAGAAAGTAAATATTCCGCAAACAAATTAAAACGTTTTTGTCGTTGAAGAACAACAATATATAAGAAGAGTTAATCCTGGAACACTTTAGCAAAATTCTAAAATAAAACTTTAAAAACAGATTATTACTAATTCATATTATAATTATTGGTTTAATTTATTTTCATGATTTTTTTTAATTCTGACTAATTATATATCAATTAATTAAGTCATAAATTAAAATTGTTCTCTTCCTTTTCTTTTATTTCAGCCGTTATAACAAAAACTGGAAATATAACAAACATTTATAATAACATAGAAAATTAGCTATAGGAGGTTTAATATATTATATGTCCCCTTGATATTTTAATTTTAATTTAAAAAACGCTTTAAACTGTAAAGAGTCTTTGTATTTTGTAATATTTTTTGTACAAAAACAGTTTTTTTTAATATTATGAATGAAATGATTTTAATTCCAAGCAATGTCGGTTGGTTTTGTATAAATTTAGTACCATTTCATCTTTGATTTTCTTCCATCATGAATGTTTTTTAAACGTGGCCATTTCTAGAAGAAAAAAGAGGAATGATGATTACTAACTAATAAAGTTATCTCAAAGTTGTATCGACTCGATAGAGAGCAGCTATGGTTCATTCCTTACTTGCTTGCATATCAGAAGAAATCAATAAATTTTAAGGAGTTTTACTTGCACTGAAAAGGACGTTGGGATCAGGTTTTACTGATTAAACTGAAAAGGTGTTTCAACTAAGCAGATGGTGCTGAAAGTTAAACGCTTTCACTTTAGTTGCATTCTTAATGCTTTGAACATTTGGAAAAACGGGACAACAACAAGAGGGTTTGAGTGTGGAATACTCTTCTCTGAAGCGCAGGTAAAGGAAGGGAGTTAAAGTGAAACGCAAATGAAAACTGTATACTTAATGTTAGTACATATCGTAAAGTACTTAACTGGATATATTAACCTTAATAATATCAAGAGAAGATTTTGAATTTCCACGGCTGTTTGATGTCAGATACAAATTTTAAATAGTTTCTAATAGTTTTTATTTTAAAACTCGTATACAACTGCATCAAATTACAGTAAAAATGGTTTGAATTATGATTGGAAAACTTGCACCGTAAGATAAATAATAATGAAGAAAAAGGACATTTTTAGAAGCAATATTTTATAAGGAGCTAAAATGCAGAAAGTAATTTTTTTTTAAAGAAGCTATATAAAAATAATAAACAGGTAACAAGTTTACTACTAAAATATGTTAAATTTTTAGAGAATGACCATGTATTTCCTTTATTATTATAAGATATATTTTCTAGTTTAATATTTTTATGGCAATGATCCATTACCTCATGCCTTTCCTATTTTCTTTTATTATTCATATTCTGTGCTATTTTTCTTATTTTTCACTTTTTTGTACGCAAATAAAAACACTTTTTTTAGCAGTTTCTCTTATTTTTAAAGATATTTCACAATATAAATCTAATGAAATTTAAAGTATTTCTTTCACAAATTCAGCACTGAATGTCACCACTCATGCGGAATAGGAATTTAATTAAAATCAACTGATTAAATGATAGTTTAGTTCCACAAAAATTAAGATATTGTATTGTCATTGGCAACACTTAGGCTACAAACTTTTTTATATATCTTCTAGAGGATTCTCTAGTATTCATAGAAAAAAATGAAAAAAGAATGAATCTTGAATAATCAATTTAGATAAGGGCTTAGTAAAAGATTTAAAAGAGAAAAACATAAAAGGAACATTTCACAAAAAATTCTTTCGGAATATTTTTTAAAAAAAAGTCGTGACTAAAATTCTTCGAATAGTGCAATACATCAGCAAAATGACACAGTTTATAATAAAAAATAAAATCCTTGAGAATAACATACAATCAAGGTTTTTTTTACCTTATGAAAAGTCTTCATTGTACTGTTAAAATCAAACAAATGTAAGATTTATTTTTCTAAACTAGAAATACAATTAAAACACTGGAATAATTACTTTTGATCATGTATTCTTTAGAATATATACTGCTAATAAATCGCAATACATTGAGCACTATGATAACAGAAGGCTAAGTTTCCTTTAAGTTTTAAATGTTTTATTTCATGAGGTTTGATAAAAGGATGTAAAATGATTATTGTTTTAAATTGTGTACTGTTTATTGAGCCAAAGCTCACTGCATTTGTATAAAAAATAAAACTCAAATAAACTGACTGAATTAAATACCATTTCAGTCGATTTTGAATGATTTTTTTATAATTCTAAACTTATCATTCTGAATTTCCAATATCAAAGGTACGAAATATTTATTTATGATATTTGTGGTTTGCAGCGTATAAAACATCTATAAACAAGATAGCTTTATGGCATCTTATTTAGGGTTGTATACTGGATATACAACCCTAGTTTAAAAATTTCTTTGAGTGATTTTAAAACATTAAAAAACTTTTGCAATGATTAAGGGGTTCATTAAAAGTATGTTCCCCCGGAGATACATTACATTACAGGGGATAACCCACACATTACCGGGGATAAGCCCCTGCCGGGTTAGGCGACCCGTCAACCCAGCAACTAGCTGCGTTTGTGTGTTTTGAAATCAACTCTGTCTGATAACTGAAGGAGCTCTTTCTCCCTGAATGTTTCAACCAGCTTATCGTTGTGATAATGCGTTGTGATATTAAATATTGCTGTGTGTTGCTTGTGTGGGTCTCTGGCTGTGAATTCGTTTGTCACCGAGGTCTGTTGGATATACGTCTCCAAATATCCAAAACGAACCCCTCAACTTTACGAACTTTCAGATGGAAGTTCCGTACACGTACACACACACACACACACACACACACACACACACACACACACACAC
>JAOUZG010010951.1:7120985-7208768 GCA_026289955.1 Argiope argentata
TATATACTTTTGCTTATCCTCAAGAAGATGGAATAATAAAAAAAGAAAATGCTTAAAAGTTTTACAATTTGTTTTCCAATTTTATTCTTGCTCGCTGTTTCCATTTATAAATAACATTTTCTTAATTCTCTATCTTTGATTTGATATTTTGTCTTGGAAAAAGCACTGAAAAGGAGAGAGGGGAGAGGAAACGAATAAAAACAGAAAGATTCGGCAGAAAAAAATACTTTTAGTGATTAAGAAACACAAAAGAAACTGAAGGAGTTTCTTTCCATCTCCCTACATAAACACATTTTTTTCCTTCTCCTACAGAAAAATTCAACGTTTCATGCATCCTGAGCAGTGAAAGAAAAGTGGTGGGATTCTCAAATCTCCTCTCTAGAACTCCTTTTTAACTTATTAAAGGACTTTTCTTTCCTGAGTAAAAATAGGTGGTGACTTTGCCACTCTTGTATTTGATGTGATGAATTATTCAGAGCTTCAAAGCTCTTCTTACGCATTGTGTTCGAATGTATAGCCGAGAATGATGAAACACATTTGTGGACAAATTTATATTACATTCGGAATATCACCGGCTTAAAAACTTTAAAAATTTTTAATGCTGGACGTGAATATTTTAAATGGCTGTTAAAAAGAAATATTAAAAAAGATTATAAAAATGTATAATTGCTTAGAGTTATATCAATTATTTCACTTCCAAAACTAAGCTTTTCACTTCTGATTTAAGCAAATTTTTTCATAACAATTCTTGATTTTCAAATACGTTAGTTTTTCAAATATTTTATCTTTTTCCATATTTATCTGTTATTTGCAATTTGGGTATCAAGTACTGATCGGTTATGAAACTTATTGATGGTGTCTGATAGGGCTAGATTCTAATGGCTGCTTTCTTTTATTTAATTTCCGACTGTGAAATTATTTGAAATAATTATACTAAATTAGGAGCGCAATGATTGTATCACTAAACTTTTCACTCCTGAGAAAAAAAAGAAATTAGATATAACTTATTTTAAAATTTTCTTTTCAGCTTGAATTGAAATGAATGTGAATTTCCATGCATTGTAAATTCCAGTTCGTAATTAGCTTCTGAGGTTTGATTACCTTAAATGACATAGGAATCGCATCAAAATATAAAATGATGATTCGTAAATGATCAGTAAAGTAATTATTTCTTGGAAATTTATATCTTTCTTTCTTTATCAAAAACATGAATCAATACCTAAGACAACAATTTTTGAGCCAGAAAGTAACTTTCTAAGTTAAATGGATTAATTTACAGTAATATTAATATTCTCTTTTGAAACATAACATAGATATTTTGAGTCGAAACTAGCAAACTGACAGAAAGGTCAGATGACAAACTGAAATATTGCAGAGTTGGAAGCAATGTCGTTAAAGTCGAAATAGAATAGGTTTTTGGTTTATATTAAATGGAGGAATGCCCTAAAAATGTTGTAGTACTTAATTAAGAGTTAATGATTTAGTCTCAGATAATATAAACTTCATCTGGCTACGCAACGAAATTTCGAGTTTTTCTTTCAACACATCCTTTTAGATTTAAAACAATAAATAAAGTTAACAAAATTAATATCTGTTAAAAGTGCTAAAGAAATTTTTAATAATATCGAGGCTCTAACTTATTAAAACCGAGTTGCTTCTCATCTATCTGAAAACATTAATAAGTTTGCGTTTACTTGGAGCAGACAAAAAGTATCATCTATTTCAATTAAGATTCAGTCTTAATTAGGCTTCGCATCTCACTTAATAATTATTTTTACCAATTCAGCAGCCATTACTTTTGTTAAAAAATATTAGATTTTTTAATACTTTAAACAGGGTGTCCCAAAAATGGAACAAGTTTTTGTTTGCTGAAATATTACATTTTGATGTATACTTAGCATACTTTAATATTAGATCTTTGTGGAACCTGATGGTAAAATCTTTAAAAAAATTTTTTAGGCATCTTTTCGAATGTAGTATTTTTGATAAGTAAAATTTTTTCTTACTATATCTATGTTCACGCAACATTTCACATTTCTAAACAGATATGCTTATTTTTAAATTTAGAGGGCCTAACCATAAATTTGGATGAAAATAATACTTCATTAACACAAATTTATTCAATACGGAAAAACTTTGATATGTAAACATTTGTCTAAAAGTACATCATCATTCATCATAACTTCAAAGAAATTCCCTAATAACGTTGAGTAATCGACAGTTACATCTTCGAGAAAAAGAATAAGAATCAACCTAAAGAATCGAAAATAAATTTCTTTTCTCGCACTTGTTTGTTTTCTAAAAGAATAACATATATCAATAATAAGGTAAGCTTTAATACCCAGACGAGCTATAATATAAGTAATCATAACGAAAGCCTAGATATAGATGACATCGACTCCCATGCTCTTCTAGGCAGCATGTGTGTGTTTATAGAATGTTTAGCGATTACAATCAACAGAAGTCTTACTCTCCCGGAGAGAAATGGGAAGTAATAAAATGTTATATACATGATGCAGAAATTGACATTTTGGCTTATTTTTCAAGTTTTTATAATACTTGAGTACGAACATTCAGTCCAGAGCTCAACCTTCTTAAACTGACAGTGTAGAGAATATTTGAAAGTAATATCTGGCATTCATACATTTTTCGGGGAGTACAATAACTAATATAAAAATTATATTGATAACTGCAAAATAGACGCCTAGAATTTAACATTTTTGTCCTATCTTAAATAAAATAAAACCATGCTTTTTTGAAAATTGTAATTTTTACTGAAGAGTGTCGCTTTTATTTAGTTAGAAAATGCTAATTTTCAAAAGTGTCACTTTTGCAGATGTAAAAATACATTATTCATACAAGAGGCTCATCATTAATAAAGATTTTATCTAAATGCATTGTTTATTTTAGTTATAAAGACTTTTTAATTTGATCCATTTTGCATAATACCACCCTCAGTGTTGACTGGCATATTTAGATAGTTTTGATTTGCTGCATGTCTGAACTGATAAATGAATTGGCTTTGCAGTGCTCGCTCTGTATGCGTTTACTGACAAATTCAAAAAGCCCGTGTTTGTTTCAAAAACGATGAACTTGGTCACATATGTACAAGCATTATCAAAAGAATGTAACCTTGTATAGATGTCAGAAAATGCGTTATTATTTCTTGATTCTGCCAGTTTAATAATACTTCCTATGACATGCATATTATCTTTGAAAATTAAAAACTAAAACTAAACACTAAGAAGCCAGTCAAAGCATAAAAAAGGGTCAAACCAATGGATTTTACTTTAAAAATTTCAGCGTACTTTACTGTTAGAATCGTGATATTTTGTGTTCGTATTGACTATTACATGCGAAAAACACTGTGTGTTCATTGACCCTTTTTCTTAACGGACACCGTATAAAAATAGAATTTTTCTTTGTATTCCTTCCCTCTACAGAAGCCAAAATATTTTTATTCAGTGAAGTACCTTATTTAATAAAATTTTATAGTCGGTATATGCTTAATTGCATTTATAAAGGTAATAATCGCCTGATATGAATAATTTTGCATTAAAACATAATCATACAAATGAAGGACAGACAAAAAGACATCGGTACAAATATAGGTATATTCATTGTATTGCTCCTTTTAATGTCTGAATTCCTGATGAAAAATAGATCGTAGATAAATAGAGCTAACTTTACACACCAAGAATGGAAGAATTATTCCACAGAAAATAAACGAAAGTGTAAAAGGAAAAAAAATTATTTCTTTACTATAAAATGTTATATTCATTCAAGTATTCGATGTAATTTTCTCTTTTCCTAGAAATAAATTGTCAAAGACTAATTGGCGATGATTAACTTGGCAAAAATAAGTTATAGGGCGTTCCCCCCTAAATAATTAGTCAATAATACAAATGAATTTTAACACTGAATATATTAGCCTTAGGAAAAATTAAATTCCAATTTTTTGAGTAAAAAGACCATTTAATTAAATTCAATTTTCAAAATATTTTTGTGTCAGTGCAACCATAGACTAAACGCTTATTCGGAATATGTTTGATTTTTTTTGTTTTAAAAAACCTAATAAAAATGAGCAGTTAATGATCCAAAGAGATATAACTGCTTTTTCTTTTTCTTTTTTTTTTCTTTTTTTACTAAGGAAAAAAGGATTCGAGATTCTGGGAAATATTTTTTTTAATTTTTATCATCTTAAAGTTATTGAACGAAATGTTATCGATGCTAGTAAAATTTATTGTTAGTTGGTATACTCTTTTTAAAAGTTTTTGTTGGGGATGGGGTTGCAAGTACTATTTTGAAGAATTCATAACATTTTAAAACATCGTAATTAATACAAATTTTTGAAACATTTTGAAGCATCGGTTTAAATATTATTATTATGAACTTCGAAGTTTATGGTAGAATTTAAGGGCTCAAAATGTTGTCTCCTGGTTGACTTTGTTTTCTGCTAATGCGAACATATGTTTGGAAAGTTATAGGATGAATGGTTCATTTAATACGTAGCTAAAGAATATCAGGTTTCATTATACATTCAAAAATAAATATAAACATATAACAATAATCACAGAGAAAATCTTGTCCTTTCGACATTTTTTAATGATTTTGTAAATTCTCAGATATCATGTTAATTGCTGAATTCAATATAATGAAATACACATGCATATTCAATTAATAATCTAAAAGTAAAATGTAACGGCGTATAGAAAATAACTATTTGAAAGGTAAACCAGATAATTCTTGATTGAAATCAAATATTTGCTTCTCTTACAACAGGTGATTATTTAGCGACACCTATTAGATAAGTAATTTTGAAAAATATATTAAATCCTTCCTCTTTTTAAATTGCCTCTTGTACATAAAAATATATTTATAAATAGGATCATTATGATACAGTGGTGGAGTATTTAATGAGTGACTATATTCCATGCATCCAAACAATGTAAGTATTTCCCCCATTGAATTATCTTTTGAGCAAAACTTGAAATATGACTCATCGCCCATTTTGATAGTGAATAAAATTTGCACTACATTAGCATTTATAAATAAATCATAATGATCCCATTTATCCTCAACTAGGAAACTGCGTACAACAAAAACTCGGAAAAAGTTTTGATAGCAAAAAAAGTAGTTTACATAGAAAGGCCGTAGGGAGCTTGAAAGAAAAATAAAAGAGAAACCAGCACTTCTTTTCTCTTTTTTTTATTTTTTTTAACGACAGTAGCAATTTTAAACTTATTCTGCAAGCGATTTCTTTTGGTTGTTCTGGAGAGGTTTATCTTCCATCCAGGGAGTTCTTTAAAACTTTGGTACTCTTTTAAGCTTCGTGTTATGTTTTATCCATATTCTGTTTGCAGTGGTTTGTTATTTCAGGTGAAATAGGTCGATACGGGAAGAATAAAACGGAAAAACCCGGGGGTTTTATAAAATGTTTCGAATGCAGCCTTCAAACGTTTCACAAAAAAGGTTTTTTAGTTGCTTGTTTATTGCAGAAAAAAGGGGACGCCCTTGAAAATATAATTGAAACATACAGGAAACCTAACATCAATAGAAAAGGGCATGCCATTTCAAAAAGGAAACTCTGAACAATAGAATTCTTTTGGTATGTGCGGTTTATTTTAACAAATCCTGTATGTTTGAATGCTTATGTGAATATAATAAGCATAGTTTCAATATCGCATTCAAAATCACAAAATGATTTTGTCGTATATTTAAAAACAATTATAAAAGAATTTGGAAATGTATATTATCATAATGGATTTAATTCACATGATTTTCCATTTTCATGATATCTAAATGAATTTTCTAACTTATTAATTAATTTCTTCTTACACTAAACTGGGGCATCTTTTACCTTCACTCAAGGCTCACAACAAACTCCAAATCTTAATCGAAGAAATTTATTAGATGCGATTCATTAAAAGATTACTACACCTTACTCTAAATCATTTGATGTATTTGGATGATATCCATTATGGATACTGTAATTTGTAATAAAATATCCATCACTGATCCTTGCATATAGACTTTATAAAGGAAGGATATTGTCATTGCATTGCTTCCTTCAAGGGGGAAACCGGAATAAAAAAAATTCTATTTTTTATACATTTAATATCATATATGATATAGAGCAATATTTTCTGAAAATAGATTTGAAATTATAAGAAGTTACTTCTTAACCTTAAAATGCACTTTATTGTCAGTTCTTGTAGTATTTATAGACTCTTTGCCACCAAATATTCACAATGTATAAATAGAAATGACAATCTTATAACATGAAAAAGAAATACGTATCTAAAAAACATTCGCATTAAAATCAGTTAAATATAATTAACTTTAGTAGAAGAAAGAAAGATTGTCACTTTAAATAAAATTATCAATTCACTATTATACTCAATTTTCATCGACATTGACGCTACTGAAAAAAAAATGTTTCCTACTATCTACCTCAACGATAGGGGAGAGAATGTATCTTTTATTTCTTCGTGAAAATCTGAAACTAGCCATTACCAGAAAAATAAATTTTGAGAAATGTTAAATTAATACTTTGTAAATCTGTCGCACTGGGTGTACCTTCGTTAACCACATCAACTCTGCAGCTGGATTTGTAATATAAAATTTTTCCGGCATCTTCAATGACAAAGATCAAAATATGCATAGCTGGGGAAAACAAACCATGGATATTTGAAATAAGTTATTTCTTCCATTCAATTAGCTTTTGCTTCTTTTTCAAATGAATCAAAATCGTAATCTGATTCCTTTTTCAGTATCA
This sequence comes from Argiope argentata, assembly GCA_026289955.1. Lineage (NCBI taxonomy): Eukaryota > Metazoa > Arthropoda > Arachnida > Araneae > Araneidae > Argiope > Argiope argentata. The sequence goes on from JAOUZG010010951.1 coordinate 7,127,764, forward strand.
AATTTCCCTTATCTCCTTAACATCCAAGCACTTTTCAAGTAGCATTTCCTTTAACATTCGAATTTTCTCGGCGTGTCTCTGGAAGACACGCTCTTGGGAAGTTACTCCCCATGGCCCGACGAAATAAATCTGTCATCCCTCTACTTTGAGCAAATGCCTGGTGGTTTTCGAAAACGGTTACTTTTTCTACAAGCTAAAGAATGTCATTCTAGGTAATGGGTCGACATTTTTTAGTGTTCATTGACTTTCGGAGTTAATTATTTCATTACTAAATATTTGGAGATTATTTTTAATGTCATTTAGAAAATAGGATTATTTAAAGTTTTATATCAGATTTCCAAAACATTGAAATAAAAATTCGCACTAATATCAGCAGTATCAAAAATAATCTTTATTTTTCATATAATTTTCCAAAATACTTGTAGAATATCAATTCATTATTTTATAAAATTAAATAATACGTTCATATATTAATATGCAATTTTTTACATAGAAATATATGACGTGCATAGTGTATATCAATGAAATTAGGATAATTTTTTACATAGTATAGATGTCAAAGTAATTCTATATTAAACGAGATTCATTTAATACTTAAATAAAAACATCCCTTGAATAAAAAAATTATGAAAACGGCATATTTTGAAAATAATTCGTTCTTTTAACACTCGGCTCAGATTTTTTTTATAATCTTCAGTATTACACTCTCTCCTATGCTCATTGAAGTTTTGAATATAAAATATTATTTTGAATTTTCGATCGTAAAGCAAAGAGATTTTTTGGATCTTTAATTACTTTGTTAAAGAAATTTTAACATTTTATTTCCAACAGCTTACGCATATTGTTTTTTACTTAAATCATTGAAAAAGAAGGTGAAATAAATATACATTCCAAAAATATCTTTATTTTGGAACTTATTTTTACTAATCTTTTAAAACTATTGTCAAACCAAGAGACCACAACTTATCAAAAGTAATATATCAATTGTATCAAATGAATTTGATAAATGGGATAACATATTCTTAAAACTTCATTTAATGCTGATATACGAAATAAAAACTGTTCAATAAGTTGTGGGAAAAAATTATATATTTTATAAATACATATACTTTATAAATACATATACAATACGAATTATATTTTAAAATACATGCCGTCAGTGTTCAGCCCGAACATTTTCTTTAGTTCATCATAAATATTACTTTTTTAGTACAACCCGCCTAACTAAATTTTTCAAGCTGAATTTCTGATTTTAAAATGCTATTTTAAGTTTTTATAGTATTGTGGTAATAAGACAAGAACTTTCAACAATGAAATAAAACGAATTTTTGGAAGGAAGTTTCATATTAAGTTTCCAGAAATTTACGCATGAATGAATCGGGAGTAAATTTTTAGTTCATGAATTTTAGATCATTGAATTAAAAATTGAGACAAATATTAACAAAAAAATATCCTTATTTTTCATTTTATTTTTATTGATGATGATGATGACCATGTTGTGTTCGCTTTTTACAATGGAAAGAGGGCTGCAGTAGTTTCTGAGGGTATTTTGTTTTTATTAAACTTTTAAAATGTTGTTAAAACAATAATTTGTCAATTGTTGATAATAGACCCTGTATTTCTGCTTAATTTTTTGTAGATCAAAATAATTCAGAAAGTAGATTAAATAATTTGGAAACTTCATCTTACAAGGAAATCTATATATATATATATATATAAATAAAAGATGTTGTTGAAAATGTTTCAAGCTATCAGCTAAAGCATCATTTTTCTTGGCCAACCCTCATCTTCGCTTTACAAATCACTGTCACTTTTATCAGTAGCAGATAAAATTACTTTTATTTCTTCATAAGGGAATTCAAGTTTATTTTTACTTATAATGAAGAAATAATAAGCATTTGAATAAAAATATTACTATGATGTTAATTTAAAAAAAACCCGATTCGTAGTACATAAAATAAAGAGTAGAGATTCATAATTGAAGATAAATTTTCAGAATGACAATCGTACAATTAACTTGGCATTTATATATGTTATTTCGCTCTATGAAGGAGAGGAAAAAGAAAACTTCTGATTTTTTGGAGCCTTTAAAAGCTATTTGACAGCCTAGTGTTCACCCAGCATAAAAAATTCCGATGGTTCTTTGATGAGAAAATAAGACGTCGCGGATATAAAAAGACTTACCCCCACAATAACAAGAGTTTATGCCTCTTTTGTGAATTTTTTTTAATGTGAATAGGCTGCAGTGTCAATGTAATAGTTTGTCTTTGTAGAATTACTATAGTCTTACTATTGAAAAGAGCTTCTGGGGCTTATCCGAAAAATAAACATGTCGGTATCCTTTTATATCATCCATCGTTAACAGAGACCTTCAGTGGAAAATTTCTATTATAAATAGCTATAAAATCTTTCCAATTTTGAGTTAACAACGCATGGAAATAGAAATTAAAACAACTTCAAAACAGAAAATATGCGCAAACAACCTATTTAGTAACTCACTCCCAGACCTCATAGCGTTCAGTCACGGGAATCTGCTGTAAAAAAGCCTCGACTGCCCTCCTGGAGTTCTTAACACATACCCGTCTTCCTTAAAACAGAATCAGGTGCAGGACACCGATCGACTTATAAAGGAACATTTTCAAACCATCAAGCTGGAAGTGAGAGGGTTATACCCATACTCAGTTTTCTTATATTCTTTTATGTTTCACATAAAAAGGCTTTAAATTACTATTAATAAATAAATTATACTTCTAAAAAGTATTTTGCAAATATTTTACAAGATCGTTATCTTTTAAATGTTAATAATTTCATATAAAACAATAAACACTGTGAAAAAACAGAATTCTGCTATTTTCCTGGAAATAATGTTTTTTTCTACATTATGATGAATTACTTTAAAGACACAGAGGATATAGAGTTTCATGACTGTAAAAACCAACTTCACAAATGTATACAATATTTCTCACACACACACACACACACACACACACACACACACACACACACACACACACACACACACACACACACACACACACACACACTAGGTCAACCTAATCCACATCATTATTTTATCAACTGGGAAAGCACTAACCTGCTTACTTTTACGGCAACTTCTCTTCGCGTTGAATAAGAGCACTAAGGTTAAATGAAATACAAGGAACAAAATAAACTGCATTGAAATAATGATTTAAAAAATATATTTTCTTTGATTTTTGAATCTCTGAAATTTTAAGCATAAGCTTTGAAATCTTAAATACCTCATAAAATAAACGGAATTCAAAGATTAAGAGTTAAAATTAGAAATTGATTCACAGTGCTTATATTATGACATAGTTTTCAATGTTATTTTTCAATTGATAGTTATTTTTCTTGTTATAGAATTTATAAATAATATTATTTAATAAACTGTTTAATAGTTTATTATTTATTTATTTTTTATTAGCTCATTTATAACTACCAGGCAACATATAAATGAATGCAAAAAAATGCTTTATTAAAATAAAAACATTGAATTATATGTTTCAGGTTTCATAAATCAATTTTCATCATCTTATTATCTAATATCTATTTATAAAACAGCAAACTTTAGTTTTAAATAGCAAAACTGGTGACTTGGTAATAAATCTTTAATGCTAAAGCCTACCTGGAAATGGACTTTCAATGCGACGTTGAAGAAAACTTTCTAACTATATTATCGTGTAAACTTTCTACATCAAAATGCAAGCTTTCAGTTTTAGTGCTGCTAGGCTAAAAACTTTTTCGTTAACATAAGTTGCTGGAAGTTTTTACCACTCAGCATTTTTTTTCTCTGTCACAGCTTTCTCGCTAATCAGTCTTTCCAGTTACTTCAAGTGCCTCTTATTTATTTCTTCTGATGCATAGGATAAGCCCTCTTGAAAGGGATTGCCGATCAAATTTATCGAGGATAATGAAGGCTCAAATAAAGGAAGCTTAACTTAGATTGTACCATCCGCCTTTACCTATTCCATTCTCCCGGTACTTATTATTCACTTTGGTTACAATCGAGGTTTTAGAGATATCCTCCCAGAATACAAATAGTTAGGAATATAGAAAAGGAGATTCCATTAGATGTGAAAAGATGTGGAATGATTGCTTAAATGGTTAACTTTCTTTCGCAACTCTTTAACACTTCATTCAAGCTTTGGAACTTCCTTATTGTAATACTTTTACACTGGCTTCACATGAACAATAAGAGGTGGATTTTGTCAAGTGAAGCGTTTTAGCAAACTTTGCATAATTGGGTTAAGTTTTATGAAACGCTTTGAGATAAATCTTGTTTTCTGACGTATTTAAAAAGATAAGTAGATGTCCAGTCAATCATAAAGTAAAATCTTAACTTTTAGCCAGCTCTTATTTCTTTTTTTTTATATTTCTTCAAACTTATCTAGCAATTGTGCGAAGAAAATGTGAATTAATTAACTCTTTTTTCCTTTATTATAAGCCTTTTATCGATTCATACCCGAAAAATGTCCAAATTATATAATAGTTACACATTGACAAATACTTCATAAGTAAAAAATGATAAACTGAATAGGTTAAAACTCAGAATATTGTAGAAACTTTTTATTTTATTGTGTATTTTAGACGCAAAGTAGATGCGAACTCTTCTTCTTTTACATTTGTTATGGAGTCTAAAGATTTTAGGTTCTAGCTTCAGTTTCCCCTTTAATTTCTTTTAACCATGTCGAGCACATTAGTGCATTTGAATTTTTTTTCCAATACTAGATGCATATTACACTTTATGTTTCGGAGAATTTGCACTTTTTTTCATTTAACCACTGAGGATCTCCTCTAGCACAGACTATTTTATATGTAAGCATGTTACAAATCAACCATTAATATAAAATAAATGCTTAAGAGCCTCATATAGCCTCACAGTTCTTATAAGAATTGAAATATCAATAAATACCCAAAATCGAATAGGCCATCGAATTAGAAGTTGAAATAAACGCATAGGTCAGGTGTAGTAAATGGGAATCCTGGTTGAATTACAAGAAATAATTTTCCGCTTTCAAGTTATTAGAAGACAAGAATTTCGAGGGCTTTTGACAGCCCACGAGTTACTAATTTTTAGCTTCCCTGAACAACATCCTTACAATCTCGCACATGATAATGCAAGTGCTTGAGGGAGTAAAACTACGAAAAAATTGATTTAATTACAGTGGACATTTAGCTATTATGACTTCTAATGGGGAATGAAATATCACCATTTGATTAGTACAAATGAGGGCATCACACGTCATCAGATTTACAGCAATAAAGTCGATCTACGATGATATCAGACGAGAGTGTTAAATATTTTGTAATGTGAATAACGTAAATTTTTTTCTAAAATCAAATCATTTTGGATATTATGAAAATTTTGAGAATTACCTATATTTATCACATACTTTTTTGAAAAAAATTAGTTGTCATATTATTTTAATTTTATCATCTCAGGTTTGTAGCCAGAGAAATATTAATTCATGTCTGTGTTTCTCTAAATATCAAAAGAGTGTATTCATTGGCCTATCATTAATTCCAGCAATGACTCAGCTATCATTAAATTTACACCACCTGAAATTTTGGAAAGTACTTTATTGATGAAAGTGTCATTCTTTCTCCTGATCTGCGTTCAAAATTGTTTTTTATCACTTCATACACTTGAAATAGCTTCATCGAACATATGACCTCAATTTCAGAATTATATTTGAATTTTCGACTGAACTTTGATACCCAGAAAGTTACAAAGTGATATACTCTCTTTTAAGCTGGAGTTTCTGGTTTTAGATAGAGAATTTGGCAAAGCAGCGCGATGAAATAGCACAAATATTATCAAATTCACCCTATATCAAAGTCATACAAGATTACATTATTTTTTTAAGGATCCAGAAGGGAGAATTTGGTTGTTGTTTTTTTTTGAATAGAAATTTAACTTTTGAAAATGGCATCATATTTCGTCGTTTTACGCTAGAAAACAAACACTGCTTTTTAATTATATTTTAATATAAATTTACTAAACGATATTTTCTGCATATTTTGAGAATAGTGGTATCTAGATGAGAGTATTGGAGTTTTTTTTTCTATTAACACTACTCGATATTATAACAGAAAATTTGATATTTCCGGCGTCCTGGTACAGAGGTAACGCGTCTTCCTCGTGATACGGGGGTCCCGGGTTAAAGTCCCGAATAAGGCATGGGTGTTCTGTGTACTATCTGTAAGGTGTATGAATGTGCCTCCCTGTAAAAAAGGACCGTGCTAGCGAATGTGATGAGTGTGTGGCTAAGTCGTACTTTTAGTCCTAGCTGACGTTATTCCAAAAACGAGAGACGCTCGCTCGGTTTAAAGTCGTTGATAGCCGTTAATGCGCTTATCCATGTCAAGTGTCATTAGTAACAATAACAACAAATTTGATATTAAAATAAAACTAATTTTTGGAAAATAAATTTGCACTTTTATTAAAGATAGTAATTTATTTCAATCTAACTGTAGAATTATTCTAATTGCTGATACAGATTACATAATTTTTTACAAAGTTTCAACCAAATATTTGAAGTAATATTCATAAAACTGTAATTTTTACCTTTTCAGATAATTATTTTAATACTATTATTAATTCTTTTAGAAATTATTTAAGCGTTATTGTTTCTCTTACTAACTTAACCTTTTCCTCTGAAGTTATAAAATTCCTTTGTAAGAAATAGTAGCATGTGAATTCCTTTAACATAATCTAAAATTATGAATTTTTAAATGTTCAGAAATGTTCTTTCTGTTAAGTCTCAATTGTTAACTTTTTCCAGGCTTGACGACCAAGTATTGGTTTGGAGCATGATGATGATGTAAACGTATGCTTATCTCACTTATGTAAGTACGTCATCAGTTAACTTGTTGCTTTCGAATGGGTGTGCATATAGTTAGCAACTAAAAAAAAATACCCGAAAAGATCTAATGCGTCTCTCGACATTAATGTCAAATGTGATTCTATCTTTCTATTCTGTAACAAGTGCTATAGTGAAAGTAAAATACGTTACACTTAAAGACGAGTTTCTAATCAGTATATAAATTCGCCCACCGTCATCCGTTACGCTAGGCCAGGATAAAAATTCTCGCCTCTTTTATTCATGTCATTATCGTATGAGGAATCCGAAATTTTGTTTTAGCGTCGAGCAGCTGACTGACTTTTATGCTTGAACTGATGTGTTTGAAGAACTTTTGTGTTTGAACTGATTGATTTATGGAAGAGAGAATATAGCTAAGTATGTATAGACAAGCTACGGGATCACAGACTGAATATTTCATTTGCGATTTTCATGTCGAAATGTAGCAAAAGTTAATGAGCTGAGATCTATGATTTTTGTTATTTTATTATTGTTATTTATGATATTAGGATTGGTTTCAATTTTTGTACTTATGAACACTGCGGATGGAGATTTCATAGCAAAGAATCAAAAAGAAGGAATCAAGAAAGGAATAACTTTTGCCGTTTGATGTTAATGTACATTTACATCTAAATTATGCTACAAATAATATTTTTAAAAAAAAATTCTTAAGAGTCCTTTCTATATGTATGATATCATCTACTCAACTTCCATTAGTTATTTTGGGGTAATAGTGTTTAAGATATTGTTAACATGATAACCTCTCGTCTAGAAAGGTGCATTGTGTAGATATTGTTGGTCGATCTATATTCTCGGTCTATAATTCTCAATTTTATATTTTATTTTTTCGTTAGTAATTTCTTCTTAGATCTTTTAGATCATTTCGCTTCTCTTAGGGTTCTTTTCATCACTGAAAAATTAAGTGCATCTGTTTACCGCATAAGCCAATTCTGTTTCTTAATTTTTTCATTCATTCGGTGTTTAGATAACGCAAGCATTATCACAGAATATAAAGCATTTTCATTTATCTTCTTTACATGTATAACTTGTTATTAAAAGGTTTCAAGGAGGATATAAGGAAAGAAAGAATATGCAGAAGTATAATAATTTATTGTTTGTATGTAATTAAACTAAACATACACATCTGTATTATTCAACTTTTTAATTTTCAGAAAATTTTACATTTGATCCAAAATCTCACAGTTTTTTTTAAAGTACCTCTAATAGATTCAAATAGATATGCGATAAAAAAAAAGTTAATAGAATGTGGCATATATAATAAATATAATAACCCTTAATATTTTAAATTAAATTATAATTAAATTCTAATGACGTAAATTTAAAATTAAGAAAGTCATTAGCCCTCCAAATATCACTTATATTGCTTATTTGCATCTATAGCCTAGAATTACAAAATATATGCTCTGAATCGAGTAGTTAATAAAGCCCAATGAAACATGCTTCAAAACATTACTATCGTTTCTAAAATTTTAGACAAGCATTTATGATTAACGTAATTTTTCTACTGAAGTGCTTCGTTTCGGAGTTCTTTCATGCTAATTATATCCTACATCTTAAGATTCCTTTGAAGATGATTTCTCAATCACGATGCTTATTCCTTTTATACACAACTTTTCTACAAGAATAACAATGAAAAAATTAATTCCAGTCTCGATTGTAATGTTTAAGAATATAATCACTTAAAACTTTTCCCTGAAGGCGGAAAATACTCGAAATGAAGAATGTGACATTCGCAAGAAGTGAAAAGCCAAAACCGTGAGCCATAATGTAATATAATCCTTGAGAATGTATTTTAACTTCTGCTACATCCCGAATTAGTGAAACTGGAAAATGAGAGTGTAGAATGGCATTTGAAAATCAGAAATACATTCGAGGACTTTCCGAGGATTAGGAATTTTAATTATGGGAACTACTCGCTCAGCAGATGAAAGAAAACCTTCTTTGAAATCCTTTCTGAAATTGAGCTTAGGAGACAATTGAGTGCGCATCAAAATCTCAAAGCATTCTCTTCGTAGAATTTGAGTGAAAGTCAATTCACAATTTATTCCATTGGACTTAGCTGGAATAAAGAATCGATGTAAGACTGATTTGAGAAACAATTTATTTGGATCTTTAAAGAGGAAAATTACAAAAGGAGAAGGGGATCTGAATCAAAATTGAATATGCACTCCCTGGTTTATGAATGATAAAACGATGTTTTTAGTTTTTGGTTGAACGTGACTTATAGTCCTAATTAAAATACAGACAGCATTTGTGCTTAATGACATATTCGATAAATTATTCAGCGCTCCAGAATTGTTGTGCCTCATAATCAGTGGCTATTCTCGTGTAGGCATACCCTAACAATTCTATTTGAGAATTTGTCCAAAATATTGTTTTAAATTAATTATTCCATTAAAATTGAATAATAAATTAACTGATTATTTCGCAGTTTGAGTTTAGTATGCTTAGCATTAAGGAGAATGAGATGAATATATGCAAGCTAAACTGATAGATAAAGGAAATATATATATGTGTAAATTGTTCACTGAGAAACGATGTTCATAATCTCATTTAAAATTTGCAACGTATTGATAAAAAAAAGTAATGAATAGCATACATGGGATGTTTGCTTATAAATACTCTCATGACCAACGCATTTTCTGTGAATCTCAAAATAACTAGCCAATTGTTCGGAAGTTAAAATTATTCAATTTAGGATATTATAATGAATTCAAATTTCTGCAAATATTTCTGTTTCGATGCACATTTGTATCCCAGAATTATATTATATTAAAAGTGGAAATCTGGAAAATATTTCACAATTATCTTTAAATAAACACACAATTCATAATTTATTACATGAATTTACGAATTGAGTTTAAGTTGGGGACGATTTGCTAAATATGATCTTAAAGTAAATAATCTATGTAAGGACTGAATCTTTCATTTTTATGACATTATTTTAGTTATTTCAGCATTTGTTTAGAGAAATTTATGTTCATTTTCTTTTCTTTTAATAACTTTATCAATATTTTTTTTACATTTTCATTGCTTCTTTTAGAGACTATGTGGAAAAAAATTAATTATGTAGTAGGGTAACACTGGCCAATAACTTTTATGTTTATTTCTAAGCAAATGCGTGATCAATGAATCGAATATTTTTAGCTGAAACTTTGATGCAGTGCATATTATTTAGGCAAGTTACAAATATTTCGACAGCCTACATACTTTTCAATTAGAGTTTCTCATGAAGCCTCAATAATTTCTAGTAACTAATTATCTCTCCCCCCTTTTTCATCACCTCCAAGCTTTGATCTGCCGACAAAAATATAAAAATCAGTATTTAAATAAATAATAATAGTATACGTGCCTTAATTTCTCTACACTAATCATAGATTAACTTAAATTATTTAAATACTCCTAGTGCTTCGAAAATTGGGAGAATTGTCATAAACAGAGCTGATTTTCTTCTGATATCCATACTTAATACTTTTGCTAACAGAAGGATCTGCATTTTAAAGTCTTTGCAGGATATCTGCTGACAAGTTTGAAGAAGATCTGAGACTCATTTATTCAGTCATTTATGAACTCATTTATCTGAATTTCATTTTATTCAGTCATTTTCCTCTAGTAAGATTCGAAGATGTGGATTCTTAATATAAAATAATTCACTCAGTTAATTTGACTTCATTTTATTCTCTCTTATTTACAAATCTATTTACAAGATGTTGCCATACATAAAAACAGCAATAAATTCCAACTTTAGAGTTCTTAAAGTAAGTTATAGCTCTAGTATGTTTTAAAGTAAAATCTAGATTTTAGCCAAAGGTGCTCGTAAAATCTTCCCACATTTCAGTTTTTAAATTAGGAGGATACAAAATCAAAAAAGCTCAAAATTACCAATATATTAAATTCAAAATATTAGGACATCAAAACAGGGATGACACATATATGAAAATTGTATAATAAAGCTCCAGAGTTAGTAAAAACGTGAAGGCTTAACTACTCTTCTTCAACTTTTAGTTTTCGTTTCACAGTCGTCATTTTATGAGCTCGTGATTTTGATTTCTTTATACGAAGACTCCGATTTGTTATTTCTCGTAACTATATGATCGTCATCCTCTAATTCCAAAGGGTATAAACATTGCACTGGACGCAAAAGTTCTCCACTCGCTGTTTTCAGCTTTACTACCCGGATGCAACCTATCTTTCCAAGGAAACATTTTGATTATCATTCCCAAAGACCAGTCCAGACGCTTTTTGATATCATTTTCAATTATGGCAGTATCTCTTACTCGCACTTGTGTAGATTTATTTATCTTTGGATTTTTTTTGGATTAGCAAAATTAGATATTGTTTTTGAAATCTTTTCCTCATGTGCTTTTGTAATTTTTGTTGATACTTATACCGTTTGGAGATATTTACTTTATCCAAAGTAATTTAAATCCGGAACTTCTACCTTTCAACACTTGAATGAATATCGAGGGAGTCAATCGAGTTAAATCATTCGGATCTTCTGATAGATATCTGTTAGGACAACTTGTACTCCAGCAGGGAAGAGATCAATTGATTTTCAAAAATCAGCCTCTCCATTAATGGGTGTGTGCAAGGTCATACTAATGGTATCTAAAATTTCTTCATCATCTCGTCTAGTAATTTTAGTTTTCAATCTAATTAGCCCATTAGAATCAATAAACATACAAAGTGATTTGAACTTAGATCTTACATCGTCATTACTAAAAGTTTCTTATTGCACGATTTATATCACTTTTTTTCGAGGAAATATAGTTCTGTAACAGTAGAAAGATGCTAGAATTTTTACAATTTTTGAATATTTTGAGAACTTGTACAAATACCAGGATTTATTACGATATGTACTGTTCACCAACGTTACGAACCTCTTTCTTGGAAAACCTCTTCCAAATTGTATGCAGAGTCTGTCACTGGCCATTCTTCTTCTGAAAGTTTAAACAGCTGTGGACCCTAAAACCATCTCGATTTCGAAAATCCTCGAATTGAACAGCCGCAGGAAGGGAGATCTGCACGATTACAAGTCCCTGGGATATGATTCCAAGCATCCTTTGAAGAAAGACTTATTTCTTCTTGTATGTTATTCAATAACGTACCTCAATGACCTTGTTGTATCCAATAAAGAACAACAGAAGAATCTTTCCAATAAAAATTAGGTACGTCTCTCAAAGACATAGATTTTTTAATATCTGAAGTTAACCAAGCTCCAATACAGCATGTCAATAATTTTAGACGAAGTATTGTAATAACCTTTAAATGTGCTACTCTACGTTTTGACTCTATAAAATATATTTTAAATTCCTCTCCCAAGGTTTTTCTCAAAAATACAACACTATTGTATGTAACTTTGATGGTATCACAAAAGGTATGAAGACTTAGTCCTTCAGTGCAGCCATTGATCTTTATACATATAGGGCTCTGAACTTCAGACAGCAATTTCAAATCAACAATCAAAATTTTGAATTGTTTCTGAATGTCATCTGGTAGAAATTTATCCCACCCTAACTTTCTTTTCCAAATATTTTGCACTAATCATAGGACATAAAAATCCCTGTGGATCAAATATCTTTTAAGTCGTTGACAAAATATTTATTTTACTTCAAACATAAAAAATTAAATTCAGCATTTAGCAAATCACAGAAAAGGAAATCTTCTATCTATTCCTAACAGTCCAGGTACTGAGGTTAGAGTAATTGGCTAGTACCGACTTAGCTCCCTTGTATATTCCCAACCTCTAAAATAAAAACATGTCTTGGAAAGCAACAACTTTGCTTCTTGGATGAATCGAGTAAGATCATCTGCATTGCGCACAGATGTCACACAGTTATCTACATAAAATGAATTCTTCAGTATTTCGTAGGTTTCTGGAAAGCGTTTTTTAGTTTCATCTAGATGATTATTCAAGACCACTGTCAATAGGAAAGGACTACAAGTGAGGCCAAAAACAAAACGTCGGTGACGAAGTATCTCAAACTTTTCCGTAATCTTCCCACCAAATAAATCCTAAAACTTCTTTATCTTCTTTTGCAATTGAAATTTGAAGGAAGGCCTTTTTAATATCAAAAATTACCCCAATGTCATTTTGTATAAATTTTCTTAAAATTGGAGGAATTTGCTCTACCAAAATTCGGCCCCTTTTCCAGACAGTCATTTAAGGATGGAGCTTTCTTAACTTGGTAAGAAGCGTCAAACACTGGACGTACTTTGATTGAAATTTTTTTCTTAAAAATACCTCGATATGGCAATTAATAACTTGGACTCCCTTCTTCCATTTTGGGTACTTTCTCCAACATTTTCCTCAAGCCATTCTTCAAAAATAGCTTCATATTCTGCATATATCTTTTCATCTTTTAACTTCTGCGAAGTACGGATAAAACATTGCTCACCTGTGGATCTACTGTCTTCTGGAATTTCTTTTGCTTCTATCCAAGGTAGCTGAGTATCTGCCGTTTTCATCTTTATCCACTGTTTTCATAAAATGTTCCATTGTGTTTCTTATCATTTTTTTCTTTAGATTTAGTCTCAATTGGATCCATAATACCTAAAGTTTCTAATTTCCAAAGATCAGCAATAGAGCTATTTTGTATTAGAATTGAAGTCCTCAGATCAGCGGAAGTGTTTTCTGATTATCATCCAAAAAGTTTACCCATGATCAGTCAGCCTAATTTTGTTTTATTTGCTACTAATCCACATTTCAGAACATATATAATTTCCGAGAATAATTGTTTGCAAAAGTCCTATCAAAGTCCTTGCAAAGCCCCTATCAGCAATTCTTTTTCAGGACAATCTTTGCCTTGATCAAAAAGTATTATATTCTTTTTCTTTCACTCTTTTTCCAAATTTCCTTTTTTTATTAGAGGTATTTTTTCCGCATATAACTGGTTGATCGAGAACTTGCATATTGTAACTAAATCCATTCAAATTCTGATGGTAAATAATATTTCTTAATTTAGGAATTTATTTAGATAGTCTATAAGGCTCATGCACAAATTAAGGTAGTTGTTACTTCACTATATGAGATAGCGAGAATTAAAAAAATAAGTATAAGAAAGTGTGATGTAGGATAAGTGCGAATAATTAGGAACAAGAGATAATCAAGGTTAGTTGATAAGTTTTACTATTTTTTGGTCTTTAGAATATAACAGTTACACGTAAAATATACTTTGCATTTTTACATCTTCTTCTGAGAAATTAAAAATTGCTCTCAATTACCCTTGACAATTATCACTCTTGAGCACTTCTCGTATCTTCCACACTTGGTTTTTCTAAAAGTTTGCATAATATATTAGAACATATGTCTTAGAGATGGATATTAACAGAGGTTTAGAAAACATCAATTATAATAAATAAAAAAAATTGGTGGATAATGATTGAAATAGATTTTTAAGGTAGTGTAAATGTCAGAGAAAAATGCGTCCATGAGAAGAGAGAACGTTTTATATTTGAAGTGGAAACTCTAATTTCTTCTATTAAGTTGTATTTGTTCTTTTTTAAATGCCTTCTATGTGTTACATACTTTCTTCTGTGCTTTACATTGTTCAAACATAACATTCCTTTTCCAATTTTCTTCAGCAAAATTAAGGATAGATTGCTGCCCAAATTGAAGTTATTAAACATATCTGTCAATTTATATAATGGTATTCCTTGACAGAGATTATATTTTTATAGTCAGAAAACAAACAGTACTACAGGTTACATGGAAACGGGTAGTAAAATAAATTTTGAGGCAATAAGTAATAGTCTCTTATCATTCCAAATATATTCAATTCATGTCAATCCGCTCTTAAATTCGTTCTAAATACTAAAATACATGATCTTATCTAACTTATAGTTTCCTAGACGAGAGATTTGAAAAATGTTAGTATAATTTTAAATGCTACTGTAATTCAGAAAACAAATTGATAAATAAATTCAAATAATTAATGAATAATATATTTAATTAACTCTTGAGAAGATGGTTAGGGAATCCGATAACTTTTAGAGGTTTCCTTATCATTGGAACACTTTAAATTCAAGAAGACTATATATTCTGCAAAATGCATAACTCATTCTACCTAGTATATTTTTTTAACATTAGAAATTGCAGTTTGAGAAAATGTATTTATTGTGTAGCCTTTTCTTCACTATAGAAGCTAAAGAGCTCATTAGCAGTTACTATTCAAAACAGGCTGATATTCAAGTAATAAAAATGGGAAAAAAATTAAGAAACGAATCTAATTCCCTCCCCCCAAAAAATCTTTCTCTTTTTGAGAAATACTGTGGCAATAGTGTCTTCAAAATGTAATTTTTAATTTCTATTTTTTTCTGACAAAAAAGATTTACAAACAAAAATTTACTACAACAAACAAACTTCCTAATCATTCCTGCATTTTCATGACGTGTATTTATAAAACTAGTACTATAACCATCTCTTGAACTTGAAGTTAGGAGCTTAGGGAAGTTAAAAAAATGTGCACGCTCTGAAGAATGATATGGCATTTTTTATCCATTTCGATGATCTAATCTTCGTTAAGGATGGTCTATTTTTTCCCTTAAACCAATATTTTCCATTTATAACTTTTGTGTGAATTTCGAGTCATTTTAGACTTCTACGATTCAAATTTTTAAAAATATTTTTTACTGGCGTCCTGGCACAAAGGTGCGGCGTCTTCCTTGTGATACGGACCTCCCGGTGAGGACAGGGTTGTTCTTCTGTGTACTATCTGTGAGATGCGTGAATGTACCCCTCCTTTCCTATAAAAAGGGGCTGTGCAAACGAATATGATGAGTGTGTAGATAAGTAGTACTCTTGGCTCTAGTTGTCTGTACATCAAAAACAAGAGACGCTCAACCACCTTAAAATCACTGACGGCCATCAGCACACTTGTCCTTAGAAAGTACCATTAGTGGCAACAGCAAAATATTTTTCACATACTCTATGTAATATCAAATATTGCTTTAAACGATCTATTTAAATAAATTCAAAGCGTTCCAATTTTTTTCAGAGTAATTTAATAACCCAATTGGATTACAGCATCGTTTGCTTTAATTAAATATATAATGTGAAAATTTTGTTTCTCATTTAAAAAAAATCCATGGATTTATGCAGAAATTCGAAAATAAATAAAGTTTTTTAATACTGATACATTTTCCCTTCAATATTTTGATTGTTATGACACTCAATGCTTTTTATTTTAGAAAAATCCTTAACCGCAGAAAGTATATAATTTTCGATATTAATTATCTAAAGCAAAAAATGCTGTCTCGATTCATTCTTATAATTTTTTTTCCAATTTACTTACTTAGCTAGATTATATACATATATATATCCGCTTAATTTGGTATGAGTGCATTCGAACAATTTGGTAGTGACAACTAACATTCTTTGAATTCTTTTTCTTTTGTAACATCCATTCCGTAATTATTCCTTTTTGGTTTCATAAAAGAAATGCTATTATTTTTCGTATTGATTTTATAAATAATAATTGAAATTCTCATTACTTATTTAGATTTTTATGAACACTATGTCCACTATTCAGCACTGTATAATCATCTATGACGTTTCTTCGTGTTTTCAAATTACAATCTGAATACCATTATTTTAAAAAAATTATTTGATGTAATCAAATGCTTCTTCTTTAATCGACATTTTTTTAAATCTATGAATTACTAAATTTTTATATTGCGTCTAGCACTACTTTTATTTTTAAAATAGTTAATGATATCTATTAATGATTTTTTATAATTGTTTATCCTTTTTCTTGTAATGCGAATTAAAAGGACAATTGAAACTTATTATGTGTACATGTGAATTTAAAAAGAGTTAGCGAATTCTTTTCAGAGAGTATTCCGCTGTTTCTTATAGTCATAAAAATATCTTTAGATGTATATCACCATGCAATTTAATTGCCTTGATTGTATTATCGATCGTACTGAAATAAAAAAAAACAATATGATCATTTATTTTTTGCATTTTAATTTGATTTTACGTTTTCAAATTTAGCAAGATTTGAAATTGAATTTTCACTCAATGGCTCGCATTTAACCTTATGTATTCCTCATTAAAACATAGTTATTTCATACTTTTAAAACTTAATTACTAATTAATTAATATATGTAATTAAATTTTCATCCAACCAGTACTATCCTCTAGTAGGGAATTGATAAATTTTGTTAATTTATTTCAAGATGATGTAATACCCTTTTGCAATGAATTATTAATAAAAAATAAGCACCCTTTATTTTAAATACATTACATATTTATGCTACATACATCTTCTTCAGTTCGAAGTTATAATAGCAAAATAATTTTGTTCACGGTTTTTATAAATATACTGTGGCATCATATATAAGAGAAGCTTTTTCGGGGGGGGGGTATTATGTAGAACCTAGTATTCACAGACTCTAGAGGTTCACTTGGCTCGACCACAAATCTCAACGGAGTAAGGTATTGGAAAATTTCTAAATCATTAAACTATTCAAAATTTGCTTAAAATAGCTTAAAATATAAATACTTAAATGTTAGAGGCACTATTTTGATTATTATTATTAAGAATTAAAAATTAAATGATTTTAAAAAAATTATTGATTTTAAAAATATACATTTAAAACATTTTTGTAAATCCAGAATTACATATTTCAAAGTCTTTATTCCTTTTTATTCAAAAATAGTAAGTAATATATAATTTTTTTTATCCTTGTATTTAAAATTGCAAGTAATTTTGTCATCCCAGACAAATTTTTAAGATTTTCGTTCCATACACGACACTGAATATGTAATTTCTTGGGCTATTCTTATTTTATTGCATTTATCAGATAAATCGCTTACAATTTCTTTCTGGTTTTCGCCTAAAATTTCGTTTTGGTTTTCACTTAAAATTTCTTTTTTGTTTTCGCTTAAAATTTCTTTTTGGTCTGAAATGAAAACCTAATAATAAAGTAATCAAACATTCAACATCATTAAATTATTCATCCTCATGCAAAGTAATGCGATAATTGCAACTAAAAAATCTCGTGTATATATTACTAAAATAAATTAACTTTCTAACATATTCATAAAAAATAGAAACAATGGCCAATTATGACAAAAAATGGACGAAAGCCTTATAATAAAATATTCAACACAGATGCTTTAATTAATTTCAATTATTTTTATCACCATACAAAATAACGTAATAAGAATAGCTCAAAATCTCACCTTTTTTTTTAATGAAAAAGTAAATTATTTTCCTTAATTTTTTAAAACTATATATTTGAAAACTTTTTGATGTTTTTAAAAGGAATTAAAGCCATATAAAATAAACCAAATGGAAAATTAATGGAAAATTATGTTCAACCAGCAGAAGTGATCCCCCCCCCCAATTTTTTTTGAAACGTTTCTAATATATGTATCATTTTCCTCATCCTCATAAAAGTGAAAACCTAAGGGTAGGTCAGGAAACACTAGAAAGGCATTTGCGAACAATGCTTACGAAATATAGATATTTGATGTGAAGCTATCGTTTGTATTGAATATAAAGAGCATCTATGACAATTTATAACTGACGTGAGGTATACACGAAAGTTCTCGAAATTAGAATATGCGTTTTGTCGTCATTTTTCCAATCGATTGAAGCCACAGTTTGGCATATAACCACAATTATTATTACAAAATCACATTCCATATTTTATTTATTTTAATTCTGGCGTTTTGGGAATGATGAGTTTACACAAACAAGCAACAAGACAGACATAATTCATTTGAAAGCAACTTACTCAAAATATTACTGAAATATAAAATTTTGATTCAAAAAAATATACACCAAATTTTTCGATGCAGTCTAGTTCGATATCATCTCAATTTCTATACAGACGGACGAGCAGACATAATTCAGAAAATGAGCTTTTAGACTCGGGGAGGTCTGAAACTTGAGACAACGTAAAAATCTTGAGTTTAAAATTGTTAATGATTACTTCAGGTACTATAAAGTAAAAATTGAGGATTTACTGCTAAGGCTCTTTTACTCTGTTTAGAATTGATGTCCACATATGTGGACCTGCACATAGCATAAATTCATAGTGTGTTTCTAATATAATACAAGCGTTCTTAATAAGTTAATAATTAACCATACCACACATTTAACTACTGTAAGGTTTTTAAGTATTTGCCATTAATTTGAAAATTACAAATGTTTTCGTCCATGCTGTTTTGAAGCTATTTTGAAAAATCAGATCAAATAACTGTTTATTTTATAAATAAATTCGAGATTATGCATGCGTCTTTTTTAAACTGCTTAATTAAACTTTCTAGAAGTATCGTCAAAATATCAAAGTATTACATTATTTATATTTTATGAGACAGAGATCCATATATCTGGATAGTATGGCTAAAGATATTAAATACCCTGTATTGAGTATAAGCAATTTCAAAACGCATTCTAAAATTTACTACAACTTTGGAATTTTAAATCAATAAAATTCCACTTTTCCGTTGGAATCAGTGATATAAATATAAGGAATTTCACTTGTTATTGAATAAATTTTCTCCCTGGAGCACTTAGGAACATGCAACAAGGAACAATTTTCTTCCATATAAAACATATACAAAAAAATTCGATCAAAATGAAAAGGTATCAAACCTTATTCATAAATAGTCACAATTTAGATATTATGAAAATTTATTTATCTACCTTCACAGGTTGTCCATCAGGCGTTGTTACTTTTTCAGCAGCTTCTATCATTTTCAAAGCCATCCATGCAGTCTGTTGGGCATGCGTAGTGCTGGATCTATGAAGTCCTCCTGCTACACAGTATGCATCGCCAATAGTTTCTGTCTGAAAATAGAAAAAAAAATGCGTATTCTTCTGTTTTCGAAGCATTTGAAATAAGTGAAATGTAGAAACAAAATCTCTTTATCCCTATTACTCCTGAGATTATTCAAACTAAGCTATCTCAAAATAGTGAAATACTCGAATTTTTCTTTCAAAGATAAAAAATTGCCTATCTTCCTCTAAAGCCGCTGTGAAAGACCCAAGTTGGAGAACATATTGATTAAGAGATTGATATACAACAAAGAACTCCGCTTAGATGATGACTACCGTTTGAATGTTTCCAGGAAACTTCCCTTATCTAAAATAGTGGTATTAAATTAATAGCACTTAACGAAGAGGGGGGGATTGATTTTCTTGGTGATAACCAAGGTGTGTGAAGTAGTTTTGCTGGTCTGAAATTACTGGCCTTTCAGTGTTAATGTGTATTTTGAAAACGTATTAAGACCCTGCATTTATCACATATGTAGTTTGCAGCTTGAAAAAATGAAATTGTCTCATATTTCGCCTTTTTCAAAAAAAAAAAAAAAGATTTTTACAGTGGATTTATTTATATTCATTTCGATAAGATTTCTTTCACCGTTCACAAACTTTAGATATTAAAGAAAACATTCACAAAAAACTACGTGTTACGCTGATAGTATTACTACATGCTTTTAAAAATTACGGTAAATGAATCTGATACTTTTCCTAGAATTTGATTTGTTTATTAAATTCTTCATTTGGATATTAATTTGCATATTCTGTGTATTAATCCATGTTTCCTTTCAAATATGAAACATCCTATACATATTGTAAAAACTATTCCACTGTTTATTTTTACGCTTACATCATTATAGATAACTAGAAGTATATTTTTCCAAACTGCTGTTTCTATGAGAAAAGAAATATTCAGAGAATTCTGATGATTTAAGATTTCCCTAATCTGATTCGAGAGAATATGTTCCTTGAAATAACACTTCATGCCCAAAGTTTGGGGATTTTTAGCCATTAAGTACAGCAGCATAGGGTCTGAAATTACAACTAAAAGACGCGTTTATAAGGGATAATGTAAGTGCCAATTTTTCTTTTAGTATGATATGTATTTATGGTCTTACACATTTAATTGCACTTTTGATCTTCCAGTTAAAAATAATTAACATATTTTTGGTATATTTCCATTTAATATAAGTGGAGCAGAATCAGTAATTGCTTCATGAAGTATCTGAAAACGTAAATTAAAGTAAGAAAAAGTCATTTCTCTTTTTCCAATATAACTCAGAAAGGCATGGTAGTCCTTTTTTCAGTGCTCTTCAAAAAGCTAGTAATGAATATATTGATTCAACTTTTGAAATGAGTTGAAATAGTTTCATATGCTCTTCAGTAGTTATTTTTCATTTGGACTTTAGTTGAAGGTTTGATTACTGGCTATAGAGAATCGACTTTACCTTAATCCAAAATAGCCACAATAATTATTAATGAATATTTTCGTTACACTTAATATGATTAATCAGTTATAGTTAATAATAATCTATGAAATTGATTAATGGATTTATCAAGTTGCTTTTAACACTAACTGTATTTATCATCTTAACAACAGATTAATGAAGTAAACCGTAATAAATTTATCATGAATAAATCTGATATGTTAAAATGATTAACAAAGGGAAGATGTGCTTTATTACTACCTTAATCTTTTTCACATTTTTTTTCAAATTGGCTACTAATTTCTTTTGATATATTACTTTTACGCATTTATTATTATAAGAATACATTAAGATTCTCACCATTTATTTCCTTGAAATTTAAAACCAATAACATTATAAAATTGCTCCAAAAACATGTATTTGGCATAAACAATGTTTAAAGCATTAATAACTAAATTATTCAATAATAATCGGATGCAAGCATTCCAAACATAGTTTTTTTTATTCATATTTCTTCTATAATGGCAATGATATATTGGCAATTAAAAGCATTGAAATGCCAGAACTGATTTAATAAGTCTCCGATTTCAAGGCTTACACGTAATTCTAAAAGGGACAAATGGTCAAATATGTTTTAAAGTTCGTAGTTTTTGCGAATAGAGCCAAAGCAATATTTACTGAACATTCTGCTACAATATTTATAATATTCAGGAAGTGATATATAAACTTGGCAATATTTATATACTTTACATACTGACAGTTGATGAATTTCTATTCAAGGTTTTGGTAGATGTCTTGAAAATACACAACCAAATAAAGTACTAAGTGGAAAATTATATGTAATAAGCGCGAAATAGGTTCTTTTGTTAAAGCTGCATTTGCAACATTTCCTCCTTTTTCTAGCCACAATTGAATCATTAAGGAAGAGCTATAATTGTGACAGAGGTGTGGCCATAAAATACTTTCACTTACGATAATAACAATTTTTTCAGTCTTGTAAAATGTTATACAAGGCCTTTTCCAACGACTCTAGAGCAATTTTTTTTCTACAATATTGATCATGAAACGCTATATTCTTAAATATTACAAAGATTTATAAATAATAGTCTGCAATTTATTTTATATGTTTGATATTATAGACACGATTTGTGGTTAAAAATATATTTAATATAATAAATAATAATAATTAATTTTTAATACACTGATAAAAAGAGTATTTAGATTTATATTTTCCCTTTCTTCCCAAATGTATTTATAACTTTTTTTAAAAAATCAAAAATTGAATCATCTTAATCTAGTTAAATTATTTAGGCCAATGAACTTAAAACTAAATATTTCATATAAGTTTAGCAAAAGTGACTTCCGCTACAAATATTCTAATGTCAAAATTGTTACGGAATTTTATTAATTTATTCTTCTCTTTATGTTGTTGAAAGAAATGCTTCCTTCCTCTTGATCAATATATTTCAGTGTCATAATAAATAATTGGACTTATATTTTTATTGAGTTATAACAAATGGAATAAAAATCTATACTAATAGAATTTTGATTTAATGTAATTTATTTAATTAGTACCCTACGTATTAATTTCGATCACTCTGAAGAAAAAATGCTTATGTATATCTAGTTTCCTCTTCAAAAGAGAGTTTATATTATCAACAATGAATATTCTAAAATTTTTTTAGAAAAACTCAACTCAAAATGACAAATCACCTTATCATATATTCCCAATATGTTTATTCATTAGCAAAAAATAAAATAAGCAAATTATTAAACTTCTGGATAAAAATTTTGAAAAAAATATTAGGAATCCTAAAACTAAACAATACTTCGTTAGTAAATAATGAATGCTTGGTAAAAAGATTTTCATAAAGTATCCCTAAAATACTATTTTCTTGAAAGATTCTTTGAAAATGGGTGCCCATATAAGATTCTTTGAAAAGTGGTTTTTATGAAAAATTCTAGGAAAAGAGGTTTCCATAATTATTTTGTTTGTTATGATTGATTATTAATAACTTTTAACGAATTATCGTTACTGATGCATCTTTCCATCAAGAGTTCATGTGAAAATCAGATATTAAGAAATATAATACAACGCGAATGTGTAGGAGAAAAAAAACGAATCTTTTTTCCAATTCAATTAAAATCATACAGTTATAATAGAAAAGTTTCTGACATTTTGAATAGAAGTGAAAGACCATAAGAGGCTTCGAAGAAGAAATAAGATGGACTTTTTAATATATTTTAATTAATTAGATTATACACGTGTTTTACTAATTCGGGCTTATATTTTAGTTTGACATATCACTAACAAAAATTCCTGCAAGACAGGAAAAATGCTTCTTTTCATTCCTGCACTGGAAGAGTCTCATTATAGTTTTTCCTCATTTTTTTAATATTAAGATGAAAAAATTCTAGATCTGAAATATTTTATTAAAAAAGTTTGCTAATATGACGCTTCATCAATTTTTTGGCGAGTTTAAAATGCTTTTTCAAGCATTTTATTAATTCCTGAACATAATTTCTCTATTAATATTTGAACAGCAGAAGAGTTTTGATCAAAGAATGGATGTGTTTTAAAATTTAATTAAAATAAATATTTTTACGAGATCAATGAATAAACCACAAGCAAAATTCTTATCATACTTTTTACAAACCAAAGTTCGGACAGCTTCCATGCTAATATTTATTTAAAAAAGGAGTTTGAACCTCATGAGTTAGAATATTTTAGACTCGATAGTTCAAATACATTTATACCAAATTTCATAAAACGTTGACATATGAAGTGTTTTAGCTATTTTTATTGTTTATTATAATATTATGAAAATTGTAATAAATATTTGGTATTATTAAAGTAAGAAGAAATCTCAATCATCAGTTACAATGTTTAAAGTCTCTTCTGTCAATCATTCAGATTTTAAATGGTTTAAAAAAATTTTAAATAATGATAATGAATATTGTTTTAATCGTTTCAAAATTCCCTTATCACAAGAAATTGTACAACATTTATCCCGGAGAAATTGAAAATTGATTCTTTAAAAATGTAATGATAAAAGGTTTTTTTTTCTTAATATTTGGTTTAGAATTTTAATTTACATTCTCAAACTATTTAAATATCTCAAATCAGGGGATCAGATTTTTTTCTTGAAGAAAATTTAACATTTTCTCTGGCAAACATGAAACGTTAGCTCTATTTCTTTCTTTTTTCCCTTTTTGTCAAATATTTATAGTCACACGTCTGATTTATGAATTCATTTCAGATGGGAAAAATTAATTTTAATTCATAGAATTTATATTAGGAATTCAAATAAAGCCTAACTGTTTATTTAAATACATTTCTTTATATTTCAGATAACGAGTTGAATCGTATTTTCTCATTTTATGGCATTCGATGTAAAAATTGTTATGTTATCAAATCGTGATAAACCTTCTCTGTTCATGCATACAATTCTTGTTTTCTTTAAATATAAACTTTAATTAAATTTAATTTAATTTGATGACTCCATATTTCAATTTCTAAAAATTAGAAATTTGATAAAGTTAATTTAATATATTTTAAGAAACATAATTTATGAATTGGATGGGAATTCCACAGAAATTTAAATTTAAATCTTATACTATAATATTTTTATTAATATTTATTTTTCATTATCTCTATTAGTTACACTATATCTCATGTTTTTTTTTTAATTTTATTTCCATAAAACTTAAGTTTTATTTCATAATTAGTCTTCATGTTTATTATTTTTACTAAACAGAATAGAAGTATAAAATATTTTTATAATCATTAAAATTCAATGGGTTTTAATAATCATATGCATAAACAAAATGGGTTGTAATATCATCTTATCAACGAAAATCTAAAGCATTTTGTACTGAAAGGCAATGAAAACGGCTATTAGCTTTCTGTTTCTTTACTAAGCATAATATAAAAAGTAAAATTAGCCAATTTTTTTAAAAATTTCCTAACAGTTTCCTTTCAAAATGTAATAGAAATTCCTGGATATAATTATTTTAGTTAGAATAAGACACTATATTTATTTAAATTGGGCTTTCAATGATTTAGTTTGTATTAGATATGCTGTAAATTTTCCGTTCATGAATTAAGTAACATATAACTATGGCCATAAAATTAAAAAAAAAACGTATTTGAAAATTCTATCATATTACCGTAATAGCCGGAGATCGGAGATTTTGTCATAGTTTTTGCGATTGAGTAAAATTGGAAATTTCATGCTTTTTTATTAAAATACCTAATTATGTCCTCCAAGGGTTTGTTTCAGTTCTGAAACAAACCCTTGGAGGACATAATTGGAGGAAATTAAACATCTATTATAAGTAGTAAATGTATGAAATAATAAGCAGCAGTCTATCTACAAATCACGCTTTGCGGCTAATTTTACACACATTTAACAAAAATGCACTTACTTTTCATAATGACATCTTTTTCTGTCGCCTTGAGAAATTTCTACTTACCTTCCTTTTTTGTAGAAAAAAACTATTACGAAGTATTTGAAGACTGTTTAGAGTAATTAAAGCAAATAATCTATCTATAACCAAATGCAAGAAAGTGAGATGGAAAGACATAGAAAATTTTGAAAAGGAAAAAACACAAAGGTACTTCAGAATTTGTCATCATAAGCCAGAAAAAGATTACAATTAATAACTCTGGCAATTTTCACTCACCACCAGAACTCAAATTATCAGTACTAAGCGACTTACAAAATCCTTTCTTAATACATTAATGTTACTAGCTTAATTACTTATCTTCTCTGATGAGGCAAACTCCGAGTACTTGCTTTTTCTGCTTTTACCTATCAGGATAAAGAACCATCTTCCACTGGTGAACATTAAACGAGTTGAAGCATTCTTAAGTGAAGAGGAAAGTTAACGATACATCTTTTCTATGACCTGTGCGTGCTTAAGGATTCGAGCTACTTACATCTCAAGAAGGTAAATATGCAAATGATTAGAAAAGGGTGTTCCAGACTCACTTTATAAACATCCAGCTCTCCACAGAAGTTATCAAATCGAGTGTAGAGATTGTTTAGAAGATCAATAACCATCAGAGGTGTTGCAGTCGAGCAGATAGAAGTGAAACCGACGATGTCGGAAAACAGCATGGTCACGTTCTCTCTTTGTTCAGCTTTCACGGATTCACCTGTTTGGAGGATGACATACTCAGAATGCAGAAAACAGGCAAACATATATTTTCTATAATACTCAAAGGAAGGATTCTTCAGTTTTTCAGTTTTTTGATACAAAGTAATTGCCACACAAAATTGTTTGGAATATGTATTGCTAAATGTTAATAAAATGACGATAAATTTGTTGCTTTAAAATAATTTATCTATTTTTGCTGTATTATTTGATCACAGTATGATTAAATGGCCTCATTAATATAATATTCCTAATTACCTTTCTTCTTCATTATTATTAAATTGGGCTATTAAAGTAGATAAAAGGAACCAAGCATACATGGTGAACTAGCTTAGTGAAGTAAAAAAAAACATTTTTTAAGGATCTTGAAGAAGTTGCTATTTTAGAATATTTTAATACATTTTTATGGAGTAGTTATTGGGTAATATGTGTAATTTAGTTCATTGTCTTAAAATATATTATACTTAATAATCTTAACACAAATTTTCAAATAGTGATATGCATTATTAAGCTCGCATTATAGAAGATTTATGAGAGTTTTATGACATAAATGTAATTATTTTAGATGATTATCACAACAATAAATTAATACCGTTATTTTCGAAAATTCTATAATCCATCCTATCATTTTTGTAATTACATTATACATTTTTTTATAAATGCATAATTTCTCTTGCTTCGGGGGTAATTACTCCACTGAATTATAAAAATAAATTATTTTTCCTTAGTTCACTATTTTTATCGTCCATTAAAATTCTAAAGAGAAATTCAGAATTTGTAAAAGTTATTTTAAAGAAAAAAATTGCTTAGATTATAGGTTCTGAACCTCGGTTTTAACAGAGAAGTTACACTACTGAATTTCAGTTCTCAGTAAATGAAAAGAGGAAGCTAAAATAGTTAATTTTTCTTTTAAGGTTAATGTAAAAATAGTTAAACATCGTGAGAAATTAGCTGTTTCTATTATAAGGATTTCAAACAATGTCATTTAAAAAGAGAAACGGGACGACAGACATGGCATAATAGTTTGTAACCCAATTCTCTTAATGAATTTCACGTTTCATTTGAGTTTTGATATTATCATTCAGTTACATTAGATTAGTTATAATATTAGTTTTTAAGATTGCCTTCTTATTATGAAATGGTCAATTTCCATAATTTTAAAACGAGCTTAATTTATAAAAAAGCAGTTGGGTTTGTAATTCACTCCTTATTTTTCAAATCCATGCAAAATTTAGGACATTTGAAACATTGTGATAGAAGTAATGAATACCATAATCATTTGCTTAGATTATCATCAGAGGAAATAGAGTTCGTGTTTTTGTGATGCCTTGGCCAAGTCTATTCAAACATACTGTTGTTGTAATTTGAAAAATTCAAATATTATCCATTCCTTAATTTTAACCACTAAAGCATTTTTCAATTGGGAGAAACTAATATCAAATTTTGAAACCGTTTCTATCCATGAAGGAAGTGATAATTTAGCGCATCGGTAGCAAGAGGAGTCAATTTCGTCAAACGGATAGTTTTTTCCTCCTCCAAGGAAAAAGAAAAATACACCGTATCAATGTGAGAAAATTTCACCCCAGGGCATGTGCTCGAAATTCAAATCTGCTATTTCACATTTCAACAGGTTTAAAACCCTCCATTCGGTCTCTATTATCCTAACCGAGAGAAGCTTAAAGAACTGGACTAAAATACTTTTACGGACTACGGACTTTTCTCCGATTTGGAAAGAAGATACTTATGGGACAACTTTTAAGCACATAAACAATTGCAAGTCGTTCGTAGAGCTATATTTTCAAATCTTATAAAACTTACTGAGCAACTTAGGTATCTAAGCTCAATATATTCATCCGTTTGTTTTTTATGCAGGAGAAAAGATACTTATTGTCAGAAATTGTATTTCATATGGAAAAACTAATAGTTGATACATCAAAAATTATTTTTATTTTTATTTATAATGATTTCGAACAAAGTCATTTACGAAATTAATCTCTCTTTTTTTATTATGTCAGAATATAATGTTGCTTTTCGGATGAGGTTCTTGGTGTCAACAAAAATCGGTATGCGAAAAATAAAAATTTTATTATCAGCATGAACCTCTCAAAAGATCAGCTTTTAATAACTTGTTGGCATTACATTTGAAAAAGCTCTGAAAAAAGTCAGTTAATTACTAGAAAAACAAAAAAAAACCCCTCTAGAAATATATAATTTTAAACACGGGATTATATGAAATGAAATAGAAATGTGATATTTTTTTAAACAATAAAGGTAATACAAGGGTTTTTTGATCGTTTGCAATACTTAAATTACTAATTCAATGAAACAATTAAAATGAATAAAGACAGAATTTAACTTGCACGAGCCCATGGTGCTTGGTCGTTTTAGAAATTATGTTCTGACATGATACATTGAAACATGCACAGCAGATTTCCTTTTAATTTTTACTATCTTTTTTCTTCTTTTTTGGAGGAAAGTTTATCTATGCAGTATTTAAAATTCGTTAGTTGTTCTGAATTTTTTGTATTATTTATAAAAGGGCCCTAAAAATTATTTACGAATGTGTTTGTTTGAAAATTTGATATATTTAGTCTAAAAATTCTTAAATTCGTATACAAGTAAAATATTTTTATTTACTTCAGAACTTTTTTACTTAAAAATATATTTGTTTTAGAATAAATTCTCTTATTTAAAATATAATTTCTTAAAACCGCGTGATTTGAAAATATTTTAATTTTGACTAACAGCGAGGATAATGACTTTTTAAGAAAAAAAAGTACGTATTTATAAAATTAATACATTGCAATTATAAAATAAATACAAATGCAAAAACATAGAGAAGATTATATAAAAATCTAAATATTAAAAGAAAATTTAAAGGATATAATATAAATATTTTTTTAAGAAAAGTGTTTGTATTTTAGATTAATTCGTTTCATGCATTCAGAAATGAAGAAAACTTACCTTTAGCTCTATATAGGAAAAAATATATCTTTTGGTGGATACAAAAAATTATATGTCTTCTTGATTTTAAAATTCAATGAATTCAAAAACAAACAGAGGAATAAAAATAAGAGTTTTTTAGCTATCGAAACTTACTGCCTTTTTATTAGAATTCTCCAATTAATTAATATACTAAAAAAGTATTTTTTTATAATGAATTATTTTATAAATAATTTATCTCAAAATTAAAAGTTAAAATACGGGAAAAAGTTGTTAAAATACTTAGAAGAAAATTTCACTTTCTTACTAATAAGTAACAACTACCAATTCACTAAAAAAATTATATGAAATGCATTCAACTGTTATTTGTCCAAAGCAAAACGTTAACTGGACACTTGATATTATTAGAAATTTAAGGAAATAAAAAAATGTATAATCAGTATACAATTTAACGTCAATAATAAGAAAAACCTCATTCCATACTTCATTACAACTAATCTTTGGAGTTTACAATATTTACTTTGGTTTATAGATAATATCACATAATTATCATGCGCTAATGCTTAAGAATTTAGATATTAATAACTGCTATAAAAACTAAGAAAAATAAGTGAAATCTTTCAAGTATAAGTAAAAGTTGTGTTGATAAAATTATCGGAAAATCGTTCAAAAAAAATAGTTAAACGATAATTTATAATAAAATATACTAGGTATCCACTTGAATCACTCTATAGTAACTATTTTCTACGTCTTTAAAGAAATTGGTATGTTTCTAGTAGGCAAAATGCTCTAATTGACTTAAAGTAGTACATTTTATGATGCTTAGTGTTTGTATTCATTGAAAAAGTGCCAAATTTAAACTCTTATTTTTATAAGTCTTATTTACCAAAAAATTGGCATCTAAACAGATGAGATAAAAAATTAGAACTTAATCGAATAATAGCCATATTTAGTTGAATTTTTCTGACTTACCTTAGACAAATAAAATGGTATTTGGCCAAAATATGACACTAGGAATATTAATATCGTATATAATTTTAAAAGATAAAATCGGAGACCACGAAAACGTTCTTAAGAAAATGTAAGAATAAGCGCAAATATTCATTTTCATGCGATGCATTTTATTTTTCAGTTCGATTATTTTGAGTTGATTTTTTATATTTAATATTTGTTAAGATATATAGTGTTTTATATTTTTTAATTAATGTTTAATAATTTACAACGCTTTATGTTTTTATATTAAAATTTCAGGATAACTCTTGAAAAATATTAAAAATTGGGGGTTTTATGATAAAATCATTCATTGAAAGAAGGAAACGTAAAAATGTTATAAGGTGGTTGATTTATTTATGAAATTAAAGACAGTGAAGATGCTTGCTAATGATCATTTATGCTAAATTGGAAGATGTATGCATTTTTACTTATCGTTTAGATAAGAATTTAAAAGGTTTATTGGTAAGAATGCCTACCATATAAATTTCAGCAAATTAGTACTTTGATTTTCTTATTTTATTATTAAATGCTTGATACTTTTTTGTGAAATGAAATTTAGTTTCTAAGACGTTAAACTATGTTTGTAATTAAACTGCCAAATATTTCGAAATAAATTCATTCTAAAATAAATGAATGATTATACTTACACAAAGGGTTACGGCAAGACGAATATGACTACAAAAAGGGTTACAACAACAAAAAAAAATGTTGCAAGTTACAATTTTATTAATAACATCTTATGTGATTTCTAGAGAATAAGGAATTTCAAAAATACATTTATAATGTATAAGTATTGAATACATTTCAAATGGAAATGAAACTTGCGTACTGATATTAATTTCCCTACTGCTTTAAGAAAAATTCAGATTTCAAGTAAAAACCTTTTTGATCAAAAGTGTTTGCCTTGTTTTAAAAATTAAATTTAAACTGTATATATTTAATGAAAAATACTTGAATTTAGATTAAAGAATAATGCGGAAATGGAGAATTCAATAAGAACATTTTTGTAAATAAATTCTTCATAACTTAAAATCTGAAGATAATTGATCGATTTCAGTCTCATTTTGAAAATACTATTCTTGTGAACGAAAAGTGGAATATATTCAAATTTGAGTTGAAGTTTATTAATTTAATTCATTTTTTCTTTGATTATTCTAATAACTTAATCGAATATTAAGATCCCATTACTCTGCATGTCGACTTTGGATATTTTTCTTACGGCAAGACGCAAAATTTATCATAGTTAATAAGCATAAGCTAATAATTTATATAAAACATATAGTTTTCGTGAGTAAATTAAATTATTAGTAGAATACTTTTAGGATTCAATGTTTCTCAAAATATTAATTCAATGCTTTTCAAAACATTTTACAATTTAAAGTTGTGTTTTATATTGTAAAATGTTTATTATCAAATTATAATAAATAACTTTTATTAATGTTATTTGAATGTTTGATTAGAAAAGAAATAAATGTCCATGAAATTAAAGATATTTCTAAGAATTAGGTAAAAAATATTTTACAGTATAAAACACAATTTCAGTTTGTAAACCATTTTAAAATTTTCTCTTAGTCAACTGTTTGTATAACAGATGAAGTTTATTTAGTGTACACCATCGTTCATTTTTAAAATAATTTACGTAAAATCAATAGAGCTTGTGGCTATTCAAAATGATTTAAAATTTCCATTTATACTGGGTATTTATATTATTTAAGCATTATTAAGCATTTTAAGCATTATTATTAAGCATTTTAAGCATTTCTATTTATACTGGGGCAAGAGCTATTCTGAAAGAGGATCTGAAGAAAATATTTGATGTTTTGATTTTTATGATTTATTTACAGAAAAAGATAGAAATTAATATTTTTTGAATGAAATTTTATGAACTGAAGAGTGAAAGTTTACAAGAAAAGGAAATGTGTGTGCATATAGTCACTTTTATTCAATGGAAAATCGTCGTTTTAGCTGTTACAAGAAGTTATGGCCAAACAATCCCCCGAGTATTATAGTATGTGAATATTTGGAATAGAATATGAAAGGGCACGTTGAGTTATTATTCATTGATTGTGGTTTAACTTTTGCTTACCACTCTGCATTTTCACACGGATCATAATAATGTGACAAATTTTATTTCAAGCAGTCTGTGTTATTTTGTGAGTCGTCCAAAATGTAGTTTCAGATTGACAGGGAGCCAGCTCAAAAATCTTTTCAACTTCATACTTTCTGATTCAGTACATTTAGTGAACATATAAAATGTATCTTAACAACGAATATGAAGGTCCTTGTTAATAGATTTCGCCATCATCAGATTTAAATAATTGATTACTTTTTTCGGCACTATTTAAATAACAAAGTTCTACGAAAGAGAAGATCAGATACCCACAAGATTGAAGAGATCAGATACCCACAAGATTGCAAAATGCAAAAAAAGAAAGTTATATGAGTTTGCTATTGCACTTATGCAGAAAAAAATCGTTTGAAAAAACATTGACTTAAAGGAACTATGTATTCATTTGTGTATAATAATCTTATTTTAATTACAATTTATTTTACAATGAAATGAGTCAGTTGTTTTACTGCAAAAATTGTATTACTTTTCTGATATGTTTTTTCCGTATAAGCTGATTGTATACCCTTTATCAAATATATTAATTTTTTTTAAACTGATTGTATGCTCTTTTAAATGTTTTAACTTTCCATAATCTAATAAATTCTTCCTGAAATTATTTTGTAAAGTTAATAATTGTTTCCTAAATATATGTCTATACGACTTCAAGTTACTTTAAACAACTATTATTCAGTTAATTGCTGCATTTTTTATTGTATATATTTGAGTATCAATTTTTTTTACTTAAAATGTCTAACAGGACAGGTAAAAACTATACAAATAAATAAATTTCGCAAAAATATTCTGAAATTAATTTATTGATAAATATAAAGCATAATATTTTATATTATTTAGAATTCTTTTTTCTAACTACAAATATGTGATTAAATATACCAATTAGAATAGCTGTTAGTACTTGATTAAAACTGATCCCCTTTGTATGAAAAGTGACTATTTAGTTAGTTGAAAACTACCTTGAAGAAGATTGTTTCATTTTGTTGAAAACTAGTATTCCAAATTCATGTAAGAAATCACAAGAAACAAGTAATAAATATTAATAGGTTCTATAAGATACAGAAAAATGTCAGAAAAAAAATAATTTGCAGAAAATGGACTGCACTTCTGTCTTGAAGACTTAATATCTTCCAAACATAGGAATAAATGAAAGTTACTTTCTTGATTCGTATGTCTCATTCTTTAAATTATACTTACCTTGTAACAGAAAATATATTTTGTTCCTGGGCCAAATGATTCTAAATCTTACTTAGAAATAGTAGCGGAATAGATTTATATTTTAGCTTCATAAATTTCAGTTTATCTGAAATGTTTTTAACTAAAAATCTGTTTATTAAATTTCATCTTAAATATTCTTCCGAAAT
Organism: Argiope argentata; assembly: GCA_026289955.1. Taxonomy (NCBI): domain Eukaryota; kingdom Metazoa; phylum Arthropoda; class Arachnida; order Araneae; family Araneidae; genus Argiope; species Argiope argentata. The sequence goes on from JAOUZG010010951.1 coordinate 7,161,454, forward strand.
CTTAGCTTTCTGGTCATCTTTTTTTTAAAAAAAATTACCTTTTAGTTTAATTTTATATTCACAAACCTAAAATTAAATGAGTAAATAATACAATTAACCAAAGCAAAATTAAAACTACAAAAGTTTCCATATACTATCAATTTGTTATTATCAGCAAACATATGCAATGTCAGAGGAATCAATTTTTACAAAAATATTTTTTGATCAGTTACTTTATTTCATTTAAAATACGTTCCCTCCCTTTAATCAGAATTAATTTTTTCTCTGAGTTTTTCTACATTAAGATTGTAATGGTTTGAATCTCTTCACTTATTTAGTTTTGCAAGCAAAGTGGAACGTGCCAAAGCTGAACATTTGTTAGAAATAAAAATTCCCATGCACAGTACAAAGTAGAAGGTCGCTTTTTTCAATTTAATATACTTAAACCTTTACACTCCGATGGCGCCTCTGACTCACCATTCAAGATTGTGCATCAATGTGACGTTTTATTTATTTCTTTTTCAAATTTAATGGTTACAAACGCCTACATAATGGTAAAGAGGTGTAAATTAAATTTTCAAAGTAATTCGACTTAAAAAAATTATGCATATTTATTTTTCATAGCAATAAACAAATCTATGTATTAGGTGAAAAATTTTGCATCTAATTATTTTTCGGAGTGCAAAGGTTTAAGTTTCAATAATCGAATAATACCTAAATATCTTTAAATAAATCTAGTTGTAGCCGGAGTAATTGCTTTGTTGATAATTAATGTAAGCTTAAATAAGAAAACTGAAAAAAATGAGTAAAACTTTTATAAATCTAAACTAACAAAACAAGTGGAAAAATTAAATTGTCTCGAGCTTATTAAAATTATAATGAAAGCAGCTAATTTTGAATGATAATAAGTCATCAGAGCTAATAATGCCTGATTGTTTACTTACTTACCAGCTTGTTTACTTGTCAAACTCATATATTTATTTTTAAATAGTACAAGAATTTTTTTTACTTATGTGGTGATTATTTTTAACTTTGGTAAATCAAATAAATGAAAAAAGTTCTAAAAATCTTTGTAAATAACATGCATTTAGTCGAATTACTTAAAATGCTTTGAATGCAGATAGTTTAGAGCGATTTATATAGTTTGTAATAAAGATTTTTTACTAATTCATAATTTAAGAATAATTGCACTTCATGCTTCAAAACGGAGTTTTTATAATAAATTAATTGAGAATTTATATGATTTAAAATGTAATAAATGAAGAAACCGTAATAGCCAACATAATTAAATTAAAATAACAATATGCCTGATATACGTTCATGATTTAGTTGAAGAAGTAACATCAATATTAACTTTATTTAGCATACATTCTGCTTTTATTCTTTTATTTGTTAGTGCTTCAGAATGAAATTACCGATTTATAATCAAAATATAATTTCCTTCTTCATTGAAATTTTATTATAATATGCAAAATATTTGCCTGTTGCATAATTTAGAAAAATATTTCATCGCTGAAACCTCTACTTGCCAGCAATTTACCGAATACTACAAGGTAATATTGATCCACGGAGCGTTAGAAGAGAGCTTTGAAAACCATTAACGTTTTCCGTTAACTTACTTTACATATATTAAAGCGAGGACGGCTGTTTTCGAGAACCTACTTTTCAACTGAATGCGTTTATTTTGTAAAATTAATCGATAGTTTCTTGCATTTAATGATTGTTCAGCGCTTAAGTCTATACTTTTATTAAAAATGACAAACAGAGATTTGAAGAACTATTTATAATTAGTGGAATACTCCGACTCTTAACCTAAGATGTAATTTCTGACGAAAAGAATAGCTCGACTTAATTATTTACTGACATTTTATTCACTATTTCGTTCTAAGAAAATATTAATGATACTCTCAAATATCGAATGACTGCATATCTTTTTCCTCACTCTTGTCCTGTTGATTAAGATACTGCAGATAATTGTTCAGTGCTAATATTTTAAGGAAATATATTAAGGATGCATTGAATTTTAAACTTTTACTGGGATTGAAGATATTTGGGGAGAAATAAAGTGTTTTTATAAGCAGTTATTTCCATGATTATGTACGCAGATTGGTTGAACTGTAAAATGCATTATTATTTTTAAGAACGTACATTTTTTTTAATCGTTAGAGTAATGTCTAAACACATTTTCATTTGGGAAAATGTTATAAATGAATCATTTTATGTCACTTGTCTCAATAAATATATTGATAAAAGATCTCAAAGTATGAATTTTTGTTTAGTCCCCTAGTCTTATCAATCATATTTAATAAAATACTTCAGATACTCCAGCATTTCTTACAAAAAGGCTTTCATGAATGTATAACTAAAGCGATCGAGTTAAAAATTTTAGTTGCCACAATTTTAGTTTTACCAACGTCAGCCTCAATGACGATAAATGAATAAACTATTACGCTTATTAGAATTGGTCTTTGAATTGTTTCAATTAATAACTCAGAAAACTTCAAAACTTCGTGAATTTCATTCGTACAAAAGTGGAACTTATTCCTAAAAAGTGTAATGTTCTCAAAAATATTTCACAAAACAGAACCAGGAGAATGCATGAGAATTTAAATTTCATGATTTTCCACCTGTAGCTTTATTGGTCGCAAGCAATTAAATGAAATGGTATTATATATTTTTAATGACTTAGTTAATTTTTACATTTAAGTGGAAGATAGACTATATTAGACACTTTATCGAATTATTCATGCACGGGTATGAAACGTTTTATGTATATGTACTAAAATATAAAAACATCAGATTTCTTAAAAACATTTTAAAACAAAATATATAATTTAGAAAAAAATTAAAAGTAACATAATTCCTGAAAATTTCTAGGTGATTTAATTTTTAATTTTTTTTCTTTCTACCCAATGTAAATTCATTTGGAAGAAAATTACGTAGGATTTTATCATTCCAATTGAATTATAATTCTTAGAAATATTTCTATGCACACTTACTGAATTTTCATAACAAATTTGTGTTTTTCGGAGCTAAAACTAAATTTTAATTGCCCAAAAAACTCGAAACATAAAATTTATGCCCATTTTCTTTATGTTTGATCGAAATCTTTATTATCAATTTCATTTAATTTCTACAAACATTTAGACATCTGGAACATTTAAAAAATATCTTAAATTAATTAAAATATCATTTTGAGAAAATCTTTAAGATGCACTTTTTCCCCCTTTAACCCTTCAAATATTTTTTATTGAACAATATATGTTTTATAACACTGTTTTAGTTGAAGATATAAATATATTTTGGTGATGAAATGATAAAAAAAAATTGTACGTTTTTGTCCATTTTTGCTTTATTTTAAAGTCCCTTCTCTCCTTTAAGCATATATCCCAATTGGAAATATATGTCCGACACTAATGCTTATGAAATACTTATATATTGAACATCCTCTATAAGTGAATGCTGAATCTGAATGAATATGTGAAAATGAAATTTTTATTTTAAAATCAAACCTAAATTAAATTAAAATGAAAATGCAAATTAAAAGTTAAATTAGAAATAAAAATGAAGCAATTTCCAAATTTTACAAAGTAAGCAAAAAGGTTTATCTACAAACATTTAAAAAAGAGAATGCATCCATAATTTGCATCACTTTCTCTCATTTTTATGCAAAAGTTGAAGATAAATCTGTACAGAAGGTATCAAAAATATTCAAGTCTGATTATTATATAAATATTTATCCTTGAAGCTTAATAATTTTACTTCAAAAAGTGTTTATTATAAATTGATTATTTTAATTGGATTTGACAAGAATGCGAACTAGATTTAATCAATCAAAGAACAAAGCTCGTAAAATAGGATCATTATAGATAATGAGTCCTGCTAAAAATGAGTGGTGGTGAATAGAAATTTTGAAACGGTTTTAAGGATTAAGATAATTAAAAGCATTATTTTCCAGGAAACAATTTATTTTTTTCTCTTGACGCTAATAAAAGGAAATTATTTCAGTTTTAAATCTTAAATTCACTTAGTTTCATTTAACAAAAATTGTTCTGGGTTGCGAGAAAAGGAAATCACTTTCTAGAAAGAAATATAATTCAAGGTAGAAAAACAAATATCATCCAATAAAATCTTCATGCATTGAATTAACAAAATAATAAATTTAACAAATTTAATAAAAATTTATGCTGCATAAGAATTAATTTCCTTGTATATTTTTTCTGAAACTGTATATTTTTTACGAAATTTGGGAGGAGCGTTCCATTTTTAGATTTTTTTCCAAGTAATTAAAAAATGCTTTTTCCAAGACTAAAACATGTCATATTTTTTAAATTAATTATTTTAGTAGTCCTTTCCGATTTTAAAAATGTTTTAAAAAGCTCTTTAAATATGAAACAAAATTTGTAATTCCTTAAACAATAGTTTTGCACGTATAATGGAAATAAAAACTTGTATTAATTGCTTAGTGTTGAAGAAAACATAAATTTAAAGTCTAAAAATCAAAGACCATTTTTTTGCAAGATTAATACTCTATTCTACTTTTAATCGTTTTAATTACATTTTTCAAGTATATAGGTTATTGTTAGTGTTTGCAGATAAATTAAAATCTCTTTTTTTATTATCCTTTTTAACTGTTCCTTGGAGGTAAACATTTTGATGATACTTTTACTCCTTCTAGCTGTTATTTCATGAAACTTATTTATAATTTTCTCTCTTCGAAATCTGAAAATTAATATAAAGATTCTTTTCCGATTCAAGCATTTCATGAATAATTTCATTGCGAAGATTGATTGTTTGATAAGAAAAAAACTGATTATACATTGAAAACTACAGCTTTCTTTGGGAAAGAAAGGAAATCATTTCTACAGTCTTCACTTCTTGACTTACCAAGGACTTCAGTCTTGACTTACCTAGGAATGTACCGATCCCATAATTATGTTATTAAATTTACTTCTTTTCAAAATAATTTTGTAACTATAATAATTTACTTTCCTTCAACTTAATTGTAGTAAAAAAGTAATTTGCTTTATCTTATAAAGATTCATTGAGATATATAATTAAATTTTAAGAAAAAAAATCAATATTTCCATAAATGCCATTCTTGTAAAAATATATCTAGTGATTTATATTTTTATGATTCTTGAAAACAGTTACAATCAAAATTTAAAAGCCAATTAAAAAATAATTTAACTCTAGTATCTTACATGGATATATCTCTCTCTCAATGCATGATAACTCAGTCATTTGCCGTTAAACAGGTAATTTTCTTGAAATATTGCTGAAGGAAATGCGTGATTTGACTACGAAATAAATCTTCTTCACATTAGTATATTGGTATAAACATGTTTGATGAATGCCACATTTCCATTCACATATCCATAAAAGAACTTCTACCTTAAAATATTACTTGTTTGTACTTCAGTAAATATTTGGTTCAATGTAACCAATTTAATTTGGATTCTTTTTTTTTTTTGTAGTTTTAAGGAAACTGGTATATTTATTTATATAAAAATGTAAGAGGTTTTTAAAACTTTTTTTGAATAGCCAAATGCATATTAATCAATCAAACCTGTATCTCATCTCATAAACACGTCCATTCACAATACGATCTGAGAGTTCAAGACAAGTTCCTTGCTTCTAAACTTCAAATGTAAAGTATTCTTCTTTAAGAATCAGAAAATTTGCAACATCTTTAATTGGTTTCTGAATATTGAATATGAGATTTATTCATGAATAAATGCACTGATGAGCCAAAAAATTAGTATAAGCATGCATATGCAAATCAAGAGATATGGCAACCAATCAAAATATTGCCATGCGGTATCCAATACCTACATAAGACAACAAATATATGCCGTAGATGTTTGACTGGCTACTGCTGCTGCAATGGTAGGTTATAAAGATTTAAGTGAGCTTGAAATTGGTATGATAGCTGGCGTACGAGAGATGGGACACAGCATCTTCGAGGTAGCGATGAAATGGGGATGTATCCGTACGATCATTCCACGAGAGTACTATGAAAATCGGGAATCCGGTAAAATATCAAATATCTGACAAAATTGCGGCCAGAAAAAGATCGTCCAAGAATGGGACCAAAGACGACTTGGGGGGATCATTCAACGTGCCAGAAGTGCAACTCTTTCGCAAATTGCTGAGATTTCAATTTTGGGCCTTCAACAAGTGCCAGCGTGCGAACCATTCAAAGAAACATTATCGATATGGTCTTTCGGAGCCGAAGCCCCAGTAGTGTACCCATGCACGACACAAAACTTTACGCATCACCTGGGGCCATCAACACCGACATTGGACTGTTTGTGGCTGGAAAAACTTTGCCTGAACGTTCGACGACAGGGAAGAATTATTTAAAGTGGCAGAATTGCAACCCTTCGGCAAATTGCTGCGTATTTTAAGGTTGGTCCATCAAGTGTCAGAGTGCGAATCATTCCGTGAAACGTCGATATGGGCTTTCGAAGCCCCATTCGTGTACCTTTCATGGTTGCACGACAGAAAGCTTTAAGCTTCACCTGGACCCGTCAACACTGGCATTGGACTTTTTATGACTGGAACAGTGTTGTTTGGTCTGACGGGTCTCGTTTCAAATTGTATCGAGGGGATGGTCTTGTATAAGTGTGGAGACAACCTCATGAATCCATGGACCGGAATTGGAGAGTTCGAGCAGGACAAATTATTAGAATTAGTACCAAAATTGATCATGCAATTTCTTAAACATGCTGTTGGAATAACAATAGATATTAAAAAGGCCTTTTTAAAAATAAAAAGGGTAGAGAATATTTAAAGTTTTTATGGTGGAAATATTTTTCAAGACGAAGGGAATTGTTCACCCTGCAACATTGTCTATTGGTATTTAGTGCTTCTCCTAGTCAATTTTTACTTGCGACAATGATAGCTCATCATCTAGAGAATGCCCCAGACGAAAGAAAGGAAACAGCTCTTTAACTTCAAATAATTTTATGTAGATAATTGCACAATTAGTTTAGAAACTAGGGAAGGAAGGGCCAAATTTATTTCTGAAGTTAATGAACTGATCTCTGTAGAAAAATTTGATTTACTAGGCTGGGTTACTTCTGACAAAATTGTAGAAGAAACACAAATTCAGACACCCCACACTTCCATAATTGCAACAGTGGTCAAAGAACACTCTTCGTACTTTAAACACTTCCGATGGCCACTTAAATCCCTAGACATGAATATTATTGAGCATATTTGGAATTTCTTGCAATGGGCTACTCAAGGAAGATCTCTATCCCTTCATAATCTTACAGAATTATGGACAGCCCTCCAAAACTCATTGTCCCAGTTACCTCAAGCACAAGATCAGACTATAATTCAGTCCATGCCACATCGTGTTGCGGCAGTTATTCGTGCCCTCGGGGCCCCTGCATTATGTTAAGCAGGTGTACAAGTTTTTTTTGGCTCGTCAATATATAAATTGGATAATACTAATTGATTTTATATACATACTGTGCATTTGGCGCTACAGTGCTTAAAAATTCTAACCAAATGTATTTATTTGAACAGCTAATATTTGAAACATCTCCATTCAAACAAGTTTACATTGTTGCCTGAAAAAATCTCACATGCTAAATTTTCTGCTACTAAAATAGTATAAATTTCCTTCATTTATATAAAATCCCTTTTTTATTTCCTTCTTTTTGAAAACTTCTTGGATTAATTTTCGGTTTGTCTTGAAGATGCTTGAATTCTCTCTTAAGCATTCAAAGATCGTATGTTCTTTTAATTTTTTTTTCGCTTTTGTCATCGAGAAGAGTTAAAACTTCGTTGACACGATATAGCTTATATAATGTCTCTCCAGATCTTTTACAAACGAAAATTCCAGGCCCAACTATAATAAATGCTTACCCAATATTTTTCAATACTGTTATTGCAGTTAATGAATAATATCACAAAAATGTAATATACTATTTTTATGTTTCTAAGGTACTACTCCCAGAAATAAATAATCATTTTAAATTCTTTGTATTTGGTTTCTGCTCAAATGTTTTGTTTTTTAACTTCAGGACTCATCAGATTTTTTCATCATTCTATTACTTTGCAATTTTATTTTAAGGTTGAATCAAGAGTTAATTGCAATCTTGAATTAAATGTGATTGATAAAATTATGGTGTATAAAATGTTTTTAAAAAATCCAACTTATTTTACTCATTTATAATTTTATTGAACATTTTTTCCTGTTGATAAAAATAATGGCCAATAATAACTAAAGGGATGTTTTATTTAAGAGACAAAAAAAGAACATAGCATAAGTGTTTTGCATTCAAACAAATCAATGCAGGAAGGTCTGAAGTGAAGCAGTGACCCAAAAAAGAAAAATAAATGAAGTTTTAAAATTCAATTTATTTCCTTCCGCAAAAATGAAAGATGAAAAGAAAATTAATTTTAAAAGTAAAAAGGGTTTTTACATTTTTTATTTTGTTAAAAAAAACTAATGCTCTTTCTTGGCATGAAAGATGTTCCTTGAAATTAAGTGAATCATACTTTACGCTATCTTTAATTTCAGATAAAAAATAATTGAGTCTTAAAAACGTTCTTTTTTAGTCTCAAAAACTGTATGTGGATGAAGTGTTTTGACACGTTCATTTTTCTGGTGGTAAGTTTATTATTTAAAGTAAATAAGCTGAAAAACGAAATACTGCAATTTATCAACTCTTTTAAGCTGAGAATATTATTGTCTCGCTGGGTAACATTATTCATTCTTTTAAAAATTAAATGGCACCTATTAATTTTTTATTGCTAATGTTTATTCCATTTTTTTAAAAAAGTGAATGAATGCATCATTTCAAATATTTTTAATTTCAAATTTTTTTATTGCTAATGATTATTTTATTTTTTTTAAATGAATGAATACATAATTTAAAATATTTTTTGAGTATTTGTGTAATATTGAATAATGCGAGAAAAGGGAAAAAGAAGTTGTATTTTATCTGAAGCCTAAAATAAATTGAGAAATTATTTTTATATCTTTTTTGTAGAGATTTAACATGAAGTAGTACAAAATTTCTGAAATTAAAATTAGTTTCTATGGCATTCTGAAATCAGATTTAAAAATAAATTAAAATCAATTCTTTGCATTCATTCGCAAAATTTTCTCTCACAGTAGAGACACAATGTATTTTTTCATCCTAATTTTTTTCTGTCGAAGAATATTTTTTTATAGAATAACTCGGAATTCGATCATGAAACTTCAATGCTTCGTCAGTTTATAAAAATCGGATAACAAACATAACTCATGCAAATGCATTTTTTTGAATGAATATTGGCTATTGTTTTTATACATGACATCATTCCATGTATATGGAAACAATTCAGGCAAAATGTGTAGAATACTATTAATCCGTAAAATGCACTGTCTAACGCACACCGCAGTTAGAATTGTAAAGACATGTTTCTCAGAGTTTATGGACATAAACAGTAAAACTAGAAATGCTGAAGCTACGTTTTTAGGCTACTTATTTATCTTGCTACCTAAGTAGTTCCAAAACAAAACGTTCTCTTGTGCTACGCACCAGATTGTTTCTTGAGCTTCATTGAATGCAATTTTGTTTCTGAAAACTTCAGTTTAGGTCTGAGAAATACTCTTATTTTAAATTACAAAGCAAAAAAATGCATTTTTGCCCTTGAACCATCTGCATATTTAAATGCAATTTTAAGCCTATTAATATTAATTGAAATAAAACAATAAAGACATTTTTAAAATGCTTTAATATAACTTATTAACGGACATTTTTTTGAAAAAATAGGGTTCTAACATTTGTAAGCGTGGTTAACTTTACTTCTAATTATCTCGATAAGTACATAGGTTTCAATACTCAACAAGAACATAGGTTAATCTCGTATTGTTTTTGCCATGTTTCTTATGTAATATGTTATCTCTCTTATTATTTCAATACAAAATAAAATGGCAAATATTAACCTTTTGTCAGAAGCACACACTTGAATTACTAATAATAAAATATATTTAGGTTAATGTCCTTAACCAAAAGTTTACATAATGTCTTACGATTTCTTATAAAGAACAATGCAGTTTATTTGTTTTTGTTTTTTGCTGTTTGACAAAATTATTTATCTTTGTTTTATAATTTCTTTGCTATTACATTTTTAGCCCCAGTATTAGCAATTTAAATGAGAGCTAGTTTTAATTTTTAAACTTTTAGAATTTATTGAATTTTGGTTTCTTTTTGAAGTTACCATTATCTGTATCAGTTTTACTTTCTCTTGCATGCAGTATTGTAATAATCAAAGTTAATCAATAGTTAAATAAAAATATTTAAATTTGACAGTTCGAAGGATCTCTGTATTTCAGAACTCCCTCTGAAGCTGAAAAATACATTTTTTTAATGAAGTCTGGTTGTTTATGAATGAGTTAACACAAAAACGCGTTATTCTGGTCAGAATAAATTTGGTGTACGGTTTTTTCATTAAATTTTCAGATTTTATAATCATTGAAAAATGAGACTGTCTGCATGGCTATCGGAAAACAAGGTAACATTATAACTGCCAAACAGAATTAAATAAATTCCTGAACTTTGGATCTCTCTGAATTCGAAAATCTCATTTTTTTTTTTGCCTGCATGTGAACATAATAACTGCAAAAATCTTTGAGGCAGGCAGATGAATTTTTTTTTCATAGTTTTTACACCAAATATGTTAGTGTCCGTCAAATATATATATTTCTGTCAAATAGAATCTGTAAAAATAATCCACTCAGGAGACATCCGTCTGCTCGGCTGGTCAATAAGAAGTGAACATGATAATGTGGCAACCCCCACTCCTCTACTCCTGGCCTCAGCCAAACAGAGGGAGGATAACCTTGTAACCCTCCGCCGAGAGGGAGAAAAAAGCAGCTAGTCTGCGTTGTGTTCGACTCAGTAATGGTGATTGTTTGTTATCCTTAAGTTGGGAATAAAAATATTTTGTTAAACCAGAATTCTAAAATCTTAAGCTATTTACACGCAGATCTACAATGGTGACCCAGACAAAAAGACATTTATCTGGTTTCTAAAAAAATATCATGGATCGAAGCGGATTGGAAAAATACTTCATTCTTCCGATTAGAACGTGGCGCAGCTATCGTTTCGATTTCATTCTATTTGAATCTTAATAGAATCATCATTCAACATGAATGAAATTTCAGCCGTGCAAATTTCAACCTACAATCCTTCGGCCCCTCAGTTGTGGTTTAGAATGTGGGAATTGACATTCGCCCTGGCCATGCCGAAACCCATTGCAAATTCGATTATAAATTCAACCACGTGGTCGCACACCAACCCCCCGATTCTGCATCTCTTGTTCGTGATGTTATTTTGAAAGACATTACTGATGATTCATATAAGGAGTTGCAGGAGGCTATCATAAACAGATGTGGTGAAAGTCGATCCCAAATAATTAGAAAGTTACTTTCAGTCTAACAATTGGGGATCGAAAACCTTCCCAATTACTTAGAGACATGCAGCGTCGAGCGCAATCTCATAACGTTTCGGACTCCTTACTACTAGAATTGTTCTTAAATCAAATGCCTTCTCAAGTGCAAAGTATGATTGCTAGCATTCAGCTGACTACTTCAACGAAAGCTGCAGAAGTCGCTGATCGCATTCTTGAGGTTTCCCCACCGGAAGTGAAGGAGCTTTCCTCCTTTGCAGCTACGTCAAGTAATGCAGAGCTGCTAGCCGAAGTTCGTGCACTCCGACAAGAGATGGCTTCTTTACGACGATCACGGAGCAGGAGTGTTTCGCGTGCATCCAACCACTTCAGACGCAGTAGCGTTTCTTCGACGCGTGGAAATGGTGACAACAACGTATGCTGGTACCATGCGAAATTCGGAGAAAAGGCACTCAAGTGCAAAAAGCCTTGTTCGTATACGGGAAACTCAGTACGGCAGGAGTAAGGGTGACATGCGCCTTGCCTACACATTCTCGTCACCTTTTCATCCGTGATCACAAATCAAAATTAAATTTCTGAATCGATACTGGTTCGGATGTATCTGTAATATGTGCTTCCAAAAAGGAACGTCAAGCAACACCTATTCAATCTTTTGTAGCAGCTAACGGTACAAAAATCCATGTGTATAAACAAAAACTGCTGACATTGGACCTTGGTTTACGAAGAAAATTTGTGTATCCTTTTTTCATTTGTGGTGTTTCTGTTAATATTTTAGGTGCTGATTTTTTAAATGAACTTAACTTAAAACCTGATCTTCGTAAACGTTGTTTATTTGATTCTAATACGCATTTAAGCTCTAATCCTGTTTTAAAAAAATCTAATATTTGTGCTGTTAAAACTGTGTTATGTACCAATGACTATCATTCCATTTTGAAAGAATTTCCCAATATTAATAAACCACCTAGTCCCCATCAAGATGTTAAGTATAATGTTGTACATTATATCGAAACTTTCGGACCTTCGGTTTCTTCCAAACCTTGTCGACTGGCCCCTGACCAGTTGCGAATAGCAAAAACTGAATTTCAGCATATGATTAACTTAGGTCACATGCGACCATCCAAAAGTAACTATGCTTCTCCCCTTCATATGGTTCCGAAAAAGTATTCTTCCGATTGGAGACCAGTGCGAGATTTTCGGGCTCTTATTGCTCAAACGGTCAGGGATAAGTACGGCGTTCCAAACATTTTAGATTTCACTTCAGAACTTCACGGTACTAAAATATTTTCTCCTATTGACTTAGTTAAAGCCTATCATCAGATTCCAATAAATCCTTCTGACGTTCACAAAAGTGCTATTACTACTCCATTCGGTTTGTTTGAGAGCGTACGAATGCAATTTGGACTTTGTAACGCTAGTAGCACATTTCAACGTTTTGTTGATGAAGTAACCAGAGATCTGAAAGGTGTATTTGCTTTTGTTGACGATATTCTGATAGCTAGTAGTACTCCTGAAGAACATGCCATACATTTACGTGCATTATTTAAGCGTCTTGATTACTACGGATTATTCATTAATCCTTCTAAATTTTATCTTAATTTTCCAATCTTAATTATCATATCTTAATTTTCTTGGTTTTGAAGTGTCTAAAAATGGTATAGTCCCTTTAACTGATAGAGTAAAAGCCATTCAAAATTATCCTAAACCATCTACTATAACTCAACTTCGTAGATTTTTGGGCCTTTACAATTTTTACCGGAGATTTATCTCTAAGGCTGCTGATATTTTAGCCCCTTTAAATAAATTTTTAGAAGGTCGTACAAATATTAAGAAAACTCGTCGTTCCTCCCAAAAGAATGAACAACTTGAATGGTCAGAAGGAGCTGAAAAAAGTTTTGCTGCTGCTAAAGAGGCATTGCCAAATTCAACTTTACTTCGACATCCAATTCCTAGTGCTCGCCTTAGTCTATGGGCAGACGCATCTGATGTCGCAATAGGGAGCTCTTTAATGCAACTTTCAGGCAACAACTGCCGCCTATTGCATTTCTCTCTATGAAACTAAGCAAGAGTCAGAAAAACTGGTCTACATATGACAGAGAATTATTAACAATATATGTTTCTATTCGTAATTTTAGACATATGCTTGACGGTAGAGAGTTCACTATTTTCACGGATCAAAAACTTCTTATATATGCATTCAAACAAAAAGTAGATAAATGCTCACCAAGACAATTGCTTCATTTAGACTTTATAAGTCAATTTTCAACAGACATTCAGCATGTGAAGGGGAGTGATAATATTGTTGCTGATGCGTTCTCCAGAATAGAAATTGATGCTGTTAATTACAATAAACCCCTTGACTATCAAAAATTAGCTAAAGCTCAACTTGAGGATGAGGAATTAAAAAAATTTCTTGAATCAACTAATGCTTCTTTGCAATTGGAGAAACATTACTTTCCTTTGGAAGACATTACGCTTTACTGTGATATATCAACAGGCGTACTCCGTCCATTTATCCCACTTTCATTTTGTAAAATTGTTTTTGATCATCTTCATGATCTCTCTCACCCTGGTTTTAAACCATCCTTGCAATTGATTTCTAAACGATTTGTTTGGCCTAAAATTAAATCTACGGTAAAAATTAAATCGACTGTCAAAAATTTATAGGCATAATAAATCACCCATAGGTACCTTTTCTGTGCCAGATGCTCATTTTGACCACATAAACATTGATTTCATTGGGCCTCTTCCTCCATCTAATGGTTAGACATATTGCATGACCATAATTGACCGCTTCACTAGATGGCCTGAAATGATCCCAACTGTACACATGACTGCAGAAACTACATGTAAAGCCCTCGTCCATAATTGGATTGCACGTTTTGGTTGTCCTGTCACTATTACCACTGATAAAGGTCGAAATTTTGAATCAAAATTATTTCAACATCTAACTGAAATCCTGGGTATGAACCGCATATATACAGCTTCCTATCACCCTCAATCCAACGGTATGGTAGAACGTATGCATAGACAACTAAAAAGTGCTCTTATGGCTCACGCTAACTTTAAATGGTATGAATCTATCCCCCTTGTTTTATTAGGAATTCGATCTGCCATTAAAGATGGCATACACGGTACATGTGCAGAAGTATTATATGGAACTACACTTCCACTACCCTCTATTTTGAATTCACAAAATAATTAGGCTTCACCTAATGAGACTTATGTAACTCAACTTAGATCAATGATGCAATCTCTAAATCCTATTTCAACTTCTAGACTTTGTCGTCAAACAATATATGTTCATCCTTCATTACAAAAATGTTTTCATGTATTCTTGCGTATTGATAGTGTTAAACCACCTTTAACATCACCATACACTGGTCCACATCCAGTGATTTCTCGTAACGACAAAAACTTTAAAATCCAAATCAATAATAATGACACAGCAGTCTCAATTGATCGTGTAAAACCTGCACACATCTTATCAGAATCAACTAACACATCCACTATTCACGATTCTGTGCAACAGTCAAAAGTCTCAAAGCAAGAAACTCCCAAAGTACCATTACGAACAACTCGTAGTGGACGTCAAGTACATTTTCCAAAGAAATTCATCACTGTTTGTAATGTATAAGTATATTTGAATTCATATTTTATTTTTGTACTTAGAATATTCCGGAGGTTTTGTCAATTGCATTTGATATTCATATTGTGTTATTATTATTACTTAAATTGATTTCTTTCTTTTGCAAAATTGTATAACTTTATGTAACTCCTTATTGTATCGCGCCTTCGTCGCTGGGGGATACTCTGTGGCAACCTCCACTCCTCTACTCCTGGTCCCGGCCAATCAGAGGGAGGATAACCTTGTAACCCTTTGCCGAGAGGGAGAAAAAGGCAGCTAGTCTGCGTTGTGTTCGGCTCAGTATTGGTGATTGTTTGTTACCGTTAAGTTGGAAATAAAGATATTTTGTTAAACCAGAATTCTAAAATATGAAGCTATTTACACGCAGCTCTACAATAACAAAAAGACGGGAAGAACGTAGTTGGTAAACTTTGGCTCATAAATTTAGCATCTGAAATGTAGATCCATATCAAGTTTGAAGCTAAAAAACCCCAGTAGTTGACCCAGTAGTCCATTTTTACTTTCACATTCATGTAAATGTAACAACTCAGAAGACTTAGTTTATATGAAATTAAGTAAATACTCTTATGACTACAATTTCAGTTCTGCAACAAATTTTAACTTCACTCATTTGGAATAAAAGTGTCAAAAATGCACATCAATTTTCAGTATATTACTTATATTCCAACAATTAATCTTAAAAATGGATCATCAAAAATAAGTCATTTGATTCAATAAAATTATCAAGATTCTCAATAATAATCGATATTTCACATCTATTTTTCAATAACGTCATGCAATTAATACATAAATAGCTTTTTAATTTGCAATGTTACGAAGCGAGCAACTCTCAGGTGTGAGACTTGGTATCAAAACACTCATGACATTTTCGGCTCCTAAATTCCACCATTTTATGAGGGGTATTATGGAGTGAAGGAACACTTTTATTCAAGAGCAAGCCGGACAGTTTTAGAATGACCATTGCTACTGTTTTTTGAGCCAGCTAATTCAGATTGGCTTAATGTCTCTTTTTTAATTTATAATGAATTTAATTTATGTTAATTAAATTAAATTATTTATTCGTTAATTTTACGAAAAACTTTTTCTAATGTAAGTAGCAACAAGTTTACAAGAGTGTTTTGAAGAAGCATTTATGCGTAAAGCATAGCATGCGAAATGTAATGTGGGCACTCAGATTTCTCTCATTTTGCGCTTTTAATAATTCAGGTTGCTAAATGGAGCTTGATTAATTATTCCTATGTTTATAAATATTTTCAAATTTGCATTAAAATAACAAAAATGTTAACAAAAAGGACTTTTTGTGTTGTTCACATTTCCACAAAACGTAAAGAAATTTAGAATCATACCTCAGCCTAAGATGTTGCCTGACACACTCACATGTTCACTGCAACAACAGTTACTTTTCCAGAGGATATACGTAGTTGTATTTGTCAATTACGCATATCCTCTGGTCTGGTTATTAAATGTCATATAAATAGACTTTATTCTTTCAAATCAATATATTGATGAAGAAATGTTCAAGTAATGAGCTTAATTTACTTTATGATATATTGATGCCGATATTCCTGTAAATACATGTTTATTGTCTTTTCTAAGTATATTATTGCTCACAGTTTTCTAAATATAATCAAGTGCTTTTTACCAATATTGAAATATAAATATAAGAATGTATATCAAATATGTGTTACTTAAAATATATACTACAGTCTTTTCTGATTAGATTTTAGTATGTATGTTTCTGTTTATGTGAGATATATATTTAAACAAATAAGCATGGAAATAAAACTCATAGGTTTTAATTAATCTTCACACTTAATTCATCATCTCAATGTCTTTAAGACATAGTTTTGACCTTGTTTATAATTAAGTATAATGAAATTGTTTTTAAAGAATTAAAAAGTTTTTTTTTTATTAAATCTCTTACAATATCCGATTAACTATAGCGATGAGGGAAAAAATGCCATGAAAAAGAAATAAGTCTTTTATAAAGCTATAAGTGTTTATAGTGGTTTTAGCAACATTTAACTCAGTCATTTGTTCACAAGTGATTTTCATTTGATACTGAAACTTAACGTTGAACAATTAAATTTTCAGAAACTAAACACTGAATAGCTGAATATCAATTACCTTCCCCATTCACGAGAAATCTCATTCTCAGAATATTGAGACAATTTCACTCATCAATTTTATACACTTCTTTCATAGCAATTATTCTTTCATTTTTGCCGTTGCTTTGTATTAAAACACTATAATGCAAATGAAAAAATATTCTTTCTTAGAATGGATAACATTATAACATTGCTTCTAGTGATATCAGTTATAATATTGCTTCTAGTGAGAAAAGTGGAGTTTTTTTTGTCCTTGTGATGTGTAAAAAATATCGAACAAGAATAAGTTTTGTTTTAATGAAAAAATGAATTAAAAAATAAAATTAAAGTTTATTCTTCTACATTCAGACGAATTTTTTTCAAAAGGCTTCAAATACTGCTCGAAAAGTTTTATTATTTTATATATTTATTTAGAAGGATAGTTAAGAAATTCAAATGTTGTAAATACGGTTTCACCTATAGTATTATCGCATCAGTTTTTATAATGTATTCATACTTTTAAATACATTGAATATTCTATGCAACTGGGCGCAATGTACTCTCTAAGTTTCTCTATGTATGTTTCTGTTTATGTGAAATATATTTTTAAACAAATAAGCATTCTCTAAAGTCTATGTTTCATACATATTTTTCCTTAACATACTGGCTTAGTGTTAAAATTCTTAAGATAAAAAATCAGCATTAGAATATTTTGAATTGACTTCTAAAATTACAACTTTATTTTTATAAAGCACAATTTTGAAACGGGTATTACTTTATCAAACTTTCACAAGTTTAGCAAAATTGAAAAGAACATTCCGATTATGATTTTAAATTATTATTAAAATTTGATATTAGATCTTTGTGGCATTATGTAGTGTACAGTATCTCAATGAAGGCACATTGCATTGCTTTCATTAATGTAGGACTTCTTTCTTCGCCATTTATCCTTTGCTTTTCTATTCGCGCAGCATAACGATAACCCCTTTGCTGATGCAGCCATTTCTTCTGTCAGTTCACATCCTGAAAAATGCCTCAAAGTAGGGTCTATTCTATTCAAAAAATAGAAAACTCTTGGATACGAGGTTGAAATTTTCTATTCTTAGAATGCCCCAAATTCTTTATGTACTCAAACTTTTGACGTAGTTAGATAATAACTTCTGTACCACTTTATTCAGTTCTACGACTCTATTTCTGTTTTATTAAATTGCTGTTCAATAAATTCATGTTTTCACAGTCATTTATACCAATACTGTACGATTTTATGTTCTTGCAAAAAATCAATTGTCTGTACGAATAAAAGAATCAGTATCAAAATTTTGCGGAAACTTAGAGCTACGATCTGAATACGTTAATTAAAACATTTTGTTTCTCAGAAGTGTCAATTTCGAATGCTCTAAGCAATTCTGTAAATATCTATCAATTTTGGAAGGGGAGATATCTGTTTCTTCGTATGTATACAAATATCCAAGGGATTTTATGGATGATATTACGCCTTGTCACTTGGCAGCAACTACTCGTGATTTGTTTTGAGAAAATTCTAGACAAATCCAGTGGATGATTTGACCACCCAGATCCTCCGACAAGGAATACCATCTAGAATTTCTTGTCATAATCGAGAAATCTTTTCTTGGACAACTTCCTGTACCGGCAACACTTTGCAATTACGAGGGTCTATAGCGGCAGAACGGCTCAATATTTCTGCAAAGAACTTGTTGAGTCCTTGCCAAATCGAGTTACTGCAACTCATTCGGAAAAAGGAGGTCCAACACATTATTAGAAATATATTCCATGAGTTTTGAAATCTCAGGGTAGTAGTATTCGCCAATAATGCAAATGAAATACTCTCAGCTAATATTCATAAAAATACCTTGCGCAAATGTTCGTACTCATTTATATATATGCAACCTCCAATCTAAAAAATCAAGTTTTTTTTATTCGCTTTAAAAATTTGAAGCTTTTTTTGTTGAATTTTTTTCATGATATGTGGCATTTTTCAAAAAAAAAAAAATAATTAAAAAGATTCATTATTTGAAGTACTTTTTTAGAAGATGATGCTAAATGATTTTCCAAATACTTCTAAAATAAATTATACGTGAAAATTTTATTTATTATATTTGTTATAGCTATTCAAATTAATTTATTACAAACTTTATGAAGTGTTATAAAATATTATTTGTTAAAATTCCATTTTAAAGTGTCATATTAATAAATTAAAAATAATAAAATATATTTTCTTCTTGACTTATCCAAATTATTTATTTGCATAAACTATCTAATATAACAATATTGTAACACTGAAACAGTGAAAATATCATTACCTGGATCTCAATTTTTGTTATCTACGATAAAGAATCAAAATGATTTCCTTTTTTCGGTGGTAACTGTAGTTATTTCATCTAGAAAATAGTTTTATTTGTTGAAAAAAACAGTGTCCATAAGACACTAGTAAAATATGTGCTGTCAAAAAGGTGGTAATAGTAATTTGACATGAAGAACGTATTTTTACGTCGGAAAACATTGAAAAAGAATGTATCTATACAAAAACAGAGATAAAGTGACAAAAGATAAGCACCAGATATATATAATCGAAAATGCTTAAGGGACTGCATTTAAATCTGGAATGTAAGGTATGCTTTGAAGTATTACTTATTATATTGGCATTATTGTAAAATATTAACTGTTTTTTAAAGTACTATAATTATTTAAAATTTATGCCGGTCTACATTATTTAAAAACGATTATCTAATTTTCATGCAATGCAATGCCACAATTCACAGAATATGTACAACAATCTGAAATCTATCAAAATATCAAATTCTGATCCAATACAATTTCTTTTCCAAAGGTTAAAGCAGATAATTACCTATTCAGAAAATATTCTGATTAGATATGGAAATATTTTTTTAAAAAGTTCTTTTTTATTTTCCAAAGTATAGAATTTGTACCAAAAGAAATGCGTTCTGCTTTCAGAATGTTATAATTTATTGTAGCACAATAGCAAATACACATTAGCTAACATTTTTTAAACCATATAATTTTACCTCAACTCAAATAATACTATTTTTTTTATCTAGATATATAATACTTAACTTTCCAGCGTTAAATTTTAATTCTGCCTATTCCAGATTTTACATATAGTGATATCAAATATATATCGGCCGAATCAATAAGAATTTTTTAATAATATCCTTTTCGGCTTATGTCATACAGAAGCTTTCGATTGAATTAAAATACTTTATAAATTTATCTTCGCTAATATTATTTTTCGAAATATATAATATTCATCCATATTAATATTTACCTTTCCCGTTTTCATCATATTCTGCATCCAGATGCATTTTCGTTTGATTCTTTATTGTTACTTGGACTGTAAATACTCATTGATTGATTTCCAGTTCTGTGTACCAAACATTCAATACTTGAATGCGAATTCTACTGATTATCACCTTGCCTTCGGAAATAAGGCAAATCGAATCAAGTGCCTGTACCAATAGTATAACTTTGATGTCCTATGAGTGGATCTAGGAAATGGGATGACACAACTCAGTATAGCTTTCTAAATTATGTCGATCGAAAATTCCACTCAGTGTTTCGAATAGAAATGCTTGCCTAGCATATCACCTACTAAAATAATCATTTGATAGCATTTTTTTCTGTTTTCACTTTTATTTCATTTTCACCAACAAAGACTATTAAAATTCTGTCTGATGTCACTCAGCCTTTTAAATAAACGGGAATGCTTTACATTGCTTGAAAAATAAATAGTTTGTTATAGAAACAAAATTTTAATATTTCTTACTCAAAAGGCGCCCGTTTTGAAAAGATTTACCTTTTTAAGCATACATAATTACAAGACAATTCTAGAAATTTATTCGATTAAAATATTTTAAATTCATCAAAAATCATTAATATTTAACTGAGGATGGTATATTTTTTACAATACGAAATAAATTACTTACAAACATGCTTAAGATATGAAATATGCCCATTAAGAATTTCATAAATATTTATTTTTTTACGAATTTTAGATTGATTTTATAATGTAAACAACCATAATCATACTAAATTACAAATATGTTTACCTTCTCTGTATAAAACTCATTTCAGTCAGGTTTAAAAACAGATTGACAAATCTACGTAAATATGAGCAAGTTTCTATATAGATCTAAATAAATATAAAATTTGCGTCTTAACATCAACTTTAAAACTTAATATCAACAAATATCATGAACTCAATGAAAAATAGAAAATTTTGTTTTGAAGTTATTAAATTATCAGCACATGTTGAAAGCAGCAACAAAGGACAATATTTCCTTTTTTTTTGAAACCACGACATTCACTCGGTGATAAGATTAGAAAATATAAACAGCAGATAATAAATTTTTAAGGAATAAAATTATTTTTACATCAACAACGCTGTTAAAGAAGATATCAACTTCAATAACGGTAAAATCACAGAACAATGTATCGCGTTTGGAATACTTTGTAATTTTGAAATGAGATGAAAAAATTTACCAATAAAAAAGTATTTTAAATATTTCACAGATAAGTCTTAAGATATTCTTTCTATATTTCTTTCATTTATGTTGAAAAATATAAAATATGCTTTAATGAAGGAACTAAAAATAATTGCAATCATTGTTTTAATTATTTCCTTGAAAAGAAAAAAAATGGATTAATCATAACTTTTTCGGATTTTTTTTTTAAAAATTCCTATAGGATAAAATAACTACGATGATTAAGAAAATAAGTTTCATGATTATTTTTCTTACATAAGAGAATAAAGTCAGTGATACGTGCAAATATGTTTTTGAATTTTTCAGAATTTGATGCTTTTGCATTAAACTGATAAATTATTTACATCCTTTTGTTCTTGAAGGTAATGCATACGAACATTACACTGTGTCGTTTTCATTTGTATTGTTTTGCCGATAATTGTAACACAAAGCAAATATTACATTACGGATACTTCGTTTTTGTAGGAAAGTCGTCAGAGCAATTTTTATACGAAGAGCCTTATATTTTGTGTTTACAATGACCTTTTTTACACTTATTAATGGATGTACAATCTGCCCGACATAGAATAAAATTAGGGTTTAAGGAAAGCATGGAAATATAAACAAAAAATATAAAGGAAAAAAAAAACAAAAAAGTCTATAAATTATGTATAAATCCTCAAAAGAATTTGAATTTCATTTCTAGTACTTCTAATATTGAAGCGAATTTACTGAAACTGTTTGCTGCCTTTTCATCTCTTTTTTAAATTTATTCAAATTTCTTAGAAAAATTTTGACTTAAATATATAAGATAATAATTTCGATCTTAAATATATAAGATAAAAATAAATGCATAATATAAATTTGAATCAGTTTCGGAACAAAGTTTGAGATAATTAATTGGTAAGTATCATTTACTACAATCCCCTAAAGCAATATTTCTGAAACTGTTCCTGGAATTATTACATTAGTGGTTCTCAAAAAATAGTAGAGAAATAACCTTAGAAATGTTAACGTAGAAAGAGAATATCTATCTTTGTTATCAAAAAGGATATTATATCTATGGTCACTCAAAATTTTATGTGACTTTTAAATGATATCAATTGTACAATGAATTACTTTTCTGTTTTTCGAAATATATGTTTTTAGCTTTTTTCTCTTACTAAGAATTCAAAATTCAGAGAAGAATTTATATTCTTATTTACATATCTGAGAGCATAAGTAATAATGCAATTTTTAGTACTGTTTTCCGATAGTATTTCTTGAAATACATGTGTATAAAGATATTGCGTATTTTCTATGAATTTAAAAAACAAATAAATCTTAAACTTCAGAAATATTAAGAAGTAATGCATTCTGTTATATTATTTCTTATTTGAACAGCAAAACTTCCTTTAGAAAACGTTTACATAAGAAAAATAAATGTCTGAAATATAATGCATGGCATCTTTATCTAAATGAAATATATTATCTTTGAATTTGAAAGTGATCCGAATAATATAATGTTATTTTCCTTTGAAAGAAGAAAAAACCAATTGAGTTCTAAGCATGCCCGTCAAGAGAGAAAATTATCCTTCGTGCATAAACGAAGTCCCCCAAAAGGAAAGATATTTTTAGCGCGTTAAACAATAACATGAATTTATCACAATGTTTAATAATGCTAATCATAAGTTTATAATAAAAAATCCTTATTAAAAAACAAAAAAAAATATTTAAAGAACACAATGAACAATCATGGATATGTTCTCAATTCTCTAGCATCGGTTAAAAATGTAGACAAAATTTAATACAATGACATACTAGTATAACAGGATTTAATACCGGCTTTACGGAGCAGATAATTTAAGTTATCATTTTTAACTTGCCTAAGTTTTGGGAAATTAAAGTATTAATTACAAAGAAAGACCGAGAAGCAGATTGGATTTTAAAATGTCATGTAATGAAACATATTAAAAATCAGTGATAACATGTTATTATTATTCTAACAAAAGGCAAAAACCTATTTAATAAATTTCTCTATTACTTTTTCTAATTGAAAAAAAGGGAATATGTAGATTTTGAATTTTATGGAAACAAGGAAAAGAATCGATAGTTAAAAATTTTTAATGAAGAAAATAATTGAAAAAAAAACCTTAAAAAATAATCTTTTGAATATTAAAATGGAGAGTTTCAGTTTCACTTCAATAATATATATTTTTGGAAATTTTTAGGAAATAGGCTAAAATTTCATTATATTTCTAACATTATAATAAATATGTTACTATATTTCAGTAAGAAAAAATCACCGACAGACATATATTACCATCAAAATTGTGTCTGAGCCAAATTTGGAGCTCTAGACACAATAATCTGGCTCGTAAAGCATCAACAGCCAAACAGACATGCAGTAGGTTTCAATAATGGCAAAAATAAAAGAACAATGAAACGTACTTCTTAACAATTAAAAATACTTTCTTGTTTGATACGTATTTAAGGATTTTAATATTAGCAGGTTATAATCTGAGAAATCAGAGAATTTCAATTTTATTAAGCAAATTTTAATGAAAACCCAGTAATTTTTCGATTCTTCTTTTCTTATGGTCTCTTTTTTTTTCTATAGGTTTGAATTATTTGTGTGTTATATTAAATAGAAGTAACTCCATAAACAACGGGAAGGAAACGACGCCAGTTGTTATTTAGTACTTTGAATTGATTTTCTTTCTTTCTTTTTTTAATTAAAAAATAAAGCAAACAGCTTTTTATGATCTAAGATTAACATTTTATTTTTATACTAAAAATCCCATCATTCCTTTTTTTTATAATTTGAAACCTCTCTCCACCCCTTTCGAATTTCTATGTGTTCTAATTTTACGCTCGAACAAAACATGCCCTCAAGGTGAGGCTTGCCTTTCTTGTTTATTCTTTTTCCGCGTGCGGATAATAAGAATAGGAATAAACAAATAAAAAAGCACTCCAAAAGAACACTTAACGGTTCCAGCACATTTCCAAGAGAAACACCTCATAGAAAATTGCCGGAAACTTTCTCTCTATAAATATAGCTGTATCAATGAATTTGTTCGTGAAAAAAAAAAGGCACAAACAGGCACTCATACAAACAGAAAAAAATGAAAATAGAAACCAGTTTCTCCTTCTAGCACTGAAGTTGGAAACAATTTTCGGTTGAGAATGGGATCAAACATAATTTTTTTTTTTCTTTTCATAACTTTCTTACTTTGTTTTGACGGTAAAAACCGACGCTGCTTCTTCGCTGTTCAATCGATTCAAACACTTTTACCATATTTTGAAAGTCCTCCAGTAACTCTGTAGATTTAATTTCACCCAAAAAGGGATTAAAGAAGATCCCATTGGTAACTAGAAAACTCTGAAAAGAACAAAGAGGTATTGTAATACTTTTTTTCACTGGAAAAACATTATTTTAACGATTCGTTAGCGCAATGGCTGTCTTTTTTCTTTGTAAAGGAGTTTTGCCTGAAAACAGGTGAACGCTAGTGACTGAGTATTAGCGTTTCCATTCAAAGACATCTTTCTTTTCGCCAAATTTAATTTCATTAAATTATATGTGTACTCAGTATTAACGATTATTCAAAAGAAGAAAGTAGGCAGGTGTGTTTGTTTGATGTCGTTTTTGAAATATAGGCTCATGAATGCTTTTTATTGAGTTCAGACTTAAGAAATTCAATAATTCGAAAGTGGATGTTACGTATGTTTCTTTTTCTCGTTTTAAATTATGAAAAAGGGATTTAAGTTGAGTTACTTCTGCTATTTACCCACATGAATGTTTGAAACAAATTATTTTGTTTTAATGTCTAAATAAATTTAGGTAAATACATATATGATTTCTTTTTTGAAAATCAAGAATATAACTATGAAGTTTCGTATTTTCTATAAATTTTCTTAGATAACTTTAATTAAAAGATAATGCATGGATTAGTATGTACATTTCTGACAAAATATTTAATTTTTACTCTTTACTAAATCGATGATTAGAACAGTTATGATAACGAAAAGTGATGAAAAATTAATAGGTTCAGAATTTTATTGTGGTTCTTTATTATTACTTTGTATAAATATGTGCTTTGATTTCAGTTAAAGTATACGTAAATCAAAATCATCAGTCTTAAAATCTATTGTCTGGAGCATTCATGAGTTCTAACTTATTTAGTGACCGGAAAAGAATGCCTTCCTTCCTAATAAATAATATTCTTTACATGCAAATACTATGCATTCATCATGCTAAATGTAATGATAAATATATATATATATATCTTATAAAATTTTAATGGTAAATATATATACAATTTTTAATCTATATAGCTCTTCTTATATGCTAGTTATCACCTTGCCGTGTTTTCTTACAGCCGAGCTCAGACTTTCTCAGATTGGATTTCATTCAAAATTTGATAAAAATATGCGGTACAAAAGCTATATTTTGATGATCTAACTCAAAGTGGCTTCAATATATTATTTTCGCATAAGGACAGGAATTATTTCAAATTTTGTATTTCGGTTTTAGAAAAGTCTTAAATGTGGAAATCAATCAAAATCACGATTGCGATCTTTTTGATGATTAGAAAACTTTATATACCAGATTCGTATGCAATAAATTAAAAATAGTTATGGTTTTAATCAAAGTAAAACATTGTTTACATTCTATTTCTCTAATCTTTCAATCTCTTATTTTTTGAATAAATCAGCTATAACAGATTGACCAAATACAAAACATAAATACAATCTCTTTTGAGAAGGTTTGTGATGAAAATGGATGTTCAAACTTAAAAGAATTTTAACGGAACATGAGGTATATATCTGAAATTGCATTTTGGAAATGAATACTTTCATTACATACAGAAAATACCAATATATTTTCTAGGAATATAATAATTTTTCTTCAGGATTGCAGTTTCTGTCATCGTGACTTGAAATAAAGTAGCAGTTATTATTGGAAAGATTGGAGAAATTATAATAAGTTCACTTTATTTAAAAGCATTAAATGTGATTTCTTTCAATAAGTTTCGAAAATAATCGCCTTTTTATAAATTCGCGCATTTAAATTTCCTCGGAATTCTTTTTACATTTCAAAATTTGCATAGCCATATCTGAAAATTTCACACTTCAATATTTTTCATCTATTCTTTATTTCTTTATGGTTAAAGGAATAGTAATTTTTTTAGTTCACAATTGCTTAAATCTGTTTTTATTAATGCTTGAACTAACTACGAATAATAAGAAAAGTGCATTCGCCTCTAGTTATAGTTATATAGAAACTATAACTAGAACTATAACTATAATTATATAGAAGTGAAACTATAACTTATATAGAATTGAAACTATAACTATAACTTTACTACACCTATGGACTCACGAGGTGTAGTATAGTAAAAAGAGAATTGTATATATATCTGAAAGAATAAGAGTGGAAACTCCTTTTCATTATTTCCAAAGACCAAATTTTTGACTATTCCTCGAAATTTTTGGTAACTAATTTGAATTTGATTCAAATTGACAAGAAATTTATAAGAATAACTTCTTTGAATTGTTTAACATCGATATTAAATAGAGAAGCAATTTATATTTAAATATGAAACTTCACAATTATTTATATTTGTAATATATTTTTTACTCAAAAAGTAATCAATTTATTCAATTTTTTTCCATTTAGAATACATTTACATAAAACATATAGAAGATTATTTTGTTTCAAATGATTATTGTTTTTTTTCATTATTCATCGCTATTTGTAGAGATAGATTTAAATATTTTTCTTCCAAATGAAGTACATATTAGATGTCCCTATTTTAATAAGATGACCAATTGGCATTTTAGCTTATTTTTAATATGTTAATGTTCTATATTTTAAGATAATATTTTCTATTTCATTAAATTTTTGAGCATACATTTGTTTCAATTTGTCAATTATGGTTCTAAACTGCCCAACATCTATGTTTTTGATCATTGTTCTATGCACGGAAGCAGATGCTCTGTTTTATACTTATTCCAATAACTATGTGTGTATAAGGAGATATTTAAAACCAGACCAATCATACTAAATAAAATGTTAATATCATCCTTATATGTTATCACTCATAGAATTTATTATTTTGCGAATCTTTTCTCTATTTTCTCTGAATTCAATTGTTATAGACAGCTGGCGTGTTAGAAATCCGTCACTGAATGTTTGGTAACACAATTTAAAAATGTCATTACATGAGATTTTTTGTATAAGTAGGTTACTGAATAGAAGTTAAGGTGGGGCGTTTTATTAACAAAATAGAATCAATTTAAAAGCAAAATAGAAGCAAGTAAATTGTGCCTTATGTACTATGTTATCAAATTTTACAAAACAAAGAAATCTCATTTATTAAATTAAAATTTAAAATATAGGCTAAAGGCTCCTTTCCATTTAAGAAGTACCAACTCGTAGACTTGTTTATGAATAGATTTCTCCATCTAAAGGGCATTACAGAGACAAACGAATATTTGAACTGAAGCCCATCGACCTTTGAAGTTTGAATGATATTTATTTAACATAATCCTTCTATTTAGAAGGAATTCCTTAAGCCGAGAATTAAGGTTATGTTGCAGAATTTTGCTCCGGAATGAAATCCAGTAAGAAAGTTACCTAGAAGACAAAGTTTCTCAGCGGTTATTTTAAATTAATTAAAAGTCTAGTTAGGAAATGAAACTATAACTTTCGGAAAATAAATATTCATCCATTATTCGTATTAAGCCAGAAGCTGAATTCATGTTATTTTTGTATAAGTCAATATTAGTTCAAGGGGTATTGCAACTGCACTGATAGTTAAACGAATTGACTACTGTTAATATCAGTATTGAAATATTATTATTTGATATAGTATCAATAATTTGTATGATTGAGAGTTTGTGTTTCTATTTAAAATTTAAAAGGATTTAAATATTTCTAAGAATACTGTATTAAGTTCTTAAGAAAAGATACAGTTACTTTGCTCACTGTTTGAATTTGAATTTTAAGTTGCCTCCTAATATCAATGTATTTCAATAACGAATTTTATAGAATGCAAGAGATTGCCCTGAAGAATGTGTAGATACGTAATTTTGAATGGTGTAGATACGTAATATATTTGGTAAGCAAATATGTTAACATATTTCGTAGCATTGCATTCATATGCCATACGAATATGCAATATTTAAATGAATCTTTCTGAAATGATAAGTAAAAAATATATCTTTATCGACTTTAGGAAATTTGACTTATTCTTCAAATATATATTTGGAATGAAAATTTAAAAAAAAATATTGAAGTTTGAAGGGAGAATAATTAAACCAGATGGTTTTTCATGCATATGAATTGAAATTACTTCATTAATACGTTAAAATTAGCAACGTTTTTTCTTTGGAATAATATGAACATAAATGCAATCTACAGCAAAAGAATAAATTTATTAATGAGATATTTCAGTCCCCATTACATCGATACTTACAATAAAAAGCCAAAAAATGGTATAGGCACGCATATACAAATAAAGAGATAGGGAAGAATTCAAAATAAGGCGCTGCTGTCACAAACATCTATATGTGTCTGCTGCTGCAATGACATGTTATAAAGATTTAAGTGAGTTTGAACGATTTGATATTCGGCGCACGAGAGATTAAACAAGGCATCTCCGAGGTAGCGATGAAATGGGAATTTTCCTATACGACCATTTCACGAGTGTACCGTGAATATTGAAAATCCGGTAAAACATCAAATTCTTTCAAAATTGAGGCCGGAAACAGATCGTACAAGAATGAGACCAAAGACGTCTGGGGAGAATTATTCAACTGACAGAAGTGCAACCCTTCCGCAAATTGCTGCAGATTTCGATGCCGGGCTATCAACAAGTGTCAGCTGGCGAACCATTCAATGAAACACCATTGATATTGTTTTTCGAAGCCAAA
Organism: Argiope argentata; assembly: GCA_026289955.1. NCBI lineage: Eukaryota > Metazoa > Arthropoda > Arachnida > Araneae > Araneidae > Argiope > Argiope argentata. Next base: position 7,191,000 of record JAOUZG010010951.1, read on the forward strand.
GCCCCAGTCGAGTACCCTTGCACGACACAAAGATATACGCCTCACCTGGGCCCGACAACACCTACATTGGACTCTTTATGACTAGAAAAACGTTGTCTGGTCTGACGAGTCTCGTTTCAAATTGTATCGAATAAATTATAATGTACGGGTATGGAGACAAACTCATGAATACAGGGATCTTACATGTCAACAGGGGTATTTTCAAGCTAGGGGAGGATTTGTGATTGTGTGGGGCGTGAGCAGTTGGAGAGGAGGTGAGAGCTCTGATACGTCTAGAAGCGAATCAGACAGGTGACTTGTACGTAAACCTCCTGTCTGATCACATGCATGCATTCATGCCCGTAGTGCATTCCGATGTACTTGGGGAATTCCAGCAGGACTATGCAACACCTCTCACTTTTAGAATTGCTACAGAATGGATTGCACGCCTAATTATAGATTTTTGCCATCGCACTTACAAATATGCGAATGTGTATTTCTTGTTTATTTTTTTCTCTACCTTATTAGCATTAAATACCTAAAATTGCTGCTATGAATTCGTACAATATCTTGCGCTAATAGGGATCCTTCAAAGTCTTCACGATAGGGCCGCTTCGGGGATTGAAAATCATTACATCTTCAATAAATTCTTCACTCAATGAATAAGTGGAGAGGGAGCTGGAGAATCATCTCAGTGTATTAATAACGGAATATGATCTTCCGATATTGGCGAGTACCGGAGCAGTTTTATATAAAGATGGGACTGCCAACCGGAGCAACCACGACTTATTTTTCTCCGAGACAGGAAATTTTGATTGACAAGCTATGTGCGTGCTCCATACATTAAAGGAATTGTATAAAATCATTTTGATTAGTTTATCAAACAATAAGCTTCACTTGTTCGGCAAGAAATGACACATTTTTTTTTAATATTTGGAAGATATTTTAAAAGATCGATTACTTTTTTAATGTTATACTTTTATGTGCACTTAAGTTCTGAATGGAACTGGCTTATTATTTGAGACTGACAAAATATCAATGTACCTTTTTTCCACCGGTAAAATTATTCAAAATGTGATCAATTGAATGTTTGAAGCTATGGGGAGATTCTGTAAAAACGAATACATCCACCTTTTACTTATATATTGCATATTTCTGCCATTGATATTAAAATGTACTACAAGTTAATGAATTCAGAAAAATGCAATTTCCTTAAATAATGCGCAATAGGACATTGAAAATGTTTAAAGTGATAACAAGTGTAATTTTTTTTTCAATTTGAATCATGAAAAGCATTTATATACTACAGGTATATTATATTTCCAAATTTGATTTTTCCTCTTTCATTGCATTTCTTTTTTGAAGAAAGATATTCGCAGTAAAATTTAAAAATAATTATGTTGCAAGAAATCAAGAAATCAAGAATAAAATAACAGCATTTCTAATTTAAAATTTTCTTTATTCAACTTTTTCCTCAGAAAAATAAAGGTATATGCAGTTTGAGTTTATTTCACAAGGACCACGCAGATAATTCCCTCACAATACAAATTCAGACATCCTTCCTAGAATGTTACAATTACTTACACGTGACTACTTGTTTGCTGTAATGACAATTCAAGGCGAAATAAAAATATTGCTTCCCATTTTTGCAAAAATGTCCGCAGTTTAGCTTCCTCGGTGATTTATTCCATTCCGAAAACTGCTCTCGAATGGAGTTTACTGAACATGAAATCATCAGTGGACTGCCTTTCTGAACAATAAAAGCTCATGTTATGCTTTCCGAGAATGCTATTTTATTTATTTGTTTATTTCAGTGGGCCGTTAGATTGCTATTCTGTACAGTGGAATCTAATGGCTTTATGCCGGAGCATCAAGGTAGTAGTAGAAGCCAATGTTTTATCTTTCTCATTGGACTAGATTCCCAGCATCAATGCTTTAGGCAAATGTTTACCAAATCAGCTTCTATGCTTATTCATAAAAAGGTAACATCAAAAATTCAAATAGTGATTCGCTTTTTATCTCGAGAGAAAAAAAATGCATTCAATAAATTTCCATTTAACACATTATAAAAAGACTTCGTGCGTCAGATGGCAGGATTCAATTGCATTTTGCTCCCTTTTTGATGGTCGGTGATGGCATACATAGTGTAGAAAAGGGGTATATGTATAAACATCGAGAAAGTTCCAACTCTTTTTTGTTAGACAAAGAACAACGCATTCTCTCAGCTGTTACACTTATTTCATACAACTGAATAAGAGTGACATATTGATTCTTCGATAATGCACACGTTATGATTTTTGAATGTCTCTATTTTTTTACATAAGTGTTGTTTTGTGTTTACTTATTTCTTTACATTTCTTATTATGTTAAAAATATTTCAATCACAACAAGTTAAGTAAACAACAACAGTTTTAAAGTAATATTCTTCAGTATTGTGCATTTTAAGATTATGACAATATAAATGGTTATGGGTAAATTAATAAATCCACAATCTAAAACTTCATTAATTAATATAATACTTCTATTTCTTACGTAATGGACTTGTTTTTTAGTGAAATTCATTTCAGGAAAATTGAAAACTGCTAATCTTTTTTTTTTCGAAATTTAATATCAGATTCTCAGTTACTTTATTTTATAGAAAAAAATAATAATCGTTTTTCCAACCTTTATTTCTTCCATTCTTTTGTATTATAAAAAGATATTTATCATAAATGTTAACTACAAATATGACCTAAAAAGTTTAAAAAAGTAAGCCATATATGATGCAGTGATAAGAAGCTAATATTGGGTTATTCTATAAATAATGAAGATTATTAATATTTTTAAAAACTGCATTCTTATACGTTTCTTTACTAATTTTTCAAAATCAAGAAAAAATTGGTTCATGTTTATTCGAAAATACCATTTTTTTCATTTAAGGTAATTCTTTTTAGCATTTCTTGTAAAATACAAAGACTGTCTTTAAAATTTACTGAAACAGTGGTGACATAGTAATAAAGCCTGGTCTTGAGACCGGAGGGCTCAATGCTCGTAAATCAACTCCACTGGATTCATGCATGCAGACTTGGTACACGATAAATCTGACATCGAGATGCAGACATTGGAATTGGAGAGAAGAATTCCAATTTAAGTGACTCCTTTGTCATATAAGAGCTGCTTCAAATTACAAGTTCTGTTCAAAACTAGCCCTAAGTATTTTACATTAAAAATATTAAATTAACTAAAATATTAAGTTTAAACGGTATGTTAATATAAAGTTTGCTTGTCTGTGGGAAAAACATTTTTACATTCTAACCTCTTGCATATATTTTATATAATTCCCATATTTCACTTATTCGGAAGCCTGTAGAATAAAGCGTAATCAAATGTGACTAATTTCGGCAACGTCGATGAGTTGGTTATCATTTTTATTCTCCAGAATTTGTAATATAATCTGAGTGTTTTTCTGATGGAAGAGTCCCTGTTATTTTTCAACAATGAGGCTTTTTAATGTTGATATAAATTTTCCATTTTGCTTCCAATGCATCTTCTTTGTTTTAGTATGCTTTTGAAGTTCAACAAAACTTTTCATAATACACCAAAGGCATAGCAACTAGTGATGATTTCCTTTAATTTAAGATGCTTTCATCGTGCATTCATGATGCATTCATCTAGTCTCTCCATATTGGTTTTAAGGCTGATGCTTTGTAGAGAACTCATTACTCGCAGTCATTCCTCATCCATTTCAAAATAAGTTAATTTCGGAAGCTTTGTAACATCGAACACACGTTATTTCTATTCTCACTATTACACTCTATGAGCTTCTGAAATCCACTGATCATTTTCGTATTAGTAGATAAAAATGATTGATTGCAAAGCTTTAGAACTAGTTCTTGAACAAGGCTTTGTTCCATAGGGCTTACAATATATCTTCAAATCGTCAAACTCTGAAGCTCTTCCAGAACAAAGCTTATTTACTAGGATGCAGTTGTCGACTCAAAATTTCTGGGAAATACTTTGACATCCGTTTATGCCTATTGTCTGATCCTTATATGCGACAGCAGTATTCCATGAACTTTCCATTGAGATGTTACCATTATTGAAGTCACAGAACAAAATGTCTTGAGTATTGTGCTTCGTAGTTTTCATTGCAAAGTCTTAAAATTAACAATTAAACTCAATTTTAATTAAAATTTATTCGAAGAACAAGGTAAATTCACGACCTGATTTTATAGTAATTTGTTATAAATAGTTTCCCTCTTAGTCATTTAATTCAAAGAATTGATTAAAAACTATCATCTTTAAGATAACTATTATAGTAGCAAGGCATAATCAATTTTCACTTACAAATTTACCTTCTTCTGAGAAAGCACACCTTGTTTTGAATATTTATTCATATTTTACATCGATAGAAAATATTAAGATATTTTTAGAAAGCTATTCTTGCACAAGTGTTTTTTCATTTTAAATATTTGGTATTTTGACTTAATTACAAATTTAAATCTTAAAACTTATGTAATTCAATAAGCGAATGAAGTCCATGATAGTGTATGAGATAACAAATGTCTTTTTGGTCATGTCTGAAAACTACTTAGAAATGAATTCCAATTAATAAGTTACGAAAATCAACTTACCCATTTTTTCTCTTTATATAATTTTTAAAAAAACTCAACAATATTCAAACACTGCTGTAATGAAATGTTAAAGACAGCAAAAACGCAGTGCAAAGTTATTAATACTTACTCATTCATTGACGGATGAAACTTGTTAAAGTTTCCTGGACTAAAAGAAGTAAATAATGGATAAGCATTTTCTTCAGATGGATAAAGAAAAATGCTTATGAAAGTTTGGAAACTTCCAATGTTTCTTGAAATTAACTGCCTCTGGAATATTTCTTTGGCTATTGAATCTACGTATCTTTCTAACAAAATTTCGCACATTTTCTTCTTGATCGGACATAATTTTTTTCAAGAAGCTGACAATGTAATCAGGAAACTCATTGCCAGAATTGATATTTACACTGGACATAAAAATTTACTGTTCTTTGAAAACTCTTTTGTATTTTCTATTTCCCAGCAACAGCTGTCAATCTATAGGAATTCAGTTTTCCATTTAACGAAGTTTTCTGTTTCCTTTGAAATTGTTTAAGGCATGAATTTAAAAACTGCAATCGTAAATTTATTCTGAGAGTCTTAATTTTTATACCTTTCACTTTTTCTTATGAGATTATTTAACTATATCCAGTAATTTTACTTGGAATTAACAGAAAAAAATCATATATTTTATGATTCTTGAAAAATGTTTTATAATAAATAAAAGCAATTTCGAAAAAGTATAAATGTATTTACCTTCATAAGAGAAATATTAATAAGAAATTGTTTCATCATAATAATCACTTTTTAATTCTTTATAGATTAAATAACATGATTTAAAAATAAATAAAAATTAAAAAGTTATTAAACTTTAGTGTGTAAAAAATAGTATACTAAAATAAGTAAAATACAATAATGCATGAATGCATATTTCACATATTAGGAATCATTTATAAGGCAAGACATTCTTTAGTGAAACTAGTTACGTATATCTCCGCATGAAAACTGATAAGATAAGACTATGTTTCTTTTGTTTTGTTAAATAAATCAATAAATCTTTGCTTGATCTTACGATACGCGAAACGGAAGCAAAAAGCTTTGATATAAATCACATAAATTTCAATATTAAGTGAAATCATAAAATCTATATCATTAATGGAACTAATATGCATAAAGCGTTTCTTGGAAATATGACAAACAACTTTAGGAAATGTATAAAATAAGATTTAAAAGGATTTTCTTGAACAGCGTTACTCTCAACTCCAGGGATAGCCTATCTGAATTGAAAAAAGAAAAAGAAAGAAGATGCTGATTCTTCTTACATGCGACCGCTGTCCTCTTTCGAACCGCTTCTTTGATCACAAAAAAGAAAAGATAACATTCTCCCTTGCTTTAGTCTGCAACTTCACACTAAGGAGCCAATTCTCAATCCAGACAGAAAATCAGGAATTGCAAAAGTTTTATCATGGATTCTCCATATAAATGGATCTTTGAGCTTTTTTTCTCACAGAAGTGCAAAGAAATCGATTCCGATGTGAGAAAAAGGAAAACAAAGGGAGGAGCAGTCGTCTTTCAACTCTAATAGGTTCGGAGAAAATGCCTATTTTGAATCCCATAATCAAAAGATTAAATCCCATATTGTGAATTTAGCTCGTTACTTTAAATAAAGAAAAAAAAAAGTTTTTTCCCTATTAAATAAAAAGCCAGGTATCTTTTTAAAAACTGACCAGAAAATGTGTTTTCCTTAGAAGGTAAATACAAAAAGAAAAATATCAGAACTTAATATACTTGATTAAGCTTTGTTACAATTTTCAAAGAAAAGTGTTTCATTTGAAGAAAAAACTACTTACCTATATTCTATCATATTTTGATTTATGTTTTGAATTTATCTACTATAAGGTAATTTTAGATAATAAAAAAAAGTATTGAAGTATGAAAATGCAATTATTTTTAACTTTAGCAAAAGAAATCTGTATAATACATTATTGATGACAAAAAAGATTAGGAAACACGTTTCTGAGTTTAAAAAAAGTTTCCAGAATCAAAGCATTTATTTGCTTCTAAAGAAATAAATGCTGCACCATGTGTCATACTTCTGAGAAATGAATGAAGAAATGTTCAATCCCTGTTTGAAATACTTTGATCTAGAATTCCGTCTAAATTAACTTATTTTTTCTTCACATAAAATATGTAAAGATAGTAAGCAAAATAGTTCCTAACATTAAAAAGCAATTCGTCAGCTTTCTGGCACAGAGGTAGCACGTCTTCCTAGTGTTCTAGGAGTCCCGTGTTCGAGCCCGGTTCGGACATGTTTGTTCTTCTGGGTGCTATGTGTGACTGTGCCCCCCTGCAAAAGGGGCTGTGCCAGTAAATGTGGTGAGTGTATAGCTAAGTCGTATTCTTGGCCCTAGTTGGCGCTACTTCAAAAGCAAAATACTCTCCTTTCGGCTTAAATCTGTTGCTGTATCAGCAGGGGCTTGCCCATGGTAAGTACCATAAGTAACAACGACAAAAATCAATTCATGGTACATTTTCTTGGGGATTTAAGGATGACCTCCTTAACCTCAAAACCAAAGATTTATTTAAAACCAGTTTAAATTTCACATAATATTCATTTTAGAAGGTTCTATTTGAAACCTTTCACTTCCACATATTTTTGAAGTTTAGAATAATGTTCACAAATATTAGATTTAGAATCATTTATAATAGGCTTTGGTGAAAGGCAATAGCTTATGCGAAATCTAAGAATTTTTTCTAATGTGTTTGATTGTTTAATAATCCCTTTAAATTTATTTTTAGCAACTAATCACTAGAAAATAATAGTGCATAGACTACAAAAACATGCTTTACTTCAGACTCTGAAATTAAGTGCTTCTATTTTGCTGTATAAACTTTATTTCGAAATTATTAATAAACTTACGATTATTAAAAAAGGAAAACTGAGTCTCTTTATAATTCTTTTATATTCTTGGCGTGACTCGTTGAAAGTTTTCTTGATCTGCCATTACCCAAGGGTCAAAGTGATCATCTCTCTATATGATCTAAGTGTTGGCAGTAAATACTCCTCAGGGAATTTGGTAAAAAATGCAGTAGAGCTATTTTTATATACTTTAATCAAAACCTGTATTTTCTAGGGAAGAAAAAGGAAAACAGCTTGTGTCAAGTTGTCCCTTTCTCTATATAGTCGAATGTGCCACAGTTTTTGACTTGGAAAAATTTGGTTATTTCTTTCACTGAGATTAGAAATGATTCGATGAAAAGATATCACTCTCTGGGAATAATTAATAATAGATATCACTCCCCGGGATGATGTTGCACGATTTAATACATTCAATTCCGTTTTGTTCAAAGGTTTAATATTTTCAGAAATCTTAAAAATTTAAATTCCACAAATAAATCGAAATTTAACCATGAATTTTACATCATCGAACAGCTTTTCAATACAAAACTATGATACAGAATGGAATGTCTAATAGATTTTATTACCTCTTAGGAATTATAAATTTTCCTTGAACGTAAACTTTTTTGTTTGGGAATTTATTGGTTCATGCATTAATGATTCGGGTTTAGAACAAACCAACACTAGGAAGTCAACGTGACAAGAAAATTGTCAATTCTGGTATTCCAACTACCCATTTTTTATATCCATAGCAAAGAAACTAATTGAAACTTAACATACCGTTCTTTTCATACACAGAGAAACACAATGTACAGCCCATTCATAGCCCGTTATGCATGTTTAAGGCACTTGACCATATTATTGTTAAGTTATAACATATGAGAAGTTTTGAATTAAGCATAGCTGCAACAGCCATCTTCCTACTTTGACCTTAAGGAAATAATGAAAAAAAAATGTAAAAAGGGGAGCTAGAATGAAAGTGTTAAGGAAAAGGCAGATAGAATTTTTGGTATGCCTCACTTTGGATACTCCAAATATTTAAATTAAATATGCTCATGACACGGTTCATTTCAATTTCAGGAATCAAATTATGTTTCTTTTATCTTTTAATGCTGAAATGACAGATTAGACTCTAAAACATTTCGCACTTTTCACAAAGCATCAGTAAACTAATTGAAGTTTTAAAATATACATTTTATTTTAAATAAATAATAGTTCTAGAAATTGAATAGTTGAATGAGTGACAAAAATAAGATATATTCAAATTTCTTGCATTAAAAATAGGCCATTTGAAAAATTTATAATTTTTTGAAATTTTAACTTGGCTAAACTATATCAAATTCATTAAATGTTAACTTCTTGAAGTGTCTGTTTATATTTTGTATATAAATATTTTAGGGATAAAGAGAAAAAATGACGAAGATTAATGAAATATATAACATTTTCTAATGATAATTCATTGTATGGTGTTTTCAAAAGTAATACAAAAGAGATTTAAAACAAGAAGAGGAATTCCAATCAGTGAATATTTTTCTTTAAATCAAAAATTTGGATTACATTATTCGTTTTTGTAATAAAATATTTGTGAGTAAAACAATAAATACAAAACTATCTAAAATTTTGTTAAACTAATCAGATTTAAAATTTAAAAATTTTAATGCTATAATGATTATTAAAATTTGATTATCTAACGAAACCCGCATCAATTCAAAGGCTCATGCCAAAGTTTTATTAGTTTCGTATTGAATAAACCGTTATTATGTGGGTAGAAGGTATTAACAATATCCTTCATAGCATGGAATTTTCAGTTCAATTTAATTAATTAAAAGATGTTTGATATACAAGAACGCATACTTCATGTGCAACAATTCCCTTACTTAAATATTTCGAACTGATACTTCTTTTACTTAACATTCTACTTAAAATTTTTTGTCACATTAGGAATTTAATAGATATTTGGCTGGCTACAGTAAATATTATATTTTGAACACATTAGATTCCTAATACATGTTTTTAATAATGTTGTGCGTGTTACTCATAGGAAGAGATATGAGTAACATGCAACAATTAAAATAAAAATAAATACATTTCCTAAAATATCTGAAATTCGATAGTATTTGGATAATTCAAATTTGGGGGAACCCCAATAAGAATACGATTTATTTGGAAATTAGAATTAAGGAAATAAATGGATCTAAAAATTAGTAGAGCTTTATAGATGATTCTAATTTATTTTATTATTTTTTAAATTAATAGATTTTTTAATAAATAAAGCATCATCATTAATTATTTTATTAAATCATGCTATAATTACTACTATTAAATACTAATAATTAACCATTAAATGCGAACATCTTGTTACTTAGTTAAAAATATATTTTTTAAATTATATTAATGCCTATTAAGCACAGGAAAAATAATTTTAAAAAACGTATAAACTTATAGCCGTAAAAAATTAAAAATCCGTATGTCCATGAAATACAATCAATTTTTACGAAACTATTTATTCCGCGTTCTTTCGGTTTTATAAAATGTTTAAAAACCCAAGCAACACTTACCTAACAAATTTATAAAAATAGCAAACAAAAAAAAACTTAATAACACTTGACATTAAACAATTTTCACTATTACGCGCACCCTCGATACAGTAAAAGCAAATGCAACAACGCGAATCGAAATCATCGCAACCTAAATAACAAATCGATTCAAACGCAACAACCCCAATCGAAAGCTTAATAAATAATTAATCACTTTGTATAATTAATTAAATTAGCAATTATTTAAATAATAATTTTAGTAAATAAGTAATTATGTGGTTTTAATAAACAGAAAGTAACAATTTTAAAGCAATAGTTTAATTCTAATCTAATCTATTTAATCTAATACATTCTAACATCTTTACATCTAATACTATATTCAATGTTATTTTGAATAGAGATTTTAATTGCTTTCTGGACCGAATGCATTGTTGAAATGAATCAATAGAGATAAAAAAAATAATAATTTAGATTTATTAAGGCATTCAGTAGTAAGAATTTTAAATAACAAAAAAAATTCAGAAATAAGAAATTCAATTTTTTTATATTTACATTTAATTTTATATGTAAATTATATTCTTAGAACTTTAGGTACTGTAAGAAAATTCAAATTAACGGCAAAATGAAACCAAAAAATGTTGTATTAGCCATTTTTGTTCTAAATAAATTGTTTCTGTTCAAAATTCTATTTTCATACTAATTCGATATGCTTACGCTTTACAACATCCTACATTATCAACAAGATAATGTGAGATTATTTCGTAATCAACTAAAATATATGTTTTAATCTAATAACATATTTAATTTTCTTTACAATAATATATGTTAATTAATTTATTTAAGTATTTATTTTCAATCTTAAACTGTTAACATAAATTTTTTAAAGAGCTATACTCACTGGCTAATAAATTAGGAATACAAAATCAATATTTTATTGAACCAATTTCTGCACGAATAATTGCTATGTTGCGTTTATGCAACAAGTTTACAAGTTTCTGGAGTGCATTTACATCTAGAGCATTACTAACATTCTAACTGCGTGTTGCATAAAAAATTGCATAAATCTTCCCTTGCATGAATTGAAATGTAAATCTCAAAGGTTTCTAATTCATTGGCCAGTGAGTATATATATATATATCATCAACAAAATATTCAAGATTTTTTATAAAGAATTTAAAAGCTTGTTAATTGTTTTAAATTTTAATAATTGAGTTGAAATAATGTAATTGACGAGTAAATAATAATAATTTAGTACTGTAATTGTAGCATAAGAATAAAAAAAGGATTTATTATTTACAAAATAAATCTCTGCATACGTATAATTTATATTTAAGACTAGATAAGACATTCCGTGATTCTACGATTCTACGATCTCCACAAGGCATATTCGAAAGTTTCCATACGAAGATTCGTACCTAAAATAGTAATTACCTAATACTATTGGGTCGTTCGAAAAGTAATTTCGTTTTTTCTCGACAAAGGATTTAATTGTATTTTTTTATTCCAACTTCCCACTTAAGACGTATAATCATTGTATGTTTTGAGAGGTGATATAGCAATACTTGTTTGTGAAAACGTTCAATTGATTTTGCGCAGTAGTTTTTGGTAGATGCCCTTTTAAATAGGGAAAGCAATAAGCAGCAATTTCGTCATATTTCACTTTTTTCCTGTAGGAAAGGTAAAAATGCTGTTCAAGCCAGAAAGAAATTAACCGATGTGTATGGAGAAGATGCGTTGACAATACGATAGTGTCAGAACTGGTTTACAAAATTTCGATCCTGCAATTTTGATGTCGAAGATGCACCACGTTCCGGATGGCCGGTTGAAGCTGATAAAGACACGATAAAGGTAATAGTTGATGCAAACCGGCGAACAACAACACGTGAGATCGGTGAGAGTTTAAATTTATTGAATTCAACTGTTTATGACCACCTGAAAGGCCTGGGTTTAACCTCGAAGCTCGATATTTGAGTTCTCCATGTCCTCACGGAGAGAAATTTGTGTTGCCGCATTGAAGTCTGTGATTCGCTCCTCAAATGTCACAAAAATGATCCACTCCACCATATTATCCAGATCTGGTTCCTTCAGATTATTATTTGTTCCGGTCAATGCAAAATTTTTTGGACGGTAAAACCTTAGTCTCAAATGAAGACGTCAAAAATCACCTTGGATTAGTTTTTTGCCAGCAAATACCAAAAATTTTATGAGCGTGGAATCATGCCTCTACCAGAAAGATGGCAAAAGGTTTTGGATCAGAATGGGCGATATATAATTTAATAAAATAATTATTCATTATACGAGGATCGTCTTTCATTTTCACCAAAAAAAACGAAATGACTTTTCGAACAACCCAATATTTTAGTAATTTTGGAAGCAGTCTGATTGTTGGTAAATGACCAAACGATCGATTGTTAATGACGAAAGACGTTGTCTCAAGCAGAAACTTCGATCATTAAGAAAGCTGAAATCGCTAATACTTAACGAAGAACTTATTTTGGGGTCATAGGGCATTGGTAATCTTGAAACGCTTAATAAGCAAAAAGTTATAACTGACATATATGTGCATTCTTGCACCCTGGATTGAAATAAAACTGGATTTAATATAAGTGGTTATGGCATACACCATTCAATTATCCAACATTCAGAAGTTAATATGATATGATATAACTTTTTTCCAAAACGTATGTAAAAGATGTCCAAAATACAAATTGAGTGATTCGCAGTTGCTAAATCTAAAAAATTATGTATCTCGTAAAGGGTGATTGAATTAAATTAACTAATTAGATCGTAACAGTTGGAAAATGATTATGATTAGCTAAAATATCATTAACTCACCTGTTATTAAAAAATAAAGGTGTGATCATTGATAATATATTGCTGCCTTAACGAAATGCACAGCTTTTTTTTGAGACGATAAATACTCCGAGAAATACGGTGTCAGTTTTCGGCACTAATGAAACTGAATATATGAATATGGGAATTGATTCGCTTTCAGAATTTAAAACACATTTATAATAGTAAATTTTAATGTAATTCCATTATATATTTTTATACTATTTTATTAATGTGTATTATATTTATTACATGAAAATCAATGAATTTCGTAGCTTTATTTCTTATGCAAAGTGCATAAAAATTATATCACTGAAAATTTAGTTGGCTATAAATAATTGAAGGGATTGTTACATTAAAGAAAGCTAAAGCCATAAAATGTTAGGTTAATGATTTGATTTGGTTTTGGTTTCTTTGGCTAAAATTCGTTATATTTTCATGAATCTAATGTGACAAGAAAATTTGATTTTTATTGAAAAAAAATATTTCAAATGGGGCCACGTGGGCCCAATGCCAGAGTTCGATTTGGACAGATTGCCTCCTGGATCACATCTCGATTCCATTAAAGATTAGTCGAGAAGACGGGCTTGCTTCATTCTAAATGTAACCAAACATTCATAATTATTGTGGTGCAGAAGTTTCGGGAAGAGAACGCTAGATTTCATCTTCATAATCTGACCAGACTTCGAAATAATTTCATTGTTGCTTTCAAACTGGTCGTTTATAAAACTAAATTAAATCAATTTTAATTCATATAAGAACACTCCAACCATTCCCCAAAACGCATGATGAATGCTTAATAGTTATACAGTCGGGAATAGCAATATTTCAGGCTCTGTAGTCAACGCAAAGCAGTGGGCATTCCGAGTCATTCATGCGACTTTCCTGATTATGAAGTACGGCCCGTTATCAGATATGGGCATAGAGGACTGCTACCCTTTTACAGCCTCTAGGTAAGCAAGAACTAATCAAGAACCCCAATACTGGTAGTTTCTCATTCCATATCCCGTCCAGTGGGGTATCCCAATTCAAAATATAAAATAAGTTTCACCTTTTTATCAAACACACACCCTTTTAATACCAAATTATATAGATAAAATGGTATTCGGATAGACGGACTAGTTGAAATAAATCAATTTAACACTTAAGGCGACCAGGGACCTTCAAAATGACTTTTCGTAATTTTCACCTTAATAATTTGTAATTTTACAGGCATTAAGAGTAACACTATAGGAGATTTTATACAAAATTTTAAAGCATTATATTAATTTATTGATGAATTAGTGGAGTTAATATAATACATATTAGCGATAAATAACGTTACTGAAAAATGTTCCAGGCGTCACAAATTTGCTCGAAGTCGTTTCAAATTTTATTATTATTTTCTCTCTAACCCTTTTGAAATAAAAGTTGGGATTAATCTTGAAATTTGAGTAAAAAATATCAAAATTAAGCAATGTAATAATTCAATACTACTGAAACTTTTTTAAAAATCAGTAGTTTTAAGTTATTATGTTGGTTAATTTTGATATTTCGCACTTAAACTTCAAGATTAATCTCAACATTTGTTACAAAAGGGTTAGAGAGAAAGTAATAATAAAAATTGAAACGACTTAGCAAATTTGGGAGGCCTGGAACATTTTTCAGTAACGTTATTTATTGCTAATATGTATTATATTAACGCCACTAACTCATCAATAAATTAATATCATGCTTTAAAATGTTGTGTGTCATGTCCTATAGTGTTACTCTTAATGCCTATAAAATTTCAAATTGCTAAGGTGAAAATTACAAAACCTCATTTTTGAAGGTCCCTGGTCGTTTTAATCTGTAAGAAAACGCTATAAGTATAATATTTTAGATAAATAGTTACCTTATCCGAAATAGAAACAATTTATTTTTCATAGCTAAAATGGTATTATTTGGTGTATAAATTGATAAAAATATTGAATTAGTGCTGTAAATATTCGTTTTTAATAATCAGAAAGCCCTATTAATATATTATCCTAAAGAAATAATCACATTATAAGAATTACAAACAGTTTATTTTTTATCATTAAAAGAATATTATTTGGTGTATAAATTCGTAATAATAAAGAATTGATGCTGCCGTTATTCGTTTATAATTTTGGCAGCAACACTTGCATTTTTCTTATGTATCAACGAAGGATTACCATTTGGCTAAGGAAAATATCTAACAAGGCTTACGATGTGAAACAAATTGAAGAGTTTTAAAATTGCTTTTGGGATAATTAAATACTTCCTTTACTTTAATATATTACTTTTACTGAAAGTTCAAATAGATAGAATCATACAAAATTAAGAGACAGAAGACTTCTTTTGCCACGACTGTTTTTCAGAAGAAAGTTCGCTACAGTTATTCTAAAAAAACATAACGGTGGCCTAATTTATACTCATTAATGCATGATATAATAAAATACTGGTATTAATATTCATTAGAAGCAAACATAAGTTAAAGCTTTTAAACTTTGTTTCCCTTTATGAGATTTTTAGCAGTAGTGAAAGCAGTAATAAAAATAACCCCAGACCCTTAGAGTCTGAATAGAAAAATATAATAAAATTTCGCAATACCTATGCTTTATAACTAACCCAAGAAGATGAAAGCAATCCATGTTTACTGCAAAGGTTTATATAAGAAAAAACACTAAACTTGGTAACAAAACATAATTTTTATATTTCAAGGTTTTTCCAGGTGGTATTTAATTTATTTGAATAATAATAAGCAATAAAAGTCCAAAATCAATAGTTGAAGAAATAAATCAATAGTTATGTCACCCTTTAATAGCTCTGAGTAACGCTGAGAATCTCATATTTTGAATTATTGATTTTTTTTCTCTAGACTTCAGGAAGAATTATTTAACATCATCAAATATATTTATCACCGAAGAATACAACCGAATCACCGAAGAATACAAAAAGTGCTAAAGTGGATGACAACTATAACTTTATCTTTTTTATTCAACTGGTTGATTTTTTTCCTTAATCTTAAAGTATTCAAAATGTTAATATTGATATAAACTCTTGATCAAAAAAATTCAACTAATTTGTTATCGAATTTTGATGTTGAATGAAATTCAGTTAGTCTTCGCTGCTTGATTCAATTTAATAATTTTAATGAATGCATTAACTTTATTTTTGAACATAAAGTCTAATCAAAATGTATTAATAATATTTCATTCATTTAACTCTATTTCTATTTCCACTGATAAATACATGGATTTCTCTAATTTTCGATACTAAATTTATACATTTAATAAAAATATCCACCTAAAATTAATAATGAAGTTTGATTAAGTGCATTAAAGGTGCTTAAAATATGGATAACTTTGTAGATTACCTTACTTACAAAATGTATATTAAGATATAAAGTGAAAAACGCAAATAAGTTTATCTAATGATGGAATCAATAAACGAAACGAAAAAAGAGAAATGGTATGAAAATAAAACGAAGTGGTAGGCTTGAAATATTTTACTCTATAAACAGAGCTAATTTAGTTTATAAATAATCCATATTATCTTATTTAAAAAAATCACACAGAAAGAATTTAAAGGAAAATATAAAAGGAAAAAACAGTTACATAATCACATTTTCTTAACCAGAGGAATCTATTTTTTTACCTTAAAAATATAGATAAAACACAAAAAGAAATCTTAATTTAGATTTAATAATTCCCCTTCTTGTGTTATAATTTATATATTGGTTGATTTTGTAGAAATAATAGCAATTCTCAATGTATTGTTACTTTTATATTGTTTTCTAAGAAATGCTTTTACAAATTATAATTTTTACACTTAATTCTATATTTTTCCTAGAAAAGCGACGAATTCATTCATAAGAAAATTCCTTATTTACAAGATTGTTCCCTTCTCCAAAATATTTTTGAAGAGCTTTCTCCTTACTCGTAACTAAGATAACAGTTCAATGGATTATTTCCATTGTCAAATTTCAGAAATAAATCAAGGATGGATACTAAAATATAATCTTTATATTTGTTAAAAAAAAACTTTCATCTATATAAGTATTGATTCAAATAAACTTCGTTGCTCTTATTAAGTATTAAAATATTAATTTTATTTTTTACTATGCGAAATAATATAGGCTATTGCTTTTAGGTATTCTTAAATCCAAAGTAAAATAAAAACCAATACAAAACAATTTTCTCATAGAGGTAGAAACTCATTTTTAAAAATTTACATATGTAGTCAAATTTTTGGAAAAAGTAATTCTAAGAAAATTCAGAGTTCAAATATATAAGTTTCTTCTATTCATTCCAGTGGCATATAACTTTCTCGTTTTTTTTTACTATTCGTTGGTAATAGTGCCCAGGAATTTTTTGATATTTAACCAATGAGTACTAAAATCACGAGAATGAAGTATATTTTGAGCAAGATATCATTACTTGAATTGACTTTTCCGGCTCTTGTTCACGTTGTGTAAATAAATCACGTTTCTGAAAGATATTTTTTCGCGTTTAAGAGAAAATTCCCCATTAAATTCTAGTATCCGTGCTGTGCTACTATATTTTATTGGTATTCTGTCAAACTTTAATGATGCAGTTTCAGAACTTGAAAACCCAATTGCTGATGATATTCTTACATTTGTTGATTAGCCTCTCAGAATGCGTATTATTTCAAGAGTCAAATAATATGGTTGCCATGCAATTATTATTTTTTTTATAAGAAAGGGAATTCATTCTAATCCTGACAGTTTTATTACCATTACCGACAATTCTGCGTCAAAATGAAAAGATAATAGAAAGAATCAAATTCTCTGAATAACTTTCATTTAATTGGGAGAAAAATATGGTCTAATCCTTACAAAAAAATAATATTTAATTAGCTACTTTAATTCCACACATTCTAGGTATCCTTTCGAACGCTTCCGATATTTGGAATTAATCCTGGTATTTATTATATTCAAATCTTTTTA